>OY720430.1:135230215-135902752 GCA_963082735.1 Pocota personata | reverse complement strand
CCGGATTGCCCATAATTTTTCCTTTCTAACGAGGGGTCTATTGTCTCGGAGAACCTGGAGTTACCCTTGTAATGGCTTTATTTCGTTTTTCGCCACTTTTCGTAGCTTTGTTGCCATTAAAACGCGCTCCTGTTTTTTCTCACCTATTTCCCTTTTCATCGATGTAACCCAACCCGCAAGATAGCCAAATGGGAGAGCCGCATCAACCAGTACTGAACGTACCCCGGATCTGACATCTGCTGACAGACGTCAGAATTCCCTCTTTTGTGAATTTATTTTTTTTTTAAATTTTTCAACAGCGCCGGGTATTTTCCTTTTTTTTGTGTTTTTTCCTTAAGTTTTCGTAGAAACAAAGGAAATTGTTCGGTCCGGGTATGAGTGTGATTTGTTGTTCGTCCGGTCGTCCCTACAGGAAAACCGACTGCAAGTTCCAGGAGAGTGCGGTTCCTCTTGGTATTTGTTCTTCGGGTCGATGAATCCGGGTGTTTTTCCATCTGGGAGGAGTGTTTTTTCAATCTGAGGATAATTGATACGCCACATCTCGCTGTCGGCTCTGTTTGGATACCCTCTGCAATAGGTGAGTGATTAAGATCTTTGTTTACCTTTTTTTTTGTATTATATTCATTATTTTCATATTATCATATTACAATTTAGAACAGAATTTTAAAACAAGTTAGAGACATTTCGTATTTCATTAAATAAAATAGAGATAAATGTCACTTTATAATAGTTATATTCATTTTGGGTGTACAAATTAAAGTAAAAGTAAAGAAAAAAAAGAGAACAATTTAGAAAGCAAAAGGCAATTTCATTACAACAACAAGGCAATATATAGATACTAAGCAATGTAGCGCAGCAAAATTTCTATTTCATCGTGGTGAAAGCTAAGAAACCACTGTTTTAAGTTTCCAATGATTCGCATACCTACAGGAAGCCTATTAAACAGTTTGCAAGAAATAATGGGGTAAGAATTTCTATAGCATCTTGTACGAAAAGCAGGAATGGTAAATAGAGACTGTTGATTGCTTCTCAAGCTATAGGAATCAGATATCGGACTTTGTAGGTAACCACCTCTAATAAAATTCCATGAAATAAAACAGGTGTCTAACTGGCAGGATTTTCATACGGAGAAAAAGTTCCATAGAATGGGCTAAACGGGGGCGCACTTCTGTAAGACAATCAACGGCTGAATTTTATTTAGACAAGCATTTCCCCAACAGCTTATTCCGTATTGCAATTTTGAATGAAATATCCTATAATAGATTGTTTTTAAAGTATTGTTGGGCAAAACTTTCTAAGGCGGTAGAAACAACGAATGGTTGAGAGCAGATATTGTTTTATACCTAAAATTTGATTAGACCAACTCAAATTCCGGTCAATTCTAACGCCTAGATTTTTAAAATGGTTTACGTTTTAGATTTTGAAGCAATTGTCATCACAAGGAACACTCCTATTGAAGGAGACATAATACCTTACACAATTAGATACATGAAATATGATCTCGATATCTGGAGCATTAATTAGGCTGAAAAACATTAGTTTAGTTTTATTGCTAGCTTATGTTCCGCAAACCAAATTCTTAGTAATTCAACGTGTTTATTTATATCAGCTACTAGGTTTAAGGGATTGACTGAACCACATGTGATACCAAGATCATCAGCAAAAGCTCTAACTTGTCTTACAAATGGTTGGACAAACAAAGGATTTATATTAATGAGAAACAGTATAGGACCAAGCACAGAGGCTTGGCGGACACCAAGATTAATCATCTTAGAGTTACTTAAACTAGTTTCAGCCTTCACTTTTTGTTTTATGTTTTTAAGAAACCTAAACCACGAAAACCCGCATTATATATGATAGCTTATTCAAAAGAATGTTATGATCCACCATGTCAAAAGCTTTTGTTATATCAACAAAAAGTCCAGCTCAACATTTTTTGTTGTCCAAACCTTTCTGTATAAGGGAACAGAAATCTAAGAGCGCATCTTCAGTAGATAGCCCAGCTCTAAACCCAAACTGCATTGGGCTGAAAAAAATATTTTTATTTTTAGGAATTCCAAAACCCTTTTTTTAACACATTTCTTAAATACTTTGGAGATTGAAGACAATAACGAGATTGGTCTGTAGTTATTTTTTTCATTTCTGTTATCCCATTTAAAAAGAGGAGTAATAATGGCACATTTTAGTTCTTCAGGGAAGAGTCCAGACACGATACTCAGATTGAAAAGATGTGCCAAAATATCAGCAATATTAAAGGCAACGTTCTTCAGTATAATGTTGGAAATACCATCGCTACCATAGGAATATAAATTGTTAAAGGAATGAATTCTTTAGAATTTCAAGCCCAGAAATTGGTTAAAAAAAGAAGCTATTTCTTTAAAAGTACTGTTTACAAATCCGGATCCGGAGTAGTAACAATTGCAATAACTTGAGCAAAATCTTTGAAACGGTGTTGTCCAACCGATAAAAATTGAATTCATTAGCTATTGCTGTAGGTTCCGAAATAGTAACACTTTGGTTTTTTTTTAAATTTATAGCATTATTTTGGTTAGTAGCATTACGATTGATTATGTTATTAATCACTTTCCATTCATTTTTAAGATTTCCTTATCTGATTTTGGTAGTAACTATCTCGACACTTACGAATTTCTTTGTTAATTTTTTGGCTCATACGGTTATAACGACTCTGTAAACTAGAGTTTTGTGGATTTTTGTGGCAACTTATCCACAATTTGTGTTTTTGTCTAATTTTCCTAAGAAGTGAACTGTTTATCCAAGGCTTAAGCCTTAGAGCAGATTTTCTAGGGACAGTGATGTGGCTTGCAATGGTAATATAGTTATATAACCCGTAAAAACATTGTCTTGAGCATAAACCGCCTCCCAGTTTTCAAAACGCAGTACGTTATTAAGCTGCTCAAAGTTAATTTCGAACAACCTCTTTGGAAAATTATGCTTTTTGTTTTCTTTACTATCCAAACCATTTAAAACTAAGCCAGTCATATAATGATCAGAGATCTGAAGTTCAAAATTAATAACAGAAGATATGAATCTAAGGTTGACTAGTATTTAGTAGGTCCAAGTTGAAGTCACCTAAAATAACAAGGTTATTCAATTTTTCATCGCATAAAAAAATGTTTTAAATTCATCCAAAAATACATGAAACGATTGCGAATTAAACCTGTATTCATACACAAAAGTAAAATCTCCATTGCATATGCCAAAAGAGATTTTTATAACATCGGCACTTACCAAACTAAAGCGCTCCACTTCACAATCATCATTATAATCTCGCACAAAAGCTTCTACTGCAGCGGAAGAATACGAATCATTGGTATTTGCAAAAAGTGTATAGCCAGGAATACTGTAATCACTAAGCTCATAGGAATAAATCCAAATTTCTGAAACGCAAATAATTTCAGGCATGTTCTTAAAGGCTTCAAGGTTGCTAACTAGTAAATCAAAATTTTGCCACATACTTCTAATATTTTGATGAATAATATAAACTGATTTGCTATTGCTTGAATAAATCATACTATCAGAAATGGTTCTTGTGGTTTCAATGGTAAGGTTGTCTTTCATAAGATCAAAGCTTTTTTATATTAGATAACATTGAAAATCATTATTTAAATTATTTTTAAATTGCGGCATCAAAAGATCTTATAACCACAATGGTGAGGTCATTTTCAATCTTTCTTAACAAAATATTTTTATTATTGAACCATAAATACTTGTATTTTTTATCTGTTTTAACCTTTTTAGCTCCCATGAATAATCACTTTAAATATATTCCCCGTGCGGTGTTCAACTTCTTTTTAGCATGTTGCTTGCTCTTCATAATTTTCTGGTCAACTTCAAGCGACTAGAGATGGACACATACTCGTATAATTTTGCTGTGTGTCTGCATAAATACACTCGATGATTTCGTTTTATTTTTTAATTTCATCAGAAGTGACCGAAATGTTCAAATCTTCACCGAAGATTTTTTGCACATATTCATCATTGTTCTTAGCCTCAGGAACTTCAACAATTTCAATAATGTTTTCCACAAGCTTTTGTTCTCTTCAGCTCAATCTGCGCTCAAGACTATTGACCTTTAGTCTGAGAGTTTCATCAAAGAGAAGAACTTAGTTGCTGGATGGTGTTAAGAAAATCTGTGTTCATTCTTTTCAAACTAAGAATTTCCTCGTAGAGAAGCTAAATAGTTACTGGATTGTTATGTTGCTGTTGACTCGCAGTCTCAGTCGTTGTTGTAGAATCGTGCTGTCGCTCGCTTACAGTATGTTATTGATTTGTGGCGGGGTAGATGTTACTATTTGCTGGCTTAATAGAGTTTTCGGCTGTCGAGTATCCACCGCTGCTGCTAGCTTTTTGTCTGCGCTCTGTTTATGTTGATGTTGTTGTTGTTTGCTAGGGTTTGCTGCTCTTTTAAGTTTCTCATTGTGCTGATGTTGTTGTATTCTTGCAGTTGTCGCAGAATTCATAGCCCAATGAGTTGTTGTTGTAGCGATTTCCGACGTAAAACCGTGCACTTATCACATCTATGTATATTTTACATTGTTTGTGTTCATGTATTCAATGTCTGTATCATCGAATTACAGTCAGCTCTTTGCAATACAGTTCTAATCCATAAACAAAACCGAAATGTCATCGTGGCAAAGAAAGATGAGGGTGGCCGTGGTGTAGTGGTAACATCATCGCTTGTCACGCTACAGGTTCACGGTTCGAATCCTGATGTCAATAATCATCTATTTATTTCGCATGGAATAAATAAAAAGTCGATCAATTGCGAAAGCTTATGTCAACTCTACTGTGAAGGCATAACACTGGCAGTAGGGCGGTCATATGGCTAAAATGCAACTTGATTGTGGTGATGACATCAGGAGGACGGAAAAAAATACTGTGAATCATGAGCAACGACAAAAGCAAAAACAAACAAACTCCCCAGTTATCTGGACAGCCACCCTTGGAGTTCACTGAAACTTAATAACAGCTGAGTTTCAAACCAATTGCACCAATCTGTCTTTCTCTCTGTCTCTTCCCCTTTCCTCAAAAACGCCCGTGTCCTAAAAAGTAGTATAAGGGTATTCATAACCCCTTTCACACGTGCAAATTATAAAAAAAAAAAAAAAGATTTATACGCAGAAATGTGTCTGAATTCATTTCTGAGCAGTATGACACCCTACCATTTTACCATATATTACCATTTCTTCACCCTTAGTAGGCCGCTTCAATTTCTCTTAGACACAAGCAAGCTCAATCAAGAAGGATTTTTGATGATCTCCTAGGCATCGACAACTTCTTCTCCTTGGATACAAATATTGATCTAGAAAGGAAAAATATTAACAACCAAAAATGCAACGAACCCCTTAAATATCGAACCTAACCAATCTTCTGGCGAAATAGTAATTCCTTAAAATTCAAAATTACTAACCAGCTTCCTGTAGAACATGGCGGTATCTATTTGAACACAATAGAACTCAAACCACTTAGAATCCGTGCTCAACGTAGAACAATATAACCCATAGAGGAAACAAATTTTTAATTTATCAAAAGGCAATAAAAAGATCTACAAAAGCAAATTAAGAAATGTTTCTTTCTTAATTTTAGAGAAGAGAAGAGAAGACGTAAAACAAACACAAAATTTTTTTTCTCCCTTAAAAAAAAAAAAAAAGGAAAAAAGGAATAAGAGAAATAAGTACATGTTTTTTATAAAATCATACTATTAATTTTTTTTTATTACATTTGTACTGCAATAAAAGTAAAAAAAAAAAGAAAATCACTTGCATCTATTAAAAAAAGTATTTTTCTTACTATATAAAAATACAAGAAATACAAATTTAAAATATAATAAAAAGCAAGAAAGTTCTAAACAAAAATACATTCACGGTGTATGAGTGTAAACATGATACCACATGATTTAGAGGCTACTCACTCTTACTAATGGATAAATGTTATAGTATAATCACTAATTGCTATTTTGACATTTATAACAAAAAAAGAACTACATAATATGTACATTAAAAGAATTAAAACTAAATTTAATTAAACCTAATACATTATTATACTTGTATTACATATTATATTGTTAAAGTACACAGCATTTAAAAACAATTTTCTCCTTACCAACATTTCTTCTAGAAAAACATTTGCTTGCTAGACAACTTATAATGAAACGCACATACAGCAACACAAAACACTTTGCCCTAAGGTAGCAGGTGCATACTATTGCACCCAACAAGAGATGGAAGAAGAAGCCACCAATTCCAGATGTATTGGAAACCTAATAGGAATCAAAGTCGCTAGTGTCCCCTAAGTCGCCACTGTCCAGTTAAGATCGAGAGCATTTTGGAACCAAAACCAAATTTCGTATTATTTATTAATGTACCAACAATTCGAATCAACTTCACTTGCAGCACCCAAACCATGACAATAGAAGGCACAGCTCTTCTCCACTTTCAGAACTGCAACGTTAAGGTTAACGGAATTTCATACGAAGACAACCCAAATCCATGTTCCGCCACCACCAAATAATTACATCCATGCAGAATCAACAAACGATGTATGGAACCTACAATAACTTAAGGACTTCAACTTTGAAACTGAAAAGGAACTCATCACACTAGGAACCAAAACCCTACATCTACATTACATCACTGGCACATCCGCAGGGCTCTCGCAAATTATCACCTTAATACTAATCACCATAATTATCAGCCTTAAGAAGAAAAACAACGAGAAGAACATCCCCGTGTTGCAGTACTGCGCTTCAGCCCCTGTGGCCGTCGCTTTACGCTAAGAGGGCAGAAGTTACGTCCAACCATTGATTCCCTTCACGCTACATATCCGTTACATAATGCGTCCGCCCATTGACCCAATTCACGCCGCACATCTACCGTGACCCAGAAAACTGCAACCTAAGCGTCTGGCGCAATCTCAAGATTCTTAGAAAACATCTCTGCAAATAAATTAATCAGCAAAGCAAACCTTTCGTATAGATGATATTGTAAATTAATTTCTTGGAATTGTAAATGCACAGGCGATCCAAAACTGCAACCTAAGCATATCGCCTCTGCAAGTAATTGATCAGAATCACTTGATTTTTGTGCTTCAGACCGAACGGTCATTTTAATTATTGAATAAACGTTTTTTTTTGCCTAATCTTATTCTCTTAATATAACTCGAGCGTAAAAAAAAAAAACGATCGTATTGCGTAGGCTTTATGAAAAGGGGCTCGAAATGAAAATGAGCAAGTGCAAGTTTGGCTACGATGAAATCGAATTTTGGTTATTTTTGGCAATTTGGTCAATTCAGAGGGAGACCTACGGATGCGCACATTCGTTTATTAAGCAGTACTCTATCATACCGAGAAACCCAAAAGAACTGCATACTCGTACATACGTGTGCATAGGATTATTTTCATATTTTCGCCGCTTCGTCCCGTCGTACTGTTCGAACTATTGCGCAAGGAAGTTAGGCTTGATTTTAATGACGCATGTTTGAAGGCGTTGGAAGAGTTACGCGAAAAATTAGTATCGGCACCTGTGTTAACTGTTTACAACCCAGAAAAGGAAACTTTTTTTTTATATAATTTGCGCTCGCCAAAGGGGATATGAATACTCTAATTCTGTTTCAGGATATGGGCGTTTTTGGGGAAAGTGGGAAGAGACAGAGAGAAAGAAACATTGGTGTAGTGGTTTGAAACTCAGGTGGCAACAAGTTCCAGTAAACTCCAAAGGTTGCATCCGGATAATTGGGGAGCATTTTTGTTTTGCTGTTATTGTCGTTGCTTGTGATTCACATTTTTTTCCATCCTCCTGATGTCATCATCGCGAACAAGTTGTATTTTCAGCCATATGACCATCCTACTGCTAGTGTTATGCCTTCGCAGTACATTTGAAATAAGCTTTCGCAATTGATCGATTTTTTTTCATTTCATGCAAAATAAATAGATGATTCTTGACATCAGGATTTCAACCGTGAACTGTGTTGCAAATAGCATGGGGTTTGGCTCAACGCTTACGAGTATGCAACATCAGGATGATGGCAAGTTTCATCTGGTCACCTACTTTTCAAAATCCGCAAACGCAGCTGACTTTGGCCATTATCTGTGTGTCGTTTTCGAATATACCTATAGGGAATACCTTTTAAAATTATAACCGACTGTAATTCACTCGGAGTGGTCTAGGAGTGAACCCCAACAAAACCAAACTAGTCCTCTTCTCAAGGAAATACAAAATCGCACCTGATGACCCTCCATCCCTTAATGGAACAAGCTTAATTTTCTCCAACGAAGCAAAATACCTGGGTCTTATTTTGGATAGGAAACTAAGCTGGAAATCTAATATACAGGAAAGAGTTAAGAAAGCCACTGTCGCACTCTTCTCTTGCAAAAAAGCCGTCGGGTGCAAATGGGTTAAGTTAAATTTTGACAATAACTTCCAAGTTACCATCCCTTCCAGAGCATTCTGGGAAGAAGGTGGCTTTACGGAAGATAAGTCGGTACATTTTTATGCCGACAGTTCAAAAACTAACGACGGGGTGGGTGGTGGTGTCTTCTCTGATAGGCTTAATTTAAACCTCTCTTTTCGTCTCCCAAACTATTGTAGCGTGTTCCAAGCGGAGATAATGGCAATAAGGGAGGTCTTGTCTTTGCTAAAGAAAAACGTGATATCGGCCATAAATATCCGCAACTTTTCGGACAGCCAAGCCGCAATCAAATCCCTGGAATCTTCCTCAACATATTCTTTAACAGCTCTAGACTACCGATTGTCTCTTATAGAGATGACGTAGCAGTTTAATGTTCACCTAATTTGGGTGCCGGGGCATAAGGATATTCCAGGGAATTGTAAGGCTGACGAACTTGCCAGACATGGAACAACAATATACATCCTTCCGGGCAAAAGTTTACTCGGTATGCCTATCGCTACAACTTAAATAAAAGCTGGATGCTATCGTAAAGACAAATTCTAGGTGGACAAGGAGTACAACTTGTCTAGCGACAAAACAGATTTGGCCCATGCTGGATGTGAAACGCTCTAGGAATTTGATTTCTCTAAATAGGAAGCATATTAGTGCTGCTATAGCTGTCATTACAGGACACTGATAATAGGCAAGCATGCAACAGGGCTTGGCGTATTCTCTAACGATTTCTGCAGAAGTTGCATGGACGAGGAGGAGGAAGAGACCTTCTTCACCTTCTCTGCACCTGCCCAGCTCTCTCCCAAACAAGGAAACTGCGGAAGGAGCTTTCTGTTTCAATTACCTAGATGATCTGAATAATATTGACGTTAGGTACATTCTACGCTTTATCAGAAGCTCTAAATGATTCAACGAGTAGGCTATAGGCCGCGTCTCAAACATATTCATTTCATTTTTAATGCATTTTTATTATTATCAATTCATTAAACTTAAGAGACTATGCTAGACAAAAAATGCTTAAAACTAGCTTAACTAAACTATGTTATTCTATTCTAACTTACTGGCCCTATGCGGGCGCTCTAAGCTAAACCTAATACTTAGAACTATGTCTTTCGACGTACCTTACTCCAATTTTTTTTTTTGTCTATTTCATTATTTTTTTTATTGATAATTACTAAGAAAAATTTTGATAAAATTAAAAAACTTAGTGAATGAATTTACTTTTTGTTTTGTTTGGTCTTAAATATTGTATAAAACTTAAAAAACTACCTTAAAATCATATGTGGTATCACAATGGACCTATTATTGGTCTAAATGTGTTGGCTTCTTTTGCTGACAGCCACTTCAACCTAACCTAACCTAACCTAGGTATTTTTAAATGTCAGAGTAGCGCTAAGTTTCACTTAAATTCTGTTTGTTTGCTTTCGTGATCTAGGTCGATCACAGGGTCAGATTGACCGATTTGAAATATAATTTTATTTGTAACGTTCAAAAATCTCCCAATCAATTTGCGCGTCCATTGTAGTTTCTAGGCAGTATTAGTACTAGCAACCGGCAGCGGCAATAAATTCACGAAAAAAAGAAGAAACGATCTGGGAGAAGACCTTTTCCGGGAGAGAGAGAGTTTGTTTTGTTCTTTTTGTAAGAATACGTGAGCAGACGTTGTTTCAAAAAAAATAATGTGAAGTTTATAAACTTTAGTTTCTTTGGAACAATGAAATTTAATTTTTTCGTTAGCTCTACTTTTCCACTCATAAAGCGTTTTAAATAGGATTTTTTTTTTTACATTTTTGGCATTCTACTTTGTGGGCAAAACGCCACGCCGTTAGTAATTTTTGAGCAATTGACATTTTTGAAAAATTTTACGCTGAATTGGGAATTTTAAAGGAATTTTTTAAGATCTGTAGTCTTGTATATTGTTTCAGAAGAAACTGGTTTAAATTTACAAAAATCTGCACTTTTGAAAGGATCGTCTAAAAATTACTGAAATGTGCCCAAATCCCAGACATTGTAACTCCCTAATTAGAAAAATCGGTTTGCGAGTATATATTTGAATTCAGCGTGAAATTGTATGTTAGAAAGCACTATATCTATCTGGAAGCAAAAAATGTGTTGGTCGAATCATTTCTTTAAACTAGAATTAACTCTAAATGATATAAAATTAACAAACAAAAAAAAAAAAAAACAGTAATAAAACTATTACTTGAAACTTCATGGTTGAGGGCTAAATTGGGGCTGATAATTCATAGAAAGTGTTAAATACGCATATTTAAGTTTTTGTGGGATAAATCAACTGGAATAGGACTAAATAATAGAGAATAGGAGAGAGACAAGGTGGAAGTCAATAAACAGGCATTTTTCACCACATTTCTTACAACATTTCTTTTTGATCGTACAAAAAACGGGTTAAATGTCAAACGAGTGAAATGGTAACAAACTTGTTAAATAATCTTCACAAAAATCTTTTTACTTTTGCCTTTCTCTGAGTCAGTGCGGTTTGATGTTGATAATCCTTTTCTGCAATATGACCATCTCCCTTCTTCGAGAGCTAAAAATTAAGTAATTAATTTTATACATAAACACCAGTTTATGACATTAACGGCCAGTGAAGCCCATATAAACATAAAAAGTGTGCGAATGAACCTATTAAAAATATAACAAATATTTTTTAGCTTTGATGGCTGCGTTCCAAGTTTGGAATTTTTGTTTAACAATATAAGATACTGTGACTGTCATTGGTCTTCTTCTTCTTAATCTCGGAAGTAGAGCTGAAATAGTTAGCGCACACATACAAACTGTGAAGTGTCAGTCTTCGGTGAAAACACAAAACATGGAAAAGAGTATCTATTCTTTCTTCATTGCAATACAGCGAGTTGTGGACCGCGTCGTCAAAATTCTCCCTCCATTTTGTTTCAAGGCAGTTATTCTCCAGTTGATTATTAGTAGAGCCCAAATGTACCTGGTTACGCTGTCTAGCCATCTTTTTCGTTAGCTTTCCGGTATTGCCAGGCCAACTGCTCTGTGACTTGGAGTCCTTGTCACCTGTTCTATTGCTAGATAATTCTTTTTTAGATGTCCTTCGTTTCTTGCAATCAAGACAACATCTGGATTAAATATCGCGCTAGTTGTCTCTATTCTAGAGTTCTGAACTGCAAATTCCAGCACGAAGTTAAAAAGTAGCTGGGCTAATACATCACTTTGTTTTAGACCTTCTTTGGTCTCAAAAGCATTAGACAAGTCAGATCCGATCCTCACTTTACATTTAAAATCTGTTAGTGTTAATTTGGGCAGGCGGGCCAGTTCAAGTGGAACACCAAAAAATTGCAGTGCACTCCATAGCTCCTTCCTTTTGACTCTGTCATATGCGTTTTTAAAGTCGACGAACAGATGGTGAGTTATAGAGTTATAAAGTGGCTAACAATAAAAATGAGATTTAAGATAACAATTTGAAACATAACAAAAAGTGAATAATAATAAAAAAAAAATTGCCAAGTTATGGCACAACGCATCTTATCAGCACTCCATGTTGACCATCTACATAATGTGTACATTCCAGAACAAACTTAGAAACCAAATTTTAATCAAATCAAACCCCTCCACTTATATCATAACCCTACTGCATCCAATTCTTATGATTTTCAAGTAGTACCAATTTCAGCAGACCAAATATCGAACCGAAGCTCCCAGACATGAAGTTTGAAGAAAATCTGTCCAGCCGTTTAGGCTGAAGTCGGCCATGCATACGTACAGATAGACAGACACCCAAATTGTAAATGGGAAACATAACTAAGAGTAAAATAAATGTAAAATATGTTGGTTCGGTTTTCGATTGGTAATATTTAGGTTTTCCTTTAAAGCGGGTTGATATTACGTGAGTGTAATTATATGGATTTTGCACTTGGCAGGCAATTAAATGACAGAATTATTGCTATTAAGAGGAATTTGTTGTTAAGCGAGTTGTTTTGTAATCGAGAAACACTGTATATACTCAAATATGCTTTCGTCTTTCCAAGTTACACCGTTGGTTAAACAGGGTAAAGAAATTAAATTGTTTATTTTTTTTAGTCAAACACGGAACGCGCCACACAAACGAAAACCCACTTAAAAAATCGCGCTACCTTATCTACTTCGCATCCGTCTAGTGACGCGCCGCTCGTACCTCGCTGATATTTATGACATTTCTCCCAATTTGACATTTTTATAGGAATAGCACCACTACTCAACAACCTACCTTCACACCTTCAGTACATTTCCCAGATTTTATTCGCGCGGCGGAGTAGTGCAAGGCAGCAAATTAAGTGAACCTGCTGTTTTCTAAAATAAATTATTAATAAAAAGCGTTGCTCTACCTTTTACGCTAATTGAATTCCGGCGATTTATCATAATAATGGTAAACCAAAGGTATAAAGTCGCGTCCTACTGAGACATTTTCACACCTCGAGTCCTGTCAAAGGAGACAACAAAGCGAGCGTCTACCCATAAGAAAAAAGCTATTAAACTATTAATTAGAGCGAATTGGAAAAAATAGAGACTGCATTTTAGGTCCAACCATGACTATCAAGGAGATAATGGAGTACACATACCTGACAGAGGAGCATCTCGCCGGATTCGATAACTACAAGGTAAGCAGCAGCGGTGTATAACACCCCCAGTGTGGCAATGTACTTAACTGCCTTTGTATATCATCCGTGTAGTACAGCGCAAGGGATACGTCACCGTTAAGTGTCTATGTGATGCATCCCTTTTGGAACTGGATTGTGCAGGTGAGGTTCTAGATTTGAGATTTGCAAACAAAATTTACAAATAATCAATAAACAATTGCCACATGGCAGTTTTTCCCCAGATGGATCGCACCTAATTTGATGACCTTCCTAGGATTCCTGTTTACGGTGGCAAATTTCGTTTTTCTCTCGTACTACGATTGGAATTTCTTTGCAAGTTCAGGTGAACCGGGATACACTCCGATTCCCGAGTGGGTTTGGCTCTGTACAGCAACAAACATATTTGTTGCATACACGCTGGACGGCATCGATGGAAAACAGGCTAGAAAAATCGGTCTAGCCGGGCCGCTGGGCGAACTCTTCGACCACGGGTTGGATTCGTATACAGCTGTATTGATCCCTACATGCCTGTATAGTATTTTCGGGCGATGCGATGCTTCTATTCCTCCAATTCGAATGTACTACATCTGTATGATGGTGTTTTTCAATTTCTACGTGTCCCATTGGGAGAAGTACAATACTGGAGTATTGTATTTGCCGTGGGGCTATGATTTTAGTATGTGGGGGTCGACAACTATGTACATGGTCACCTGGATATATGGTTATGAATTCTGGAAGCAGGACCTACCCTTTGGCATTCCAATGGGTATCGCAATGGAATTTATTTTGCATGTCAGTGCCTTGGCGAATGTTCCAATGGTCATCATTAATGTTTACAAGTGAGTAAAAGCTTATATTCGCGCTCATGTTCTAATCTACTTATCTTTTTTAGTTCGTACATACAAAAGACCGGCAAAATGCGGCCCTTAGGGGAGGCAATGCGTCCGTTCTATCCATATGCTGTATTTATGGTGCTTCTGCTCGTTTGGCCTTGGGTGTCACCGTCGAGCATAGTAGATACAGACCCGCGAGCGTTGTTTATGTTGAGTGGAACGATTTTCAGTAACATCAGTGTGAGTACTACTAACCATTTCTCTCTCTCTTTTCTTTTTGTGGGGGAGTGTTCTTGCTTTCACTTTAGTCAATTAATTCAATTGCTACGATTACGGTTAATGCTATTCTTTCGCTTGGAGGTTCATAGAATTTTTGGTGTGCCGGTTTTAAAGCCATGATTGTGCAATTTGTATGCGATGCGATTGTTAATGGATTACGTGGCTTGGATCTGGTCCAATCTACATGCAAATATAAATTTAATAACAAAACACAGTCGAAACAAAATAGAGACAATGTAGAGTATTGCTTTGAAAAAGGTTTTTTTTTATTCGAAGACGCTTATCATTTTAGTCTGCTCTTCATTGAGGTCAACATACTGTACTTATAATTAAGTCTGCATGGTGGAGTGAGTGCTTAGTTAATATTTGAAATAATCTGTTATCTTCTCTGGTAAATATTCTTATCAGTCCTGATATGTCTAGCAAATAATTTAGGAATGTAATGACCCACATGCCTTATCGGTTGGTGTGAGGTTGACTCAGTTAGCTTTTTATTAGGTAATCGGTTTAGTTTGGATTTTTCGGTGAATCATCTGTTGGTAGGGGTGGCGTAGTCTATGAATACTACTTTGCAATGTTTGTTGTGTTTTTTGTTTATTATGTATGTATATTTTGATAGCTTTAGTGTTAAAATAAGAAAATCGATAACCTTTGCTGCGACATGCGACAATGATAGAGCAGACTTTGCAAATGCGCAAATTGTCAACATGCGAAACTATCGCCTTCATATAGTGCACATGTGAATGTGTATGCCATTTAAACGCTGCATATGTCAGCAGATTGGTTTATTTAAAACGCATTTACGCGCATGTACTTTCCATACAACAAATATACTGAAAAGGTTTTTTTTTTTTTTTTTAAAAAAAAAAGGAAACCAAATCCCTTGCTTGACCTCCCGCTGGAGCTTCAACTTGCACCCTTCGGGTTACAAGCAACCACAATACACTTTACACCGTGGGCACCTCCTGGAAGAGTATTACTTAAAGCAATACGAAATATTGCTTTCGTGAAATTTTCGAGATTTTAATCAATTCTAATTACTACTAGAGAAACTCGAAAAAGTGAGTCTGCCAATTTTGTGTTTCTGTATATCGGACTGCAGTATAAACGACTGGACGGATTTTCTTTAGACCTCATATCTGGGATCTGCAGGTAAAATTCGGGACAAAATCTGTATTTGTATTTATTTTTAACCCCGAATTTAACCGTACTTTACTAACGGTCGGTTTCGATAAAAGTCGATTTTTTTCGAAAATGGCTCTTACGATTTTGATGAAATTACATATTTGCGTTAGAGTAGACATGCTATCAGATGGCATACCATATTGTTGGGTAATAATACGTATAACGATAGTTTACTTAAATGTGATTTAAATTTTTATATTCCGCCCCTTATATCTTAGCACCACAGCAACTTATTTTTACACTTGTTCTGTGCATATAAATGCATTAATTCAACAAAAAATATACAAATTTCATCAAAATCTCTTCAGTGATTCTTGAACGAACAATGTGAGGTAAACATGGAACAGCAAGTGTTTGCTTTGATCTGACCCTTGTAAATACGGTTATAGATACTCATTTTCTCTGGATTAAGGACGAAGCGAAACTAGGAAACAGTTAAAATAATGCAGATGAATTGATTTAAAAAAAAAAAATAACTTCGAAGGGCACCAGTACAGGTGCCCCTAAATGATACAAAGGGGGCAACATAGTCCTTTATCATACCGAATTTTTAAATTTGATTCTACTGTGTTACTCTGGCGATGTCAAAAGTCATACTTGTCCGTTAGAGTTGAATGTCCTTAGGAAATTATAATTATTTCACTCCGATTGAAATTAATAACATTTAACCATAAACTATTCGACATTATAATTCAATTAATTAAAACAACACATTTCCTCTCGACAAAACCAGTAGTAAGCTCACCAAGTCGGCATTAATTACCTACTCACAAATGTGACAGTATAGATGTAGCAAACAAAAAATATGCATATATATATATATATATATATATATATATTTATATATATACACTCGTACGTAATAATCCAGCTCTTGGAGGTTAATTTTGAATGATCTTCACTCTGAGCGTTCATTGATTCCGTCGTGTTAAGCACGCTTAAGCAGCTCTCACAACGGAGCAATATGCAATAAGGAACAAGCAACTATCGTATGGCATTGCTAGAACGAAATATTAGCAGTTGGTCATATTTACATAGAAAATCGGGTGGAGTATTTGGTATGTATATGTGATGTCTGAGAACAGCGATTTTGCTGGTATTCCGTGAGAAAAGTTTAAAACTTGCTAGTTGCCAGTTGTTTGTTGAAATAAAGATACGTTACTTTCTTTCCTATTGTGTGGGTAAACGAATTTTCTTCTACTTAACTCATCACGCATAACATGTCTGTTAATGAAGCGTTCCATCCTTTTCTACCCCAAGTACGCTGCTTCCTGTCTATTTTACCAGGCAAGATCTTTTGTGTTGTTCCCCTATGCCTTATGGCAAGGTACCGTTGATCTTGCAAAAGGTCTTGAAGTAACCTGAAAATACTTTTTCCAGATATTTTTCGGATATCAGATGCGAAAACGAAGTTTTGTGTCTGTTGCGAGGTTTGTGTCTGTTGCGAACAATGGCGGGACATTCGCACAGGATGTGCTCAGCAGTCTCTTGTTCTTCCAGTCAGAGTCGGCAAAGATTTGAGAGTGTCTTGACCATTTTGTGTAGATGGTAGTTGAGTGAACAGTGTTAGATAGGAGCTCATCAGCTCGTTTTTTGTTCGAGAAGTCAAGGAATTTCTTAGCTTGATGAAAGCCTAGGGTAGAGTTCCATTTAGAGATCAATTCTTGTTGCTGCCAAGAGTTTAGCTTTAATCTGAGATTGAATAGAGACAAGCCACAGAAAAGTAAGGGGCATATGAATGGTGATGAAGAGCCGCGTGTAACGAGTTAAACCGCAATTTCATTACCTATGACCAGGATACTAGAGTAATGTTGTTATCAGCAGTTAGCTGCTTTAATGCGTTTAGGCAATTCCAGGCGTCGTATGTATGTATCCCACACATATATATATGTACTTCTCTATCATATAGAGCTCGTGGTTGTGTCTTCTCTTTCATTATTCCTCACACAGGACTAAATATCTATTAAACATTTTTTTCTCGAAAAAGCTTAAAATCTGCTCAGATTTTTCTTATTGCCCATCACTCAAAACTGTGTATCGAAATTGTCAACGATTATTGATCCTTAAAACATAAATCGGCCGTTCGAGTTAAGACTTTTGAGCAGCTTTTCAAAATCAATTTTCAGAAGATCTCCATGTGAGAGTCATTTGTGGTGTTTCCGTGACTCTGAGGCGTTAGATAAATGCTTATTTGTTTGTCATACGTATGTATTTGCTTTTATTCTAGTTGCGTATTTTCAAGACAAACTCTTTTCCTGATATTCAATAATAAATTCTACAGTGGCTACTGATTATCAAAATAAAATTTGTCACTAGTGCAGATTGTTTTGATAGTTAAAGTCTTTTTTTCTTTAACCCTTATCAGTATGATTTTCATCTAAGAATCCAGAGTTGTAAGTGTTTTTTAAGCTGTTATTCTCATATTCATTGCAAGATAACAATCATGAACTTCTTCGCTCGCCTATAATTGTTTTAATTTCCGATTACCCTCTATTTTCAGTGCCGTCTAATCGTCTCCCAAATGTCCAATACCCGCTGTGAAGCTTATCATTGGATGACCCCGATATATGTTATTTGCATCGCTCTCGGTATCTGGATTCCACTCCTCGAACGTTTCTTACTCTACGTGCTATTAATTGTGACAACGCTCGCTCATTGGCACTACGGCGCGAGTGTTGTCAATCAAATGTGCGAACATTTCAATCGGATTTGCTTTAAAGTGACCTTTGCGAAATTTCCCAAAAAAGAAACGGAGCAACTGCTTAAAGCCGATTAAAAGCAGTCGACTGATGTTGTGTAAAAAAAAAAAAGATGAAAAGCAATTTATCATCAGTGAAGAGCTGCTAATTGGTATCTATACATACATTTCGTCGAATAGTCATTTTTCTTTTAATTATTTCTTAGAGTAGGGAAATTGTCCTGCTCTGCTTTATTTATGCATTTATCTGAGATTATTTTTTTCTTATCGATGATAGTACGTACAATTATTTTTTATGTATGCTTTTCCTTAAAAGTTTTAAGTAATTTTATTCGATAGGTTGCATATATATCTATTCTTTTTAAGCTCAACTGTATACAACAGATGCTAACACTCTTTATGTGAATATTGTACAATAATAATAAAAAAATTAAAAAAAAAAAAAAAAATCAAGAAAACTTCCAGGTTAGCAAATATTTAAAGTAAATACAAATCGTTACTAATTCTACTTCAGGTCGTGAGTGTGTGCGTATTTTATTTTAGGGTTTATTTTATTTTGTTTGTTTAATTTTTTTTTCTCGTCTAGTCCAAGTTCATTTAGGGCAATTAAATGCTCATATAAAGCTACTACTACCGTTTAATACATATAGCACAACACACACTAACGCGGCGAGTATTTTTCTTTGCTTGTTTGCATATTTATATTCGTTTTTAAATTCCTAAACAAATCGAATTTATTTGTAAAAGTATTATTTCGTAACATCATATCATTAAAACACATAGACCATAACACAACCGTAATTTATTAACCCATAAAATAACAGCTCAAAGTTAGCAATAAATATACTTACGCTGCAGTTTTATTCTTTCAAATTAAGTTAATAGTTTTAAGTTAGTTCTGACAACACGTGATGTGAGCCTGTAAATCCTTATTAAGAGGTATAGCGTATATAATAATATGTATCTATGCTATGCGGTGGAGCCTCAGCAGATATTTTTTATACATTCAATCGAAGCACAAACAAATAAAATGACAAGTCTCAGAACAAAATAATATATCTGAAGTTAATTATTATTATATAATTGTGTAGTTTTATTATTATTTTTTTTTTTTTTTAATTACGTTTGACTATAATATTTTGAGAGAAAAACAACAAAATAAACTACTCAATTGTAAAGAGTTTCCTTTATTGAAGCTTGTCGTTTCATTTGAATTTATTATGTTTTACCTGTTTGGCGTATCACACAAATTGGCGGGGCCAAATTATTTAGAACTTGATGGTTTTTTTTTTTTTGTTAATCTGATCGCAAATGAAATTAATGTTTTAAAATTATATCCAGGGTTTGGAAATACATATAAAAGCGTTGACTGGCCTTTGTTTCAATGATCTGGATGTAAGTTAAATAACCCACTTGTTTACTTCGTTTCGTAAATTACAAATTCAATTAGCCTTTCACTTAGTGCAGTCATCCATTAACTGTCGGTGCCCCCATAAATTCTCGTTGATTATTTTGAGTCGGTGTCGGTTTTCTTTTCGTCCTGATTGTCATACACGCGTTTGGTACTCTGTTAAAAAAATAGTTTAAACAATGACAGACATAAATTTTTGGATAAATACCTATTAACTCAGTCTGTGGTCCATGCATTCCATAAAACAAAAAAAAAAAAAAAAAAAAACCGAAACTTGTTTACCTCTGACTGACATCAATACGATAACTATTTGTTTGTGTTACTAAACAATGGACATGCAAATGAACAAAGCACGAATCATCCTCTAGAACCCGTTTATTTTGATTTATTTCATGTCACACACTATAATCTGCTTCAATTCTTCTTTCACATACATACGTTCAATACGATAGTTACTATTATTCTTGTCGGTTATTCCTCATTGAATTCAGCAACATACTTAGCACACAATGAGAATTAGAAAGGGATTTATTAACCACCAAGTTCAATGGCAGGATTAAATAAAAAACACACAAGCCGCAATATCTGTCTACACATAAAATTGATTTATTTGTCATTAACTACAAAACAATACTTAGAATCTCCGTTCTTCTCTATTGAGAGGAGCGCTTAATCTTACAAGAATCTTTGTGCACGTTTGGCACACTTAAAAAAAAGACTTACAAACTAAAAATAGTAAAAGTCAGTTCGTTTTATTTAATAACCCTCAGCGAATCGGCAAATCCCGTAGCTATCTCGCTTTCTATCCGGTCCGCATTCCTCTGTGGCCCCGAGTAGTTTAAGTTCAATTTCCGTTGTTTTTGCATTGTCTTCCTCGTTGTACTTTGGGTATTCTGACTGCATTGCCCGTGAGTGTGGATCCAGGAGTCCAGGATTAAAACGTAAAGGATTCAGGGGCGGGTAAACGTAGTTGTGAATAGCTTCTTCTAGGCTATCGTTGCTAAGAGGTAGATCGATGGAACGGGCTTCTCCTATTTCCTGTTCATCATCGTCGGGAGAGCCGAGAAGTTGCTCGTTGTCGAAAGCAGTTCTTTGACGTGGTTGAACTCTATTGGAATCCAGCGATAAAAGACCATATAATGACCCACCTTGAATGGCGCGAGCCATTCGGAAGAAGTTGCCATTGGAGTCCATGAATTTTCCACTACTCGCTATCGATTGTGGGGGAAGGGCTTGAATGACAGTAGGCTCGCCTTCCAGGTGGAAAGGTTTGATGAGGTGGTGGTAGGAGAGTGGGTAGGGTGGAGGGAGGACATCAACTTGTGGGCCGTGTGGTTGCTGTGGTTGATACTGTTGTTGCAGTTGGAGTTGTTCTAGATCTGAATTTGTGCTAGAGATGTCCACACGATACGGTGTGCGACCTTCGATGAACTCGGAGATTCTCGCAGAGGGTTGTTCCTCTACGATAATATGAGGATGTGACTGTTGTGACTGGTGGTGTCGTCCAAAGATATTAAAATTGTGACTATTCGCTCCAGATTTGAGGGATTGTCGATATTTTGAACCTTCTTGGTGGTATTTCTTGTGAGAAGACTTTGTTCGTTTTGTAGATTTTGAAAGAAGATCTAGGATATTGACGCCATCCATTGGGCTTGGGGGAATAAGAACAATCATGAAATTTTCCAGGTCGGCTCGGATATTATATTGACCCTCCTGACGTTGATCGTAGGTGATGACGCGTCTTTTCGGGTTAACATCGTTCTCTTCCTCTAAATCGACAGGAAGCGTTACTGAAGGTGATTCGGTTTCTGCCAATGGCTTTGTTACTTCAGCAATTAGTTGAGGAGCTACTGTTGGTGTGGTGTTAGGCGATGGAGGCGGAGGTGTGGAACTCTCCTGAATAACTACTGTCGGTGTTGGATCTTTGTTGTTCTCTGGGGTTGTTGGATTTTCCTCCAGCGGTTGCCCACTACAGGCCACTAAAATCACTGCGCAGATAATTATTCGCCACATTTCTTTCCTTTTTTTTCACACGTTAAATTCAACCAGTATCGTTTAATTTGAATCGAAAACCACACTACTCACGGCCAAGTTCAGAACCGAACTGATCATGAATGTCGCTGCTGTGGACGATATTACCTCTCTGTGGACGTTTTTCTCATATTCTTCGTAAGTAAATGCTGTTTCTTTTTCTCTTATAATTATACCTAGATGACAGGTTTTTTTTTTTTTTTTTATCAGAATGTGGCTCTCTGTGGTTGTATCTTCCTGGTTTTTTTTTTAGTAGTAAGTTGGTTGGTTAGACGGATGGCACTGCACCTCTTTATCGGCGCATTCCCCTCCGCTGTGGTAAAAGTGATTTCGTATTCTGGGGGCAAAGAGTGTGCGTGGTTTTGGTAAATTGCGGTTTGGATGTTGAACTACATACATAGTTAGAGCTCATGTGGGATGGGTTGGAGTAATGTTGCGTGGTTTGCTGACCACACTTGTGGTTTGCACTTCTTTTATTTGTATCTTTTGTTTGCGTTCTTTTATTCGTTTGTGGAATGTTCTGTTGCAGTTTGCTGGGTTTGTCTTGGAAGAGTTTATTCTTTTAGAGAAAGGCTCAACGGTTGTTATATAATTGTGGACAAAAAGTTCTAGGAAAATCACATTCTATGCTGAGACTTTAGAAACTTTTTTGGATACGTGCTTTGTGGATTAGTTAGGGAATTGAGATCGTACGTGGGTAATGGTAGAACGTGTAGATTTAAATTGAGATGACACTTAAAATCTTTGAAAGTTTAAATGTTTTTTTAATAAGTTTTCACTAAAATGGTCTTGCGTGATCATCAGAAAAAGACATGATAATTAAGGGCATGTAGAAACTAATGTTTCTTCCTGACTTGATGAACCGGAGTTGGTATAAATGATACTTTTTCTCATTTTATAAATATTTTTCAGCCAGCCACTTCCAATCCAAGCACGTTCATTGTCTGCTGCTGTGGCACTAGAACACATTATTAACTTTTATGCTTAAGAATAGTAATGGGTACCGGATGCCTTGAATGAAAATTGCGAAAACTGACAAAACCGAAAGACTGCATTCTCGGTATGATAATGAAAACCTTTGTGGGAATGATCACATATTCCCTGAAAAAGTTCAAGGTTTTCATAAAGGTGCAAGAAATACTTCATACCCATTGTGATTTATCTGCGGTGTATGTAAATACAAAGCCTAAATTCATCCTAAACTTGAGTATCAATAATCTCACAACACGAACAGGTACTCTTTTCCGTTTTTTAAAATTTACTTGTAGCCAGTGATGTAAACACTGCAGGCTTGACCATAACTCAGTGAGTGCGAGTAAGTCACAATTTATCTAGTTGCCTTGTTAACTGGTTCACATTAAGACATCCACAGCATATAAGTGTTATCGTATGCGGTTGCAGGCGATAAATCTCAGTTTTCTAACAAGACCATTAAGTGTAGTGTGCTTGATATTTTCAAATCATTCGATAAGCTTATAGTGTTGGCAATATTTTCTCTAAATCGATTTCAAGTTTTTTAAGTAATCGTTCAATACAAGTTGTATCAGCACCAAGGCGCAGTTACCCCCCGGCCTGTTTCTATGTAATTGTTGAAGAAGAATTTCGAGGCCCTAGAATGAAACACGCCAATTAATTCTAAATCTACGCCGAAGATGCCAGAAAAAAACCGTGTGGACGAAACCGTCAGTCCATGACATTTGTGACATCGTGATATCTGCCAAGTACGGCAGAGGCGTTGCCAGATCTGTCGCAACACTCCCCCCCGGTATGTCCTCAAGAGGGCCTACCTTAGCCTTCGGTCGACAGATATCGAGTACGGCTATTTTCGCTGCAGATCTCTCGTACAGTCCATTAATTGTTTTTACTAGGGCACTTCGCACCCGTCCATCCGAGCCCGTTCGTATTCCTATTATCCTTCCCTTTGGCAAAACGTTCCTAGGGTGGTCCGAATCGACTACATAAACTACATCGTGGACCTCGATTGGCTTTACCTCGTCGAACCATTTGTTGCGTCGAGTAATTACTGGGAGGTACTCCCGCACCCTGGGAGGTACTCCCGCACCCTGGGAGGTACTCCCGCACCCTTTTCCAAAACGCGTTAGAGAGCTGTTGCGCTGCTTGCCAGTTTCGCCTTAACTGAATTCCCTCACTCGTAGATTCTGCTAGAGGCTTTGTCCCATTGGAGCTGCCCAACAAAAAATGGTTCGGCGTTAGGGCTTCTTCATCCTCATGGCTGATAGGTATATATGTCAGCGGCCTAGAATTCACGGTCATCTCTATCTCACGTATAAGTTCATCCGAGGGGTTTCGCGACGGCAATATTCTATAAAGGGCTTCTTTTACTGATCTTACAAGACTTTCCCATGCCCCTCCCGTGTGAGGCGAAGCTGGAGGTATAAATCGCCACTTCATAGATGAGCTCGTAAAGGCCCGTACAATCTCGTTTTGGTCGATTGTAATGAATGCTTCCCACAACTCGCGTTCTGCGCCTTTGAAATTAGTGCTATTGTCGCTCCAAAACTCTATCGGAGATCCCCGACGAGCGATAAAATTGCAGATGGCCATGATACTGGAGTCCGTGGATAGCGAGTACGCTATTTCGAGATGTAATGCCCTAGTTGTCAGACTGTGTCAGGAGTACGCCATACCTTTTCTCGCTGCTGTGGCGAACGGATACAGAAATAGGTCCAAAATAGTCGACGCCAACGTAGCTAAATGGCCGACAAAATGATGCTAGACGCGCTGCAGTTAAAGGACTCATCCGTGGAAGTTGTGGTTGTACTCGAAAATTTAAGCAAGTTTGACATGTCCGGCGTACTTCATTCAGAACAGCTCTAAGTCTCGGAACCCAGAATTTTTGCCGAATTTCGTTGACTACTGTTTCGTGGTTAGCGTGGTAATCAGAGACAATCAGTCTAGTTAAGTATTCAACTCTAGGTAATATGATTGGGTGTTCTCCGTTGCTAAGGGCCACCCTTCCTCCAAGTCGAAGCAAGTTGTTTTCGTCGAGATAGGGGGAAAGCTTATAGATGGAACTTGATTTTTTAACAGGCCTTCCTGTCGAAAGAAGTATTATTTCTTCCATGAACGCGTTAGTCTGCGCTTCCCTTAGCAGAAAAACTTCGGCAAGTAAGGTTTCTTCTTGAGATGGTCAACTGCGTTCCGACGAGCACCTACGGGTCTTTTTTTTTTTTTTTTTTTTTTTTGGATTGCGCCAGGGATGTGTAATCTTCATAGATACTAGTAGCCCGAGTGCTACTAGCATGCACGATTCGCAAACCTGAGTACTCGATGCCAGGAATACGCCTACGTACTAAACACACACCCTACACACTTCAACCACTCTCCCCGCGGGACTGCCGTTAGGTATTACTTCGCGGGGCTGGTTAGCAATTCATGCTATGCTTCTTGTATTGCTGCTTCTGATGCTTCTGTTGCTTCTGCTGCTCTTCTTAGCTTTTCTATTCTCCGCAGCTCTTTTTGTAGAGTTGTTACGAAAGAACATATTGCCATCCAATTTTCTTCCAACCGTAACATATGGTCGAGGAGTAATGACGGACTTGGCAGAGTAATTCTCCATGCCGTGAAACGTGTGCAGTAAAACACTGCGTGCTCCGTATCCTCATCTTCACCTGGGCATTCCGGGCAGGATGGTGAGTTGTCGTGTCCGAATCGGTGTAGATATTTGCGGTAGCCACCGTGGCCAGACAGGAACTGCGTTAGATGGTAGTTGCAGTCTCCATGCTTTCGACTTATCCAATCTTGGATTGTCGGTATAAGTTTGTATGTCCATCTGCCTTTTGTTGTATTAGCCCAACGAGCTTGCCACATAGCTGCTGACGCTGCCCTTTCTTCAATTTTTATCACCTTGATACCAGTGGCGTCGTGATGACTCAATGCTCTTCTGTTATATATCCTCAGCATTTCATCTGCGAGAATATCGATGGGGACCATTCCAGCTATGACAAATGCAGCTTCGTCAGAGATGGTTCGAAAGCCGCTGATTGTCCGTAGCGCACAGAGTCTGTATGATGACGATAGTTTCCTTTTGGTCTCCTTCGTCCTCAGTGCCTCCGCCCAGACTGGGGCGGCATATAACAGAACTGAGGTGATAACTCTAGAGAGTAGAATCCTTCTAGCATATCCAGGTCCACCGATGTTAGGCATGATACGCGAGAGAGCTCCCTGCATTTGCGATGCTTTTTTGGTAACAAAATCAACATGCGTTTTAAACCGTAGCCTGTTGTCCAGCATTACTCCAAGGTATTTAATTGCCTCTTTCGACCTGATGGTTTGGTTACCAACCTGAAAGTTGGCAAATTCGACAGTTTTCCGGCTGGTTATAAGAACAGCTTCTGTTTTATGGTCAGCTAGTTCTAGTCCGGCGGATACTAGCCAATCTTTTATCCGGGCAATTGCTTCATTTGTAGCTGATTCTACTGCACGGATCTGTTTAGCTACTGTCACGACTGCAATGTCATCGGCGAATCCAATTATCGTTACTCCCCCAGGTAACGCTAATCGTAGTACTCCGTCGTACATGATGTTCCACAATAGTGGCCCTAAAACCGATCCCTGTGGAACTCCCGCAGTTACGTTGTAGTATTTTACGCCTTCATCGGTATTGTACCTCAGCTTTCTGTTGTTGAAGTAGTTCGTCACTATCCGTAGCAGGTAATATGGCGTATCCATCCTGGCAAGTGACCTTCTAATAAACGACCAGTTCGCAGAGTTAAATGCGTTTTTAATGTCCAGCGTTACTACTGAGCACCTACGGGTCTTGTCTCTCCACTTTCGTGCACAAAAAATTACTGCAGCCATAACGTGAAGTAGTAGTCGTTGCCATGACGAGGATCGCTCAGGTATTGATATGAAGGATTTGGAGATTGGATCAGCATGATATCCGACAAACTGAGCTAGTAGTTCTTCGTCTGTAGATCTTATAATTTGTTCATACGGCCAGGTGCTCGGGTCCGATTTTAGGAACGCTGGTCCGTTAAGCCATCTGCTTTTATTCGAAAAATCAGGAATTCGTTGCCATTTTGTAGCTTCGCCAGCCACATTCTCCGCAGTAGGAATCCACCGCCAGTAGATTTAGTATTTCACTCACACGAAAAGCTACGAATTGTCGGTAGCGCCTGTGATCGGACCGTATCCACGCAAGTACAGTGCGAGAATCCGACCAAAATGTCACCTTTGAAAGTTCTATTGAGTGGGTGGTGACATGTCGTTTGTCAGTCTGGCTCCCATTACAGCGGCTTGTAGCTCCAGTCGGGGTACTGACATCATCTTTAGAGGGGCTACTTTAGTTTTGCAACCTAGCAAAACGCAGTCCAAGAGATTACCATCAGAACATCTTAAATAGCATACAGCCGCGCATCCATCCTCGCTGGCGTCGACAAATGTATGGACTTCCATATCAGGAAAACGTACAAAGCTAGCCTTCACGTAGCACCTTGGTATGCTCATTTCCGTTACTTCTGGCATAAGTCGAATCCAGCACAGCCATTTGGTGTATTGCTCCGCATGTATTTGTTCGTCCCATCCGCAGCCAGAGCGCCATATACCTTGAAAGATAATTTTAGCATATATGACGTAAAAGGCAAGAAGACCTAATGGGTCGAAGATTGTCATTATCAAACTTTAAACTTCTCTTTTCGTGGGTCGCCGTTTTCCCAGCAGTACGTCCTCATTGTTGTAATGCTTCGATAACTTGAAGGCGAAGCAATCATCACTGGTAGACCACCACATCCCTAGAACCTTTTCAGTTGAGGTTTCGGATTCGACATTTAAATTCACGACTGTGTCCCTAGCCTTAGCGTTTAAAGCATCCAAGACTCCTCTGGAATTTGATACCCAGTTACGCATTTGAAAACCTTCTCTGGAATGAACGTGATGAACTTCAAGTGCTAGTTTAATGGCTTCTTCTTCCGTGTCAACGCTGTCTAACATATCATCGACGTAATGGTTTTCCAAAATGCACTTTACTGCTCAGCCGACAGCCTCGACATTTTTGTTTTTGACATATTGAGCGCATCTAGGTGAGCAGGAAGCGCCAAAAGTCATTACCGTCATAATGTAACCCACTGATTCCTCGGAGTCTGGTCCGATCCAGAAAAAGCGCTGATATTGTTGATCCTCTTGACGAACTTTTACCTGATAATACATTTCGGCGATGTCTCCTCCGATTGCTACCCGCCTTTGTCGAAACTTGCGAATGGTTGAAACTAACGATGTGAGTAGATCTGGCCCCTGTAAAAGCAAACTATTTAGGGAAATACCTTCTACCCTAGCAGCAGCGTCCCACACCAGGCGAAGCTTTCCGGGCTTGTTAGGATTGCTTACTGGAAATAACGGCAAGTACCAGCATCTATTGCCGTCGATTTCATCCAGATTTAACATCCTGGCGTATCCTTTAGCGATATATTCATCGATTTTGGCTTGTAGGGCCTGACCTAAAACAGGATCTCTCTGCATCTTGGAATACAGTCATCGAGCTCTTTGCTTGGCCATAGGAACGCTGTCTGGGAGAAGTATGTTTTCACCTTTCCATAACAGCGTAGTTTCAAAACGATTTCCTGCCCTGCGTGTGAATTGCTGCAGTTGTTGGATAGCATGTTGAGTATCTTTGGACATTATTTCATCTTTATTCGGCTTTAGTCCCAGGTTGTCTAGACAAAAATAGTTGTTTACAGTTTCAAGTAACTCGGCGTTTACCCCTCCTAATGGAGTTTTCCATCCTAATGGAGTTTTCTCGGCTATCGGCTCGCAGTCGGCATGTGAACTTAGTCCAAGCTTGCAATTATTCAGTCCAATTAGCAACTTTGGAACGGCATTAAAATAAGATTGCAAAGGAAGCCCCCTTAGATGTTTGTATCGGGCTTGTAGCTTCTGGGCATCGAGAGTTTGTGACGGAAGACCTAACTCCTTTACCGTGTGAACATTCTTAAGAGGAAATCGGCACTCACCCCCAAGTCCAGAAATTTCTAAGTCGACGAGATGGCTGTTTGCTGTCCATTTTAGACAAAGCGGCTCCGGAATTCCCTTTAGATTCAAAGCATCTATTAAATCCTCATCAGCTAGCGTAAGAGATGATCCATCATCAAAAAAGGTAAAGGTTGATAGCTGCATACCATTTCCATGTAGAGTGACGAGAAGGACTCGAAATAGAGTGTGATTTTGGATTTGAGAATGAGTGTTACACTCCATGTGTGCATACGAGTCAGCAACAACTTGAGGTTTCTTATGTAGAAGGGGATGATGAAGAAAACGGCATCCGTCAACGCCGCATATCGCTGTTGAAAGCCATTCTGTCAGTAGATGCGCGTTCAGACATCTACGACAAAGTTGGTTGGCCCTCACTTTTCTCCATTTCTCGGATCTGGTGAAATTAAAGAAAACATTACATTTGACTACATCAGCGCAGTTACCTTGACTAATGATGCAGGCTTCTTTTCCGATATCCTTATGGGCGTCGGTGTTAATATTAAGCGCTCCCCGTCGACGTATTTTAGCTGATGTACTGGGAATTGTGATGTTGGCGCCATATGCTAATTGTAGCAACCAGTTACTGAAATCCTCGAGCGTGGAAGAAGATAATGTTAGTTTATGCATCCCTCAGAAGGGTCCTAGGAGGCCAGGGAGCTTACAGACCAGTTCTTGTTCTAGTTCAGGATTGTTTAAATGGTTTAAAAGGCCAGATGCCTTCATCGTAGCGCATATGTTTTGCACCTCTATGGCAAAATCGACGATAGTTTCCGGGCGACTTTCCTTAGGCGGTGGCATGTCTCGGATTCGCGTCAGCAACACATCTATTATTAGCTCTGGTCGTCCAAATTTCATGCGCAGCGTTGACAATATTTGCGGCACACAAGAGGCATGCAATAATAAGTTCCTTATGACATTTCTAGCTGGACCATCCAAGGCTTGTCGCAGACGGATCAGATTTTCGTAATCTGAAAACCCACAGAGCATCGTACTTTGTTCGTAGCTGGCAATGAACAATGGCCACTCTTCTGGATTGCCAGTAAACTTCGGTAAATCTTTGCAGATTCCATTGCGTGCTGCCAGCTGGTCACGACTAATGCGACGAGCTGGATTTTGTTCGATGTTCAAAGTGGAGGTGGCTCCTCTATCAATGGGCACGCACGTAGTATTTGTGGGGAGAACATCTGGCAGCCAAGTTGATGTCGACACATTTTCCGTCTCAGTTGAGCACTGCAGCTCCAAAGCAGTGAGCTTCTGCATGATCTGTCCCAAAAGTGTATCGTATTGACGGAATTGCTGTGGCTCTGTGGTCATTTGCGCGGCAGTAGTATCTACTTTCAGCTTTTGGTGGAGCAGTAGGTACGTTATCTCCTTCACGAGTCTCTCTCAACCAACTCTCGACTTGTACGCGGCTGTTATCATCGTCGTCAGATTCCAAACTATCCTCTTCGGCCTCTAATTGTTGCAGTAAATCTCTTTGTTTTAATAACAGGTCTTCTTTTTGTTGCATGATTGTTTCTCTCTGACTAAGAATTGTCTGTTGCTCACGCATCAGCTGTATTTCAGCGAGCAATCGGCGGATGTGGTTTAAAGATGCCTTTGAGCTTTGAGAGCACGCTGACTTGGCGGCTCCCTGGGGTATAGCACCCGTTTTGACGGGACAACGCTCATTCGTGTGGGCAACACTAGAAGTTGCATTGATGGGAAGGACGGAGCAATTTCCCGTAGAGGAGGAGCGTACACGGGAACTTTCAACAGCAGTGGTAGGTTTTGGCAGAAGTGTTTGATTGAATCCTGGGTGTCCGCTGAGATTCCATTAAAACGGTTGATAAAAGCCCGAAACATGAGCTGCAACGGCAGTATCGGTGAGCCACGGACGAAGTGACTCCTACACATATAATGGTACCAACCATCGCAGTTGTCACAACATACCATGCGCAGGTTATCCTCCTTGTTGCACGATAAGCAGCTGTAGGATTTCTTCTGCTCCACCACTTCAGTTGTCTTGCGGCTTCTAGGCGGTATTTGTAGGTTTGAGTAAGAAAGAGTTTTTAAAAATGTTGAAGAAGGATTTCGAGGTCCTAGAATGAAACACGCCAATTAATTCAAATTTGGTTTTATTAATTCATTTAAAAACTCGTTTTATATCTCCGTTCCTTTTTCTACGTCTGTCTGCCGCCAAATCTACGCCGAAGATGCCAGAGAAAAACCGCGTGGACGAAAACGTCAGTCCATGACATTTGTGACATCGTGACATCTACGGAAATCAACTCTGATGATGTATCTGAATCGGTGTATTAACGTAGCCAAACTCCAAATGAAGTGATGTTGAGGAATCCAGTGGCTTATCAATGCTTGGCATACATGTTAATTTAGACCGTCGCTGGAATCGGTAGATTACAGATGCTGCTAAAGCTAGTGCTATTTGCCTCGGATTCGTCAAAAGGTGTAAATGATTTTTCACTTCCGGCAGCAGTTCCCAGCACATGCTTGAGTTTATTCGGTCATGTTTAGCGACAAGCAAGTATATTATCGGTGATCAGCCCCCCCCCCCCCCCACACACACACACACACACTTTAATTCATTAGTTCAACTCTATTTTTTGAATTAGCAACGATATAAAGATTTGTCGGTCTATTTTTTATGTTTTTTTTCTTGTCGAATAAACTTCACTGGATTATAAGCCATCTAACGTTACCAGTCAAGTGCACTGTAATAAGAATGATAATAAACCCGTCTGAGTAGTAACACTAGGAACGGATTTTATTATGCTCTGTACACCTCAAAATCTTCTTAGTACCCTTCACCTTCTTTTTAACTGTAGACTGCACTTCAAGCATTCTGTTATACTTTTTTTGGACGAAGCGCCCTTTTTACTTGCTGGATAAGAAGCTTCCACTATATATCAGTTATAGAATGTTATTTACCTTGCACTATTTTTGCTCAGTACATTTGCTTTTCAGGCCTTGTTAGCTCTTTTGTACTATTTTGTTTAAAACTTCTTAATCAGTTGAAACTCATCGAAATTATCCTAAGGCTTTGGGCATCTCTCATCTTCTCAATTTAAATCTAAAAATAAAACTATTCTTCCATCTACTAGAATGACAATTTCCCCATGTCTTAATATCCAACTTAAATCATCGATTAAGCGGGTGGCTCAAGCTCATACAGGATATCTCATATGTTATTGCACGTACATGCATACTTGCGTACACAAAAAGCATCTAAACTTTTATGTAATCGAAATACAAATCAATTACCTCTACTGATTTAGTTGATAGTCCCTATCCGGTTCTAAAGCACTGGCAGATTGTTTTTTTTGTTAAATTATGCAATTATCTTCATAACCACAACCATTCCAAAACAGGTTCAATGACTGCTAACGAAGAAAATACTTCATAATCTTCTAAATTAAATTGGTAAACACACAGTGTGCTGATGGTCCACTTTAAAAGATCTAATTGTATTGGTGAAAAGTTGTCGAAACCAGGAAATGTTCCCTGCATCCATCAAGTTCTCTCTTTTTTAATCCTTGTGATTATTCTCGCATGTAATGTGATGAATTTCAGTGGAACAAAGTTGTTCACTTCCTGCTTTGATGCAAGTATCCCTTTGCCAAGAGCAACATTCAACCATAAAGTAGGTCTTGATCATGATCATGTCCATGGTTCAACTTGACTCTGTCTTAACCTGTCTTTCTCTCTCTCTTCTTCCGTACAGCGACCGGTGATTGTGTGTTCAAGCAACTTTACGTAGTTATGTACATACATATACATATCAGTGTTGGAGCTATGCTTGTTTGTTAGGAAACAATTTTCCACGAGCTAATCTAAAATCTATATTTGGAGACCAATTTAACACCTAGGTGTGATTTATTTCTATAATTGAAGTGTTTTCTTCCCGTAATCTTGATCTTCATTCTTGTGATTTGTTTCAGTCGTCGAAAATAGAAATTATTAGCATTTGACACAGAAATCCCAATCTCGTGAAATTTTCGCAGTCGTTGTTGCCACATTAAACCCTTCTACGATCCGCGAATGTCTAATTCGGTAATCAAATAAAAAAAACAAGCAAGCACTGTGTGAGAATTAGCGAACAAATCTGGGCCACTGGGAAGAAGATCGTTGGGACTCTTGTCAAAGTGGGTGAGGCAGATGATAATGAATTTGACTTAAATATGCGTAAAAGCTATAACTCCAACAAATGATGGTTCAGATGGTTTTAATGGATTTTCGGATTAATGTGAGGAAAGACGTGGTAGTTAACCATTTAAAATACTTGTAGGTTTTCTGATTGGTTGATAGTGGTAGTGGTTAGTTGAAGGTTCTACACGAGCGAACAAAAATAGTAATACAGATGTGTTCTAAGAAGGTGGACTGATCAGCATGTGGCTTATTAACCATCCGTAATGGGAGTTTTACTTTAGTATGGTTATTAGTGGGTCATAAATGCTTTTAATGTTTCAGTTAGTGAGATTTTTTGCTTAACGAAAATTTATAGTAATTTCTAGTGGGGTAGAATGATCCATATTGGGCTGAAGTTAAAGACTAATACATACAGAACGGTCGCAGCCGCAAGCAGATGCAGACTTTGTATAGAAGTCGATAGTACCCTCGCGTAAGGTATACCCACAGACCGTAATGATATAACCTGCCATTCAATATAAAAAGCCAGCTTTTGTACTGGTCGACATATTTATATGAAACGAAAGTTCTTCCTTCACTTCAGCACCGCTTGAAAACGACTTTGGTTTAAATGGTGCGTTTGAATCCGATTGTAGCTCCTCAGTCTGCTGCTTATACCCAGTTAATTTCTTGTGCGATCCTAATCCCATTCGCTTAAAAGAAACCACCAGATTAGTGATGATTCATTGGTTTAATTCATGAAAATCGTCAACTATCAGATCAATGGTTAAATACGTCCGAAATGGACCTCACAGTTGCATACATCAAGCTGGTTGAGATCCACTTCAGCTTACGGACGTAATCGAAGATGAAGTCTCTTTCTTTTAAATACTCTCTACATTTACTGTAAATCATGCACAGTAAACGTAAGTCGGAAGGAGGAGGACAATAGGTCATATGAACATTTTTTTCTCGGAGACTTCAAGGGGCACGCTTCTACACTCTTCTTAGTACTCCTCTGTATACAGAAGATTGATTTTGATTATTTATCCATCCTATGTTATCTATGTTCTGACCAAGGTGTTAATGTTTAGAATAGTTGTTTATTATAATAATAAAAAGAACATATACCATTTTTCCTTGTGTATAACCTTGTATACAAGAGTATAATTTAACTTCTGTATTTTAGTAGTTTCAGCTCTAACTCTTCAGATTTGCAACATTCTACTGTAGCGTACTTTTTTTTTTACTTCCGGAGCATGTGTGTTTCGTCCCTTTTTTTCTGTTCACAGAGCTAATGAGCAGCTCGTGTAGGGGTTTTAAGCAGGTTTGTTAGTTGGATTGGGGTGGCCCTCAAAGAGTTACACTTAGATTGAAAAATGACAATTTTTGTGCGACTAGAGTCGGGAGTGGTTTCCTGCGCCTATACCCGGCACAATTTACAATTAGTAATAACGCTATGAATGTATCTTGGCTGAACGGACTAGACATTAGATTACAGTGTTGAAACCCTAACGTCGTGGCACGTAGGTTGAGGATTTTCTAAAAATATCCTTGGTGCTATCCTTTTTCTTTGAGTGCAAATAAAGCTGAATTGGTGGAATTTGCCCTTGATGCAGACTATCATCATTCGTTCTTCTTCTTCTTTTCCTTACGGCGAGGTTATGATCCGGAGTAGAAGGATCACAACCCTCTCACTTTACTGCATCCCTATTGGTCCGCTTGTGGGGTTTACCGGTTTGACCTCAGGAAGTACGGGCAGGTTTCTCGGTTTCGGATCACTTTGTCACTGAGGCCAATCAAATGCTGGTATTCATTTGTGTGATCCAGTTGTTTTTTGGTCTGCCTTTTTTTTTGCGCGATTGTGTAGAAACGTTGATTTTTTTTTCCCGAGAGCAGGTGAAAATCTTCTAAAGACACCATAAGGCCCGACCGCGCGAAATAAATTTTAAGACTCCGTAAATTTGTTTTGTTTATATACATACATATGTATATCTTTATTATTTTTTATTCATATATGAACATATATCTCTATTATATTCACAGTTGTATTTAAATCTTAAAAGTTATTCAAGGGGTTAACTGAATGCATTGGGTTTGTTCTATTTTACAATTGCTTATGTTATTATGTTGTCGTATTTTTTATGGGTCGCCCAAACGTTATGACGACAGGAAATTAAGAAATACTTTTAAAAGGGATACAAAGTAATTTGTATTGCTAAAACAAAGTATGGTATTAAGACCAATACTTAACTCGCGTGCTCATGGTAGTGTGAGATTTTTACTAACTAAAAAACACCTCTCTCTAAGATTAATACTACAACTAAGCCGACGCTTATCCAGCAGTTTTATTTTCGCTTACGAGACTCGTGATTTTTAGAAATAGATGTTCTTATGTAATTAAACAGAATGTAGCGTTTGAGGCAGGTTAAATTCCAATAAAATTTTCTGCGGGTTTCACGACCGGCATGTAATATGACGCGAGGTCAAAAGGTTTTGTCCTTTGCAGACGACAAATTGAATTGTTCGCGTCAAGTAGTTGAATGACGGTACGGTTACAATGGCCGTGAACACGATCTTTGTGTTTACGAGCAAATTTTGTTATATCTTCGACGACACTGGGAATTCCCAGATCCCGATGAATATCTTCGTTACGCATGTACCACGGTGCGCTAACGATCGTTCTAAGAACTTTATTTTCAAAAGTTTGTGGGATGTTTCTATTGCTTTTCCTGGTACAACCCCATAGTTGTAGACCATACGTACTAGCTTATAGATAAGCAGTTTGTTATGTAGGCTCAACTTCGAATGTTTTCCGAGTAGCCAGTACATTTGTCGGTATTACTTTGACTGATATTGCCTTTTTGACGGGGTTGGAAGGATCCCTCCTTTGAACATGACAATACCAACTAAGCCGGTCGTGCTCTATCTTGCTTGTGATGGGTTCTTTTACATGAGGGTTCCTCGAATCTTCGAAATTCTTACTCTATCAAGCTTTTTCCTTTAAGCAGATAATCAAGGACTGCAATAAATAGCAAAGGACTGAGGACGCTTCCCTGGTGTACTCCGACTTTGATTCGGAACTCTTCGGTGACTCCTGCGGGATATCTTATTCTTGTCCTTGCTTCCTGGTCCATATCCATGATTATGCGCATGTAAGTTTCTGGAACTCCTCGTTGTCTTAGCGCTACCCACTAAGAGATCTCTTGGTTGTCTATCAAAGGCTTTTTCAAAATCAACCAACACAATAAGCAAATCCTTTAAGTAATCACGATGTTTTTCTATTACGATTCTTATACTTTGGATTGCATCTGTTGTTGATTTACCCGAAACAAACCCGCACTTGTCATCAGATAGCCAAATTATTTTCCGCAGTCGGCCATCTAATACCCGCTCAACGATCTTCATGGTGTGTGACATCAAGCTTGACAGAGTGACATCAGCTTGACAGAACGGTATTTATCGCAGTTTCGCATATCGCCCTTTCCTTTGTGCAAAGGAAGAAGATAACTTTCCCTCCATCTTTTCCAGAACTCAGAGGGTATCTCGTCTGGCCCAACTGCTTTTTTTTTTTTTTTTTGGGTATTTGACCGCATTCCTAACTTCTTCGACAGTAATGTCGGATACTTCGACATGGTTAGGAGCAGCTCTAGGAAAGTATACCCGGGGAAACTGTTCGTTCAGAAGTCTTTCACAATACTGTCGCCATCTGTGCTGAATTTTGTCGTCTTCCACAAGAAGCTGGCCTTGAGCATTGTTAATGAACTTTGGGGAACGAATCTCCTGGGCATTTTTTATTCTCTGGGCGGCTATTTTGAAGATAATTGTTCCCTTATTCAAGTTGTTTTATCGAAGCTCCTGGTTAGCCTGGTTCCTATCGGACGCCGAAGACGATATTTGCTCCAACTCCCGATAGAAGTCTTCCATAATTTTTGCTTGGAATTGTGCGCACTTTTTTTTCACGACAACTTTGCAACATCTATATATCACTTCACGGAGAGCTTTTTCATCTCTATTAGTAGAAGAGCACTTTGACCAAGCCTTGAAAGCCGTTTTGTTTTCCCGTATCACTACTTTAGCTTCATCTGTCCACCACCATGTTTCTTTGGCGTGTTGGCAAGGGCCTTTCGACATTCCAAGCAGTGATTTGGCTCTCTCCAAGCAAGATCGCTGTAGGGAATCCCACATATCTTGTGCTCTGCACTGCTAAACTATCATCATTCGTTCGTTGATAAAATTTCTTTCTGTATTGTTAGTAGTTGAAAATAAGGGTAATAAAGTAACGATGTGGGACATGACCACGTGCGGTCAAACTTTTACGCGGTTAATATTATGTGTTCAGTTTTTGCACGATTCTTATCGTGAACTCAAACTAACTAATCCTCGCTGCTCTCTACGATCTCCATTTTTATCTAGATATATACTCGTATTCTAACCAGTTCGTTTCATCAGTTTCAGTCGGCAAGTGAAGCCTACACGCCATGTACATCTAGCCAATTCTTGACTACTATTATTCTTTCCCCAGTTACCTACTACTTCCAGAGTAGATAACTGGGGTATTCTTAACTAATGGATCACGTGAAGCTAACGATTTGGATAGTTTTGTCACCCCGTTGATAAATTCTATTACTTACTTACCGAGTGACGATTTTGTTCCTCAAGAAACAAGCTAGTAGATCCTTACCTTACGTATCGATTTTCATAGAGTTTTGATCATTAGGAAATTTGTAGCAATATGTATTAAAGTTTCTAGTGTCAATTCAAAATCAAAGAATCCGCAATCAAAAAACTGGGGAAAGTTGATCTTAGAAGGAACAAATGCAATCTGAGATCAATTTCTGCTTTATTCGAATGCAATACGTGATATTGCACACATCTGTGTTTTCAACAAGAAAAAGATCTCATGCCTTCAAGTATCCGAGTCACATGCGATTGTTGACCTCTGCAATATTCAATCTCATATCGCAATAATACTCTGGTTAACCAGTTTCTGCAACGACGGGGATGATAACGATGACGATGATGATGATGACACAAAATACATGCACGGGCAACATTTTTGCATTTTACATTTTGACCGTCACCTTACTTGCTTGTGTGTTGGTGGTCACGAGTAATACTTGCGCCATGAAAACACTTCCGTGTTTTATAGAATCCAAGAAACTGTCCTCTTCTTGTCCAGTTGACTAGAGAATGTTGTTTGACAAGAGAAAGATGAAAAGATTGTGAACTAAGCGAGAGTTCAGCTTTATGACTGGGACGCAAACGGAAAAAAAACATCTAAGGTTCTAAAGAGGTTCTTGGGTGAATGTACACAGTCGTTTAGCCCCCCTATTCTCAGTGTTTCTCTCAGATAAATTTCCAATTTTGCATTCCCTCCCAATTCTGTTGGCAGAGCAGCAAAACAAACTTTCCCAGTCCCGAAGAACACTATATGCGGAAAAGGTTCCAACTAGTCAGTCACTTTTCCTTCTTCTCCTTATATTTCTCTTCTGGGTATCTAACCATTTGGATTCATCCCACGAACGCTGTGATAGTCTGAGGCTTCGTTGCACCTTAACCGGCGGAATTGATTTCAATTGTGTGAAATCCGTTGTAGGTGACGGTGTGGCAAGACAATTTTCTATTCCTAATAGAAACTTCTTGAAAACTTTTCCTATCGTTCGCAATGTGTAAATTTAATTCGCGTTTGTTTGTTTTTCTGGTCGTGGTGTCATTGTCAATTTTGGCCATCACAGCCAGACCTGCGACTAATAGATCTCTAATTGATCTGCTCACCAATGACAATGACTACGATCTGCGATACGATCAGCGGCAGAAGGGAGTGGAAAATTTACGGGTAAAATTAGATGGCTTCTTCATTGGTATACCGGCCGAGCCAGCGGGTCTAATTGTGATGACCGATGAATTGGTTAATGTGTTGGGTAAGGCATTGTTTACTCTTAATTATATTTGTTAGAATGTTTGATGGGCACTTAGGCGAAGAACTCTTATATGGTCGTCATGGTGAGGATCGTGCTCAAGTAGGTGAATCTAAACCAACCTACGATCAAACAGCAGCTGCAGAATTGATGCAGAAGCAATTAGAGAACTATCAGAGAACTGAATTATTGGAGAAAGCAGAAGCAGAAGCTTTGTCTCAAAAGGCTGTTCCCGAAGGAAGGGGTGACTTTAGTCAAGGATCTAGGTAATCTTCATTGATTTTTTTGTACTATATTGTGCACATGCTAAATATTTGCTTTTTTGTAGGACAAAAGTTTACATTATGAATATGCTTGACTACATCAGACGAAATCGACGGGCGTAAGCAGATAAACGGACTTGCAAAGAATCGAAAATTCCAAATTTAAGTTAAGCTTAATACTGATTTGTATGTTTCAGGCATCTTATAATTTGTGAAGGTTATTTGTTTTTAAAGATAAATAATTTGTTTTGTTTGAAATGCGCAAATAAACGATCTGTCAGAGGTACGCTGTGATATAATTTCTTTTCTAGCACCTAGAAATATGAAATGTCAAGAGATACATATCTACATGTTGGCACCTGAAAATATGGAACGAAAACACACCAAAGTGTGCACCTAAGTATTCCGGTAAGTTTACAACTACGAGTATGCAACTAATTGCATTAGGAGTTTATTCAAAAAAGAAAAACCGAGTAAAACGAAGAAATTCATAAAAAATGCTGAATTCTTGAAAGTAATTAGTCTAACAATTGAAAAACGAGATCAGTTTTAGAAATTAATTTAAAAATCGAAAATACTGAATTTCCACAAAATTATTTTTTCCAGTTTTACCTACATCAAAATGCCAACACCCAACTGAAACAAAATACCAATATCCAAAATACCCAACACCGCATCCCACAGAAAAAGTACAGACCATCCTATATTCGAAAATAATTTTGATAAAAAAATACATCCTATAACCTAGATTTTAACATTTGTTTCATTTTGCTAGCCTGTTTCGGCTGCACACAATCTGCTCACATGCACATCGTTTTTAACAAAAATTAAAGACCACCCTGTACCCAGAACTGATATGCCAAAAATAAACCTCACAATTACCCTAAACTTGAGTATTTACTTTTCTAAGCTCGCCTCACAATTGCACAATTCTGCCTGCCCTGTAATCAAAACAAATGTGCCAATATAGACTATGATCTGCAACCTATTTGTTGGTCTTTACTTTACGTTTTAGCCCCTCTAGAATTGAATATCCACTCGTCTGCACAAGATCTGCTCAAACGCACCACCCATGTCCGTGAAAAACACCAACGATAAGAAAAATACAGCGACAAAAATACAACATCAGGTCACCAGAAATTCTCAGAAAACAGTAGGTACACCGACCCCCTACGGGCTCCCAAACTCCCAAACTGTGCTGCTTGGCATCGACCTCGGTGTACAGGGTTTAGTTTTGACTTGATTTTGTTGTAACTTTTTTATCTATTAACAGATTTCGATGTCAAAATAAATTTCTGGTGTCAAAATAAAGGACATTTTCTGGAGATTAATTTGGAATAGGATAAATTTGTGCAGTTGTAGTTTGGTTGATGTAGACCTTAAGCGGGTACAAGTCAAGTTTGTAGAAAATTTGACTACAAATGTGGTTTTGATAAAGAAGAAGACCAGACTATGGATGCTTTGAAAGAGTAAGCAAATTGGATGTAGTAAATATTTTGTTGTAGATCCCCAGCAGAGTATTATTTCCCGCCAGCTGGCTTTATTTTACACCAATTCATAAAGTGAAGTCAATATCAAACTTCGTAGAAAAACGTCAATCCGTCAATAAATAAAATAATTGCAGCAAAAGCAAATCATGCAAATCGATGCTCAACAGCACAATTCACGCGCTCTTGCTCCACTGCGCTCTATAGAAAAGTGAAAACCAATTGTCTCTGCGGCTTGTAGTTTTAAAAGATTAAATTCGTTAATAAATCCGAATTTTCTCGCCATTTTGAATATTTTATAGTTTTATAGTTTTTCTCGTAATGTCGGTGAAAATCTTCTGTCTATACGAATCGGTAAATAGCCGTTATCTTAGATTTTTCGGTTGCTATAATTTCTTCATCAAATGAGTGAAAAGCCCTTGTCTCTACGACACGACTTATCGAATAAACAAATTTCTCTAAATGTTTTTGGACGCCATTATGTATTCGCCGTATTGGATTTATCGTGAATCCTATCCAAATTATTCTCAAGAAAATTACCTTTAATTTGATACCTCAAAGGTAAAAATCCGTCAACAAATAAAGGAGTTACAGCAAAAACAAAGAAATCAGTACTGAGATTGGTACGCAGTGGTTTATGCTCAGCAGCACAGCTATTGAGGGTCGAGATACCTACTGCTTTCTGAAAACTTCTGGTGGCCTGGTGTTTCAAATAAATTTCGTGGTGGAAGTTGTTTTTCGCTTTTTGGTATTTTTCGTGAGCCGTGAGCAGACACAAAGTCACCGATCTTAGAAGGATTAGTGACATGAAGTAAAGACTGAAATATAGGTTGTGGGTGTAGTTTGTTTTTAGCACATTTGTGTTGAATACACGGTAGTATGTCTGGATGGTGGACAAGTGCGATTGTGCATTCTAGGCAGGCTAACGAAATTGAGACAAATATACCCGGTTAAGTAGTTTATGTTCAGCATGTTTTTCCAAGTACAGGGTGGTTCGTAATCTTGGCAGACACAGTTGCATATGAGCACATATTTTGCAGCCGATATTTTCGGTTCTATTTTTCTATTTTTTGTCGGGGCGGGTACACCCTACTGGAGCTCTCAGACTCAAAAACAAGTCCATTGTACAACCAGGCAGAGAACTCCATTTTAATGTGTTTTTTTCGTCTTTTGTAAAAAGTGATGAAGAGGTTAGGTCATCAACATTCACCACATCGGCACCGAAAATCCGCCACCTGATCCGAGATCACATAGTGTTCCGCAGTATCATCGCCCTCTCCACATGAGTCGCAGGCAGGGGTAGCGCTCAAACCTAGCACATGGAAGTGCTTGGCAAAGGCGAAGTGGCCCGTAAAAACGCCAGTAAGTTGTCTGCAGTCTTTTCTGCTAAGAGATAGCAGGGAAGCCGCGGATTTCTTACAGACGACGGGGACCATTCGTTTAGTCTGCCTGCATCCTGCAGAGTCATGCTACCTTCGATTGTGTTCACTGAAAACCCAGTCGTCAATGGAAGCCCTAACCGTGGACGCTGGCAAGCCCAACGTGGGTTCAGGTCCAGAGAAATTCTCTTGTGAACCTTGTCAAGCTCGTCAGAGATCTCATTTCCTGTTATCCCTTGTGTCCTGGGACCCAAACAAGATTCAGTGAGTTCAGCCTTCCGACCGAATTCAAGGATGTTTTTCATTCTCGAACTATTTTGAAAGTGGTTAAAGGATTGAGCAAGGCCTTAAGCGCAGCCTGAATGTCACTACAGATGCATACTTCGCCTTTTCCACCTGCTCTTCACAATATAGTCGTTCATCAATTCATCAAGGCGTCCAGAGCAGAGCCAGGCGTCTGGGGAAAGCGACAGGGGAAGCTCCCAAGCAGCAGAAACAGACCGTTCTTCGGAGTTTGGCGAAAGCAGCAGTAACGTATTTACGTGAGAGCTTATTCCACCAAACGACTGACGCATGTGAGAGGAAGGGTCTTATCATTGCCGTGTAGATCCAAAGGACTTTCTATGGCGACAAGTCCCATGTCTAGCCAAAAACACCTTTGCATTGCCGAAAGACTGACTGACGTCCAAAGAAGTTTGTTATCTAAGATTACTCCTAAATGTTTGGCTTCCTTGGAGAGTTGGATAGTGACGCCTTTTAGCACTGGCTGAGCGAGACCAGTCAATTTCCTCCTTCTCGTAAAGAGAACCACCTCGGTTTTGAGAGGATTAACTGAAAGCCCATTCCTAGCGTACCAATCGTTGATTGCGTCTAGGGCCATCTGCACCTTAGAGCAAACAGTCGCTAGGTACGATCCAACAGACAGAACAGCGACATCATCTGCGTGTGCTTGAGCGTAGACGTTAGTACTAGTGAATGTGTTCAACAGGGAGTCAACCAGCATGCATCAAAGCAGTGAAGACAGAACACCGCCTTGTGGGCAGCCCCTATTTACACCTGCCATAACACATCGGCCACAATTGCATCTACAGTCAATGTCTGTTCACCAGCATTGCTTTGATCTGTTCACCGACATGCTAATCCATTCAGAGGTTTGCTGTGAAGAGCACTTCACCATAAAGGTTCCGCTTTTTAACTCACAGCCCTCCACCTGAATGAAAGCATTCGTTGCTTGGGCCAGCTCTAACAGATGAACTTCGCTGTGTTTGCACTCCGCGTCGGTCATGCTGTTGTCATTGCCAGCCTTCCCGAATCGGACAGTTAAAGAGGAGATAACAGCTTTCTTGTAAGAAACCTGATTTTCTCGCTCCCTAACCACCGGGTTTTTTTCCTTCTCAGTAGATTTGTCCGCGACAGCCATCTTCCTTCCACTAGAGATACAACTGGTTGTATCATCGATGTCATTCGGAATTTGTGCCCGGGCAACGCTACCAATAAGAGGGGTTTTAGAAACATTCAAGTCAGTGGATTTCCCTGCGACATCCAGTTTCTGTCTACCAGTACTACCGCCATTAATGGCTGTAGCGCCCGTCTTCAGACTTTGTGCGCATGCAACGCCACCGGTTCGAGGTCTCTCGGACGACGCACGCGCATGAGGTGCGCGCATATGTTTAACGGCAGGAGAGCTTGAAGCCCTTCTTCCTTCGTTTGCTCCGGTTCGAGCTATTAGAAGAGGAGGTAGCGTCGGGTCCAAGTGATTTGACGGCTTCGGTTGGAGTAACTTCCACCTACCGACCTGCGCGCCGCCACTTTTCTTCGTTTCCTCTTCTGGTTTTTGGACGGGAGCCCACCGGAGAATGCTGCTTTTGGAACTAGTTCAACTTTTTCAGTTTTCGAATCGTGCCTTCAACAGCAGCGCTACAATCAGCCTTCTGTCCATTAGGATGAAGATTAAGCGTATCAGGTTGGACCTGTCCGCTACTTTCTCCTCCTTGCCAGTTCAACTTGCAGGCAAAAGGTGTCGGGAAAAAAGGTGCAGGAGTCTTCAGAATCCAGCATTCTTGCTACTCCTATATACGCGCCAGTGTTGGCAGGGGAGGGTATGATGGGTAGAGCCCCCAGAATCCTTGCCCTAGTCGCAGTCGAAAAGACCAGGGATTTTCGCTTCCGCGAGTGCCACCTGGAGTAGTGCAATCATTTGTTTTCTCCATTCATACTTTTTCTTCTTTTAACGTCAAAGTCGGACGCCTTAAGCGCTTAGATCGATGTCTCACCTGGGATCTTTTCAGACCCTTAGGACCTTTGACTCTTAAGCCTACCCGCTAAGACAAGCCAGCTGAAAGAGGAAGGTCTAGCTGGACTAGCGACAGTTGCTGCTGTTCTTTAATTTTGTATGGATGATGAATAAATTTGCTCCATTTTTGCGTTCTATGGGCTAAAGAAATGGAATAAATACTCAATTTAGGTTATAAGGTGTAGTTTTTGTTTAGAATATTAATTGTAAGTATTATATTTTCTGTGGACACAGGGTGCGTAGCCGATATCTTTAGTCCTAGACGGACTTGCGAAATGTAACAAATGTCAAAATGTAGGTTATTTCATCATTACCTATCACGCATTTCCGAATGAGCTCAAAGAAAGTCAATGAATTGTTTTTGTTTTTTTTTCTCAATAAATATTTATTACGTGAATATTTGCTTTTACTTTATAACTACGAATAATATTCCTTATGGATTTTATAAATCATTTTAAATTATATATAAATCTGTTTTCCATAGAAATACAACGACAAACATAGGAGTCGTTTTCTCTTTAATAAAAATTTCCTGATTTATAAATTTTGTCGTTTATTCCATATCTTTATTTTTTCTTACAAAAAGTTTATTTTCTGTGTGAAAATAGGAATTTTTCGCTCTTTCGGTACAAAATTCTCATGCACACACAGTATACAGTACTTCCTCAAATACTCCAACTTTAAAAATTACATAAAAATTATATATTTCTTACACATTGTTTTTATATTCCATTGATATGCAAATTTTATTGTTAATAAATTAAATTTAAATTAAGCATTTAACTTAAACAAACGTTTTTATTTTATATCCAAAATGTCAGTCTTTCCAAAAGCATACAAAAACAAACTAAGAAAATTATTAAGCATGTAAGTATGTAATGTATTTTTCTTCAAATATATTGCTAAAGGCTATTTTTTGTTATTTTATATGCGTGTACGTTTATTGATGGACAATTAGAATGATTTCTTTTTTGCTAAATGTATATTGATTTTGTTTTTATTTTGTTTGATATTCTATATTTCTTGTGATTTTCTTTCTATTGTATATTTTTAGACACTTAATTTTCAATTAATACATAAGACATATTTTATGATTTCCCTTTTTTTGGTATATTTTGTTTGAGAATTTTTTTTTTGGTTAAGCATATGAAAAATTACATTGAAAGGTGTGTTCTGTTAATTTTGTTTTATTGAAAGAAGTGTGCGTAGGAAACTTCTACTAATGTATACATTGTCGTTCTTAAAAATCAATGCCGATTGAAATTAATTAAGTTCCCATCTCATCGAGCACATTTCGAAAAATCATTTCCAGGTATTTTTTATTTTCTGCAAAAATGTACTATTTCAATTAAATTTTAATATAATGAAAAAGCAGAAATGTATGTCCATTTAAATAATTTAATAATTAACACCTATTAACCATCATCACACAAGAAGTTCGCAATATGGCGTAGTCAATTTGATCATCTATCGTCGCTCCATTCACATCGAATTTTTATTTTCCTCAGATTTTTTTTTTTTTTTTTTAATATCACAATGCGAAGAATTGTCTGTCTGCTTGTTTATTAGTTTTTTTTTTTTTATTTCTTTAGAATTAACATTATTTGTAAAATTTGTGTTTTCATTTTCTTAATAATTGGTTAATAATAGTTGTTTTTTTACCTTTTTAAATATTTTGTTTTATTCAACTCTAACTACATATCACTTTGGACAAGAAGCGATCAAATGCTTTCAAAGCTGTCGCAATTTAATTTGTTGCTTTTACATCTTTTTTTTTTCTTGTTGGTTATTATCATTTGTTTCTTTTATGTAAAACACATATATGTATATATATATATATACTATATATATATGTATGTATATATATATGTACATATATATATATATTATTTTATATTCTAAATGTGGATAAGTCAAAAATTATTTTTGTTTTTCTTTTATCACATTTATGAGAAGAGGTGGTAAGTTTTACTATCCACTACTTAAATACTACAAACAAAAAAAATATGTCAAACTTATTTTAAGGTTGTTGGTTGCTCAGGAAATTATTGAAAATTTGAATGTGTGTCTCTATTACTTTGTATATACTCGTAGATCATGCAATATTTTTTTTTTTGAAAGAACAAAGTGACAAATAATTTATTATTTCGCTTAATGGTTTTAAAACATCGAAAGCCAATTTGTTATGTATACAATTGCTTTTGAGTTATTCGATTTTTTATTTTAAATTGTAATTCTAATGTGTTTTGATTAATTTTCTTTTGTATTTATATATTTTTTTCTAAGCCAGCCAAAACACTACTTTTGTTAGTTAAATATATTTATTAAGATAATAAATGTTATTCGTGTCTTTTATAAAGACATTTTTGTGCTATTGTGTTTCAGCCCGAGTTCATTCGATTTCTTTTGCTTTGCATTTTAACTTCGTAATTTTCGAGAAACCAAGGTTAAGGGGAGTTAAATATAATTCTAATTTATTTATTTATTTTTTTTTTTTTTTTTTATCACTAACTCAGAAATTACTTTGTCAATTCAATACTGTTGAATATACAAATCTAGCAGAATGTACAAGTAGCTGCCATTAAAAAAAAAAAAAAAAAAATTACTTAACATTTAATTCTTTAAACACATTTTTAATGTATTAAATACTTAAGTCTAAAATTTCTGTTAAGGTATTGTTTTTATTGCTAAAGTTGTTAGATAAATCAGATGACAGTGTTGTAAATTTGTTTCTTTATAATTTATAGGTCAGACCAAAGATAAATTAAACAAAATTAATGCGCTATACATTTTAATTACCTTCACCTTTTTTAAACCCAAAATTCACCACACTGTCCATAAAATACTCTTACATTTTGTTCTTATTTACTAATAAGATGTTGGTATAGGATTTTAGTTAAAGGTTGTTAAATGAGAAATCCATTGTTTATTTAAAAATCGTCAAAACTGTAAATATAAAACAAAACTGTAATGCAATTAAAAAGAAAGAATTTAAAAATATAAAGTTAACCTACCTTTCGGTTAAAATTCCTCACATCAAAATTAATGAGGTGCTTTGTTACGAAACCTTTAGGAAAATTGACGAGGGACTTTTTTCTTTGTTATACAACAAATTATAGGTAGGTAAATCAAAAGTAGTAAAAACAAAATCAGAAGGCAAAATAATTGTTAAACAACTTTCTTTTTAATTAAACATTAATATTAATGGAAATATAATAAAAAGAAAAGAAAACAAAAGCGATTCATTTCTTCTTCCAAATTTAAAACTAAGATTATTTACATTAATATAGAAAAAATAAAATTACCTAATATCATATAATACAGTGTGTAAAAAAATAAAAAAAAAAAAAACTTAAAATATTACTTCAAAAAGGTGACAAAAAGTAAAATTAAAAAGCTTTATGGAAAAAACAGCCCACAATCAGTATAGAATGACGTTAAACAGGCGCCCAATGGGCCAAAACTATAGACGCCAGCTTAACCCTCCAACCTATGAGTCATCATTTTAAAGTGTTGTAAATATTATCTTCGTTAAAAGGCGCCGACGATTTGTTGATTTTGACATTAGGTCTGTCTCCTAGCACCGGACTGTTGGAGCAGTTAACCTGCACTCGACTTACGGCGGAAGGTCCCGCTACGGTTCCGTATTCCGAAACTCCAATACTGGTAGTGGTTGTTGTGGCAGAAACTGGCTCTATACGCAAGCCATTGCTACAACCATTGGTCACAGTGACGGTTTCGCCGTGACAAATTTCCGCATAAATATTCTCCTTGGTGTAATCGATGAGGTTTAGGGCTAAATTTGCTGTATTCGGAGTACAAAGCTCATTTGAGGACTCATCGCTGGATATGAGCAGGGAGTCCCGCACACTGCTATAGGGGAGGTCATCGATAATCCCATTTGGACTGGTATCAAACCCAATCGTGACTTCTTCGCCAATGTTGAATTCTAGTTTCTTTGATGTTGGAGTTTTTGGTTCTTTAAACTGGCTTTTCTTTGTTTCAACCACATTCATCTTTTGGGGCACTGAGAAATGCAGTAATTGATGGAGGCTTGACGATGATTTACTATACTGTCGGGTCTTCACATAGAACTCCGTGTAGAGCTTCTGGGTGATGAAAGATTGTGGAGGTTTGTTTTCTGCGTCGCCACCGCCATGATCTTCCTCATGATCGTTCATTGTGTCGCTACTCTCTGTAAAATTTTTAGGCAAAAGATCGGGTTTTCCGACAAGGTCCACCTCCTGCAGGCTTAAACTCTTCTGAAGCGGTGGTTTTTTAGATTCGACGGGGTCTGCTACACCAATCTCTGATGCTGAACGTTCTGAAATGGACTCGGTTTCCAAGTTCGCTCCAAATCGTTCCTGCAACATTTTTGACATGTCGTTATATCTCTCCATACTCATGCGCTTGGCTTGAACATCCAGATCCAAGCTGGTCAGAGATGTGTGCTTATCACTTCGGCGAAACCATTTCTTCTTCGTCGACTGGAATACTTTCATTTTTTCTGAGATCCGATTGTGCGCAGAAGTGGACTGTTGGGATTGCTGTTGATCGTCTTTGGCTTCCATATTAGCCAAGTCATTTTTGCTAAGAAATATGATGGAATCCTCCTTTTCGTGTGCTATAGAGGTTTTTTCTCGCCTCAAAAGCTTTGGAAAATGAAGAGGTTTGAGAATTTTTAGTCCATCCACTCGACTTTTGCTTCCTGAACGCTCGGGTCTATGTAAAATCTCAACTTCAACCATCTTCAAGAACTGATCACAATTAAACTGACAAAATTTAAGGATATTCTGCACATTTTGGTTGGCCAACATCCGCTGCTCGTTTTCAAAGCCCAAGAGATATTTTACTAGAATCATTTCAGGAGTGATGTGAAGTTTCCGCAAGTGAAGGGGATTCTGTGCCTCAACGCTTTCAATGGGACAGGCAATCACTACATTCTCCATGGAAATTCTACTAATGGTGAGATTTTCCGGAATGGCATTAGCTGTTCCACTTGGCCCGGAGATGTATCGAAGTGTCATTGGGAGCTCTTTGTTTGGTGGAATTAGCGCGGTAATTTTATGCACGCAGTCAGGATTTACCTTTTTCTGTGTTTCGGAGCCACCGATTTTTTGTAGAATCTGTGGAATACCTGGTTCTATTTCGTAGAACTTTCCTTTGGTCGATAGAGAAACATATAGCACCTGACGATTTTCATTTAGCAATTGAGCATAGCGGCCTTTTTCCTTTTCACGCCCCGAACTGCTAGAGATCTTATTGGATGACGCTGACGACTCCTGCTGTTTGCCATCCTCGAAAACTGCTAACAAACGAAACACTTGACCACCACGGGCAGTGGTCTTAATGTACTGTGGTCGAGCGTTGTAGCCTTCACCGTTCTGAGATTCAGTAAATGCTGGGAGATTGTCCACAGAGACGAATTTATAGACCCGTTCTCGCACCAATTGTATTAGCGTAGTGTAGAGAGTTGCTGTTGGTACGCCTTTGTCGTTGATCAGAGAGAAGTAACCTGGAAAAGAAATTATATTGATCTTTAAACATATTTGAGTAAGATAAGGTAAAAAATATTGAAAAGAAAACTGACGGACTTATACCGACTTTTCGAAAATTATTTAGGAAATCAATACAACTTCAAATCTCAGAAAGAGCAGGATATCTGGAATGCATACTAGACCTTAAATTTAATTGGATAGGGCAAAGAAACGAACCACTGCTTTTACACATGGCATAAGATACTCAAATAAATTAACAAGTAGCATGCATATGTACGTGTGCCTTTAATGCGAAGAAAACCCAATTCACTGCCTTTTCCACGAATAATATGTCTATTGTATCAGAGTAAAGGACAACCAAATTATCAAATCCAATGAGCCCATGCATCTCCTTGGTGACACAGTCACCTTTGGTGTAACATGGCATGACGAAATGCCCAACATAACAATAGCAGCGTAAAGTTTACCGGGTCCCGAAGCCGAGCTGTAGGCTGGGGTCCACTGGCTTATGGCTGTTTTTTTTAGTTTGTAGGTTACTTAGCAAAATGTAAGAGGTGGGGGCGGTCTGCAGCTGCCAGGTGCGCGAAGCTTATCGGTCACGTAGGTCTGTCAGCTCCAGACCGCCCCGTTAAGGGGCTTAAAATATTCTAATTAAATGCTATTGTCTAAATTAAGATCCTTTAAAATATCGAAAACGGCATTAATATTATGTTCGGAAGGTACAGTTAAGAGATCAGAAAACTTTTGTTTAAATATGCTATAAGTTAACTTGGATACTTTCGGGCATTCGTAAATAAAGTGTTTGATTGATAATATATGATTGGAATGGCAGAGGTGACATGTTGGCGGATTTTCCTTACGTAAAATGTGGCTGTGAGTCATTTGTGTGTGTCCTAGCCGGAGTCTCAGAAAACATTTATTGCTTCTAGATGTAGTTGTTGTAGGATAAAGTTTTGGGTCACCATCTAAATTGAAGTATCTGTAGAGATGAGTGTATTGTGCCCATGATAGCTTTCTTTTTTGTTCCAAGTGTGAGATTATGTGTCTGGTGGAATCTGTTTTGGGTGGTGGGTAGGGTGTGATGATTGGTTCTGTTGAAACGCTGCGTGCAACACTATCTGCAAGTTCGTTTCCTCTGATACCGGAATTGCTTGGGATCCAGAGGATTATCAATTTAGTTCTTCCCTTGATGATGTTGTCCCGGATTTTGTTGATGATTGTTGATCGTTTTCTAATATTTCGAATAGCATTCACAGTAGAGAGGCTGTCGGTACATATGATCGAGTTCTTGCGAGATGTTTTTGCCAGTTCTGTAGCTTTAAAAATAGCTAAGGCTTCTGTTGAGAATATAGAAAAGTAATTTGGTATTCTCTCACTACATAGTACCTCGCCGTTAGCCGAGACTACAGCGTAGCCAGTGCCAAAACCACTTTTGGACCCGTCTGTATATAATCTATCCCACAAGTTAGTGCAGTATTTGCTCATAATTTCCTTAAAAAGTTACGAATAAAATTCTTGGGGCGTTGCATCCTTTCTTGTACTAGCGAGCTTGGTGTTTACCGCATTTGTTGGTAGTAGCCAGGGGGGGTAATTTTTGATAGTTGCTGGCCTTACCTCAGTTGGCATGGTTTAGCGCAATAAAAATTGTTGAATGGAATTTGGGGATCTTTTTTCGTCTTAAAATTTTAATGGCGTCATCTATGATGGGGGATTTATGTCATTCGCAGATTTTCGAAGCAAGGCGCACAGTTAATATTTCTCTACGGTCTTGAATGGATGGAAGTCCGGTTTCAGTAAGCATGTTTTTGATTGGTGTCGTTCTAAAAGCCTTTAAGGAACATCTGATAGCTGCATGATAGGGTGGTTTTATTATCTGCAATGAGGTTTCGCTGCACTTTTGCCAATCCATAGTCGATTTTAGATAAAACTATTGCTTTGGTTACATTAATGAGAGAGTTTACATGAACAAAACTATTTTTCGAGGATAACAATTTAATTACGTTTAGCCTGGTAGCTAGTTTATTTCTTAATTCTAGACAAAGAGCCTTAAAATTAAACTTATCGTCAAATGTTACGCCTAAGATACTTAAACTATTTACATTTGGTATTTGGAGCCTGTTGAAATTTATTTCTAAGCTATTACAACTTGTTTTTTTTTTTTGCATATGTGCAAGTGTTTGCTCGTATTTGAGGATATGATAGCCCCTGATTGAATGCACCAGTCTCTCAAATCCGTAAGGATGTTTTGATACATTTGTTTAGTATCCCTGACTTGGTTGCATTTGGATAATAATAGTAGATCGTCGGCGTATAAAACATGGTCAATCTTTTTGAATTTGGCTATTATTTCGCTTATGTCATTGTATGCTATTATAAATAGGTTCACTGACAACGACGAGCCTTGGGGTATTCTATTGTATAAATTGTATACATTGGAGTAGACGTTGTTGGCTTTGATTCTAAACTTCCTATTGGATAAGAAAGCCTTTATATAGGAGTAAATTTTGGGGCCGATGTTCCATTTAAGGAGTTAATTAAGGGCTACGTGTATACCAATGCGATCAAAGGCTTTCTGAAAGTCCAAGGACAGAATTGAAACATGTTTCTTGCAAGAAATAGCAGACGTAACATATTCGTCGATGTGAAGCAAAGAGTCTATTGTGCTTCGTCCATGTTTAAAAGCAACTTGGTTTAAATTAATATAGTTGTTCTTTTCAATGTACCAGAGAAGTCTCATCGAAATGATTTTCTCCAGTATTTTGCCAGCGCTCGGTAACAAAGAAATAGGCCTTTATCCTTTAGTGGCCTGTTGCTTGTTGTTTTGGTTTTAGGATTGGAACGATACTTGCTATTTTCCAACTCTGTGGGATGATGCCTTGATCAAGGATTTCATTATATAATGCTAAGATCCGATGTTTGGCAGCTAGTGGAGCATTTCTAAGCATTGGGTAAGTGATCCGATCATAGCCTGGTGTTTTCCCTTTGACAGATCTTAGACAAGTATCTAGTTCCCTTGAACTATAATTAACATCCTTATGTTAATTGGATTTTCAATTAACATGAATGAAGAGCTCAAGGTGTAAGTTTGAATTGGATTTATTAAAGCAGTTTACTTGGCTAATAAAAACTCTGATGAAAAATTTGAGTCGCTGAAGTAGTTGGACCACGTTTTACCAAAATGTTCACAAATTTCGCGCGGATCATTGATTGTTTCTAATCCTGTATCAATTGTTTTTATGAAGTGGTGGGTGTAGTTCCCAGTGAGAATTTTTATGTCGCTCCAAATTTTTTTACTGGTAGAATTGGAGTTAATGTTTGTTGTAAAGTTTTCCCATTAGCATTAGCCTTACGATAGCTGATGAGATTGACAGTGCTTGGATATTTTCTGAAGGTATTCCATAGGCGTTGTTTGTTTTTTCGCAAGATGCCAATTTCAGCACTCCACCATGGGACAAGAGATTTATGTGGGATATTTGTGGCTTCTGTTTCTGGGACATTAATAAGACATGGGGCATATACTGTCCCCTTGGATGAATTGAGGTGTTCATGGAGAGCAACAGAAATTGGACATATATGTTTACAAGTGTTTTTTTTTGGCTAGAAACAGGCTTGCTATGCTTTGAGATTTAACCAAAATGAGTAGATTGCCATCACTTAGCTGCGTAATGTACTCATAAGAGGTGCTGATGCCATCGATTGCTTTTTTAAGTAAAAAGACGCTGTATGAAGAAAGTGGTTTTCCTTCACTTGTTAGGGAGATCACAATAAATTTGGGGTTGATTCCATTTGAATGTGTGGGAAGGGTTTTATTCAGTTCAAAAGATAAATAGTTCGGTTTTTTTCGATTTTCATATTTGGCTTCGTTAAGCGGATCTGTATCGAGTCCGCTATACCGATTACCCGAAAGTACATGTGGCCCTGAAAGCACAGTCTGAGAACGGTGTTGTCGTCTCGAAAGCTAGTCGGTGACTGTAGAATGAAAATTCCGATTTAGAGTCTGGGGATTAGCCCAGTCACCAGAAGTTTGAAGAAAACCCATCTAGCTGTTTAGGCTGCAGTCCGAGGTACAGACAGACATACAGAATTGTGGAACCCATTTTTTCGAATATCTCCATAGCAGTAATACTAAAATTGATCGATATTTCTGCCCAAAATCTATCCTTTTTTCTGTAATCTTTAATTCTCTTCTAATTAATAATAAACTTTAAATGACATAGTGTTAAGTGATGCAGAATATTTAAAAAAAAAAAAAAATCTGGTGTACCTCAGTCATCAGTACTCTCTCCGACCCTATTTCTAATTATTAATGATTTTCCCTCTCGCTTATAATCTATTTCATTTCTTCGCGCACAACAATACATTTGACTTCGCTTACTCTTTTAACGATTCCACTATAAGGTAACCAAGGTGTGAAGTCCCAGCGACAGCGAATATCCACCGAATTCAACTCTGACATTGATGCAATCATCAATAGACGTTGCAAAAACCGAGTTGAGTTGAACGCATCAAAAACCCAGTGCTAGGAGTTGAAGACCTCTGGAATCAACAGATTACAGATGTCGCAAAAGGTGGTGCTAGATGAATAGGTTTCCCCAGACTTGGCTACGATCTATATAGTTAATATTTGTTCGAAACTTGAATATAATTCAGATATTTCTGCTACATGTTTGGGTTTATTCGGTCGTGTTTAGCGACAAGCACGAATGTTTGATGCATAGAGTTCTTCTACCGGTATTCCCACTACAATTGTTCGGCATTCACCATGCATTATGCATTTAAACTATCATTTGGATTTGGTATATCCTGCATTGGATCTTTTCTTTCGAACCTTACAATACACATATGTATGTAAAATGGGATGAAAAAATAAGAAAATCATTGCTTTTTAAGTTAGAGAGATAAATTGATTTCATTCAACTCTTTAATGCCTTATGAAATAAAACGAAATGGTATGCATACGTTTGTCAAACAAAATCATACAATCAGTCTTCGGTTTTACTATCATTGAAGTGGAAGAATTTCATTGAGAAAATAAAATTCTCCTTCGGGGTAAAATAAAGGGCACGACTGGAGCGCACTTGCTCCATATGTGCTGTTCATTCGTTCATCGTTCAGCTTTAAAATTTATGCAAAGTTGAAATTGAAAAGAGGACAACCTTTTAGTTTTCGTAAAATGCGTTAAAAAGCTAAAAAACTTTTTTGACCATATGTCCAAAATTTTAATTTCATGTCATTACAAAATGACGAAGATGACGTAAATATTAATTAATAATGTCACGCCAGTGCCACCTCAGATATGAAATTGAATCTCATTTTTCAAAATTGGCATTAAGTGAAGTAGCGTTAATTTTAAGGCTAGAATAAAAATTCCGATTTCGCCTCTGGACATTGTGTTTTGCAAGACCGAATTCCTCTATAATAGTAGTACTAAAATTGATTGAGATCGCTACAGGAGAAAGTAAAAAGAAAATTCAAAAATATCACGTACTCGTATACGCCAAACACCAGCTCTTTCTATCTGATTTTGCATGGAAATGAAACGTTTCATCTTCACTTTAAACACTTAATAAATTCAAAGTGCATGATTCCAACTATCATATTAATCATCATATTCTCGATTGAATTGAAAAATGTTTCTAAGGTTTATTTCAATTTGTGATAAGCCCTTACAAGCGGAAGTCAACAATTCTGATTAAGGGAGTCGAAAGCAAAATAATGCACAAACACTTGATTCCCCCATCTCATTTTCTTAATTGTTCAACCCTTATTGTACATATGTCATATAGTATAATACTTTCAGAGGGCGCTCTTAGATCTAGTTTCTACTTATGCATGTCTGCAGACAATTTGCCATAAATTTTCGTAATAACGTTATTTTTCCGTTATTTTTATTGGCTGTCATTAATGTTAAGCACTTTTGAAGGAGAATGGCAGAGATAACCCTCAGCTATGACTTACGCCTGACTTCTTCTCTCGCTCCTCCTAATAGGACGCCCCAAATGACTGTGCAGTGTTTGTGGTGCATTAGTACCTTAATAGCAATGCCATTAGTCAATGTGGTGAAGTGTCAGGTGCCTACCACTTGCTTACCACTTATACTTTTCAACATAAGGCATAGCCTATATATTTTTCGCCATTTTCTTAAAATGTGGTAAAACGGAAAAGAAATGTTGCGGTGAGTGGAAATGATTTTTCTGCTTCGATCGAAATAAATGCACGAATACACATTTCAAATGAAATATTTATTTTACTCCTTGAAATGGGAAATAACGATTCGCTTCTATGATGAATGGAACTGAAGTCTCTGTTGTGCAAATGGTACGGAAGTGCACTTAACACAAATGTCCTTTCACAAGAAACTTAAACATTTCTTTTATGTCTCTATATGGCTGCCGCTCTGCCCACATACAGATGAGATGAGTGATGTTTGTCCCAGATCTCTCTCCACGTTGAGGAGTGATTTTCTCTTAGCTACCAAGTGAACGTTTTGAAAGATGAACGAGAGGATGAGAAAAGCTCCTAAATAGAGAAATAATCAAAGGGACCAAAAGAGATAAATTGTGTAATCTGCATTAAATTTCTTGTCTTGCTACTGAAAGGATGGCTTCATTGGTAGAAAAATTATAAAAGGACTTTCCTAGTCATATTTGTCTATTGTTTGCCATTAATTTGCAGAAAATCATATTAACATTACGCTGTTGTTCTCAAAATATTTTAAATTGTCTGCTTGCAGTCACCAATTCTGTGGTTGAGATATTATAGTGAAGAGGATATATTAAATATTTTTGAAGAAGAAATACGATAGTTATTATTTAAAGTTGACTTGAAATGACGGTAAATTACGGTGTTGGATTTTTTCTTAACAGAGTTACCAGAGTTTGAGTAGCATATAAGATGTGGTCGACAGGATATTGATGGGTTCGGTTTAGGTTTACAAAAAAGTGACAACCGGATATTGCTTCTGTTAAATTTCTTCTATTTGCATCAAAGACAAAATTCTATTTCTTCCATTAAGGTTTAGATTGATACTTGAAGGATTGGCCTCCTAAAGTAAGGCTTACACGTGGCTTTAGCTGAAGGTTGAAATGATTGAAAACATTGTTTATTTCCTCGTCTGTTATCAACTTCGATATACCTGGCACGACTGGGTTCAAATCGTCTCATTCGCGGGCGGAAATATTTACACTAATTAACATCCTACTCAAAATGACGACCGTTTGCTTTTTGTTTGATATTGCAATGAAACCGTATAAGGGGCTTTTTCTTTAGTATATTGCATGACGGTCATTTTTCTGGTGCGATAAATTTTGGCAAATTTGTCTCTAGCCAACGTTGTAGTATTTGCTTATGAATTGCAGTCGAATCTTGCTAGAATGTCACCAAACAGGATACGGCTCAAGGGTTTCAAATGCTAATACGGCCTGATCCTGAACAGCTATTATACTATTTCTAGTGAAACGGGCTACAAATTGACCTTAATGTCAAATACAAGACCAAATTTCCTAGCAGAAGAGTTTTAGGAACTTCTGGGTTCTAAGTGAATCTCAGATTTTGAAATACACAGACACATGTAAAATAGTGTATGTTACAGCGTTGATGAATGAGATTGGTGACAGGGGAGGGAGTTTTCTCGAGTGCACCTGATGTAAACATTACCATACGGCTGCCGGATCACTGTAGTGTATTTCGGACATAAATTATGACAGTCCGAGTATATGCAGCTTGGTTTCAATTAACGCTGCAGAGGGTAGCGCTATTGTACAAAACATAGACTGTCAGGCAGCGACAAATGCTACGTCTTCCTGTGCTGAGTTCCACGACACACGGACGTTCCGGGCAATTGCAAGGTGGACGACCTTGCAGAAGAGGCTATAGGACGGAATTTGGAAATCTATCAGCAGCCAGAGGACTGACAAAGGTGGAATAATATCAGCACGTCTCTTCCATCGAAGCAAATCTGACTTAACCTGGATTTTAAGAAATAGAAAAGACCTCTGTCTATGAATAGGAAAAGCCTAAGTTTTAAATAAGACCTCAACGACTTGGTTAGCTTCGAATAAAGAGTGTCATTTCTAAGTCGTAGTGGTTCCACGTATAAACGTGAGACAGGGTTAATACTACTGTTGTTACCTCCTTTAAGAGAAAATTCGTGATGTAAGGTTCCTGGTACTGGTAATCAGAGCGGTGGCGCAGTGATTAAGCGCGTGATTACTGAGCGACTAAAGATTCGAGTCACAGAAAACACGTCATCGTTTGTCACGTTGAAGGTTCATGGCCAAATCCTGATATCAAGAATCATCTATTTATTTCACATGAAATAAGCAAAAAAAAGTCGATCAATTTCGCAAGCTTATGTCAACACTACTGTGAAGGCTTAACACTGGCAGTAGGCTAGATATATGGATTTAAAAGCTAGTTGATCGTGATTATGACATCAGGATAATGTAAAAAAAATACTGCAAGTCATAAAGCAACGACAATAACAGTGGTGCAATTAATAACCCATTTAAAAAAAATCTTGCTTCAGGCTCCCGTGATTACGTTTCGCAACTTACCAGATGAGCCGGCACTACAGACATCCCTGGAAGCTGTCACAGCGTGACAAGTTCGACTCTGTAAACAAAAAAAAAAAACCCAAACCATGATTGAAGTTGGATGATACCCTCTATCCACCTTTGGAATAATTGTGGAAGTTTCTCGGGAGCTATGGGCATACACCCGTTTGTGAAGAGTATTTGATGATGACCGGCAATGCGTACCAGTCCAATACTTGCTTCACTTCCATCCGTATTTTACTTTAAGCCACCGTTAGTCATTGACCGGGGCCACTACGGTAAGCACAGAGTCCTTTGTGGGACATTCATTTCTCGGGTCATGATGTTCTGATTTCGGAGAGGATTTCGGCGAAATTCGCCACAGTTTTAATGGTGAGTGTAGTCCTTGAAAGAGTAATCTGCCATGTGCAGCATTTACAAATTTTCTCGCAAGCTTCAAAGGTCTCAGCAGATTGATATATTCTGCTTTAAACATTTGTAAAGCTTTACAAATTTTACCTTTGACTGCTGAAGCAAAAAATTCTACACAATGATATTTTATACTCCTGATTCAAAAGAAAAAAAAAAACATATCACTAGTCACCATAACATTTTTACGTCATAATCCCTTCCTTTATTCCTCGCTGTGTTAAAGCCTTCAGTAATTATTTAATTTTTTACTTGGTCTGAATTTCGTTCATTTAGTGCTATGAACCATTGCGTATGGTTCTAAGCTTGCTTAATACCCCGCGATATTAAACTTTCATCCATGTGAATCACGGTGTTATTCATGGCAGGAGTCTTCCATTGTTATTAGTGCGCCAAGTAAAGACCTCTCGCGGCTTTCAGCAAATACATAAATATAAATAAATAAATGGGGATTCTCTCATATCCAGCTGTGATGCTGCCGGTCTTCATTCTCGCTTTTAAAATAAAGCTTTGTGGTGACAGTGTGACATTTAAAAAATATATAAAAGGAGGTGCTATCACAAATTGGGTGGGTGGAATAACGTTGCAAACTGAACGAAAAATGTAATAGAAAATGAAAATAATTTTCTCGAGTCTGCCTGGCTTATGTATATACATTCCACACATGTCATTTTGCTTTTACACCCGCACGATTAATTTCAACAATGTGCTGTACTTGTGTTTTTGTTGCTGTGTACCTGACTGGAGGTTTCCTTGATTTCGAATTCATTTGAACTCATGATGAGAGTACATGAAAGAAACATTAACAAGACAAAAATCAGTAGAAAACAATTGGAGATTTTCTTGGATTTTCCCAAGCAACTTTGCGTAATTGAGAAAAAAAAATAATTTTAATTTCGTTATGAAATTTAACGCTACCATGTAGCATATGGAGAGAACTACACCACATCGAATGATGCAATATTGAGAATGAAATGGTGTTAAAATTTTAATTGAACATGTGGAACTGTGTTGTAATGGCAATTAGTAACTACGCTGTCGAATCCGGTTGAACACGTTCTTGAAACAAGGTTTGTGAGTATCGGAAATCATCTGGTAGACTTTATTTTCATCGCAAAATAAGGGACAAATTTAAATCTCAATGATTATCACACCTAGCCATGACTTTGCCTTGCTTTGAAACTCGGTTGTTCAAACTTCTCTTGGCTATATAAGTGGTAGACTTAGCTCCGCGAAAAATAGGAGACTAAATTAAGTCCCAATGATTATCACACCTTGGCGTTTTTGCTTTGCTCTGGAACTAGGTAATTTAAAATTCTCTTGGCTATACAGGATCCCAGCAGCAGTGTTGTGGCAAGTACCAGAAATATGAACGCATAACGAAATAGCTTTATGGTACAACCTCAGAACCAGGTGGCTATTAGGTTAATAGGATAGCTTAGGTGTAAAAATATCAACGCACATATAGGTACATACATATGGCGTTAGCTAAGTACTGCACCCACGCCCATGCCCCATACCCCAGGGCTTGACATTGCCAGTACCTTCTGGATCAACGGGTTCAAAAAATCATCTCTAAACTCTTAAGTCTTAATCGGGGCATCCCTTGGAATGATTTCTACAGATGATGCAGAGGCGAAGACCAATTCTTATGCATGAGCCTGCTCTAGTCAGAACCAGGAAGGCTAACCGAAAATTTCAATGATCTCAACAACGTTTGCACGGTTAACATAACATATTTTATAGTGAAAACCAAACCGTTAATATAGACCTAATGGGTTATTTCCTTTCCGAGTGAAGGTACGATCACCGGGGTGGTGGCGGTAACGATCTAATATACATATGTACATACATACATACATTTGCTCAATCTATGAAATAATAAACCGCTTCGTGGTTATATGATTGGTACTTATACTACGCCCTGAAAACCAACTCTCAAGGCAAATCACAGACTTGATAATCACTGACTGATTGGAAAATTTCTAAAAGGATTGATCTGACTTGAAATTGTAGCGTCTTCTTAGACGAAAGACAATCTAGCTATAAAGTAATCTCAGCTTATTAAAGTCGGTGTGTGATTTTATTTTTAGCAGTGATTCAGAACGGTTTTGTTATCTTATTTTCTTAACCTCATTGGAATGATAAATGTGCTTCTAGTTCTAACTAACGCTAAAGCTAGGATTAGACTTATACCAAATGGTCATATACATATGCATATACCAGTGGCGTGGCGTCCATACAAGCCGATTCCTTCCGGCTTCCCTTTTCAGATATCAACAATTTTTATTTTGCCACTTGCCAACCATCACATTCAATTATTTGTTCATCAAACCATTTTTCATAACTTTATACACGCTCGAAGATGAAATGCTGCGACCACTTCGGTTGTTTATTCATTTTTACTCATACACAAACTCGCACACATAGGCGAGACAAGTATGAACTTCTCTAGCGGGAGAGCGTGCAATGAATTTTTTTGAGAAGCCGATCATTTTCCGGCTTATGCATTCATTTCTTCACAGTACGAACTTTCAACTCTATTCCTTTCTGGCATATAGTAGAAGTTTATTTGCGATTTCTTTGTCTAACACACATTCGTTTATGAGGAAAATAACCCGAGATTTCTCGGCTTTTGTGGATGAACATTGGTGGAGGAGAAAGGTTTTAGTTCGAGGGAGTTTTTTTTTTATTGTAGGTAACAAAATAAGCCGACGAAAATCGAGTTATTGGGTGATGTAGTGGTTCGAACGGCGTTTGAGGTTTCTTTTACTTGTTGGGTATTTTTTTTCCAAATTTGAAATGACGGTTGCAAATCGGTTGTGTAATTGTGCGTGATTTATTGAAAATTTTAAAAATTTAGCAATTACATATTGGTAGTTAAGTTAGTGTTTTAAATTATTAAATTATTATAAAGTAGTGAGTGAGCTAAGTGAATTAGCTATATATCAAGTAAGTAATTATAAATCTACTCAATTATTATTATTCTTAGACAAGATGTCTCTAGTTAATTTTGAGTGTTGTTTAACCGAGTTCAGTAAGCTTTCTTTTCTGTAAAAAAAAAAAAGTTATAGAACTAGGTCGCTCGACACCATCAATGAAAATTTATTATTTGCATGAATTTGGCGAATATCGCATAGAGACTTCTTTAGGGAATTCTTACGAGGCTCATAATAGAAAAGTTGATCGCAATCGCGATTTAATGAAGCGTTTCATAGACACTGTAGTTCTTCTTGGAAAACAAGAGCTGGCATTCCGGGGTATCAGAGACTCGATGGCAATATCATTCGCGTATAGTGAACGTCTTATTCAATTGCAGAGAAGACATAGAGCTTGCGAAGCAAGAGATCGAGTGTTTTGAGTCATGGATTCATTCTGAATTTTTAAACTCATTTAACTCAATCTATGAGAGGGTAAGTAACTGCTCAGAACCTCCACGCAAACGCCGACTACTTAATATTGATTCAAATACAAATTATAGCCGAATTTTTGTAGCAATTATAGATAATGTTGCAAGTCAGATTAAGAATAGGTATAGTTCATTTAGTTCATATATTTTCTTTGATTTATTAAACAAATCAAAATATTAATATTTTTCTAATTCAATGCCGCATTACAAAATATCTTCTTTAATTACCCAATTTCATGGAATTTTTAATTTTACTACTTCAAAAAAAGGAACTCAAAGTTTTATACACTACCCCTTCACTTAAAAAGCTTGAGGTTTTTCAACTTTATAAGCATTTTAATACGGAAATGATTAGAGATACTTTTTCTCAAACTCTAACATTGTGTGAAATCTTTTTAACCCTGCCTTTGACTGTGACCTTTGTCGAAAGATCTTTTTCGTCTTTAAAAAGAGTCCACACTTACTTAAGAAATTCCCAAAAAGAAAAAAGACTTTGAGACCTGGAACTTTTATCTATCGAAAAGCACCTTCTTTTAGAAATTAAAAATAACTCAAATTTTTATGAAAGAGTTTTAGCAGAATGCGTAAAAAAGAATCGTAGGACAGCTTTAGAGTACAAATAGGTAGTACATAATTGTAATTGCTAAATTTTTTATATTTAACAACGCTCCGAGTTATCAATAACTTATATAGATTATTATCTTTCGAAGCCACTTTTTTATGCGATGAGCTCATTGTCTACGTAAATTCCAATGACTTAAAGTATAACAAAGGTGGCTTAGATAGCATATCTTAAGTCTGTGTTTCGAATAAGCACCAAAATAGTAAGTCTTGAGTAAAACATTTTACTTAAAATTTGTTCGGCTTCCCTCTCTTGAAATTTTACCCCACGCCACTGGTGTATACATATATGACCATATATGATAATTTTAACAAACAATTACTGTTACAGTCTAATGGGCATATCTCATATGACAAAATGACGGATATGATCAGTTATGAGAAGGCTGATTTTGATAGATAAATATGACATATGGTAACATAGTCTAATCGGAAAATAAGTACGTGTGACAGAGTAAGACCAATAAGACCATACGCTATATATAAAAATTTGGTGATCCCATATTATGTCATATGCTGTCATTAGTGCAGTTTGTTGTCTCTTTCAAGATGTTTTGTTCATTTCTTTTATGTTATTTATTTGATTGCCAACATATGACCATAGTATATAGGACCATTTTGGTCAAATGGGTAACTCAGTTTAATATATTATCAAGAAATCTCTGGTCAATTGGTCTTATAACAGATAATCTTGTCATATTTCCGCGGTCATATATGATATTTGGCATACAGTCTAATCTCAGCTTAACGAGTTATAGAAAATCATAAAATATTTCCAACAATTTGTTACTGACAAGTTCAATTTACCTGGAAACTCCTGTGGTATCATCACACCCTTCTTCCGATTCGCCACTCCCGTCTTAGCATTATGACCATGATAGATGTGCCTTTGCCGTATCAGCCGATACAACAGAAATAATTCACCACTCTCTTTTGATAAATCACTACTGCTCTTATTGCCACTGGCATTATTATTATTGCTATGTCCCACCGACGCTGATGATGAGGCGGTCGATGACTGAGTCGAAGTCGACGAACCATTCGACGATGATGATTGCAAAGTTTCATGGCTAAATTTCATCTTGTATGAGATCCGGACCACTCGCGGCAGAGAGTATCGATCAAGAAATACTTCAGCTGGCAAAGGATCTGTTTGGGACTGAAACAAAATAAACAAAGTCTTACATTATGCCTCCTTCAATGGATACTTATACCTCAAGGAAACTTACATCATTGCTGTACTTGGACCCTTTACTATCACCCGTTGAGCAGTCACCACCAGAACTCAGCGAATTCATTTTCATCCTTTGTTGCATTCGCTGTTTCATTTCAATTTCATTCCGTCGCGCCAGTCTCGCATTCTCAAAATCTGCAACCGAAAACATATTTGCTGACGTATCATGCGAATTGAAACGTCGCAGTTTTGGTTTCCTTCCCTCCTGGGCTGAAGATGCGGTTAGTATTTGAAGTGGTAAATTCGTTTGTGAGGTAAATATCTGTGATCTAGACACAACTAAATTACCACCTAATGCCGGATGATGATGTGGATGATGGGATGTATGTGGATGTACTACTGAGCCTTGTTTGCCTGTCGCAGCAGCAGCGCTTCCATTGCCAACGGCCGCAGCCGCTTGGTGATGATGATTGCCATTGCTGTTGGGCATTATAAAAAACAACGGATTCGTTGTGGTGATTGTTCCATTCTTTGTACCATTCCCTGATGTGTTTCCTTGTGTGGAGGAGTTGGCGTGACCAGCACCATTTGATGGTGGGGCACCTGGAAGTAAGCTAAATTTAAACTCTAAACTTTCAACAAACTGAAGAGAACTTACCACTACCATTCATTGGATTTGAAGGCGTTGCCATATGTGGGCTACTTTTGATGAACCAATTCGCCAGATGTCGTTGTCGTTCGAATTCAATGCTGGTGCGTTGCATTTCTACCAGTTTCAACGAGTCTGTCATTATGGTGATGCACACCTTCCACTACAGTAGTCTAATACTTATTCTGCAAAGGTAAAGTAGAAAATTTGACGATTAGAATACTGATAAGCTAGAAAATGAAGAAAAATTATATATTGACAGCTACAATATGATAGCTACGTTGTTAGCGCAAATGACTACTGAGTTCAAAAATATTTATTTTTTGAAAACTACGGTCCGGTCACATTGAAAAATGATTGATGCTAGCGGTAAGCCAATGTTCATGCATACAAATTAGACTAGAAGTAAGCAGTTGGTTTAATTAAAATTTGACGGGGATCTACAATTATTTATACTTCGGCACGTGAATTGAATATTCAAATTGTTGCCTTCGTACTTGAAATACACAACCAATTTCTATCAAGTTAAGAGGCGACACTAATTGCACAATTACAAAATTTATACGTGCAATTTAAGGGTGGACTATTGAATTTGACAGCTGTAATTAGTGAAAAAAATGATCCTCTAAGGGTATGCTCATAAGTCATTGCGAAAACAGTTGATAGCGATCTTTGTTCATGTTTGCACACCATAAAGCGATTTAGTATTACAGTTGTCACAGTTATTAATTATTAATTAATATAATTCATACTCGTACAATAGATTAACAGACGATACTAACATAACAATCTCCGTCCGAACATTAGTATAGAAAAACAAATCAAAACAAATGGGCGGAATGGACAAAAAAAAAAATAGAACAATGTTTCGCACTCAATTATCGTTTTCAAAAGATATTTAAAATCATATACTTATATTCATAACCCTATAAATAAAAAAAATAAAAATTTAGATTTGAAAACAATCGCATTGAGTAATGAATTATGAGTTCGGGAATTGAGGAATAATAATAGAATCATGGAAGAGATACATATCTAGATATTTTTAGCAGCAATGTCAAGAGTGCCAAAAGAGTGGGAGATGAGTGACTAACACAGATGGAAATAACTCGAGACAGCCATCATAGCTGTCAATCACGATTCAGCTCCAGAAAAGGAAAAATTAAACAAGCGTATTAAAATTCCTTGCTGCGACAGTTAAGAACACTAATTTTATCGAATATAACAGACGCACCTACAATTCACTCATTACATACAACTTTCTCAAAACAGCGCATTATTAAAGTAAGTATGATGGTTAAACAAGGGTCATATTTCACACAACTTTCTCAAAATAGCGCATTATTAAAGCAAGTCGGGTGGTTAAACAAGGGTCCTATTTCACCAAACAACTTCATACGAATAGCACTTTACAACACTTTTGCACTTCACTTTTCTTGCAAAAACTGTATTTTAGATTTTAGAATTATCTTGCTGATCTAAAATGTTGGTGGAACGTATTGTTGACAAATGAATCGCTGTGTAAAAATTTGTTTAGTGGAATAAATCCCTAATGGCGCTTTTACTGAAATTAAAAAGAGACACTGGATTTTCTTACACAAACTGAGTGAGTTTTCCGATTTATTTACGATACATTCGACTGTAAACAATCAAATTGATGAAAGACAGCTTTCTAGACCTTAGAGAGGTGATTCAAAGTAAAAGATTAATTATTCAACCATTATAAATCCCTCGGATTAGGACGACGTTTTCCTGCTTTAATAGCTTATCATGAACCTCCATCCAGTATGTATAGGTACATACATACATGTGTATATATATTCCCAAAGCAAGGGAAATATTTAAAGGGACGTGTGTATATTTCTAAAGCTGGACATAGAATTAATTTTATTAATCATATCACTCCCATTAGTTCGGTTCCCTTGGCAAAAACATTGGACAAACATATCAGAGATGGGTCCTAAAATATAGCTAAATATCTGAGAAATTTTTAAGGAACAACTAACATAAGTCCTGTTTCATTCGATCTGCACATGCTTTCAGCATCCATTTATCACCATTTAATGAGTGGATTTTTAGGTAGACCCGTGTCGGCTTTACTAACAAAATACGAAATAGTCCATGTTGAAAAAGTGAATCTAAAATAAGCAAAAAAAAAAAATAAAATGAAAGCGTATCGATGAAAGTAATAAATTGAGGATATCTTTTACCACTGGTAAAAAAGTGCGTTTCATTCAACATCTACGGACACATACTGGCAAGTACATGCAGGTACTTGACCAGGTTGAATGGAACACGGCTAAAGTAGTCGATAGGAGCGTTATTATATATTAGAACCCTCTAATTCACGTGTACACGGATACACGGATTACACGTGTATCTGGTTCTTTCGTGAATTAGCACATGTACTTCGGACCGAGCCTCAATTACACGTGTATACGATCTACACGTGTATTTATTTATACAGTTCGTTCTGGTTGGCATTTTGAAACGAACATTTTGTCATATATGTACTCGTAACTTTCTAGTTAATGGACGAAATTTGATGATTCAGGTGTCAATCTGAGCGAAATCATTTGTAACCCGATTTATGAGAACTTAAGGATAGCGGGCATGCAAATTTAAGTGGTCCGTTCTATTTGTTGTAGAATATTGTTATTCATGGCGATCAGGCTTCCTCTTTGTTTATACCCTATCCTAAGGGTATATTAAGTTTGACACATAGTTTGCAACGAGTCGATTGAGCCATGTCCGTCCGTCCGTACTCCTTCTTTCACCGGCCTATAGTTTGATCCTCATTAAAAAAAAAAAAATGCACAATAAACATTAGCATTTCGCGAATACTGCAGATCAGAAAATAGAGTAAGAGGTAATGATGTCATGTAATGTATTACATACATAGAGAGAGAACACTATATGATCTCTCAGTGTATTGCTTTACACAACAGTTATATGTTACGTGACTACGGAATCATCAAAAACAAGACAACAAATAAACAATATATTACTTAAAAAACTGTTAAAATACGTTACTTCTGAACTCTATTTGAGATAAGCAGAAATCAATTTTATTGCACAGCAGATTAAACGCGTTTTTAAAAATTACACGTGTACACACGAATGGTAGGAACCTATATTTGTAACCTTTTTTTGATAGGATATGCCAGGCGTTCGCGAGATTTGAAACCGTTAAAAAACTTTGTTTGTGTTTTCTGGCACTTGAACCTTAAGTCTCCCGCTCAGTGATCACGCACTGGGGTATCTCTAACAAAGCAATCTGACTAATAAGAGCGCATTCGATTCGAATGCAGTGAAATCTCACCAAACATCTTGAATGACATCTGCCTGCTGTCGACGATTTACTCGGACATGTTAAATAAGCTGAATGACCTTATAAAAAAGTCTTATTTGGCGGGTCTAAAAATCAACACCAAGAGAACATTGCAAAAATAGGTCCGAGAATCCGAAATCTCTCAAAGCAATAGCAAGAAATAGCTTTAGTTGGAGGAGTTTCATTGATATATGCATCACGTGCATGTGCAACATTTTTGTAAATTCAAACTATTTTATGTAAATTTCACACTACTCCTTCAAAAGATAAATATTTTTCAACGACTCTCTACATCCACTCAACCCAAACTTTTAATAGATGGCAAAAAAGAATGTTCTTCAAATGTCCTACGTCCTCTTCAGTTATTATCTTACACAAGCAGAAAGACATAAAATCATTTTTCAACAATCATAAAATGTATTCCTCTTCGATTCCTCCGAAAAAGGATTCTATGTACACTTGCACTATCACTCGATGGAAGATCATGACCTTTAAGTGTCACGTTGAACATGAATGTTTACATTTTTCACTTCCTCTTCACGACACTAACCAACCATCGTTGCTATCACTTCAAAATCCAATAAATTAAAATAAAGAAAAAAAAAGTTCAACGAACGAGTATAAGAATACTGAAAGGGTGGTTCTCAAATGTTAGAGTGTACAAAACCTCTCGATAGATTTCGTAAAATGTCTCTATCGTTCTCACCATCGCTATGATCATTATGATCATCATCATCATTATCATCATATTCATAGTCGTAGCTGTAGTCATCGATGTCGTTTGTCGTCATACTCGTAGCTGCAATCATCTTTAGCTGTCATCCCTTATAAGTGGGCATGGGCATAATAGTGTGCCATTGTAAAGAGTGTGGGTTAGGGTGTTATAAAATTCAACACATTCAAAGAACTCTTCTCTGCGTTTCCACTTGTCGTCGTCGAAATAGCAGTGAAGACTATCCCATGTGACATGGAATTATGAGCGGGGAGACCAAGAGAAAGGGTAGTCACATGGCACTTTGTAGCATATGAAATCGTTTGACACTCAATTTCATTCCATAACTGTCAGTTACAATGTGGAAATCCGCATACTACCAGTAGCACGGTGAAAGTGGCAGGCTTTGAGTTGGTATTCCATTTTTTTTGCCTTTTATATATCTATTTTACAGGAGTCGTCCCGCCAAACCCAATCTCTTCATACCATAATTGACTTTGATATACATAATTGAGTTCGCAGACTTTAAGAACGCACTCTGTATACACTGCGAGATATATTTTATGAATCTATGATGACGGCGCAGGGCACTACATAGGGATAGTGATAAAATGCGGTTTCGGTTAAAGTGATGTTGCTACGTCAGTTATCTCTGTGCTCTGCAGTTAAGCGGATTTCTATTAGCCCTATCCTTGCCTTGTTCTTCAGCTCCCCCTCTCTTGACTGAGAAGGCTAATTTCTATTCAATTATGCAAATTAGATTGATTTTTGTTGTTCTCGTTTGGATTTTTTATCTCTTTATAATGCTCTTTGGACGGCAATGTCGGAATCATTGGCTGACGCTGGGTATGTGTGTGTGCACAAAGGATGTTCCTCTGGCCTGGCAGATAATCGATTCCATGAATTTAGGTAGATAACTTAATATTTTGTAATAATGCGTATGCAAAGTGTACTGTGTATGGGGATGTCTGATTGGATAATGAAGAGGGACGATTTCAGTCTCTGCGGTAGGTAGGTAAGCTTTACAAATCGCATTATTTATTCAAAATGTGCGGACCTGATGTACATATGTATGTATGTAATTTCTATTCTGTCAGTTTCTATTTGAAGTGTGGTTTATAGATTCGATTTTTTATTACTGCGTATATTATTATTATGTTTAATTTTTCACTTTGGGTGGTAGAAACGGAAGTATGTAATTGCGAAACGAAATCGTCCGAAAATGTTGATAAGATTAAGAAAACAGGTTATATGTGAGGTGTTGTGATATGATATTCTATACCTAGGCCTACAACTGACTTCATTCATGCATGGAATTTAAATTTGAATTACATTGGGAAAAATTGTGGTTTATTGAGAAGTGTTTAGGTTTTTCATAATTATTAAATTTTATTACTTTTGGCTGTGATTCAGCACTTGTTTATGACTCCTTACATCAAAAGGCTTCTCAAATCCCAAAATGTGTCGACCTGGATTGCAAGGGTCTTACATAAAAACCACACTTTGAAGTCATAAGAATTTATTTGAGATTCTTCACGTCTTGAGTAAACAACTCGTTAAAAATGGGAAAAGTCGCGGAAACCACAATCGAGAAACGATCTACAATCACCAACCTTTTTAAAGAAGGCAAATCGCAGCTGGAAGTTGCTTCGCAGTTGAAGGTATTAAGGTGCTGCGTTCAACCTACCATCGAAGCCAGACGTCTTGAGGATAAACCACAGATGGCCTACAACTAAACACGAGGATCGGCTAATAGTCATAACAATCAAACGAAGTAGACGAAAAACAGCACCCGAAATACGCGCCGAAATAAATGACACACTAAATATACCGCTGTCCGGTCGAACGAAGATTAAGACATGCTGGACTATTTGGGCGATTTGCTGTTCGAAAATCCTTGCTGCGACCACAAAACAAGCGGAAAAGGTTAGAATGGGCCAAAAAGCATAAAGACCGGACAGAAGCAGATTTCAACAGAGTTTTATGGAGCGATGAGGTATTTAACACAAATCGGAGTTTCGTTGGACGCAGCGCTGAACAAAAGAAGCTATCAGACTGTGTGGTTCCTACCGTCAAGCATGTCAAGCAGTTCTGTTATGGCCTGGGTATGTTTCTCTTCAAGTGGAGTGGGAGATCTATCTCGAGTGATTGGAAAAATGAATAAGGAGGCAAACAAAACTCTCTGGACTAAGATTAATTGGCGAAGGATTCGTATTTCAACATGACAAAGACGCTAAACACACGTCAAGATTTTGCCAAGACTACCTGACATAGAGGGAAGATGAAGAAATCTTACAAATCATGATACCACCAGATTTAAATAGAGATTTTATTTAAAAAAGTTTGTAATAAAGAACGGCATACATATTGTTCCCTTTAGTTTTAGGGGCATTCGTCTACACACAATTTGCTGGAAACTTCCCTCCATTTATGCCAGGAGACATAAGTTCTATGAGCCACAACATCATCATCGCTTCAGCCTCAAACTATTGCCTCAAAAATAAATAGGATAAACATCAAATAAATTAAAAACAATTTCTTAAATGCACTACCACCCAAAAGTATTTGCCCATCCATATTTTTTTGTGTAATTTCCAAAGTATTCGTTTTTGTATTGTTGTCAGTTAATGGTATTTAAGGTAACTTATGAATGGATGAGATTTTTAGTTCCCATTTAGCTTCGGTAAACAAAATAATATTATTTTTTTTTCGATTTTTGTGACGTCTTAAAAATCATGAAAGCGAAAGAACTTTCAAATGAATTGCGCTCTTGATAATTGCTTATCGTCGAGTGGCAAAAGTAATCGGCAATTTTTGAAAAAACAGAAAAAAAAACTAAAGATGTCAATAAGAAAAGTTGACTATAATGTTAAAAAAATTCAATGACGATCTAGGATTACAATTTTAGCTTTAATGACTTTACCGCACCAGAAATAGCACCCCAAGTGAATCTACCTAAAGTTAAACCAATAAGTGTATCAACCTCAAACGTTGATTTCAAGAAACAGATCCTCCTGACAGGGTAGTTGTAAAAAAAAATTATTTTTGCGAACCGTGAATTAGCAAAAGAGATTTCAATGAACCACTGAAAACAAAAATTAGACACTGGCAAGACTGGAGAAAAGTTCTCTGGAGCGACGAGACTAATTTCAAAGTTTTTGGTTCTAATCGGCCTTCGTCCGCAGGTCAGCAGAGTAACAGACATCTGACCATTGTTTGGTGCCTTCCGTGAAACATGGTGGAGGTTTTGTTCTGATCTGGGTTTGTTTTGATGGAGATACATACAGTCGGCAATACTTGCAGAATCCAAAGTATAATGAGGAAGGAACAGTATCGAGAAATTCATGAAAACTGATCATTTTTGGATAACGAAATTATACTGCAACACTACAATTATCCCAAGTCCTTTTCAAAGCCCACCAGCAATACTTGGACAAGTTATCATCTGAAAAAAAAACTCTCGAAGTTATAGTTTGGGCACTACAGTCTTCTGATCTCAGCCCAATTGAACTCTTGGGGGATGAACTGGACAGAAAGAAAGTTCGTCACACTTCCACAGAACACTTATGGAATGAATGTTTTGCAGGCAGAGTGGAGCCAAATTCCACAGAAACCATTTTGAAGTTAATAAAGAGAAGGATGAAACTTTGTGAAGCACTAATAAAAAAAAGGGTGGACACATTGATGAGACTACAATTTAGTATTAAAACTATTATTTTGAAACCTTTTTGATACCATAAATGATTGAAAACCATTAAACAAATACCTACTCGTACCTCTTCATATTACTGTATGGCATACTCTCTCACTGGAGATCATTCATGGGATTCATCGTTTACCATGTTTACCTTTGGTCAGTGATAAAAGTGTTTTGATTGTTTGATCAATTTTTGATTGATTAACGACGACGGTTCGTCCATTACATTTAATCACAGTGACAGCACGTGTCACTTGACATAATCCACTTGAGTGATCATCCGTTTTTATTAAGTCCAACAAAAAAAATTTATAGAAACTGCAATTAATTGCAGATTTAAACAAGGACCAATGGGAGAGGGCGTGATTATTTAAACTAATCAGAATAGCGCACATTATACACTTCACGTATCCAAGTCACTTAGAGCAAATTAGTTGAAGCGCGAAGGTCAAAATATTCAATTGAACAATTCATAACATTTTTTATTTTTGTGTTTGTAAATTTACTAAGTTAATAAATGTAGTCATATGTGTGTTTAGTGCATCTGACATATTGAATAAACCCCACCCGGGATTTTACAAGCAACTACATACTCGTACTACGTATAATTGCGAAATGGGATTTTAATTCGATTTTCTCGATGCCAGGAAAAAGCCAGGGCCAGTTACAGATATAGGTATAGTTATAAAAAAAAAAAACAATTGGAATTACATGCCCGTTTGAATTTGAAAATTCGATGGACAAAGAGATCGAGGTGAGTGGTGTTGGGTTGGCTGTTTGTAGGGGTTCGTATGGTTTCATTTAATTTTGTAATCGTTTTGGTCGAATAGTGATGCGGAAAATAATTTTATTTTTATTACGAGAATTTGGAAAAAGGAAATAAACTGCGCTGTGGTGCACTGAAACATAATTGATGTGTTTTCAAAATTTGAATTGTAATTTGTAAATTCATTTGCAGTTACAACTGCAGCAGCAGAATACTCATCTCGTAGTAGTACTTTCGAGAAATAGTTTTAAATTAATGCGGCCAGTCCCACATGAGTTAATGTCGACGGTAATACCGATAATCAGATCGTTGTGAGGTTGTTCTGTTAATTAAGAAGTAAATTAATATTGAAGATCGAATTTCGTCGCAGATTGTGGAGTATTCACTTTAGAAGAGGAGTTAGGTTATAGTTAATAATAAATAAGATGTTAATAATTGTGTGCGTATAATACAAATACATATACTGATATCTTACTGTAAGGACATCTGTTAAAGAAAATTATGTGGCTTCAGAACCGTAAACTTGGCATAAGGCAATGCACACACAAAAGACACACGACATTACGAAGATGTGGATATTAGTAAAAAGAATAAAGTCACTCTCAAGGGCTGAATATTTTGACCCATTGAACTTAAAATTTCGGTTCAAAATAGATAAGAAAGAAAACCAAAATCAGGCGTTAACTTCCGATACCTGTACAACTGTATGATGCATGTCCTATCTCACTTAACCCGACCCTTGAATTTTGTTTGCATGTTTTCATATAAATTGCTTTTAACATCAGTTAAAAAATAATAATAATAATTCTTTAGGGCGTTTCCATTGTAACGGGTGTGATAATGATACCCTCTTTTGTTCGCAATTGATATACTATTCATCAAATTGAATGCTAAACATTTTTACGACAACATTGTGTAAATGAATTCTAAAGAATACCTGTATGTATAGTAACAGTATCTAGGAATAGGATGTAACGCATGTAAACTTCTAGTGTCCAGTTTGTGAAGTTTTAATTAATTTGTTTTTTGTTTTTATATGAAAGAAAGATTGAATTTATTTGTAATAGGAATTTTGTATAAACAAAATTATTATTAGTGTTCGCAGCAGCAATAAACAATTAATTTAAATATACAACGTAAACCTTTCCACAACAGTCTCTTAAATCTACAAAGCTTTTCTCTATTTGCTGAGTTAAGCTCTTCAAATTAAATAGCTTCTCTTAACATTGTCAAACTTTCTTTTTGCCTAACTTTAAACATAAAGCTGTAAAATAGTCAAGATCACTTCTGTCGCGATCACAGGCAAATAAAGTTCTTTTCGGTATTGTCTCATCGTTTGCTTTTTTCTTTGCTGGAACAATAGGTGGTGCAAACCAGTACCTCCTCGAAACAATTAGTTTGAATTTAAAAATTCCCAGAAAGTGTCACGAGTGGTTGAACGGGTGTGACTATGTATCATGGCTTAAGTAAAAGGGTACTGTTGATAAAGGAAAATTAAGTTTATAGGTTAAAAAAGTGTGTGTGCGAATGTATTGCCAACTTATGCACAAATATAATATTGCAGTTAGATCAATTATTTGCCTGCCGTGGTGGCCGTGGTGTAGTGGTAACATCTTCGCTTGTCACGCTACAGGTTCACAGTTCGAATCCTGATGTCAATAATCATCTATTTATTTCGCATGAAATAAATAAAAAGTCGATCAATTGCGAAAGCTTATGTCAACTCTACTGCGAAGGCATAACACTGGCAGTAGGGCGGTCATATGGCTAAAATGCAACTTGATCGTGATGATGACATCAGGAGGACGGATACTGTAAATCATGAGCAACGACAAAAGCAAAAACAAAGAAGCTCCCCAGTTATCTGGACAGCTACCCTTGGAGTTCACTGAAACTTAATACCAGCTGAGTTTCAAACCAACTACACCAATCTGTCTTTCTCTCTGTTTCTTCCCCTTTCCTCAAAACCCCTTTCACACGTGCAAATTATAAAAAAAAAAAATAAAAAAAAACTTGGGAGCATAACTAGCGTACCCTCCTCCCGAAGAAAGAAAATAAATGGTTATTGTGAATTTTCTATTGATCCTAGGTGGTTGCTCCCATTGACCTTTAAAATAATTACATTTCTTTCTAAAAAAAAAAAAAATACTTTTTGCTCTATAAAATGGAATTGGAGGTAGGTTATCCCCGCCTCTATTTTTTTTTTACCTTAATAAAGTCTGTGAACTTTCCAGAAACAACTTTATTGCATTTCTGGAAAATTCATCGACTTCTCGTGCCTGTAACTCGAAAACGGATCCATTTAACAAAAAATATGGTCAAGACCTTTTAGTAGAAATTTACATTTTTGTTCGTGAAATTTACGTTTAACGAGATAATCGCGAAAAGGTAAATTTTGACGCACATTTTATAATGCAGTGTCGAACGCACACCCCTCATGAGGAGGGAAAGATTAATGTTTTGTTCACGGACTTTAAATTGATTGATAGATTGAAACGATTTGCAGAATTACGAGAATTATTTTCAAATCGGATTTAAATTTTTTTAGTCTCTCATGCTTGGGTTAATACTTCGGATTACTAAAAAATGAATGACCGACAGGCATTTTTATGACCGTCACGAAAGTATGCTAGTTTTTGGATATATCAAAAGAATGGACAATGCATGTACTATTTTTTTTAAATAAATAAATATTAAATTTTCTCAGAATCGTATAAGTCCTTAAGTTATCAGCGTGATAAACAGAAAAGTAAATTTTGCAAACTTTTAACCCTGTTTTTATCCAAATGCATAGACTTTTTAGTTGATATATTATTTTATTTTTTTTCGGGAATCTCGACGAACATATCTCATTTCTGAGAAGGCTTCATCTATTGTTCCTTCTCGCCTGCAGCTTACTAAGCGAAGTCAGATTTAAGAAAAATATGAGCAATAGATGTACCTTGTAAATAACCATTCTCATTTTCGCAACCTTCAAAACAAACACCTATTAAATTCTAGAGACAAGTATTTCGACGGCGACGGTTAATACGCTAAGCTCATTTCACATTAATTTTAATCCACAATCTCTCTCATCCAAATTCCATATACCACTTCGGTTCTTTAAGCGCACACAAAATCAGCGCATTTCATTATCTCATAAAATCATTGGACCGAGATGCTTTATTATCATCACCAACATGCAATACGTTCGCCTTAGCGTCTCGCTTCGTCTCTAATTTGAATAATTTTAGGGACTAAATCCTATCAAAATATATTTTCTTTTCGCGGATTTATGCTAAAAGGAATTCATTTGCCTCTCCGGTACTTGTAAAATCACGATGAACAAGGAAAATATTTCAATTTTCTTGCCGAAAATTATTTACGATGATGGAGTTTTAAGTGATTTTTAACGAGCGTCAACACTCCTTTTTCCTACTACTTTGCGACGAGGGGATCGGCTGTAAACTATTCTCATCTTTGGAGTAAAAACTTGTCAACATATTAAAATGGTTTTGTTTGTTTACAATCGTCATTAACCGATTTATTACAAACTCCACCAACGCAAGTGCACTTTGTCTAATAACTCAATCATTGCCCTGCCCAAAATAGGGATATATCCGTATGTAGTAGACGAATTTCGTCGCGATTCGAAATCTTTTGAGCCGGCAGCCAAATAAGTAAAAAAAAAAAAAAAACTACCGCTGACGATGACGCCTCCGAAAACGATTTTAGTTTATGATCCAATTTAATGGTAGCGCACACCGATCACCGGGCAATCAAAAATCGATTTATACTCTTCTCTGAAACGTAAAGTTTTCTATTTGCGTTTGTGGGGGAGGTGGGTTTTAGAAAAGTCAAGCCGTGCCGCGCCACTGGGGCTGGAGTCGGTTTCTTTAAGAGGGTTCCCGGTGCGGTTCAATAAATTTTCTTAAAATCACTAAACACAGTTTATTGCATAAAATCCCCGAGCGTTTGCAATAAATTTTTTTCTGTGGATTTTGTATTTAGTTTTTTTTTTTATTTTTTTTTTACTGAAAATCATTAAATGCCTAATGGCTTTTTCAGAATTGTGCATTTAAATTAATTTTGTAATTATGAAATTGTTCTTTTGACATTTTTGGTACTTTTTTAATGGAAAAGTATTAAATGAAGAATGTAATTATAGCCTGTCTGGCGTAGAAACGATTTATGTGATGCGAACTCTTAAAGATATGCAGCATTTTTATTAGCGTTAATTATCCTAACATTTTATTTGTGCAGGAAAAACGTAAATGAAGCATAGAGAAGGCCACAAAGTGGAGAAGAAATAAAGCTCAAGGCTTCTGAGGCAGTAAAGTTGTTCTCTATGGTTTCTGTTAATAGATGCATCTTAGACGAGATAAGTATCATTTTTATCGCCAAGAGTGAATTTATGGTGAACCTTGATTCTTTTAGATCTTTTTTTAAACAATGAGACTTTACTTTGGCAGTTCTGATTCATGTATATTTACAGAGTTGCTATAATGTTATAGTTATCTGTGGAACCATGAAAAAATGTGAGCTTTTTATAATTTTTTTTACATTAACTTGACTAGGATTTTTCGATAAAGGTAATGATGAATTTGCTAGGTCTCTGGAGGGTTTGGCAGTGTTGAAAAGCGCCAAAGTCGAATTCCCAAATTAGGTGTACGTCGACGGATAATATACCTACGTATTTTTTGTAGTAAGTGTTCAAAAAAAAAAAAAAAAATAAGTGAAATTTCTTTAGCCACCTTATAGTAAACTTGTTCGGGCCTAAAATGTGTAATACTTTGGGAGCAACGAATAGGTGAAACGCTTCGGTATCGTAAAATAGCGTTCCCTTATCTTCTTACATTCCTAATAAAGTCGACATGACGTTATGAAATTATTTATTCAAATGCAATTATATCTTTCTATTCAGACGATATTCTATCGAAATTGGGCATGGCTGTCGTAAGATTTAAACATTACCATAGCTTTTAGAAAGCAAAGTTTTTGTTTTTTTTTTAAAGAAAACGTCACCAAAATTTGGGCAGGCCCTGCACAATGTATAGACGAATTGTAGAGAGTGTCAAAGTCTATATACAATATTGTGTTAATCAAACATTTTTCATTTTCTAGTAAAAATATGGAAAAAAAACGAAATTTTTTGAAAAGTGTTTGTTGGCAGATTTCAAACATTTGTACACTCCCATAGCTTCTGGATTATACACTCCGTATCACTTGATTATGAACAGGCAGTTTTTTGTTTTAATTTTACGATATTTTTCAAACCCTTCGCTAATCTGAGATAAACCAATTGCACAAGGAATGAAGGATATATTATGTTTATATTGTAAAAAAATGGGATTAAGTTGATAAATGCAACTTTTATGACGCTTTTCCCAAAAAGGTCATAAAATTTACCTGTTTTTTTTGTCTCACTTGATTACGAACAGTAGCTAAATCTACCTGTTAGAAGCTTAAAAGGTAATAAAAACAATACAAAATTTGTTTGTATAAATAAATGTTGGTTTTATTCAAAGAGTAGCAATAGCTTTGAGTAATGGGGACCACCTCCTGATCGCTGAATCACTTCAAGTAGCCTGCTGTGTAGAGATTCATAGAGTGCTGTCAAATAATCTAGCGAAATTTCGGACCAGGCTCGTTTTATGGCTTCAATAATCTCTTCCGTTTCATCATATTGCCTTCCTCCTTCTTAAACTTTTCTTGAAAGCCAACCCCACATGTTTTCCATGATGTTCAGGTCGGGTGAATATGGCGGCCATGCAAGTAGGTTTACATTTTGGTTCTGAATCCAGGCTTTTGTTGTCCGTGCGGTATGTAGCGGTGCATTGTCTTGTTGAAAAGTCTATTGCTGTCCACCAAATATCTCCGAAAACTGCGGAAAAGCTCTTCCCAGTATCGATTTGTAAGTGATTGCCGTCATTTTGGAGCTTTGGAAATCTAGCTCCACAGTTCCGTAATAGCTTATTGCTCCCCATACCATTAATCCACCTCCTTTGCTGTGCCGCCTTTGAAGATGTATTTCTTCTTTTCTCAAATCATGGAAATAACAGTTGTATCCATCAGGTCCGTCCAAATTAAATTCTTTTTCATCAGAAAAGACGACGGAATGCCACTCTCGATTCCACCTGATGTGACTTGTTGCAAAATTAAGTCGCTGGATTTTACGTCCCGCATTCAATGGTGGTTTCCTCTTCATTTTTTCATGGCGAACATGACTGGCCTTCTTTATCACGCGATGAACAGTCGATCTGCTAGCTGTAACTCCAGTTTCTGCCTTAATTTTACTTACGGAGAGCCTTGAATTTGAAGCAGCTCTCAGTATAGCCCGTTTTTCCTGACATGTTGTTGCTTTGCTGACTCTTCCTTTGCGGTTTTTTCCATACTTCTCCGGGTCCTTAATAAAGCTGTGTACAACAGTGGCGCCTCTTCCAGTCTTGCTGGCTATGAAACGGATGGATTTTCCTTGTTCCCGGTAAGCTCGAATTTGGCCTATTTCCTCCTTGGTTAATGTCTTTCCTTTACCCATAGTTGTGGATTGTATGAAGTTATTTCTTGAACTAAGCTCCCTAATACTCGAAGTATCCTTTTATTTGATTTAAAACATGGTAACAGGTAGATTTAGCTACTGTTCGTAATCAAGTGAGACAAAAAAAAAAAACAGGTAAATTTTATGACTTTTTTGGGAAAAGCGTAATAAAAGTTGCATTTATCAACTTAATCCCTTTTTTTTACAATATAAACACAATATATCCTTCATCCGCTACGGGAGTTTTTGCAAACTTTGATTCTTGTGAGGTAATTTTCGATGACTTTTCGGCACATTTATGGCTGTATTGTGGCCATAACTTCATGACTGTTGGATGGGATTGTCTGCATAATCACGATCTTTAGCATAGTCCCCAACGATCACATTTGGATTCTCAAACCCAAAATTCTGCAATTTCGTTCGTTACGAAGCTGCCGAGCGAGAAATGGGCCTCATCGCTGAAGAAGACTTTGTTCGAAAAATCGGCGTTAACTTAAAGATACACACATATTACAGAACTGATATTTTTGTAGTAAGATGCAACAATTTGAATGCGTTGAGCGGTGGTTAAACCTGTCACTTTCCATATCAGATGTATTTGACAGATGTCATATGGCAGGGATGTGTAATACCAATCTCGAAATGAATAATAACCGTTTATAAAATATGATATCATAAGACCAACATGATGAGGGTTAACAAATTCAACTTAAAATATAATAGAACTACTGTCAACCAAACAAAGCACACGTAGACCCCTACATAAACTAACAACGCAGCAATAATAGTTTGCAAGCTAAATGTGCATTCATTTATAGATACACACTCTTGTGCATATTTAAACCGTACCTATGTAGTTAAACTGTCCATATTCCACCAAAACTAAACAAAGAAAAAAAGCGAGGGGCAAGAAAAACCCTCTGCACCCGGTTGAGTACATTTATGAAACTTACACCAAACTGACGTGGATTGATTGAACAGTTAGGCTGGAAATTTTAATTAAAATGCAAATATACACACTACGGAACAAAGGCACTGAAGATAGAAACACCGGCCGAGGTGGGCGGCGTGGCAAAAGATGGAGGTGGAAAAAAAATCAACTTAAAGTATCCAGCACGTTTGATTATGACCATCGCTGCCGGAACGTCACTGGTCAGTCTCAGGCCCTTGTGGTTGACTATGCGAACGGTGGTGGTGGTGGTGGTGGTTGGCGGATCCTTTGTGCTTCAGTCAGTTATGGCACGTTCAGTTTCCTTTATTTGCAGTTTTATAAATTCTTTTTTTTTTCTTTTCCTTTTTTTATGTATAGCCATAGTCGTATATCGATGAGGCAAATGCACAAAATGATTTTACAGTGAGTTGAGAGTGCCCGATGTGTGCACACACATGAAATGAAGTTAACTAATTGAACAGAACAGAAAGGAAGGCTCTGAAACATTTATGCTGCAGAATCGTGCAGGATAAGGTACGAGAACGAGTGAGCGAGTGCAGTTAATTGATCTGAGAAAAGTAAATTTTTGCACTATCAAGGGAAAAAGTTTTTATTGCATAGTAGGGAAAATTTAATTATAGTAAACTTTTGAAGCGGGTTGTCGTTCAAACCAGAGGAACATTTGCTTTTTCGTACATGTACATATATACTTATATAAACAGACGCGTCCAACTTGGGCTGTCAAATTTGGATAGCACTTTAATATTAGTGGTCTATAAACTTTTGATTATATTAACGCGGGTGTTTCATGAAGATGTCACTTTTCAAAGAGCTCTTCTCAAATAGTTTGTCTGTTAAACTCGACTTATTTTGGATTTTCATCCTATGTACTTGTGACTGCTATAAAGTTCGAGGAAATCTAGTTTAAGACGAACCAATTCATTTTTTATGAACAATACGCATACAATCGACAAAGAATGTAGCATTTATTAACCGGTAAAAAGAAAAGAACACTAACGACAGCTGAAATATCGAATACACATGCATATTAAAGCGAGAGCTAACACAATATTCTTGAGTTTATATGATCGTGTTCAGCTTTACATAACAGAACTCATCTAAACTTAATAAAATATGAAATTTTCATCAAAACCACTTAGTCAGTTTCTGAAATATAGCCGCTTTTCGAAAGTATCGTTATTCGCATTTGTATACCCTATCCGATAGGGTATTTAAAGGATGTATTCCATACATAATGGCATAGACCAACATTTAAAACGGTAAACAAATTTCATTGCAATCAAATGAAATGAAAGGACACTAACTTTGATTGGTCATGGCGCAGTGGCAACATGGTTGGCTGTTAATTGTAAAGTTGTTTTACGAAATAAATAATGTGATTGCACAACAGTAAATTAAACTTACAGGCAAAACTACTAGAAATCGTAATCGAATCAAAATAAAAATTCTAACAGTTCTGGCTGATTAGTTCGGACACTATAAAAAAATACTTGAGTTTCAAATCAATGCACGCGTAAAAATACTCATAAAATCTGAGCGTCAAGTCTATAGAAAAAAGTATCAAGGATAATGTTCGATACGACAACAAAACCGTACAATATAGCCATTATCATCATGCGATCATGCGAATTGAATTCGGCTTGATTAGCTATGCTCCAGACGAAATGATGTCGTCATTCAGTGACCTTATATTTCCATAATGAATTGTAATGGAGTCCTTTCGATAGCTGACACTGAAATCAAAAGCGTGTGAGTAGTCCAAAATACTATCATCCATATTTGATGATAAATAAAAGTTCATTAAAAGAAATAAGGTTGGTGAAATAATTGAGACTTGAATCAATATTAGCGGTGTTAGAGTTGGTATAAACATACTCGTAGGCTCAAAGACCAAGACCAATTTTCTGCAGGATGGAAAAATTGTCTTTCAAAAATCAAACAAACATATATTTGTTGATCAAACTCCGTTGGAGTAGTGATGACATCATTAATACATTAAAACAAAGTTTATGGGGATCAATCAATCACCAAGTTGTACTAAAAATTTTCAGTGAATCAAGCGTTTTAAAGAAGGCAGATAGAGACTCAAAAATGATAAACGCTGAGAAAGACCATTAACCTTAACCCTGCAGTCGTCGCGCGGATTACTATTGTAATCCACCAAAGTTCCTTTTTTTCTACAAGAAATCCGAAATTTTTATTTTTTTAATTTATTTTATTTTTTTTTTTTTGTATTATGAAGTAATAATTTATGTTTTTTATCTTTAAGTAATATGTAATTGCATTTTGCAGCAAAATAAATTTGATAAAATTAAAGCATACGGGTTTTACTTTAATTTTAAAATGGATTACATATGTAATCCGCGCGACGACTGGTGTGACTTTTTGGTGCGCGACGACTGCAGGGTTAACTAATGTGGACATGTGCTCTATAGTATTATTATTTATTTCCAATTTTTTAGAGAAGGTTTAGAGAAGTGGCAACATTAGATTCGGAAGTTTTTGGTAGCTTAAATTGTGTGTTTTATTTTATTTATCCGGTTATTTTTTTATACACAAGTATGTATCTCGTATGTCCATTTCTGAGTTTCAGGTCAGTTTTGTCTACAAGTCATTCTAACTCAAAACGTCCAGGCCAACATACATACATATGTACATACATTGAAAAAAAAGAAGAAAAAAACACAATGTGGAATGCATTTTCTTTTTCCTACTCTCTGCAACAACAATACAAGTTGTTTTAGACCAATCCTTTGTTTTCTTCTTTCTAATTTCTTTTCTACTCTTGCTGTAATCTAAACATTATATATGCTCGTATATACCTACACATATGTACATATAATATTATAATATATGAATATTTAATTCCACGGCTGCGTGGAATGATCCATTTACAAATACGTTTTAGCTAAAATGATTTCCTTGGACGATATGAAGAAGCGTACCAACTTATAATCATTGTTTGGTCCAGATACCCCACACACTTCAATTAGGTGCGGAATAATAGACATTTACTTAAAGCAGGCGAGTTTGTTTGTCCAGACTGCCAGGATATTTCAGAAATTTTTCTCAAAATACCATAACCTCTTCTTCCTTTAAAACCAATATGCTCAAGGATTCAAAATGTCAGCAACCACATCGGCTTAATTACACTTTTATTACACAAGGATACTGCAAATATGTATGTGCCTTCTGATAACCACACTGCAGCTATCACATTTCCCAAAATAATTACACTTTGAGCTTTTGTTTCTGATATCTTGCCACCTGCGAAATGCAGATAAAACCTGTCCTTCCTCTTCGAGTCACATGTGCAAGTGCAACATATAACCAACCATAATCACCGCTCCGACAAACCATACCAACATTCAAATAAACATGCTTTTCACTCCCTCTCCAGAGAGAACGTTATAAAATTTACAAAATATAAGCGCAAAACATTGTAACCTACCTGCCAGTAACAGAAGCACTCATGCAGGACATACACACAAACACAGAGTTACAGAGAGCCTAGACAGGATAACGACATTTCATGTAATCATGATGAATAATTGGATTTCAACATGCCGAGGACATTTTCCATTATTATTACATGTCATTGTGGAATCGAGAAGGAGGAGGTGCTGTCCCCATATAATATTACCCTATAGCACAACCAGGCTAACTGGGTTTACACGAGCATACATCTGTCCACGAACATGTGACTGAAACGATAATAACAACAACAACATCGACAAAAGCTTCTCAAGGTGAATTTTATTATTACCTGAATTGAATTAATGCAGTTTAATCGAAATTTCACCACAGAGGTGCAAAGGAAAGAGTAAGGAAGGTTTTAAATTAATATCTGTCTAGGCAGGTATCCTTAGGCTTGTATTGCACCCCTCCCCCAAAATAAGATTGACCACTTACTCTGCTTGTATCCTATTCTAATTGCAGTTTTTAGTGGACGTCTAATTTGTATAATTTTTTTTTCAGAGCAGCTAGTTGTGATTTTTTAACACCTAAACCGTGTCGACAGTATTGAGGTGCTTAAGTCTACACCTCTGGTACACAATTATAGCATTTCCCCTATCTATAGATGGGATCTCATAAAAGCTGCATGCCCAAGTGGAATGCTATTAGTCTGGTATTTTTGCATTAGCCGCAGTGGTGGATGCAACTGCGCTGCTATTCATAAAAAAGGGCGTTAAAATGGAAATTGGAAAATCATAATTACGAAATAAAAATTGATTCAGAGTGAATCGAAGAAAGATGGCGCGAGGGTCAAGGCAGATTGGCCCACTCTGTGTGCGCCGTGTGGTCGTTATCTTTTTTTATGCGAATGCAAAAATTGAATTGCATGAATTAATTTCCATCCACATAGATGCGGAAATTGTGCAGTGCGAATTTCAACATCAGATTCGGATGAGGATTCTCGGTTTTCTTTCCGGTATTATTATTACGTATGGTGGTTTGAAATGGAATTTATATGATTTTAATGGGATTTTAATTTTATCCATTAATTAATAGTGATTACTGCAATATGAAGGGTTGGAGTTATTTCATGGATAAAAAAAAAAAACCAAAAAGTATTTTGAAATTAAATTTTCTCGTAGTCGTTTTAAACGCGCTTCTTACTACAAGGTGGCGCAAAAGTAATGACCCTACATGAATTGTCTATGATTTTTGCAAATGGCGTCTCTTGTTATCGTTGTGATATTGACAGTTGTTTAGTAAACAGATGCGACAAAAACGACGAAGAACAATGGAATGCTATACTCCTCAAGAACGTGGAGTCGATTTGTTTGCGGAATAATTAATCAGTCATATGAACACAACGTGAATTTCATTGAAGAAAAGATTAGCTCAACACGAGATAGTGCGGCAAGGGCTTGATATGGGATGTGGAAGAGTGTCCAGAAACATTAACGAGACGGCGGGGCACACAATTGAACATTTCCAGCCGGTCTCTTGGTGAAAGACTTGAAGATGTTTCCATATAAAACTCAGATGGTGCATCAGCTACTGCCCGCAGACCTCCAAACCCGTCTGAAATGCAGCTAGAGCATCATAACATAGTCTTAACCACGAAGAGGACGATTTTCCTTCAAAATTAATCATGAGTTACGAAGCACATTTCCATCTCTACCGACATGTCAACAAGAGGAATAGTCGCTTTTGGGCCACTGATAAACCGCGTATTATTCAAGAATCACCTTTGCATACACTGAAAGTTACTGTGTGGTGCCGCGTCTGTGCTGAAAGGGTAATTTGGCCCTTTCGAAAACGCTGTTGGCAACGCGATAACTGTCACTGGCGAGCACTATAGAAAAATATAACGTGACTTTTTGATACCTGAATTGGATGGGGTTGGAGCACATGTGATTTCAACAAGACTGCACACACAGCGGATAACACAATGGATTTAGTGAAGGACACTTTTCCAGGCCGTGTTGTCTCCCGTTTTGGTGATTAGCATTGACCCGCAAGATCACTCGATCTGACCACTCCAGACTTTTTCTTTGAAGTTATTGGAAGTCATTTCGAGTTATGGCCAAAAGTATTTATTTTGAAGGGCACCAGTTATTCCATTATAATTAGTATATTTTGAAAACAAAGAAAACGTTATTCTTAAAATGGTAAATGATTCTCGTAAACTATTGAAGTACTCGTAAATAAAGGGACATTAAGGGAGCAAAAGCGTCTCTAGGTCGTCGAATCCGAGACCGTAGTCTAAATTTTAAAATTCAAAATGGGGAGAAAAAGGGAGTCTAGGCAAAATATTGTCAAAAAGGTTTTCGAGGTCGCTGAATCCGTATCCAGGGTAAAAAATTAGAAATCCAGTTTTTCGGATCCAAAATGGCTCCCAAAAAATTTAAAGAACTACAATAATTGACATCTATTAGTCTAGATATATATACGAGTATGTACACGTCTTTTCGGGGTCTTTGAATCCAAATCCGTAGTCAACATTTTCAAATTCAAAATGGCGTTAAAAAATAGTGTAAGCAAGGATTAAAAATAGCGCCATTTTAAATTACAGTTTAGGGTTTTTAATTTTTAAAATTTGACTACGGATTCGGATCAAATGATCTGGAAGACACTTTTTCTCCTTAATGTCCCTCGATTTACATCATTAGCTTACGAGGAAATTAAATTTGCTTATATTTGTTTGCTTAGTTTCTCTAATGACCAATGATTCACCACACACGTTTTTCAAAAATTTTGATTGCTATTTCTCGGATTTTTTTTTAATTTGAGAACAAAATTAATCGATATTACACTCCTAGTTTTACTGAACTATATATTACAAGATTTCATAGAATACATTCATAAGGCTCAGTCTGAGACGATATGAAACAATTCGCTATAGCAGCTAGTATCTTTTGTGTTAAATAAATTTGTTTCAACTGACAAATTTAAATTTTAACATACTTAAGAGTACACAATTAAGTAATTTCCTTACTGTCCATTTCTACGACAAATAGTCATTATCATTACCAGTCAGAAGCTAACTATGAACATGAAGCATTGTGCTTATTTAAGACATTATAGCGAAGATATCGTTAACCTTGAGGTTAGAATGGAAATTGAAAGGTTATACATTTATAATGAAAAAATTTGCGCGAAACTCTCAGACTGGAGCAATAGGTAGACGTAAACAACTTAAAAAAAAGAGCATAGGACTACCAAAAGTCTATTGCAAGTACATAAGTATGTTCTATGCTATACTGTATCATACATAACTTAAAAAAATTATATATAAAATGAAAAATAAAAAAAAAAAAAACAATTACACTAAACTACTATTCACCATAGAGGACATCTTAGTTCTCAACTCCCGTCGCTCCCAAAGGTTACAATTTCGTTCTATAATAGCTGTTCAAGTTCTCACGATGTAATTATCTACTCACACACAAAGAGGGTGTAACACTGCTATATATAACGTAAGAATTTAATTGAAACTCACAGTAACAAACTTCCTTTGAAGTGGAAAATTGCAAAAAAAAAACCAGTGCGATTAACGTCATTCTCGGTCTTGTTGAAGTGCGGGTCTCTGAACCTGAAATTTGAGAAGATTTCGGCCAGCAGATAAAAACAATCTCACAACACCTGAGCACGCGCAAAGTCACTCACTTTTACGAGATTTATTTGTGATTTTTTTTTTTCACTTTTGAGGCACTCATGAGAGATGAAGGCAATGATAAAAATCGAAACACAGCACAGTAACTCGAATATCAGGTTTCAAGTACATGACAACAACACTACTACTGTTGAACGAGAAGTTAAACTGAGTTAAGACCTTAAAACCCGACGCCCACGTTTGTCAAAAATTAAAAATAAAGAAATATTCTTTCATCCTGTTATTTTTTTTTTAAAGGTAAAGCTTTCCAAGTTTCCGTTTCAATAATTTTGTTTTTTAGGGAAGGTATACTCGTAAAGTAGCCGGGCAAACACGTGCTGCTTGTGCGCGCACCCAGAGAACAATGTAACTGCGTGTGTGTATTGGGTAATCTTTCATGTCACATCGATGGCTCCATGAATCAGTCAGCGGAGGAGAAAAGTCAAAACTTGTTGCATTGAACAATTGACTGCACGCCGCCACCGCCGTGTACTATGATTATCTCATGCAATTTGAATGCAACCCAATGACTGTAGCTAATTGATTGCTTGATTGTTGTGTTCAAGTTGTTGCTGCTGCTGTTGCACTAGATTGAGCTTAGAGGAGGCTTAACCTCCAAAAAATAAATAAAATAAAAACACACAATTGTTGCAATTTCGACAGAGAGGTAGCAGCGTGCAGAGTCGAACTTCAGTGGCGCGCGAAGCGGCAGTTGTTGAAATTTGTTTAGTTTGTTGCCGCTATACTATGGCGAATGTATCTACTTTTTTTCTGTAGTAAAACTAGCAATTAATTGCTTCAGCAATTGTGAAGCAATTCGTGAGTATATTGTGTGGCTATGTTCGAGTCAGAGTTTTGTATGCTTTGGTTAATTGATTAAGTTAAACGAATTAATTTGTTGGTGTGCGTCGATGTACATATGTATGTATGTTCAACGATGCATTGAGCTGGGACGTATTGCAATTTAGTTGGAGTCAAATTTTCGATGATTTAAGAGGACGACGTGGATAACACACCCATAAATTTCAAATGTAGTTGAATTTATACCTAAAAGATAACAATGAAATACATTTTCACTTGACTACAGCACGCATATCGAAACAGTCATAAATAGGGTTGCCATCTTCGTGCGAATATAATAGTTTTGCTGCATATTTTTTCTTAAGAAGTAGTATACCTATATACTGCGCAGTATTAACGTTATACCCAGTAAATTTCCTAGACATTCCCTCACAACAGAGATATGCTTTCCTTAATTAGCTACTACGCGACTAATAAAAAAAAGTCTGTCATGAGTGATTTGACTTTAATCAAGAAACGCCGTTTTGTTGGGTTTTTGAGTTATTTGATTTTTTCTGTAATGTTCGCAAAAATATGTAAAGAATGTCGTCCATGAAGGCTTCGATGGCCTTCTGCATGGAAAGTATTGGTTTTGCAGTTACAGTCAGGCCACTCTGAAGTCTCTCAATGATCCCATAATGATTGTTCTGGAATGTAAGAACAAACTAAACAGACCAAACTAGCGAAAGAAGGTTCGGAGACTACTTCTTTCAACCTGAGTAGGTTCGGCTATCACATGGATTCCATCCATAAAGGAATATGGTTAGATTTATTTTCTGGCAAAATCACCAAGTAATTCGTAGGTAACATTTTTTTGGGTTGGGTTGATTAGACGAATATGTGGTCATCATATGACCACCATAGGTATCGCTGAAAATCCCCAGTACTACAATGTTCTCCTTTCGCAACAATAATAATGAATTCCGCGCATAATTCGTAGAATTAAACTATACCCATAGTAAACCACCATGGGAATCGTTGAAAACCCAGGTACTACTATGTTCTCCTTTCGTAACAATAATAATGAATTCGTAGAAGAATTCGCATTTATAGTTTACAGTCAGGCTGCTCCGAAGGTGCCCAATTATTCTACAAGTCATTCAAAGATTGCACTGGATCCTTGAGATCCCCGTCCCTAAATTAATTGATCCACGGAGATGTTAATGTCAAAGAACTTTCAGATTTTGGAGTTTTTAAACAGAGAAACAAACAAGCCAGCAAATTGAAGTGCCATTAAGAAAATTTCGGTCAAAGTATCACCTTGGTCGCTTGATGGGGAACAATGTGCCCCAAATGCCCATCAAAATATTTGTTTACAGGCCTTTCTCTTATAATTTTCGGTTCACAACACATTATGCTTCTGCAAAGCATTTCAGCTCTCTAGGTCTAAAGGTTTAAAAGCTACAAACGAGTGACATACTGATGGTCAGACAGACACCGTGTTTAATCCATTAGTGAACAGTTGTATACCATTCATATATGAAAGTTAAATTGTCAATAAATAATACAATTTTTAGAAGATTTAATAAAACTGTTAGCGTAAAAGTTCAACTGGAGCTATACTGGTCTCACCTCTCACGAACGTCTAACAAACATCCAAAACAAATTACACTTTGAAAATGGCATACACCTACCATTCGCGTGTCGCACAACACACAAGAATCTACGCCAGGCCCTTAGAAGTCCGTTAGCGCTAAAATATTACAATTAAAAATATTAAAATAATAATAGTCCAAAATTTGAATCGGATGAGCAGTAATCGAGATATGGCCAATTTACGTAAGTTATAAGCTGTTATTCGATATTTTGGCGAAAAATTGAGTATGTGGACTTATTGCAAACTTCCTACCTTAGATATGTATTTTAATAGAAATCGTTAAAGCCGTTTTCTAGAAAATTGTAATTTTTAAAAATTGGCCAGTTTTGAGTTTTTCTATTATAAGTAGTAGTATAGAGATTGATCAAAATGTCCAGATTGAAATTTTTGACGATAACAATACTCACCCTTAATAGGAGTAAGTAAATATAAACACAACCCGTCATACTATCACCTATGTGGACGAGTAATTGGAGGCTGCAGCCTCTTGATTAAGTATTAAAACCCACTACCTCCGTTCCTTCTTCCTTGTCAAGGTTCAGACAAAAAATAAGTTAAACTCACTCCTTTGGCCTAAATTTTACAGAATAGTAAATGTATCCTTTATGCAATTTTGCAATCGCACACAGGAAGAAACGGCATCTCCCACTCCCAAGAAAGAAATAAGTCAAAATCCAAGTTGATTCAGAAGCGACCTAGAAATTAATTTTAAATTTTAATTAATTTCTGAATACAGCCAGTATAAAACGAGCTCACAAAACAAGGTGTCTCCTCTTTTAATGTGAGATCCTTGTTTGCATTTTACATTTCATTTCTTCTCTTTTACTTTTTTTTTTTTGTCCTTTCCGACTCTGGGGAACCATGGAAAAATAAGTAAATCCTGCACTGGCAGTGTAAATTGAATTTTTAATTAACTCCCAACGAGAAATAACAATTGTATTCATCGTCGTCTGCGACGTTATATGTACGTTATATATGTATATATGCGTAGACATTTACTCCCTGGATAATTATACACCGCTGGCTGCTGACGGGATTTTGTCATTTCTAGAACTAACGTCGGTTAACTAGAACTAGAAATACACCTCAACCTTTCCCATGGATATAAAAGATTTGATATCTAGCAGAAGCACCAGTAAAAGAGAAGAAACAAATAAAAGAAAATCATCACTACGCATGGAAATGCCATAAACTATTGCAAACTGTCAATCGAAAAGTGACAGCCAGCTGTAGTGGAGAGTGAAAGAAATCAGCGATGCATGTCCTGTCATCTGTCTGCAGATAGGCTTCTACTTCTAGTAACCAAAATGCATTCCACGTAACACCCTGCGGTTCTTCGTGATGTGGCATGGTAGCAGCAAACAGAAATGCGCATATATATGGGTAAGTGGTGACAGAGCTCAACGCCCTCACTTTTATCGTGTCGTAGACATGGGAAAATGATTGGCATTTGACATCGACACTTTTGCACAGCCACTTTGTGTGTGTTCAGCTGCACTCACATATCCTAACCACCAGTAGCAGCAACACCACACATTGTGCATGTAAAACACATTTTAATGCAAATAATGAGGAATTCCGTTCTCTGGAATCCGCTTTTGTATTCCTCCACAACCTGTAGCCCCCCTGTGTAAATGTTAATTAATTATGAAAATTGCGTAGACTACGTGTCCGGGTGAAATAAATCCATGCTCACCTTCGGGACCCATTTAAACAGCGGGAAACGACGGAATTTATTATTCCAGTCAGTGCTACAATGTAATCGTTTTTACCTCTAAAAGGATCCAAAAATTCGTGTTTTTCAAGTTAAAAAAAATTAAATCTCCCATCAAAATCAAACTCAGCAGCGCGGGCATATAAAGCTAATCAGATCAATGAAATTTCTGGCACTTGTTCTGCCATTCACGTAGTTGAACCATTCATCAGAACGGTTTATCTCCCTCAAGTCATCGTCCTTCAAAATAAAAAAGTAAACATTTTGTCATCGATATAGATATAGATTTGCATACGAATTGGTTCAAAAGCAGATCGTTACGAAGAAGTTGAAATAAATTTGACAACTCTGCTCGTTTCGTAAGGTAACGTCGTAATTAACCGAAGGGAACGCACGAACTATTCGAATTATTTGACCTCTGTCGCCAGAGATTTAATCACAAAAATAAACAGAACTTTTTTTAACTTGTTTAATTTGACAATCTCGCACAATGACGATGTGTACACAATGCCCTTGGTGGAGACTTGGAGACACTTGAGAATTACAACAAAAGACGGCAAAAGAGAAATGTCATCATGGTGTAATAATAGGCTTTCGTGTTTGCCCTCATTGTATGGAATAGGATTTCAAATGGAAATTTGAATTCGTTAAGACGGTAGATAAGTCCAATTCTGGATAGAAATCATAATTAAAATTTGAAGCGCTGAGTAGAAGGTAAAATTTTAGATGATAACTTTGGCATCAGTACGTGTGGACCAGTACCCTACTGTTAATCAAAACTTTCATGGTCTCTCAAAGATGTGGATTGAATACCTTTGTAAGGCTCATTAAGCAGCGTCCATCCTTTGGGAACAGGGAAGCATTTCCCACTACCGAAATGTGAATTTTATATCAGTGAGGAAAAATGGCTGGCCATGTTATGATAGACAGCAAAATTATGTGGGATCAAGACTACCTCACTACCAAACAACTAGCGACACCTTAACCTTAATATGCCCATTGGAAAACCGCAATTATTGAATTAGTGGTACATTTTGGTTCTTCAAAATTAATATTTCAATTTGAGTTGAGTTTCGGAAACTCAGGAACATTTGAGTTACTCGTATTGTGTATTGACTGTAAATATTGTTGCTAGAGGGCGAATGTATGCAAGTATGCAGAGTTTGAAATAACGAGTGATTGGCATTTCTCACATATCTGTCCTCGGATATCCTATTCCGATTGTATGGATAATTAATAAAAGCATTCACACATTTCCAGCATCGAATATATGACACAGATGTCAGATATATAACTTTCTGTCTGCCGGTGAAAAATCAGTTCATCCGGGACCGAACGATGGATATCAGAAGTAGGATACATTGAAATAAGAGTATTCATATAATTCATTCATTGTTCAGATACAAGAAGTTCGATCATAATTTGTGGTAGTTTTCACACTTATCACACTTATCCTACGTCGACAGTTGCTTTAAATCAAAAACCACCAAAACAGATTTTGATTTGGTTTCATCCCAAAATCATTAAACTTAGGTGCAGTGTAGTTAAGATATGAGTGGTTAATGTGACGGAAGTTCTCAAAAACCCGACTTCGGTTTTCAAGAACCGCCTGATCAATTTCCATATAAAATTCGGATGGACTAGGAGTAATGTATGTATTTATGGCAGGGTTTTAAAAATTGTTCTTGCTGCACGTCCAGCTGAAGAACCACTAAACGGATGCCGATGAAAGAAGACACCATCTAACCTAATGTGTTGGGATGGTGTCTTTTGACAATCATAAAAATTAGGTGGAGTAGGGGTAATATTATGCCAAAATTCTTGAAAAGCCGAGATTGTTAAGAGAAGCCCCATGAATTTTAATTTGTCTGTTTGGCTTAATCTGTAGATGGTCCCCATCTATAATAAAAGCATCAATAGCGATTAGAATCGGGACAAAATATGAGACGGATTTTCAAAAAAACTATAAAATAGTAGGTACAGAAACTCAGATTACCGGAGGGTGTTATTAATTATATAAAATGCAAAGCAGCACCTCTAATACATACATATGTCATACATACATAGTTTATAGAATTTTCTCGCTGCTCTGTCTTAAGAAAATTTGTTTACCAGTTTGGTATAAGGATCTTGAATGGGTGGCCTGGTTATTACCATCTACTTTGACTAAATTTTCTGCCGGTATGTGTAAGTGCATTCGATTGTATGGCATATTTAGCAACAGAATCATTTTCACACCGTAAGTTGTAGTGTAAGCGATCCGTTGTCACTTTCTTTATCATGTTAGGTTCCTTGCCAGTTCTCGTACAAAGCTGTGATTCGGTCAGAAAATTCTTAAGGTGTGCATCTGTTTGCGAAGAATTACAGCTTGAGAGTGTCAGTGGCAGTCACCTTTCACGTATACCACACCCATACAACAGAACTGACTTTACATTCAAGTGAAACAGTTGTAACTCAGAATTTGTGCTGAAAACAACTTTTGTATATTTCGAATTTAACCAACTATTACTTTTCTATTTCGGAAATATGTTCTTCCAATAAATAATATAAATATGATGCTTAACACAAAATGTTTTAACAGGACCCAGATATTTTTAATCCGAACTAGACATATTTTCAAAAGAGTTTCTATAAACAAATCAGCGCTTCTCTGCGCTTAACCAAACCTAGCAACATACAACTTGTGGACACTCCACTCTTCCCCCCCGAAGTCAACGCATCCGCATTAAGTACCTTTAGGGTTTCTCGATTAACAAGCAAGTAAGTAATGAAAAAAAAAAAAAAAAATAAATAAATAAAGAAAAACTTCCATGAGTGGTTTCAACAACCGCCGGAACTATTATATCGCCTCTTAAGTCTCCGATGGATGAAAACAAATTCAAAACAAACTACTTAAGTGGAGGTCAAGATTGGTCGGAGCGATAGAGTTGTTTCAGACACAGATACACACGCCGACTTGAAAGAGAAAACATTTTTTTTTAAATAGCGGCTGCCAGAAAATATTTAATTTTATAAGAAACTTCTTAGTCCTTCAGAAGGTCGTAGCAACAACCCCAAACTGTTTATTTGTTTATTTTCAAAACAAAGCAAGCAAGGTAAATGAATTCTTAAGAACTCATTTAGGGCTTAAGCTAAATAACAATCAATCTTATTATTTCTTACTATTGTCCCCCTATAGCTGTCACTTTTATTGGTGGGTTAATTACGGGTGTGTTCCCAGTAATGATTTGTTCGCACTGTACTAGGAAGCAATTTAGACGTGCGGTACTCTTTATAAAATTTTTGTCTTAATGCGTTCGTCTTGGTTTTTCGTTAATGGTTATCCATTTGTAATGGAAAAAAGGTGTGTAAATGTTGGGATTTTTATCTTTAAACCTTATATAAGGCATAGGCTTAGCGAATGGAATGGATATAGGAAGTTTTATTGTTGAAAAGAGACTTGATTATAAAGACTTGTAACAACGATGAATGCCGCTGACGCAAGAGGTGATGATAATATTAATGATTGTGGGGTTTACGATGTAAGTTTGAGGTTATTGGAGAACTAAAGAAAGTGAGGAAGTAATGAAGTAAGATACTAGATGGTAATTATTTTTAAATTAAATTTCTATTTTAATGTTTCAATGATATAAGTTTCTTATGCATCATCGTCAATTTTGACACAAAGAAGTTTGGGGCTTTTTAGAATTATTTCATAGTGCTGCAAAAAGGAACTACATAATATCCTTAAAAATTACACTTGAGTTGAAGATTTATGGTTTTTTACTTCCATCTATGATCGTGGTAGATAAACATTTTCCATAGTCAGACATGAGTTTTAAAGCCGGCGGCTATTTTTTCCTAAGGAAGTTGCATCGGAAACCCCTGTACCGTTATTTTGAACTATGTTCCTAATTTTGCTTTCTCTTTAATACACAAATATCAAAATCGGATGGAGACAAGAACTGTTTGTGAGAGAAAATTTGTTATAATATTTTCATTACATCCCCATAAATTTACATTCCCTCAATTTTTGGATTCCTTAGAAGTTCGTCTTTATTTTGATATGTCGCATGATGGGGTGGAAACAATTGTCTTTTTCTTGGGATACATTGTGACCCCGCATACAATATTCTTTAGAATTTTGTTGGTCTACCACACACTATTTTTGTGCAAAATCAAGAGCGACAAGCGAGTAACAGACACACGGACAGGCAGACACCGTGTTAAATCCATTAGTGTTCCGTTTATCTTTATACCATCATAACCACATGATCGAATCAGCGCCATCTACTATGGAACATTTGTCCTTACGAAACGGTTTTTATTTTTGCTAGAAAAGGGAAGTTAATGCAAAAAATGAAAGTTTTTGCTAAAAAACGAAAGCATTTCCATGTTAGTTGGATTAATGACCATTGATCATACAGAGTTTTCACACAAGTTTTCCTGTCCAGATTTAGGAGGACGTTAGAATTATCATCTACAGACATGGGCTACTTCGAGCTATTTGTAGTTCAGGTCTGCTCAATCTTTCTAAGACTGAATCGGGTTTCCTCGCGTCAACGCCAGAGTATATGGGAATCTGAACGTCGAGATAGGGGGTTGAAAACAACATGCTTGAGATCTTCGAGTATGGAAGACGATGTCTCAAGCAGAGACTATTTACATATAGGGTGTCCGACTAGTAAGTAAGAACTTTTGGGAGTTACTGATTGAAGTTACCACTATATTGTATTAACGTACAAGAACTTTAGGAACAACCTATTTCTTAAAGAAGACCATTAATAAAAATACGTTTAACTGAAGTTTGTATCAATTTTGCCTATTTTAATTTGACTAATTTTAATGGTTTGTCATCGACAGAGTTATACTTCAAAACATAATTGACTGACAAAACGATTCCGTAATTTCAAAGTCATAAAATTCAACTCCTCAGATAACCTTCCATATTTAATTTATTATTCACATCGCTTTATGTGTTATTTCTTAGAGTAAGCATATTCAAAAAGAACACGTTGATTCTTTTTTTATTCCCCGAAAGGGTTTAACCGTATGGATTATACATATAAGACACACAACCCCACAAAATCCTCTTTGAGTGAATCACTTGTATTTTAGAATCACTCATCTTCAATTTATTATTTTTTAATCTTTTATTTTTATTTTCAAACAAACGCTTGAATGCTAATGATGGAATCAAACAATGAGATGACTCTCATCAAAAATTCATGTAAGGCTCTAAAATCTAAAGTCTTCATCATGTATTCTTCTGCTATAATCTTGATGTTCTATTCTCGGTCATTTGACCGAAACATACACAGACATTGCACTCTGGACCACTAGGTAATTAGTTCAAATGAGGTTCTTCATTTTACAGTTAACTATTATTTCTCTTCTTATAACGAGAAGCAGAAGATACTTACACACATATACATAGATAGAGAGAATGTTCTTCTGAGATTTTTATTATTTATTGCCTTTTTCGGAGGAATGAATGGAAACAAAGTTAATGGGAAGTTTTGTGCCAAATTCCCCAATCTCATGTGAAGTTGGAAATTCTACGAAAAGTTATTTCCTTTTATTGTGTTCTGTGTGGTTGGTTGGGAGGAGTTGGAGGCGGTTTGGCAAATTCCAAAGACAACAACAGTAACGACAAGCTATTAGAATTAATGAAACATGAAAATGATTTCAATGTATAAATTAAATTCGTCGGAATAGTGAGAGTCGTTGGATGCCAAGTACGAATTATAAAAAAAATTTTAAAATTATTAAAATTAAAACTTGGTTCAATGGCATCTAAAAAAGTCAGTGAATCTCTTCAACTTTCGGTTTTCATACCTGTTTTCGAGAGGCCCTCAACTATTCATTACAGCCTGTGCGAAAAAGAAAGTCGTCTGCTTCAGTAGCTCTGAAGATGACGGAAGAGACTATCGGCAGTCAATTGTTAGCACTTGTTGCCCACTTGAAATGATCAGATGCGGTAGCAATTGGCTCTTTTGGGAGTCTGAGGGATACTTGAAAAATTGCTGGCCGAATATTGGCAACAGTTTAATGTGCTGAACCTGTTTTAGTTCGAATTTGAGTAAGTATACAAATAAAAATCTAAATATAATTACTTCAAATTATTTTGGAGCAAGTGCAAATCTACACAACACAGACAAATCTTTCCTCAGTCGTGATGAAATTATATTTTTATCTGTAAGTATTCATCATTTTATTGGAATTCAGTAAGCTTCCTCTACATCCATCAACCCATTCCTTTCTTCTATAAATATTACCATAACCGTATTATTTTGCAACATACTGACCTCTCTCACGCAATCCTTTTTTTCACTCCTGTTGAATGCAGGCAAAAAAAAAAATTCCTAGTGTACATCATGAAAATTTTCCATAAACGTGACAGCACTGTCATTGGCCATAATAGGCCAAAGGATAGCTCATGACACGCACGCATCATTTCACATATTAGCATATGTGGAGCGAATATAAATAATTCGATAAGCGTGGTCGGGTGACTCGTCGTGCTACACTATGTATCGTGAGATGTAGTACTTTTTTTTTCCTTGAATTGTAAATTAATCAGTGCAATTATGTATAATTAACCTTTTTTTGTTTTGTAAAATTACACGAGTAATTTAATGTATTTCATCAGTCAGTTGAACAGCTGCGCATTGTTAGCTAGCTATTCAGGTACTCGTATATACATAAGTGGGTAACAATTTGAGCATACTCGAACAAAATTCACAACTCTTTGATAGGTCAATGTAATACTATCGCAAAAAAATATGTCTTATTCCTAACTCATCTCCATTTTTCATCAAATTTGCACTTCTACCCTTTGAATCTACTTTAGACCCCCCAAATAAATGGGATGTAGAAATTTGGATGTACAAATTCCCGCTGGTGCAGTATTATAAGTGAGGAACAAACTTAATGAACGTTGAGGTGAGTTGAAAATAATAAAATTTGTCAGACTCTGTGCTCATTAGACTGCGAGGAACCTATCTTTCTAGCATGGCTCTGGGCTCTTAGTGGTGGCAAAATATGTCATATTCCGAACTCATCTCAATTTTTCATAAAATTTGCATTCCTACCCCTTGAATTTACTCTAGAACCAAATAAATGTGATCTAGAAATTTTGATGTAAAAAATGCCTGTTTAAAAAAAATGTTACTCCCGAGCAGATCAATGAAGATACAGTGGCAACTTTAGCGGAATCTTCGCCATCGAAAATAATAGTTAAAAAGTGTGTAGCCCAAATCGAACGTGGACGAGAGAGAGTTGAAGACGACTGACTAACGCTGTGGAAGACCATCAACCTCAACTACAAAGTAAAACACGAATGAATGAGGAAAAAAAAATCACGTTGCGTCAATCCATGGCTGAAATCCATAACTGTGGGTTTGAATTACTACCGCATCCTCCCTGATCTGGCTCCATGTGATTTTCATCGTCACCCCAACCTAAAATAAAGTGCACGACTTGGTCGCAAGTACTTAAAAATAAATAAAAAATTATAAAAATTTCCCAAAACTTGGTATGCCATTGTTATATGTCAAATTTTTTTCAAATCTTTATTTCGGACAAAATCAATTGAGTCTTAGTTGGGAAATAGTAAATTTTTAAAAACCAGCTAATAAGTAAAGTACCGTTATATGTAATATTTGGCAAAAAACAGGTACGCCATATCTTGGTATATGTCCAGTAAAATGTTAAATTTTAATAAAACTTCAGAGCCATTTAGTGAAGTAACGTTAAATTTGTGGTTAGAATGGTAATTCCGATTTCACTTCGAATTGTAAACCCGCAGACCCCAGATATGAAGTTTAAAGAAAATCTTCAGCCGTTTAAGCTGCAGTCAACCACAGAGACAGACGGACAGATAGACAGATTTGCCAGACCCACTTTTTTTGAGATTCCCCATTATAGTAATACCAAGATTGATCAATATCTCGAAGTAGAATTTTTTCACTAAACCACTACTTGCCCTTATAGGTGTAAACATCCGAGTTTGTTTTTCCTTGGCCAGGGCGCGAACTTTTGAATCCACCCACTTACAAACGAGATTTTGATAAAACTTGAAAACTCAGCAGTGAAACCCATCACCTACGCAGACGACGTAGTCCTTATGGCTCTTGATAAATTTTCCTATACCTATTCCTGGACTAAATAATCTCAAAATATGGGTGAAATGATGTGGTTTAGTTTTGTTCACAAACAAGAGATACATTCCAAACTCAATGATGCGCAACCTGTCGAAAAGTGCCAAGTATCTGGGATTAATTCTTGATAGTAAATTGTACAGGAATCTACAGTTTAATGCTCTATTAAGTATGATATATTGACCAAGATTTCAATAGCAGTTACTCCATCAGAATAAATAGTTGGAAACAATGGGCGCCCAACAACGTCGTATCTGATTCCGAAATAGCAATCTACATGAACGGAGCAAAGCATACAAAGATACCGGAGCAGGAGTTTGTTCGGAAAAAATGCAATATTCGAGTACATAAGACTTCCGAACTCGTGCAGCGTATTTCAAGTCGAAATTTTAGAAATACACGAAGTCACATGCTATTTAGGCTATCTCCATTTAAGTATATAGTTAAGCAGCCATCAAGGACCTGGCTGCAAATCTACAATATTTGATCTCTGTCGCTCAGAAACCCTTTTGAAAAATAATTATCAGGGCATCATTTGAGTATACGAGTATATATGCACGAGGAAGTAAAGGGTGGTTAAATTTTAAGGGCCGATGTTGAATGTGAACCACACCTAAACGTCAAGTTTTTTTCTGCATTTCATTTGACATTTCTCAATTTCAGACTAACTCAATTTAAACCATGGAAAGATACACAATCGAGCAACGCGTTAAAGTTATTCAGGCTTATTATGAAAATGGGCGTTCAAATCAAAATGCATATCGTGCATTTCGTGATTCTTTCGGTCAATTTAATCGTCCAAATGTGCGTACAATCGGAAAAATCGTGCAAAAATTTGTGCAAACCGGGTCTATAGGAGATGTGAAAACACCAGTGCATGCTCGTTCAGCTCGTACTGCAGAAAATATTGCTGCTGTTCGCGATAGTGTGGCTGAAGAGCCGTCCACCTCAACTCGTCGTCGTGCCCAACAATTGCACCTCTCACGCTCGTCGTTGATGATCATTATGCATAAAGACCTGCATTTACGCGCTTACAAGGTGCAATTGACTCAAGAACTAAAGCCTCTTGACCATTTCAAGCGTCGTCAATGGTCACAATGGTGGCAAGAAATGGCAACAGTGGATGATCAATTTTCGAAGAAAATCATCTTCAGTGATGAGGCACATTTTCACCTCAGTGGATTCGTCAATAAGCAGAATTGCCGCATTTGGGCGAATGATAATCCAAGAGTGATTGTCGAAAAACCAATGCACCCACAAAGAGTGACTGTTTGGTGCGGTTTATGGGCTGGCGGCATCATCGGGCCGTATTTTTTCCAAAATGAGGCCGGTCAGGCAGTTACTGTGAATGGTGTTCGCTATCGTGAGATGATAACGAACTTTTTATGGCCCGAATTGGAAGATATGAATGTGGACGATATATGGTTGCAACAGGATGGTGCCACTTGCCACACAGCTAACGAAACAATGGCTCTTTTGCGCGACAATTTCAATGGCCGTGTTATCTCACGTGGTGGCGATGTCAATTGGCCGCCAAGATCATGTGATTTGACACCGTTGGACTTCTTTCTTCGGGGTTATTTGAAAGAAAAGGTGTACGTCGATAAGCCAGCAACAACTCAAGAGCTAAAGGATGAGATAATTCGGCACATTAACGGCATAGAACCTCAATTTTGCCTCAGCGTCATCGAATAAAAAAATGCTCTAATATAAATAAAGTGGAAATGCACAAGTTGCTGGAGAACTTGACGGTGCACTACCGTGGACCTTGATTATCGTAAAGCTAGGACAGAGGGTATGAAAACTTAAAGGACTTACGGGTATGCCATTGTAATTTAATATGCAAAGTTGCAAGACAACTGTACATCTATAGATATACATACGAGAATGTACGTGCAGGTTAGACGTTACGAAAATACACTATCAAAACCCGATTGTCAACCTGGCAATCTATCTGCAAACATCAATATAGCACACACATACATACATTTTAAACGAGGCGAGATAATTCTTTTAATTTCCAAAACGTTACATTCAGTGAGTCGAACGAATCAAATTTAAAGTGACAGTTCATGCATATACTTGCGAGTAGATGTTGAATGGAACACGTTTTTTGTTTCCAGTGGTAAAATTTAAGCTAAATTCTATTCTTCTCATTGACAAGCTTTCATTGTTTAGCAAAGGGTATACATTTTAGTAAAACTTTTATTTTTAGCAAACACAAAACCATTTCCGTATTTCCTTAGCAAAGATAATTACTGATCCACTATTTTGTAAACAAAAATCCCCCCACTAGACAGCGCTGGATTGATCGCCATCTAATGGAAACTACTACTCTACTTGCTGCTAAGAGCAATTGACAACAATCTTTACAAATTTCTAGGAGTTCGACAATTTTTGTGTTTGGTTTAAACCTATTTTGGCTAAGAAAAAAAAAATATATAAATTAGATTAACTCCTGGATTTGTAGAACCAGTCTGAACTGAAACTAAAAGCACTCGATGATCACTACAAAATTGCAGTTATCCAACAACACCATCTACCACTACTTCCACTTGTACAACACATTCAAAGTAATGGCAATGTATATAAGTTGGTCATTAAGACCCCCACGGGGAAAGCAAAATCAAAAAAAAGAAAACCTCAGCCCAGCACAGAAGAAGAAGACGAAGATGATGAAAAACAAATAAGAAAAATCACGTGTCAAGTAATATAACCAAGAACTCTAAGGCCCGGACCGAGATCAGAAATTCATGTAATGAGGTACCACACGGTGTTCTGAGTATAGTGTGTCACTCAGTTGGATTTGTATCTAAGCCTTATTGCCCGCGAGGCATATTGATGGATTACCAAAATAGGCAAATACTGACTGACAGTGGATTTACTCGGAGGTGGGTGAGGTTTTTCATACTTTTTTTTTGTTTCACTTAAAGGTGCGGCACAATAAACCTCCCAGCAACACCCTTAAGGTAAAAGTTGATGAATCTTTAAAACTGCCAACAGTCGTGTTATAAACTTCTCCCTCCCTGTTGCTGCCAAATAAATATTTGTATATTGAGAAGTGTTCCCTTTGTGGCACATGTTACCGATGAATTCAAGATTTGGCACATGACAATATCACATTATTCACATGTATCCGGTTCTCTGGTCTGCTCCACCTCCTTATTAACTCAACTCATTGGTTTGGCAGTCAAGCCCTAGGCTTTGCCATGAACCCCATCCCGCAAAACGACAAGTTTTCGCCAACAGCCATGTCAGGCAAACGGCTTCGAGCGATTCTTCTTTTCCCCAGCGCAAAAACTAAATATCACGTTCGCGCGCGAATGATGATTCTTCTTTTTCGTGGAACGAAATCATATTTTGGCGGACGCGATGCATAAACAATGTTTTCCTCTTCTTTTAGGCCCCCGGAATGGTTAAACAGTGGCAAGTTGTTGTGATGGTTATGCCAACACGATACATCATAAAAACATAAACGGTGAACCAATGCCTTAAAGCCAGTCTGCAGCATGAACGCTAATGTAAACACATGGTTCTCGTGCCGCGCTATCTGACTGAGAAGGTGCAGGTATGGGACAGAAGAAAGACTCCCTTGATAGTGTATAACAAAAGTTTCGAACTGCTTTCATCCTCTGCTTCGTTTTTTGTTCTGTTTACATGGTTACATAAGTTTGACAGAGAGCACCACTTGCGAATGCAAAATAAACCAGAGAAACAGAGTATGGGGGCATCAATTCGTGCCATCGTTTTGGTTATAAATTAAGGAAATCAGCGGTGCCCTGAACAAAACACCGAACGTGATCGTAATGACAACAGAATGTCGGATTCATCCCTTTTCAAAAGCTGAAATAAAATGAGATGAAGAATGTTTTCTTTTTTTTTCATACTGCGGAGGTTGGATTATCATGATAGTCGTTTGCAAAGGCTTTCATTTGGTGCTGTAAAAAATATTAAGGATAATCCGTAATCCTTTCCTTCTAGCAAAACATAAGAAAAGTAGAAAATGAAGTGAATTTACATTTTGGATTGGGAAGTGTCTTAACAAATCTTAAGGGAACTTATAATTAAGGAACAAGGATTATAAGGTTGTAAGCCGTGTGATAAATCAATGAGATGCAACCTACATAACGAAAATCTTAAACATTTCTTTGGCTTTGAATATTGGTGCAGTTGTTAGGAGCCCTTTTAAGAGTCGAGAAATAGCGAGGTGACATACTCGTAAGAACGAGCTTATTCTCCTTCTCAGAAAGGGCCAAGACTTGTGGTTTCTCGGCTCAGTAAATCATAGTGGGATAGTTCTTGTCCCCCTATCATACACACAAACAAATATCGTATGTACGAAACAAACTTAAAGCACGTTTCCTATCCGATTTATTTACACGTATCCGAAGTTGGATATCTAGCGAACAGCGTGGCAAATATCCGACGTCCATCCGGCAGACACACGTGTGAATGCTGCTGAACTGGCCAATATTTGTTTTATCGCCTGATGTGGAGTGAGGTTTGTCCGATAAAGAGCCAGACGCATGTACATATATGTTTCTTACATCCTTGTCATATATCCGACGCACGTCGTAAATTCGACCCGGCTTCTTTACATGTATCCGACATCGAATATGCGGCAAACAGCGTGTCGTATATCCGACTGACGTTTATCCGATATATATGTTTGACCCGATTTATTTCTATGTATCTGACGTCGGATAACTGGCAAACAACATGTCACACATCGTCATATATTCGACATCGGAAAAGCATGAGCGTTGTCATGCGTATCATTCCTTTCGCTTCAAATTATAATACAAAGTCGGATATGTGTGAAAAATGTCTAAATCAGGACTGTCATTTGGACCATGTACTACATTTCAAATTATACATTCTCTCTTCAGACGCACGCAAAATTGGAACTGAAGTTGAATCTGTTATTTAGCCGGAACATTTAATTTTCAGCTGTAAACAAATTCAAAATTTTAGCGGAACTTTGATATATTGTGAAAAGAAACATCGATCCAGAATACTCGTAAGCCAGCAAACCAGAAACACATTGGCAAGATTTGCATTTACGCATTTTAGTAAGAACGTTAGATATTGACCACAGGGTGATCGTTTTCTTTCAAAATAAATTGTGTAGTGACTCCATAGAGTTAGACCCACAACTAGAAATGAACACATCCACTGACTGAAACCTGAGTTCGTATAATCCATTTTACACATTGTAAATTTTACTCATAAAAAAACAAATAATGATCTTCCTCAAGAATACTTGCATAACTTGCACTGAAATATGTAATGGTATACCACAAACTTTGTTTACCGCCAACTCAATAAAGAAAAAGATATCCCCGTGAAAGTAAAAATAACAATTGCATTCCATATTCCGCATATGCGGAAATAGAACTGGTACCACCTGTCTCCACAGTGGATATCCCTTCATGTCACACCCACCAATGGCACTTTATCTACTAACTAAATCCCTCCTGCTACTCCTACACCCACACCCTCGCAAAAGCGCTTATTGTTTATTTTGCAACTCTCAAAGACAGTTCACAGGAAAAATAAATATTTTTACTTTGGTCGTCGGTTTTCGATGTGTATCTCACCCGTGTCAGTTGCATTGTCCCCGAGACGCATTGATACTGCTACAACGAAAGCCAAATTGCACCCATTAGCCGTAAGCCAGAGATCTTCAGGAAATGCAAACAACTGCGGCACTCAATTGACACACACATATATGTAGCAACAAATATACAACCACAAGCAGTCTACTTTTGTGGCCAAATGTCGAATTGTCATCATTGTCTAATAAGTGCCTTCGGGTCTCCAGACCTCAATCTAAGCCTGGGGGAGTCAGTTTTTGTATTGAATCTCTGCGTTGCTGTTTGTGGTTAGGGACACTTTGCTTACAAACAAACATAAGCAGTTACCATAAATGCAGTTGATTCTAAGAAGTACGGATATATAGTTTATATCTGACATCATCGATGCAATAAACGTTTGGCTTACTTTGAAGGAGGATGCGCTAGACGAGGGTTAGTGGCGACAAAATTAAAGCCTCCATTGGTGTTTTGTTTCTTTTATTTTCTGTTTGTCCACTTGGAAGACATCAAAGGAGAAAATTAAAAAAACTTGCCATTGCCACCCTCACTGGTAGAACGAAAAAAGGATTAATTGTTCACTATCCTTAATTTTTTCTCCAAGTTGTTGGATGCAAGAGTGGAGTTTTAGTTTTTGTTGGTTCGCTTCGGTCTTCTCATTTGACAGTTGATTATGATGTGACATTGTGTTTCTAATGGAAATTATGGGATGTGGGTTGATGAGAATGAAGTGGAGAATATTAATAAATGAAAAATAAAAAAATTGAACATGGTTTGTGCTGTGTATAACGAGAAAAGTTTAAAAATCTTTAGAAAACTTAAACCACCAATTAAAGATTTATCGTTCAGTTATAGACACATTTTTTTATAGAAAGTCATGGATAGGCTGACAGAGAAGAAAAGAAAAGACAAAATTTAACAAACTAATTACACAACGTGTATTTCGGAACATTTTAATGCCAACTTGAAAAGGGGATATTATAGAAAATAACTGACTTATCGCAGCTACGAAACTTCTCAGGACCTTGAACCATGCTTCTCCAAATATTTATCACTCATCCCTATTCCCTAATAATATAAAACTAAGTGGTATGTTGCAAAGTTTTACGCGTTGTAGCCATGCAACTGAAGAAGGGTTGATCCGATTTCGATGCCGTTTACTTTGTTAATTATGCAATTTCTCTTAGCATATTTATGGATAACTAAACATCACACTACACTTTACAAAAGCTGAGCAATTACATATAACGAATATAAGCTGCTTGCAAAAATTTCACAAAGACATCAGATCTGAACGATTGAGATTTGAATTTTGTTTTTATTGGTACAATTTTTTATTTGCTCTTATTGTTTTCGTGAACATTTTCGTTCTCGAGATTTTGATCAATCTTGATATTACTATACGAGTAATAGAGGTCAGTTGGTCTCGGAATTCTGTCTGTCTATACCACGGGCTACAGCGTAAACAATTCTAATTTTAGAAAAATGCAATGGACTACAACTATTTCGATAAGAATTCGTATCTGGATTGTTTGCAATAAGACTGCGTACTCAATTTTTCGCTATATGCGAATAACGGTACTTTACTTACTAACGTAATTGCGAAAATTGGCCATTTCTCGGATATGGCTAAGAAGATTTTGTTTAAAATTGATATTAAAGTTATTAGTTATATTATGATGTATGTAAGGACATATAATTTTTTAGCTTTTTAGTGCATTTTACGAATAAAAACCGCTCCTAAACTTGAAATCTGAACAATTTATAAACGAACGGCACATATGGAGCATTGGTCTGAAGGAAGGGAAGGAGTATTCGTGATGGATCGAATTTATGTTCAAATAGGGGCAGGTATAACATGTGGGGAATATGTTCATTTGTACGGGGCAGATGAAGCAGACTCGGAATCAGCTATTAATTAATAAAATTAAATTAAGCACTCTCAGGCGAAGCCGGGCGTGTCAGCTAGTTAATTATAAAGTAATCGTTTAAACATATTTTGATCACGTAAACAATTAAAATATATAACTTGAAATTTAAGCAGTAATTACTTAACAAAACCAATTCTACTGAAAAAGAAAGTTTTTGAAATAATGTTCTACGGGAGAAACTCAAACGATTTCAAGAAGCTACAATCGCCAAAAATTGAAGAAGTACTGTGAACAATTTTTACGTCCAACGATTACTAGAGAATAGTCATTCCTTTGAGCTTCGTAGTGCAAATATAAATTTGTGTCGAGCCTGGTTCCACTTCTAAGTAGTAAGTAAGTGTCAAATAGGATCCTAGCCGGCAATATCTACTTGCATGATATTGTTGATAAATTTTGAAGCACATTGTCCACTAGTAATAACACTTCCAGAAGTTAACTTCAGCAACCACTGTCTACCACTAAAATAACCCTAAGTTCAAGCTGAACGCTGTGCTGTTGAGTTTGATAGGTGGGACTCATCTCAGGGCACATCAACCTTAATAAACAAGTGTTTAAACTCGGCCTTGTTCAAATTGCTATCTATAATAACAACGAAGAGGCGGAGAACGACATGTAACACTTCCTATGCCTGTGGTCGGCCTGGACAATGCATAGTAAACAGATAAGAATGGGTTATATTATAGCTTTCCCGATCACTCTGTGCAATAGCCAAAATCCAATACAACAGAATTTTTGGGAATGATACGAGGGCAAACAACGGAGGTTTACATGAAGAACGCGGATTACTCTCTCTAACCAATCAACCAAGCATTTAAAGAAGGCGGCAGGACATGACAACATCCGTAATTAGCTCAGAAAAAACCTACAATAGTAAATAATTTAAAAGAAACCTCGTACATATAGTTTAGTCAGATCTTGATGCATTTAGATTAGCTTTGAAGCAGAATTCACAAGGAAGAAGGAAATGACGTAGCTTAATAACAGATAATCGGATCAAAAATATTTTGAGAACCACCACTTAGTCCTCAGTGTCCCCTTATTACCCAAATAAATTGTAATTCAATCAAATTTTCCAAAAAAAACAAAAAAATCATCACTCACCAAATAAAGGATAAAAAAAACATAATAAACTGCTCTACGCTTGACGAATTCTGAAAATAAATAAAAAAGAAAATAAAATAAAATAAAAACCTTTCAAAAGTTAATTCTTAAGTCGTAGAAAATAAAATAAAATCCAACCAGACAATGAGCAGCACAAAAAAGATGTTTACCTTGAAAAGAAGGAATAACTTGACCACTGAAACGCTGCTACCATAACCACAAACTGGTTACTTCATCACAAACATGTTTCAAATATCCTCCAAAAGGAGCAACAAAAAAAAAAACCCACAAACGATAGACGGAGCGAAGAAAAAAACCTTATGAAACCGAATAGGTATTTTTATAAATTACCGCTCCGTAAGTTTTTTTTTTTTTTTTGTAGTTTTTCCGCATCATCGCGTCTAACGAAGCAATCCCGTGCAAAGCCAGACAGACCCAGACACAAATCTCCAGAGAATGAGCACGAAAAATATAAAAATAAAACCCCAGCTCTCAAGAGTGGAGTAGAAGTTGTTTTGATAAACGTGCGCGTGAAGTAATTTCATGAGATTAGGTGCTACACAGATGAGTCTTTGCCGGGAGAGGCAATTTACCTCTGCCTGGCTTGGTCTCTGCTTGCATTGAATTCATAGGAAGGCAAACATGGGGGAAACGCCACACCTAACTCATCTCTCTGGTGGACTCGTACACTTTACTTGAACTTCCGGCTTTACAAAGGTACTGGAACTGCAAACGGGGCACACGAAGTCATGAATTAAAAGGAAACCTGGGGAGTGGAGGGAGGGCAAAAAACGTTTCCTGGGATAACTACCAAGAGATTGGCGAATTCAATATGAATCTACTCTTACGTGTGCAGCTTCCCCATTCTGAAGAATCGGTTGCATTATTGATTTTCTGTATGATGTACTGTTGAGTGACTTCTTTCCGTTTGGCCAGGCACGTGTGTACCTTAAGCTTTACGTGTGTGTACATACGTGTGTGTGTGTGGTATTTCGATATTGCGAACATAAATTGATTGGTTTTCTTCCATTATCCCCCAAGGATATTGGTCTTTATTGGCATATTTTTTCGTCGGCTTCTTTATGATGCCTAAAATTCTTCAGCCTTCCTGTTCACCGCTGTTGCACTCTAAATATTAACCTTTTATTAGGTGTTATCCAGAACAGGTACGTACATAAAACATAATAAAGGGCCATTGAAATCAATAAGGCGGAATGGGAATTTATTTTTACCCGAGGTAAATGAAAGTTGATAGCACAGCACTCTTCTTCAGCCTTAGGAAACCAAATTCGTAGGTATTGCCTGCGGTTTCACAGTCGAATGAAGATGGGGTCTTTACAGCCATGGAGTGAAATGAATTGTGGATAAGGTAGGTATATCCTGACCGTGAAATTTGGGGGTTTTATATTTTCTCCGACTTGCAGCTTAGGTTAACGTTGGGAGAGAGAAATCGTTAAATTAGTGACTGATTCGAGAAAGGTTGGAATGAGTGACCTCAAAAAGAAGGATTGAAATTGTGGATATGAGTTTAGATAATTTGGGAGAAACCATAAGAAGAAGCATTAGTCAATCAACCGCAATCAATTGAGCTCCGAAGATTACATATAAACATCTTTTCAGAGTTAGTTAGCTATAGCTGCTCACAATGAGATCACCCCCGTAAAAAAACGGTATTGCGAATGAGCTTGCCAGGCACAATGTCCCTTTAATGGCGCCGAACCTTTCTGTGGCTTACCTCAGAGCATTTACATAACGTTGACAACAACATCATTTAGTAAAATTTTTGCAGAATAGATATTGCAAGGAAATGAAACAAAATCGCGAAATATCCTTACACTAATTGCATGGATTGACTGGAATGGCACGTGATTCTCAAGCTTAAGGTTAAGGAGTGCGTGTGTTTCTTCCATCATTGCATAGCTATTTTGCTTTTATATGGAAAGCAATTATACACAACAAAATTTGTGCAATTAAGCAAAATCTGCGTTTGGGATGCTATCCATAGTTTGGCGAAGTAATGCAATTAGCTTAAACACCAAGCTACGACTGTTCCGTTCCAATGTTGAATCCGTGTTGCTATATGGATGTGGTACCTGGAGAGTGACCGTCACTATCACGAGGAAGCTGCAAACGTTTGTCAATAGGTGTCTACGTTACATCTTAAGGATATTGTGGCCAAACCGTATCTCTAACGAACAGCTTTATCAGAGAACAAGCCATGAACCTATAGGCACAACCATACGACGACGAAAGTGGCAGTGGATCGGTCACACTCTCCGAAAGGGTGACAGGTCCATAGCTAACCAAGCGATGCAATGGAACCCGCTTACCCAGGATGGCGTGGCGCAGAACAGTTGAGAAGGAAGCACGGCAACTGGGAAAGAGTTGGGGAGAGCTGAGGCACATTTCCAGAAATCGCACACGATGGCGCGTAGACGTTGTAGAGGCCCTAGGACCCACAAAGGGATACAGGACATAAGTAAGTACACAATCTTCCATATTGTCCGAATTAAACCAAAAGATCAGACAAATCGTTTTTGAGGTACGAAAAATAATTACTACCTACGATCGAAAATTTAATTTTTGAAAAACGACCTACTGCTCAAAAACAACCATCTCAAAAAGTTAGACAAAAGTCCCTCAGATGTATAACGACTGTGCTTTGAAGAATAAGAAACTGGCTATTACTAGACTTTTTGTTATAAGTTTCACTTCCCTGCCCGAAATCAACTGCTCATCTGCAATAACAGTCCTCAGGTTCGTCTGTGACCTGTATCTTATACGGATCATTGGGAAAGTTTTGAGCCTCAACCTGAAGATGCAGTTACTCATCAAATTTATTCTAGTACTACAATTATGCATGCCTTGAAAGACACATCTAAAAATGTTAGCCATTTCGGACGCTCAGTTGCTATTTGACAGTCCTTTATATCAGTCTATGTGTGTTTTTGTGAAAATCGAATACCGTGCCGTAAATAAAGTCTTACATTTAAAAGGTAATGCTCCGCACAAATTAGAGGCGAGTTCGATGCTGTTTACGAGGACTTTGATCCATCATTTGCCACCGTGAAAATATGGGCAGCCAAATTTACGTGATCGTACCAGCATCAGTGAAGGGGTTGATTATACGAGGATGGATTGAAAAGTTCGGGGACAGCTATAGAAATACTTTGTATTAATTCTGAATTGGTACTTTCCCCCTTTTTACTCCTAACATTTAAAGAGTGACTCTATGAAATTTCACTTCTGTGTTGCATTTAGTTCGGTTCATATACTTATGTGCAAAGTACATTAATTAAAAAAAATTAAAAAATTTGAACTTTGTGCCGTTATAAAGTAGCTGTTTAAACAAATTTGCACTCCGAAGCATTTCCATGGTGGCAACTTTTGGGAGATCTTCCCCCATTGAAAACAATAGAAAAACAACAAAGATTTCGTTCCGCGTCAGTAAAATGTTTAGTTACTCTTCTGTAATGGTACCTACACTATTTGCAAATGCAAACACAAATTAATTTTAACGAACACAGCGTGTACCACCAAAAGTTCGAAGGCCTTCCATTATGATGATTCCCTGTTGACCATGGGGCCATGTTTTGTAATATTTCACGGCTAGAGTCCAAAGGGCATCTAAACTTCAGTACTAGCCACTACAATACACGATTATGGTTGAGAAAAATCCGATATACATGCTAAAATTTACATGTATATTCAAATAAAGTTTAAATTAAAACTTTATTAGACCCTGAATTTATTCTTCTGGTTTATTGGGCTTCATTAATCAACGTCATCGCCAGCAGTCTTCCTGAATATGATTCATCCTAAACCTAAATTTAAAACCTCAATTCTTCCCACACAGAGAATATTTGCAGCCCACTAATGAAGCACTATTAACTCAAGGTCATCACATACCACGCTATAATCATTTATTACAGCAGTTCTCACTTTTTTTTCTCAGGCCACCGGAGGGACGACCACATTAATTTATATTTTCAATTTGTAAACTTCAGTCATACGAAAGAAAAGGGGTTCGGCAAAAGTATTACCAATTTACAAGTCATCTAACCTCTTTTCGAAAAATTCCAGCAATTAGTCATACTCACACCTTCTTATAGCAAGTTTTACTTGCACTACTCGTACATTGTATTCTATCATAGAAGCTTTTTGTTGTCTTCTGAGTGTAGGCAAATGAACTCATTGTTCAATAAATTATGATAAAATACACTCTCAAGACCTCTTCAGTCGGCGGCCTGTCAATCATTAGGGTGACGAACAACTTATTAGCAACAGCTAATCTTGAGAGTACCTGCAACCCTCCCCCACCCATAGTGAGTGTAAACGTGTGGTTCTACTGATGTTCCACACCCTGCCTGATTGATTTACATCACAAAATGTGGGAGAACAAAACAAAAAAAAAAAGTTAAATAATCGTGAGCTTGCAAAAGCGGCAGATGAATGGAGGTCTATATATCAAGAATACCCGTCGTCGCCAACTTCAAAGGCACAGCATCTTTCGTTTTTTTTTTTCTTTTGTATATTCTTACTCTTCCGTGGAAATAAAATAAGGTTCGGGTTAACAACACAACAAAAAGAAAACCATTTCATTGAGTTTTATTGAGCCTACAGTGAAGGCTTTAAAAAAAAAAACTGTTTGATTGATGAACGATCATCGATTGACAGGAGTTTTTGTTTCCTTCGAGGATTATCTCTTAAATTGGAGTTTAGGCTAGGCTTTTAGTGCTGAGTGAATTAGTTTTCGGGGGAGAAGTGCACTTGAGTCATGAGTTTTTATGGAAATGAATTTACATTTTCTATTGTTACCAAGGGACACAGAAACACACGAGAGTCTAAAATGGCAAATAACGTTATCGTTTTTAGGAGAAATCAAAAAAAAAGTTAGGGAAACTCTGTCGGGATTTGAAGGGAATTGATTGGTGGGTTTTTATTTTATTTGAAAGAAAATGTATATAGACTAAAGAGATTGGCAAAATGAGCACGACTGTTCATTAGAGCTATTTAGCAGACTTTGCCCGTTAGTATCTAGGTATCTAGGAATGAATTTAGATGCCAAATTAAGAGAAGGAAAGAGCATGTACAAAAAATTATTTGAAATTACGAAAACTTAACTGGCTCATTGGTAAAAAATCGCCTCTATCAATACATAACAAGCTTATACAATAATATACAAATATATACTGAAACCAGTATGGACGTACGGTATGCAGCTATGGGGGTGTATTTTCCAAACATATACATAGTTAGAGACATCTTCAAAGCATGTGAGGAATTCTGACTTACAACGCGAGTTTAATCTGAATACGCTAAAAAAGATGATTTCCAAAAACTTTAAATGATACCACTGGGTAGACCCGAAGACTTAAGCGTATTAAACCACATGAATTATGCGATTAGCTTTGATATTCAAATATACTCATCTGGATCTTCTGTATCTAATTGAGAAATTATTTAAAATTTTGGTTTTATGTACTTATCATACATTTAAACATAATATGTAGTAACTTTCATTTAGTTAAATGCAAACTGCTCGTTAGTTTATCCCAGTTGTAGTGTGCTGGAATGTTTACAGTTTGTAACGTTTCAATAAAGGCAAACAAAAATAAAAAAATGTATCTGGGCGCTATTCTACGGACAATACTCCTTTTCTATTTATAAAGCCTGTAAACATCGCAGGTAGCTCTACTCCATTTGCACCACTCTAATCATTTTTAAATGAACCTCACTATAATGGAGGGATTGTTACAAGAATTTTAACTAATGATAATATGCTTCTGTCAAATCTTCGTATCACCAACCGATTTTTGAGACAAATAATTTTCGGGGTGACCTTACTTTTGTAGATGTTGTTCCAGACCAGGGAGTACTTGGACGTCAAAAACAAAGTACATATGTACATATATCGAGCCAATCTTAAGTTGCACACACCTTATTTCGCTGTGGACCCATTTCATTTGCATACATGCCTTATTTAGATCTCCTAAATATTATAATATTTACTCGGGCTTTTGACCCGAGAAGAATTTTTGCTTCAAAGTAAACACAAGCGGAGTGATTTTTCTGCAGGATTGCACTTCCAGGAAAAAATAATGTAGGCAATTCTGTTAGAAAACCACTGAGTGAAAAAAGACTGTTGAAGTTCAATTTTGTTTGTGGCTACCGTTACACACTGTAGTCTTCGCTCCCCGTAGATTTGGAGCAAATCGCCTTTTTAGCACCCTCGAGTGTTTGGTCTTTAAAACGGAGATTCGGTTTTCTTTTTTATCTATAAACTGGGACCTACTATTCGAAGACTTTTTTGACTGGAGTGCTGTTGTCCATTCGTTTGAGGTGTATGAGTCATTGTAGACACCGGGTGTAAACTTTGGGGAGATTAAGCACATCTTGGTACAGCTAAACTGCCAAAGTTCGTTGTTGTGTCTTTTTCTATATTCACCATTCTCGCAGCCACTCTGTTTTTCTACTTACAAAATCTTTTCCTGTAATTAAAATTTTTGGTTTAGTACTTTTTCCTCACTGCGATTATTTGTATGCAAATGGGACGAGAACGGGCTTCATTCCCGCACGACGCGACGTGCGATTGAAACAAATTCTGGTTATTTCTTCTTGCAGATACAAGGCAATTAATGGAGTGCTGCTTAAATCGTCACTCTGTGCTGATCAATTAAAAGCCAGGTTTCTCGCAGTTAGCGGCACCTAACTCTCACTTCACTATGCTTTTACTTTAATTTGGAAAGATAAGGAGATAAAGGAAGTGGTTTGCATGTCACATTTTTCTTGCATTAATTGAAGCTAGTGTGGGTGTCCAAAGTAATGGGAAAATATTGCTACCCATATCTGAGCTTGTCTGTGCTTTGCCGATACATCACGGCCACCCTCAACATTGTGCTTCTTCAATCGTCATATCGGTCGATGTTCTAATCTCTGTAGATACTAGCTGTCCTTACAGTTTCGCCCGTGTATTAAAACCACCGTAGTAGATAACTGCTCGGGTAAAATGGTTTTGACTAAAAATTGTAACTGTAAAATTGTAATTGTAAAATAAACAATTTCATGTAGCGCCATCTATCCCCGAATACAAAAAGCTTTCAACACGTGTCTATACCTCTGATTTCATTAGAAAGTGTCTAATTCCTGACAAAGTTATTATTTATGTCCTATTTAAATAATTTACGTACATACATAATACGAATGTATTAAATATTAAATTAACAGTAGCTTTTACTGTTTGTGGTTTAGTTTCGAAGAGTGTATATTTGTAATGCTTCGGACAGACCCCTTATTAAGCCAGTATTCAGGTAGTTAAGGCTGCACTTATGGTAGTACGATGAGCCGAATTAAACTAATAGATCTACTATAATCGAAACTATTAGACTTGGTTTATTGATCGGTCTCACATGATTTTAAAGGAAACAGTGAACAAATAAATCGAGAAGTGTCAACCTATCTCTTATAAATTCAATGTCGCTGCGATTCAGACAGCGATATTCCCCTGACTGCATTTGGCTTTCGGAGAAACACAATATTCTATACTTAGAATGCTGTCGAGTTTAGTGAAAAAGGTCACTGAAATGTCAAGTTCCATTTACGTAACATAATCCTGTTAAATTCTAAAAAAAAAAAAACAGCTAGGTACGAGTATAGAGGTTTCTCTTTTCGTAAAATAAATTGATAAGTAACTCTATGATAAGGTAAGGAAAAGTGACATTTATCAATGGATAAATTTCGATATCGCCAAACAAAATTGGCGGAGTAAAATTTGAATTTAACAAAGTTACGTAAACTTTACATTTTATTATTATATATTCTATCTATGGAACTCCACCCTATCTATCCTTTGACAAGTCACACAGATAAAATTCCATTATATTCCTAAGGAATACCGTTCAAACATTGCTCAATTGAATTGCTTCAATAAATAGACTCTGCAGAATATGAAGTAACTCCTTCTCTGCTCTTATCCCTATTGTGCATAATTGAACGCTTCTTTTATCCTGAATTTATTAGATCTCAATTTCAATTTCCCTACTCAGTACCTCGGAATAATGAAGCAAATTGGTAGTTGTAGCAACAGCATTTCAACTAAGGACTGCAACATTTTTGTTATGCATTTTAATCCTGAAAGTCCTGGGTGCTTTCTCTTTGCTCGGCCATTTAAAAGATGAAAAGGATATTCAACTTTGATAATAAAAGCATCAGCGAATCGGAATCGAGATAAGTTTTTCTTTTTAGTCGTTTTCTTTTTCAGTCCTTTAATTAAATTAAACAAAATATAGAGATAAACAATTTTTTTTATTAAGAATCTAATTTCATAAATCCAATAGAGTTGGCAGCAACTCGTTGTGCCGCTCTAGTCTGAGAGTATTTATATGAGTTCGTCCGGTCCAGTGAATCACTGTGCGAATTATTTCTGCTAAATTTGAATAAAAACAAATAAACAACAGAAAAAAAAAAAAAAAAGAAAACAAATACTAAATAATGCTAATTGATTGGACTGGATATATTGTCATCAACGCCGTGGAAACATCCGAAGAACTAGCTGTACGTACATGGGGGCAACGGCCAGTTGATGTTGCCCATCCATCCATGTGAGACTTATGGCTCATTAATTAGTGAGTTGAGTCTATTGCGGGACACAAATCGTTTAACATTAGTTAGTAAATTGTATGATTTATTTTAATGCATCTCGCATTGGGATTTCGGTGAAGGTCATAGTAGGAAGAAAATGACTGCCATTACTACATTGGACGAGGTGGCTGATCTTCATAGCTGTAAGTAAGCTGAATATTAATGTTTTAATTAGACTGTAGGCAGATAGTTCGGTGACTTTTACGTTGTGTGTTTATGATGTAATCCACAGTTTTGAAAGTAAATATTTTGTAAAAATTAAACAAAGCGGGTAGTGATTTATTGGAGTTTTGGAATATTACTCCAATGAAGGAGTTCGCTGGTATTGAGTGAAAGGCATGAATTACACAAGTTATTGATTTCAACAGTTTTATCATGCTCACTTACCAAAGCCAATGTAAATAGTGATATCACCGCTAGCAACCGATACAATTTCTTTCAAGGGGAACGATGTCTTGAGACCACTCGTCAGTCGTCACTTGTAAAAAGAACCCGTATTATTTATCATACTATACTACGTCTCACGTAACAGCTTTATTTTACGCAAAATTGATGGGAGGAACAATTTGACATACAGGGTGCGGGGCTATTTGAGGACATGTCTTTGTCAATTGATGCAAGGCACTTCTCCAGTATTTTGAATGTTCGCACCTTCCGAGCAGCTAAAATTAACCCGAATCACTACCTTGATGCTGCCAAGGTAAGTATGGGGATATCCCAAACACCGCAACACTAAAGAAATATTGTGAGGAAATTTAACATCCAACGGCTACAATTGCAAGAGACTGCCAAAGCATTCCCCGATCGAGTGACCCTGAACCTCTCAAGAAGACCAATCATCATAGTCAGCAAGCCATCAAGAACGCCGCCTCTGATGTGCTGGGTTTCTCGCATCCACCACAAAGAAACCCATGTTTTGATAAAGACTGCGCAGGTAGAAGATAATGCAAAAACACAAACTTCTAAGAAAAAAAAAGTTCAATGAAAAACGCCAGATCGAGTCGATGGATAGAAATGACGTTATAACAGAAATGACGTTATAACAGAAATGACGTTGAAAAGTTTTACCAGAAGGTAAAAAGAGCATGCCAAGTAGTAGAGGTACGGCCGGTGCTGAGAATTTGTTGTGCCGCTCTAGTTAACGAGGCGGTTAACGAGGGCAAAACAAAATATACGCTGTCATCAAAAAAGGACAATCAATATCGGCGACGTGGACAGAATGTAACAATAGACAGCTACAATTTTAAGGCTCCGACGCAAATTCGAACAATGACACGAGTACAGAGATCAAGCGAACAATCACTCTTGCCAACCGCTGTTTCTTTGGGTTAAGAAAGTGATTGAGTAGTAAAGCCCTCTCACGGAAAACTAAGGTGACTTTATATAATACCTTCAACATCACAGTCCTGCTATACGGCGCAGAAGCATGGACGTTAGCAAAAGGTGATAAAAACATCCCTCCATGTTTTGAAAGAAAAATTCTTTGAGTGATTTTTGGTTCCGTTTGTATCGACTGCGAATGGAGACGAAGATACTATAACCAACTATACCGGTGATACCCTTCTGTCAGAAGGGTTCGAATTCATCACATGAGACTGCGAGGACATGCGAGCGAATGAACATCGACGCTCCTGCCCGGATTATCTTTGAAACCATCCCGGAGGGACGACGAGGTAAAGGAAGTTCTCACCTAAGGTGGCGCACACAAGTGTAATGGGTCTTCAACCAACTACGTGCGCAAAACTGGAGACGGCTAGCACAAGATCGAGCTGGCTGGAGACGCTTGTTGGTTGAGGCCAAGGTCCACCCCGGACTGTAGCGTCATCTAAAGTGAAGTAAGTAAAGAAATTCTTTGTTTAGTCGTAGTATTGACGACATTAGTACGGATATCAGACGTTTACGCTTTTCTCGGGTACAATGCCGTGATTGTTGCCATATATGCAGACCACACTGATCTTGAATTTTGCGCTTACTGATACGTTCGGACAGCAAGAAAAGCACGAAACTTGTTCAACAAATGCAACCTCGTATTCATTAGGACTCTGGACCTTCAAGTGTCTGAGTGACTAATTCGCGGTGTGGTTCATTACAACCTCCGATATAAGTCTTATGCTATGAGAATTGGCCAGTTTATGTTCTAGGAAACGAAAAACCAGCTTATGCTCCAAGGAAGGTAGTTTCTCAACAAGTTAAAGCATCCGGAAGTTCCAGGCCTTCTTTGGTTTTTTTTCCGATGAAACTAATTTCGACAACGACCAGAAGGTTAATAGAAGGAACTTCAGATGTCCCCTGTGTAATGCACGCCAAGTTTTCTGCCAGTGTGTTGATTCTTGGGGTAGTGAAGGTTATGCCTCCCTAATTTATATACATATCGGATATATCGAGGCGCTAGAGGCAGTTGTTAAGCCCTGAATAGACAGTGTGAGTGAAGGAAAGCCATATGTGTTTACGCAGAGTTCATCGCTAGCGCACAGTTGCGATGACTCTGGAATGGATGGCGACCAATTTCCATGATCACATAACACCAAACTTGTGGCCACCTAATACACCAGACCTTTATACGTTGGATTAAATTGTGTGGACAATGCCATTCAAGATCCAAAGGATTTCATTGTCCAAGTGATGTCCAACATCAAGAAGGACCATTTAATTCCGGCATGCTAACGTTTCCGGTCACGAATTGAGGCTGTTATTAATGCTGAAGGTGGATTTATTGAATAAGAAAAGGCTTATACCTATATGTATTTATGTGCCAAATTATATTCTACTAAACGTTTTTTACATAAGTTATGAGCATTCGCGTTTTTTTCAAATTTGTCCTTAAATAGTCTCATTATGACATATGGTCAAACTAACTAACCCGCCAATATTGTAACATGTTCAGAATGGTAACGAATCCAGAATGTATAAAAGGAAGGCTTAACAGACAGTTTTCTTGAGTTTAACTGCGCTGTAAATAGAGAAACAAAAGGTAAAAGACTACTCTTAGAGCGTTTCCTAAGGACGAGTGGTGTGCCTCTGCCGACCTTCCTAAACTTTCTAAAAATAGCAACCCTTAATCAACGGTAACTGTTAGGATAGTCTTCCGAAAGTAGGAATTGGACGTTCTACGCTTGGTATATAAGTTAGTTTGGATGCATGCTATAATTCAGTTTTTCTTTTTTTTAAATGCGTATAACGGTACTTTTGTAAATCGACTATATTTCAGAAATGAAATTTTGATATTTTACTTAGTTTAGATGAGTTCCGTTAGATGCATTTCTGCAGGAATGTACTTTTAAAAGTCGTCAATATCTTGAGAACGGCTAAACAGATTCTAATGCAATGGTGACTATGAAATGGTCAAACAGCCACTGCGCTTTCCCAACTCCGGTCATATTAGCCATTTGTAAAAAAATCATATCTTTCTGCCATCGAGTAAATCGGAATTTGTAAAAATTGTTCATAGCAAAGTAATGTTAACTGAGTCAATTTACGAGTAGTTCAGTTGGAGTTATTAATAACAGTCATTTAAGACTTACAAATTTGAGCTCATCCGAGACCAAAGTCACGTAGGAATCATGAGGAACCTTCTGATATAAGAATGACTGATTTCGAGTGGGAAAACGATACTCCTATCATTTTTTTAATTAACTTCGAAACATGCCGAAGCATTCGCAAAAAAAAAAATCCTCAGTAATTAGTCGTTCAGACACTTTTGAGATGGTAGTCGAGTAAAGCATTGGCCCATAAGAAAGCTTGTTATGAGTTTTGCATCTCTACTGCTCAATATATTTAAGAAGTTTTGGTTTTACTCGTAGAATGAAAATTCGGAATTTAGCTTAGAATTATGGGCCTATATCCTTCCAGGTTTAAAGTTTGAAGTAAATTTGTCCAGCTGTTTAAAATGGAGTCGGCAGTACATATACCTATAGATTGACAAACACCCACTTTTTTAGTTTCTTTATACCGACCATTTATATGAAGTCAACGCTTGTCCTTTATAGGAGGAAGTAAAAGGGAGACCGGAAATGCAATTTAAGCCATGAAATTCTTACTTAAGGTCATTACAAAAATAACATTTGAGTTTATTTCGTAAGAAATCAACAATTACGCGCACGTCTGAATGCCTCCTATCATCTTATTAACAGCTTCACCTTATTACCACACATCAATACAAAAATCCTTACCATGCCTCAACGGCATACAGTACCATATACAAAGTCACAATATTCATTAATTATGTTTTTCGTGTTTTACACCCCCAAATGCGCAGCCAGCCTCAGATAAACTACACCAACCTACGAAGATGAAAGTGAAATTTATCAACAAAGAGAACAGCACTAACCATTGCCAAACGCAACCGAAGGAAGAGTGACATAAGAAAATAATTTGTGCAGCAGAGTAGATTTATTACATAGATCTTAGCCAAAGTTGAGAAATTTATACTTACAGATAAAGATAGAGGAAGAATTTATATGGTAGCAACAATGTTTATAGCTAAATAAAACAAATGCGGCAATTTATTAGTTTTTGATGAAATATTTTATTATTTATTTTATTTTGAGGAGAGTGCAAAGAGCATCTGTGTTTGGGTTAGGGGGTTCATGCATTATATCATATATACATATCCTAGGGAGTGAGGTAATGAATTATCAATTGGCGAATGTAATTTGTTTGGCAGTAAAGCTGAGATTTATAGATAGAGGTTAAATTACAATGGGCGAGAAAAAAAAAATATGAAAGTTTGGTCAAGGATGGCAGCAAGTTGTAAGAAATTTATTATTTTCAATCTGTTCTTGGCAACCGGAGCAAAAAACACATTTTAATCAGTTTTGGAAAAATTGAAAATTTATTACAAGAGAAGCAGAAAGAAAAGCGAAAGAGAGAAGAGTTGGAAGAGTATTTTGCGACAGGAGTGATGATTTAATAAACGTAGCCGTCGTTTACAAATATCTGCAGGGGTTACATTAAGACCTTCGCCTACTATCCTGATATTGTTTGACATGCAGGTTGAATTATAATATGCTCCTCCAAATAATTTGAATGTTATCCGTATACACTTCATTCATAGCGCTGTTCTGAAAACGGAACGATTTTGGATATTCCACAGGTATCCTGGATACGTCAAATAAAGTTCTACTTATTAAAAGCAACACTGGAAGTCTTTTTGAAGTGTCTTGAAACCTTGAAGCGTAGTGTGCTGTGAGAACAAACAAAATTTTATTTACCCCCCTTGCTAAATCAAGCCAAAATAAATTTGTATGTAATTAAAGAATCTTGCGGTTAAAATAACATTATTTTATGAGAACGATAATAAACTTTTAGTTGGTATAAAGGTCGTAACGAAAACTACACGAGATAGAGATGGAAATGTAGTCACAGATACGTAAGGAATAGAAGATATTTTCAAATAGGCACTCTCATCAGCTATTAAATAGACACCAGGTAAAAAGAGTGTTAGGGTCCGCAGAAAAGCTAAATCTAGTCAATGAATAAATCACTGCTGACATGCAGAATAAAAGCGTGAACGTTTTAAGCTGACTTTTACTAGATTAATCGGTAAGTACCAGTGTTACTTCCGGCACGGCAGATAGACCAAATTATTACACTACGACAGCTCATAGAAAAGACTTCAGGCTCTATAAGGCAGTCCAATTTCTGGGTTACACAGAAGATGACGTCTTCATCGTGTGTTCCCAGCGAGACGTCGTAGACCCCGTTACGGCGAAAAGAGTCAGTCTTGAAGTAAACGAGAACACATATGTATGTATGTACGTACATGCTATCGGCAAGAATCGACAGCTACTTACAAGTTTGAAGTAGTCTGTACCTCTGGATAAAAATAAACTCCATAAATGACAGTATTGTGGAGATCCATCGCAGACTGACAACTGCTAACTCGGTAAAGGGCGGATAGAGGGGTGAAAACCAGTGTCTACTTTGGCTCGATCATCTGTTTTAAGGACGAAACTATAACGGATGCCAAGAAACTTGGCCTAGAGAACTGAAAGCAATCTGTAAGGGGACGACGAGGATGGGATGCTGCGGCCTGTCGGGCACACTTTTGACGGTTTGGGGGTCCCGAATATAATTAAGTTAGTCAAGACAAAAATATGCATTCGATTTTGTTTGAAATTCGTACTGAAACACGAAATCCCAGGCAAAAATGTTGCTTTCTTTTTGCCACTGCATGCATGTTTTGTATGGAAAATTTTGTTTACTTGAAATGTTTACGTCTGCTTTTCTAAATACGTATATTAAAATTGGGCTGAAGTGACAGGCGAGAAGATGTCATTTGCTGATGATGATAGATTACCTTGTTTAAAGATACCTTTATCGGCTATCAAAGAACTAGTAGCGTTTGACCTACACACAATACGCCCTGATACACATTTTATATCTTCCCTCCCTATTCTTATTTTGTAAGAAGTTCATCAAAACATGCCAATCCTCAAAGACACTACATCACTCCTCACGTATTTATCTAATTTTCCGCCGCATAAGGGAATTATTTTTTTGCAAATTTATACTGATTTATAATTCACTCAAAAACACGTGTCAGAGTGATGTCCTGATGTCCTTCTTATTTCATCCTTTTCTCTTCATTTATGCAAGGTTTCTTTTTATGATTTTATTTTTGTCAAGTCAATGTGGTTTCCTTGTGCGCATATTACCCAGCTTGTCTAACTTTATTCCAAGCCCGACATAGCGATAGCAGAATCCATCTATTGCTTTCTTCAGTAGAGAAGACCAACTTTTATAGGCGTGGTAGGGTGGAAAAAACAAACCTCAACGGATAAAAATATTTAGATTTGGGAAAAAAGAAAAAATACTCGTTTCATACAATTTCTCTTTTGCTGAAAAATATAATTGACAGAGATGATATGGTGGACATGGTGGTAGGGCTTAGGATATGGTCGGATTCAGAACACAAAAAAACAGTTTACGGTTTATGTATTGTATATTAAGTGAAGGGTAATTTAGTAAGCTTAATTGAAAATTTAATGAGCTGTAATTCTTTTTAAGGAAAACTTACATGAATGGTTAGACAAAGGATAACTAGACAAGTAATTGGTCGGAAGATAGCAAACTTTTCAATCAAATTAACATTCATACAAGGACACTTAAAATTGCTAATAAAAAATCCAATTTTAGATGAAAATCTTTTTTTCTTTTCCGGAACATAATTTGAAAATACCCATTTGCAAATACAATCGCTAGCCAAAGTTTCAACCTACATTACTATCACACTGCCACACCCATTACTCCCGTCGTCATCCGGAAACAAACGGAATCACCTCCATTAACCTCCGAAATAGAAATAAATTTCCAGGACTTCCCTGGCACTGCTGTTGGGTTACATGTCTGACGTCCTTGAACGATTACATTCCTTTCTGGATATCCTTGAAACTCAAACACCATTACACAATCCTTTTTTGTTTGCAACGCTCTGTGCTCTTCCACACTATACCTCCCCATTTTTTGCCTACGTCATTGTAAAAGTGCACGATTATTCTAGAAGTATTTGCTGCCGTAGCAAACGACAGGATGGTAATAAAAATCGATTACTATTACATTGAGGTGAATCGAGAAGAAAAATCACCATCAACCAACCTACCTCACTGCTGAACCCTTTTTGGAATTTATTTAACTAAAGAACGGAAAAAGGATAGACAACAGAGAGGGAATTTATATTAATGGATTTTGCACCTGCCCTGTAGCAGAGATCATCCTTATACATCTCCGCTCCGCTTGTTGCCTGAAGGCAATCGTTTTTGGGCAAAAATTCGAAGGATTTGCAATTCAAATTGCAAACTCTAGCTATAAAAGAAGATAATAATGAAATAGCCATTGGAATCATTAATCACTTGTTGGCAGGTATAATATGAAAGAAGGTGATCTCGAGGGGGTGATGAGATGGAATAAAATTTAATATCCTTGTTATTGTGATTTTTTGATTTAACCTTCTCCCAGTGGGCTAACCAAGCAATTTACGTGAAACCAAATTAGGTAATCACCGCAAGATGATTTAATTTAAACAACCCACAGTATATAAGAAGAGTAATGTCTGTCGTCTTCCAGGAAAATTAACAGCCATGGTCAACCACCACTGGGATGAAATTTATGGTGCGCGCCATCGAGCGAGAAATTGGCTTGGACCTGAATCTAATTTCGGTTGTTGGGTGGCAATTATTTCACTCGCCAAATTGGAAAGGATCCCAGTTGCGATAAGCTTATAAATGCTTAGTTTAGTCAAATTTAGTATTCCCATTTAGCAGAAGGTCCTTCATTTATTAAAAATATGTATGCAAGATTGAATTTAAAATTTAGAGGTTTAGAATTGAAGGTTATGAGCTTAATTAATTTAACCTGACCTAATCCAGTGCGAAACGCTAAGAAGACAGAAACAGACGAAAACCAAAGACAAGAATTGAAGGAAAAATTATGATGATACAAAGATCCAGCTGAAAGTTAAGCACACCGAGCACAACAACAGATACAGTTTTAAATACTTACACGTTTTACAAGAAACTAAGTAGCCATGCCCACTTTCTTTCAAAACAATTTCTTAATAATGGTTTTTCTGAAAAAAAATTTTAAATATGGAGGAAATAGCCTCTAAAATATTGCTGTATGTATTTGAAACCATACGCAATCATATTTGAATCAGTCACGTCCACATTGTTAAGATTTGGTTAATATATGAGCTATGAGTTACCATACGGATTGTAATTTTCTGAATATTTTTCCTTACGTAAATGGAAGCAGAAATGTTACGGGTAAACATTTCTGCTTAAACAAGGCAGACAAGTCCGACACATTCTATACCAAAGTTAAGTGTGGACTTTGGTATAGAATATCCAAATCCTCATCTTACGCCAGTTTCAGTAGAAGATCCAACAATATCCAATTGATACCCACTACTTGTTTACAGATTTCAAGGCCGTGTATGATAGCGCGAATAGGGATGGGATGTGTAGTATTGCTATTTCTGTCAAACTTATTTGCGTATGGGTATTGGATAAAATGGTTCAAGACTTATCAGGCCACAACGGAGAAAGAAATTTTGTTCGTAATGGTTTAAAACGTTGCTGTCGTTTTTTATTTCTGATTAATTGAGAAGAATTACTGCTATATTTTGTATTCGGTTATAGTTTGTAGTTACTGCTTTTCGTAAGCTTTATTTTTTCTAAGTATAGTGCGATCGCATTATTAACATACGAGTGTTTTATGATTACGATTGGGATTTGCACCAGCAACCTTTCACCTAATAACTGAGTATGTTGCCAATACTCTACGGTCAGACACACATTCCCCGTTAACCTTTATTTTGCATTGGAGTCACATGTGGTCCAAAATGCAGTGTTATACTTCTATATATGTAAGTAATTATTGGCATAATCGATTGTGAACTTTTGTCAATAATCATGAACCTAAATCAAAAATAGTAAATAGTTAGTGGTTTGGTTTTTATGTAAACTATATACTCTCCACTTCTACCCGTTTGTAGTGATACATATACACTCGTATTTGCCATTTTTTTCTCATATACGAGTACGCTTCTTTAGCGATTTTTACTAAAATCGGAGGTGGAAGAATATGTCAATAGATTCATAGAAAATGAATCTGATAATGACGAACTTTTTCAATGAAGCTAGTTAAAAGTAGAAAAAAATATTGGAAATCGGGTTGTGTTAGATTTAGTTGGCACTTGAAGAGAAGTGTCATTTGTGACAACTTTTTACAGACTTAAAATTGGCTGAAGTAGCTTCAAATAAGTACAGAAGGAACCGTACACAATAGCAAAACTATTCTCACTTTAATAACTACTCCTATATGCCAAAAACATTTCAGCGCTAAATGCGCTCATACTTTGTAAATTACACAGGAAATCAACCCCACAGTGCACCATTTACAGCAAAAACCTACGAGTATGTACTGAAGATAAAATTGTACTAACTTTCCATAAAACCTGCGCTGATTAAAAATTTCACTATATTTGTAACTATAATTTTCATTAATGAAACTAACTGCTTGAAAAAGACATATAGGGTCATATGTGAATGAAATACGTCTAAGGGTTAAGTCGATATTTGAGTCCAAAAATTTAATTTTTTTTTTTTTGCGATTTCAATATTCTCTTCGGAATTAAGAACAATCGTCCTGTTACTGTACACTTCTTATTTTATTACAACTTGACATTTCACGACACTTGCTATCAGTCAGTTTTGATTTTAAAACAAATTGACGAAGTACTCACCTTCTGTCAAGGAATGATCTCATCTGGGCCAATAAATAATGCCGCCCCTTTGTCATTAAACAACTTTTCCGTTTATTACATATTTTTGCATTTCAAAACAGATCACACAGGCCAACAAGGAAGACAAGGAAATTACTTTACTGCATGAAAATTTATGTATTCCGTCGCATAATTACAATCACCTCATAAATATGAAAAAAATCCACCACTCCACCGAGTGGCACTATTCTCTCCTGCAAACCAATGCCGCCGCAAAAGACTGCCATTTTCTCAACTACCACAACAACCATTACTGTGCCTCTTTTAATATTTGTTCTATAGATTTTTACACTGCGCTATTTTCCTTCTGTTTGCTTGGTGGTTTTTACTTCTCTGCTGTACACCGCATAAACTCTGATTTATGTTTCCATGGTCTCGCTCCAAGCCGAAAGAGTAATAATCTGACTTTGTCTTTCAAAGTGTTAGCGCGGTTTTTCTATGATACGTAACTGTCATTGCTTTGTACTTTTGTTAACTCTATATCGTGTGATAAATGTGATGAGTAACATTTTATAACATCGTAGTCACCAATACGAGTAGTAATGGTGTGATATCAAAATATATTTCTAGCTGGCTAAAAAAAGTGCAGCATCAACAGCAGCCAGGTGGTCTGGTATTGTTGGACAGCAATTTAAACGCATGTTACGCTATTTTAGACGATCACATTCGCTACACATAGACTAATTGCATACAGATATTTAATTAAAGTGAATTACACCAGCAGGAGCAATTAAATATTTTAAAATTTCAGAATGCGATGGTAATGGCAACTTTGTTGCAAAAAGTACCGACAATATGGATGCTTGCCAAAAAGTAATCAAGTGAAGATGCACAACTTGTTGACAAAAGTACATCAATCGTGTGTGGCAGTTGCACCAGGAACTAGAAGTTTTATATCGTTTTACGAAATTTATGGTATTTTTCTGTTGTTGACGGAGTATGAATCATATAAATTTCAATATCTTACAAATTGCTGCTGTTAAGAAAACTAAATCGGCGGACAGAAAATCATTGTGGGAGCAGTATGAATAAGTGGGCGGATTGCCGCCCATATTGATGCAATTATTCTATTGTTCCGGTTGGTTTTATAATCCAATAGAAAGAGGCATTTGGCATTTTATGAGATGTGGTGGAAGAGAGAGCAATGATACTCGTAGGAGTGTATATTTTGCTTGCATTTTAGATTTTTACTCTTATGATATTACTAATGGTGACGCTGAAGTTTAAGCGTGAAACGTTCTGTGAGTTAAAATATACACAAAATCAATGACGCGAATACAATGAAAAAGCTGAAGCGGAGACTAAAGTAGACGTAAAGTCAACTATAGCTTCACAGGCTGCTTCAGTATCACCATTGTGTTATGGCTGTAAGGACTCGAGATTTGATTTTGACCAAACTTGACATTGTTATAATAGCGAAAATCAAAAATAAAATTATTGTCTGCTGATTATCCGCTTATGTATGTCTTCAGGGCTCTCATCACGTATGACATCATATTCATAATTACATAATCACATCTTAAAATAAATTTTTGAGAATACATTTCGCCATTGCAATGCACCGCTTTGGGAAAGCAACGATGATGAAAAAGAAAACACTGCAATTATTACGAAGACGAAGGGCACCATTTAGAAATGCATCAGATCCTTTATCACTTGTAGCAATTGGGCAGTGCAGAGGCATTGCACTTTGTTCCCTGAATCATTTTCGAAATATTATTCTTCTAAAACACCGTTTTTTTTTTCAGCGGCTTCGAACTTTAGAAAATATATAATTATAACAAATATCTTAACTTCTTAACTGTTTTTTTTTTTTTTTTTTTGAAAATTAGCTTTTTCTCAGCTATGGTTCAATCAGTTTTGTTCGAAATTAATATCTAAACAATATTTGACATATGCCAGGAGATGATAGCATACTAAATTTTGGAGAATTATTAGAATATTGTTTTTTTTTTTAAAGTTTGGTTTAAATTTTAAATCTGAGTTATTTGTAGATAAACGACATACAGGTGCAATTAAGTACGACTCAGTCGTGCACTTTATTTCCGTCAGTGGGCCTGAGCAAACAGAATAGCCAAGGGGAAGAAGTTTACTAACACGTCAAAATATTTGATATAAGAGGAGTCTACATATGTAAGTATAAGTATGTACAGCAAGACTGGCTGTTTGACTCGACCTTTGACCGTTCCACTATTCCCTTAAATCCACTGATTGTAATACTCCCAAATTTACACCAAATAAAACGAATAAATCATGGAACAATTCAGCTCCAACGAAAATTATAATTAAAAAAGTTTCGCCTTGTTTTTCTTGCCAAGTAATAATTTAAAAAATCCACAATTACGATTTCGAGGAAACTTAAACGATTTGAATGATGAGAATAAATCTCTGAAATCGTTGTACATGAACAATAAATATCATAAGACTGGCACATGCCAAAAAAACGATCATTTTTAAGGTAAAGGGATGTGTCTTGTGTGGCAAGTTACACTTATGATAGTGTAGCCATGGAAATGGTATCACTTTCTGAGTTGATTTATGTAGATATTACTCCGTTCAGCGTTGAGGGGAATACAAATATATGTACGAGTATACGAGTGGGGGCTGATAAGTTGGCGGCCTGAGAAACTCAACAAAGAGTCATCTTCTCATTAGTGATAGCACTAACTTAGTATAGGGTGACCAGATAAGAACGATAGGAAAAGCCATTTAAATAAAAAAACAACGGTGTGAGATATCAAATTAATTCTGGCTTTATTCTGAAGCTACATTCATGAAATTATGTATGGAATAGCACATCAGTGCAGTGCTTCAAGTGGTCGGTTCAATTTTTGATGACTGCTTGGTTGAACACTTGTTCAACTTGTTCACTTGGTCGCTCCAATAATGGCAATTTTGCTTCTTGACATAGCCGCTGATCCAAAAATGAGCCTCGTCCGAGAAGATGATTTTTTGGCCAAAATCCGGATTTTCGGCCAACAATTCCAGCGCCCAATTAGCGAACTCACGGCGTTTCCTATGGTCATCCGGCTTCAATTCTTGCGTCAGCACAATCTTATATGGATGTAGGCCCAAATCCAACCGCAAAATAAACCTGGTTGACTCTCTGGCGATACTCAATTCAGCTGATCGGCGCCGAATCGACATTTCTGTGACTTCTTTGATACTGGCCGCTACGGCGGCTATATTTTCTTCACTGGTTTGTGGCTTAAGGTCCAAAAGAGGTCGCCAAATAAATGCTGGTGTCCCCCAAGGCTCTGTTTTGTCTCCGACTCTCTTTCTTATTTTTATAAATGATCTCTTGCCTGCATTCAGTTTTTCATATTCGTTCCCTTACTCACGCCTTTGCTCTTCGGCTGTAGAAGGGGAACGGCAACGTATGTTAACCACATTAAATTCCAACCTGGACAACATAATTAAATGGGGTTCAACCAACAGAGTGGAATTTAATGCTTCCAAAACACAATGCTGCCTTCTATCTCTCAAGCGAAACCAAAACCCTCAACCATTATCCATGGATGGTACTTGCATAATTGAAACCGAAAGATTTGCCGTTTTCGGTATGTATATTAATAATCATCTTCGATGGAACGATCATATATTCGAGGTCGCCAAAAATGCTGCAAAATGTCTAGGATTCCTTAAACGGTGCCAGAAATATTTTACCCCGTCTGATCTGGCCTCAATTTATAAGGCATTCATCCGTCCTAAGCTGGAATATAATGCCCATATCTGATCTGGTACACCCAATATCAAGCCCAATTTCGGTCGTACTGTCAAATATAGTGGAATGATCTACCAAGCTCTGTATTTCCCCATCACTACAACCTTCAAACAGCCGGGGACAATCTCGACGAGATTTGCAACCGAATCGTAACTCAGGATGAGACTTGGGACGAAGATTTGCGGATGAGAACGAGATCAAGGCGATCGTAGAGAGTCATTTTGAAGGCAAAGAAAAAGAATATTTTTTCGGTGGTATTAAGACACTGTATAGGTATATTGACATTTTGCCCTTCAGTTAACTTCACAGCATTATTAAAGAGTGGCAGAACGCTATCCTAGTATCGAAACTTGTATTTTAGATTAGCTATCAGTGTAACAGTTTCTGCAATGAAAAATAAGTATGTGGAAGATAAGCAAAATAGTGGAAATCCACATGTTCTCTACAGACGTATGTATATCGTTCGTCTTCTCAGAATGAATGTCTTCTCCAGTAATGATAATCTCCCTTTATAACTTGAACTCTGTTGCAATAATACGCTAAAGAGGAATGACTAAACATGTGTGAAGTTCCAAATTTAAGTATTTTTTTTTTTTTTTTTTAATTACCGAAATATATTATATTTTTATTAGTTGACAATGTTCCTTGTTTCTAATGTGACAGTATTTAATAATTTCAAATTGTTTAATTTGTTAATTAAGCCGAACTTGCTAAAATAGGTTTGTGAAGAAAACATCGGGTTTCAAAGTTGTAACGTGAGTTACAATTAAGTTAAATATTTTTATAAATTAGTAATTTATAGCAAACATAACACGATCCCAAACAAAATAAGGAATGGTAATATCGTGTAAACATTGCGATAACCAAAAGGAATAATGTCAATTAGAGCTCTGAATGTATGCGAGTTACAATAGAATGTCCCATGCGCCCAGTACGTCGTTCGTGTTATCCTTTTTCTGTTCCTGTCTCTGTTTCTATGAAACAGACAAACTTCAATTTAATATATGGGTGACAGATGTTTTTCCGTGAACAAAGGGTTTGCTTCAACTAAATTTTTGAGCAAACTATGATGTCTACCTGGCCGATTAGATCATTGTTGACTTGGATTGGCGTACGACCGATTTGATCGTGCCCCTTTAACAAAAGCCATCAGTTGTTATTTCCATATCAATATTTCAGCGAGCCCTTATATATTATGCGTGACGTTGTTCTGGTTGAAATAACAGAATACCTTGATACTTAGGAGCTACGGTTATTTTCTGGATTCTTAGGATGTTTTAAAATCTTTGGCAAAGCAAAATATTAAAGGAAATGACCACCAAAAGTGACTTGGATATAGGATTTCGTCTCCTGGTAAAGTTAAGCGTTCGCTGTGTCCATGAAAATCTGGAATTTATATGTATTGACTAAAGTTTTGAGAAGAAAAGAGTGACATGATGATACATTAAAACTACTTTGAAAAAAATCACAGTAGCCATACATTATTATTAAAAACGAAATACTCAAAGTCCTCACTATTCATTAAATTACAAAACTTGAACAAACTGCCCACTTGGTACATATTAATAAATTATTTCTCCTACAACCATTTACATATTCATACTCAATTTCCGCCATAAAACTAGAGAATCAAAATCAATTCATAAATTATATTTATTACCCTGAACGCACAGAAAATAAAACAAAAATAATTCCAGCAAGCGTTTGTCCCTACACTTTTGTGGGCCATATTTAAAATATGCAATATAAATCACAAACATCGTTCATATAAACAGTGTAAAACTTTCACAATATTTAATTCAAAAGTGCTTCAACCCCTCCCCTCCAGGGCTACCATTCACGGCAACGGTAATTTATTTAATGGTCAATTTGCTTTTCGAGCACAAAATTAATTGCAATTTACACAAAATGGAGTCAACGAGTCGGAAATTATTTATGTGCAATTTTCTTTTTAAATCAATTTATTTGTGAGAAAAATGTATAGTTAAAAAAATTAGGTACTTACATTTTTAATACATTTTTAATACTTTTTTCCTGTTTGTGCGATCTGAAAATACAAAAAAAAAAAAAAAAATATATAATTAGATTTATATTTTGGAAAAACAAAATAACAGAGTGTTAAATAAAGAGTTTAACCAAAGTGTTTTTGCCATTCAGAATTTACGAAAAAATACTTCCGTCGGTTTTCAATTTTAACATTGTACCTATAGTTAATGAACCGCGAAATTAGTAATCAATTAATCAATATGAAGTGCCAAAGCTTTATCCTAACCAACCATTGTTTTATTTCTTCCGTCGTATTAATGAAGTTTGAGCACCTTAATACATCGCGGTTCTTAAAGTCAAGCTATTAGAGTGAAACTTATTTGAAATTTGAACTCTAGTCGAAGGAGACGGACAAAATAGGAATGCGCTTGATTGAGTGAGTGGATTGATGGCTTATTGTGCGGTAGCTTGTTTTTATGTTCAAACAAAAGCACTATGACGAACCGTCATTGCACTAAGACATCTTGGAACAAAATCTTTTTGCGGTCTTTAAGCAATAAAGTTGGGCTATTAAATTTGGAATGTAGGAAGTGCAGTTAATAATAATGGGCGACAAGTCGAGATAAATGCTATCCAATTAAAGAATTACATTATTTTAAGCTTTGGGAGACTGGTCTGATCAAATCTTAGTCAGAACGACAGAAAAAAACCAAGCCAATCCAAAAATACCATTTGCGGAGGCGTTTTGACTAGGAAGAAATGGCATCTCATGATTCTTTCGCTCAACTCACTTCTACTTGAATATTCTCTACTAAATAAATAAAGTCAAACTTAAGTGGCCACTCCCAGCAACAGCTTCTTTTTACTTTGTGACATTTTCCAAGAAAATTACTAAAAATGGCTTTCACGAGCAGCACAATGAAGACGACTATTAGCCACTTCAATCAAGTTTGCTTCATTCAAAATTCATCGACAACAATTTTAGTTTTCTATTCGCTGTCATCCTCGACATGCCATCCCGTACCATATGTAGCAAACTAACAATCTTTTTTTCGTACCACATTTTGTCAGTAGTAAACTTTTTCACTTTAATGTGCAGAATAATTTCCCCTAATTGGTCCCACCGGTGGGCGGCTTCAGTGGATTTACTGACAGCAAACAAAGACCATTCTCACTCTACTATCCAACCTGCTGACGATATGTAGGTATCATTTTTTCAAAACACGCAAATATAATAACAATCATTGCGCTTACATTGTTCAAGAATATACAAGCTCTCGAGACTTGTTGCTAACGTCCAATTAAAAAGTTCAGTAGAAAGGGAAAAGAAGAAAAAATGGACGCAAACCACATAGGAAATGACGACAACACGTATTATGCAAGTCCCCCTTCATAAAAGAAATCTATTGCCACCGGAAGCTAGAAATTCCAAATGGCAAGGACTTATACTGAAGGAAATAACTTAAAATGGTCAAAATGGAGGGAATATGTATGTGTAGAAAATTGCCATCATTGAATGGTGGCTTGGAATTGAAAGGGTACTTTTCTTGAAGGATTTTTGTGTGGTAGAAGGAGAGCAAGTGAGTTTGTCTGGCGGCGACGCTGTATGTGTGGCAATTGGTCAGCACTATTAAATTATCGATCGCTATTTCAACTGTCATCTAATAAAATTTAATAACCAAATAAGCAACAGAGGAAAGAAAGAAAAAATAAAAAAGAAAAGAAAAACTCTCTAGCTCATAGTAATAGTCAGACGTATGGTATGTGCCATTAAAACGAAGGACAGGACTACTGCCACTGTTGCTGCTTTGGTTAGCCATTTTAGTCATTCATAGGCTATTTTGTTGATGGCAAATTGGGTGGATATGTTGTATAATGGAAGAATGATTTGTTAGAGCGTTATTCCGGACATTAATTTTGAAAGTGGAGACTTAATTTATTGGGCCACATTGTTAAAGACGTGCTGCATTTGGTCGATTAGATGTGATATTTATGGACTTTTATGGCGTTCCACAGGGTAGCACTTTTGTGCCTGTAATTATTTTTTAAATATTCATTATTAAAATATAATGAGAAATTACAATTTGTAAATTTTATGGACAAATTATAAAAAAAGCGAGAATAAGACGGGACTAAAATTTCGATTTGAAATATCGAATAAAAGCTATCGATGGATAGATACATAGATATTTATTTCGTATTATAATTTTATATTTATATATACATTTTACAATACAGAGTTACGATATGTTTATATCTTTCTACTGAAACACTATTTTAACAATTTTTGAAAGCAATCATATTTAAAAATAAAGATTTCTTGAAGGGAAGTACGAGAAAAACCTTCAATTAAAGCAACAAAAAAAAGCTATCAACTTATTCGATAGCATCGACATATTTATTCAGTCGATAGTTATTAAAATTCGTTCATACAACTTTTATTCATTGAAATTCTCTTGTATTCAACTTTATATTTCATTTGACTATTCGCTGAATGAGCTGAGTACAGTTCGTAGAGGTTGTAAAATAGCGCGTGATCATGAAAATCAGAGACTAACAGCGTCGAATTACGCCGGATTTATTCCTTCACGCAGCAGTTGTAAACAACTATGTATATTGAAAGAATACAACTTTATCTACAGTGCCGCACAACGAGTGTGTTGGGTTCGAGAAATATCGAAAAAGCATCCCCACGAGCATCCGTTACACTTCTTCCACTCATTTTATTTTAACACAGTACATTTCACTTTATCACTCAAGAGTAATAAATTATGTTTAAAAGATCCAATAAGAAGTAAGCGGTCCGTTAGTCTATCAAATTACAATCATAACCCCCCTTCAAGCGAAAAATTAGCTTTCTTTTGAGAATAAGGAAAATAAAAAAAAGTTAGTAACTCTCTGCCCCCTTTAATCAGCTTTTATTCCGCTACACAAAAAAAAAAACAACTTAAATCAATCAATCATTGTCACACCCCGTCAATTGTCCGTATGATAGTTACGAGTTACCTCTCTCACACCACAGCCAAATAAGCGCACTTAGAGTCACGTCACACAACCATTCGGCTTTTTGCATTATCTCATCTCATAGTCAATCTAAGTTAAATTTATTTCTGTCTATTTTTATGCTCTATTAGCGTAGCAAGATGAGAGCGAACTATCACAGCGCTACACTTACTTGTTGCCAACTTCACTGCGCGCCTATAATATTTTCATTCTTTTTTTTTTTTATCTTTTATTACATCAACTTCAATCAGTTGAAAATAAGCTCGAAGAAAAAAGGAAATTTACGACAGGGCACGGATACGCGCGTCTAATGTGTTTTATATGTGTCCGCCTCGGGTGTGGAACGTGCCGAATAGTAAAATTTAAAATTTTTTTTTTTTTTATGATTCGAAATAGTGGGAAAACTAGCACACAACGCGTAGCTCTGGGGTAGGTCAGGCACGCCTGTGGCAAAAAGTTTATACTACATGTATAGATAAAAAAAATTAAAAATTAATGATGCTTTCTAGTATCTTGAGCATAGCAACAAATGCGGTCGTTCATCTTTACGTTGCCGACCCGATCGGGTTGAAAGAGGCTAAACAAACACCATATGGATGGATTCGACTGGAAAAAACCGGGGAGGTGGTAGGTGGTTATGTTACGCCTCAGCACCTAAGTAAATTTAAATTTAGTACAATACTGTGTACAATAAGAGTAAATATAATAGGGTGAGTCAAAAGTTTATCCGTTCTATGGGGAACATAGAATTTTACTGAATAAGACGAGGTAACAAATTGTAAATGACGGAGTTTAAAAGAGATTTAAAAGTCTACGCCTAATGACATATGAAAAAAGGGAAGAATTTGGTCCGTATGAATAAGAATTCGTGTACCTAGAAGTAAATTGTATTTCTTGAGTATTCTCTTCAGACCTACAAGCAAATGCTGGTATCCGGTAGAATTTCCTCATACGAGTATTTCTGTAACAATGCATTACATATTAGAGAAGGCTGTGCACTGTTTCGAGAATCGTTTAGTCTCGTTTAATGAATCTAGCTCAAGAGGTTAGCAATGGATTTTCTGCAAAATTATACTGAGATTAAAGGTGGTGCGTACGAAAACAGTACCCACAATGTGTGATAAAGAATTTATTTTGGACTCAAATTTCATTAAAAGTATAATTTGGTACAAAATTGATAATACAGGATAGTGCTTGAAGATGTTAAGCAATACTCTACAATACTTACAAATACACGTTGCCTCTCGCTAGTGCTTCATGATACTTCTATAATCTATCCAAATGAACTCGATAATTAAGAATACTAGAGGCTACTCGATGTTTACTGGAGGATACTTAAGAATTAGAGTCGATTAGAAATATTAGAAATTCAATATGTATTTGTATTCATAATCAAATTTACTGTGTGGTGATATTGATTTTATCGTCAAAAATAAACGGCCAAGCTTCTCGCAGCCAACCGTGCTGTGCGACACACGAATGGTAGGGGTCTAAATTTGTTTGTAGTTTCCGAAGGTATATTTTATCGATTAAGAGAAGTTTCTCATGACAATTTTGCTCTCGGATGTCCGTCAGACGTTCGAGAGGGGTGGGACCGTGAAAAAAACTTATTGGTGTTTTCTGGGACTTGCAACTTGAGTCTCTTACTCAGTGATCACGCAATTAACCACAGAGCAACGGCAACCGAAAAAGTGCTAAACTTTAGATTCTTAAGTAATTATGAAACAAGGAGTCCGAATATTTTTTCAAAAGTTCTGGGGATACTTCTTAGACGGTATGATAAATATAGTTATATATGTATGTACATAAATGGATAATATATCTCTACTACGTATTATAAAACTAATCTGCGTGCAATACGTATGTAAGGATGGTCGCGACGAGCTCAGATTCTTCGCAGCTGTGTAGGGTGTTTTTTTGTTTGTGTTGGTTATAAGCTATAAGCTATGTATCAAGTCGAAAACTTTTGAACTTTTTGAATTAGATTGATTTTTCTTATTTTATTCATAAAGTGTCTAAAATACAGTAGAATTTTATAAAATCATCGTATGAACTAGTTCTAACAAATTGAAAATAATGAGATCCACAGAGAAGTTAGGCTTCCACTTAAAGTATCGCTTCGGTTACAACTGGTATTTTGAACCACCGCAAACAAAAATGATAAACAGCTTTCCTGTACCATTTTCCATTCCCTCGTGATTTTCATTTGAAAACCTAAATATTTATTCATCTCACAACTTGCCTTCAAGCGACTATAGCTACATACGAACATATATATCTCGTTTAATACTCGCACATAAGAAAACACATAAACGGGTGCCATACTTGCCGCCACTGCCACAAAATTCCCATAAAATATACATTTGCTGATTTTTCGGGTGGCCAGCATCGACACCATTCGCAGCTGTGATTCTCGGGGTCATTTTGTTACGTCTAAGCAGTTGGCAAGGAGTTAAAAAAGAAGTAAACAATTCAAAGCGAAAATATAATAATAAAAAAATATATATAAACACACATATATACTATATAAACGTTAGTAGAGATTCTTTTATTAATTTCATGTCGACTGCCCTGAGCGGGTGAGTGAGTGACTGAATACTCAGTGATTTTTATTTGTGGGTCGTAAAAATAATTGATGTTGATGCTTTTTTTTGTTCTTTTTATTTTGTATCTTGACGCGCACGTAGTCTCTCAATGATGGACAGGAATTTTTACGTTCTACTGATCACTTTGATGATAAAAAGTGCTGGCTGGTGTCCTAATTTATATAAAAAAAAACTTTTATTTTGTTCACATTTTTTTTAATTTTTATATGAAACAGAAAATAAGAACTGTGTTGATGGAAACATTTACGCTGAATCCTTTTTGCACTGATGAAATCAAAGGAAAAATGACACCGATGAAAAAAAAAAAAAAAGTGTATTTTCCAATCGAATGTAATCTTGTACCTGTCACGTCGTTTTTGATTGCAAAAAGTACAGAAAGAGAAAAGTACATTTATCTGATTGCATGAGAGGAGTCGCAAGTCATAGGCCACATGATATAGAAACAGGCGGACAAGAGTAAAAAAAAAAAAAAAAAGAAATAAACTTTTCTGTTTATTTTCTTTATCATCACATAATAGAAAATTTATCATGATATACAACATTTTTGTGTATTTTTTTTTTATTTTCAGCTGACAGGAGTATTTCGGTTTTATTTTGTGAAATTTTTGCTGAGTAATATCACTTGGTAAAATTTATCACGACAGCGAGTGGAAAGGATGTATTTCTGATAAACAACATTCATGCAGTCGGAGTATTCGATTGAATTATATGGCGTTTTAAAATTTCAGCAAATATTTGTCATCTCTATTATTGATCTCAAATTTAAGAAACAAACACAATTTTTTTCGCACGCAAAATTTTTGGAAGAGAATTGATGTACCTGTTTTTTTCTTCTAAATTAATGGCGATTAACATAGAAGAACATATTATGTATGTACGTTCCGAGTTTTGCAGAAACTCTCTTGGCTCTTGAACCCAAGGTAAAACAAAATAACAAATCGACAATTGGCAAACAGTGAAAAATGTATCAAATATTAAGAAAATACTGGGCCCAATTCTTCCAACCACTCACTTTGCAATTTGCTCTAATCAATTATATACTTTTAAAATGTACCATATTTTCAGTTTGACGCAACATACGAGTAACTTGATAAGAAGTTAGGATAGGAAGTTAGGAAGTTCCGTCAAACTGAAAATATGATAAATTTTAAAAGTATATAATTGATTAGCTCAAATTGCAAATTAAAAGTTGCTTATCAAAAATGAAAAAGTGATAAGTCGTTGATTTTGTTAAAATTTGCATACATATTATAATTATTCTCACGAAAAATGAAGAACTTGCTCATCTTATAATGATAAATCACAATATTGACACTGTTATAGCTGCTGCGGCAGCTTCTTAAAAAAGATATTGAGTGGCATTGGAATGATAGTCATGAAAAAGGGTTTGGAAAGCTAAAGTTGTTAATCTCGCAGGCGCCTATATTGACGTACTATAATAGTAACAAACCAATAAAACTCTCGGTCGATGCATCAAAATCAGCTGTAGGTGCAGTTATTCAGCATGATAACAATCCAATTGCGTATACATCAGCAACCTTGACCTCATGTCAGCAAAATTATGCACAAATTGAAAAGAAACTGTTTGCGATTCTTTTCGGGTGCGATCGCTTTCATAAATTTGTTTACGGTAAAGAAATCTTGTTTAAAACCGATCATAAACAATTGATCCCAATATTTGCAAAACCTTTATATAGAGTTCCTCCACGGCTGCAAAGATTTATGCTCAGTTTACAGGCGTACAATATTAAAATCAATTATAAGCCGGGTAACGAGATGGATGTGGCAGACACTTTATCTAGAGCCAAATGAATTTTTGAAAGATTTTGATAGTGAAATCGATCTACATTGCAACTTAATCATATCAAATTTGGCCGTGACTGAGTCAAAATTAGAACAAATACGAAACGAGTCTGCTAAAGATCCGGCTTTAGTAAAAGTGATGGAGTATTGCAAAAAGGGATGGTCGGATGTAAAAAATAAGATAGATGCAATACGTAGCAAGGCCATATTTTAAGGTTAGGAATGAGGTTCAGGTTATTGAAAAAAATTATTTTTATGTCGAATAGAATTATCATACCCAGACAATTGCGCTCTGAAATAATGGGTTTGATTCACGAAGGTCATATGGGCGCAGAAAAATGCATGAGCTTGGCTTGTGAAATAAGAAATATGGTCTACAACTGCGAAATATGCATTCGACATAAAGTTCAAATGCTAGAGAGCCATTATTACCACACGAAGTAGTCGAAGTGCCTTGGCACAAAATTGGAATTGATTTTTTTGATTTTCAGGCAAAAAAGTATTTATTAGTAATTGATTATTTTTCGAAGTATATTAAAATTGCCGTTTTAAACCACGGGTTTTCCGCAAATAAAGTAATTGGGAGTTAAAGTCTATATTTGCTCGGCATGGAATCCCAAAAATTATGATCAGTGACAATGGTCCGCCTTTAGTTCATATTATTTTGTAAAGATTGGAATACTGAGCATAGCACTTCAAGTCCGTATATTTCTCGTTCAAATGGACTAGTAGAGAGATCAATCCAAACTATCAAAAAACTGTTAAGGAAAAGTATCGAAGGTAAATCGGACCTGTATATAACATTGCTACACTATCGTACAACACCAAATAAAAGCTCTTATTATCCGTCTGAACTTTTAATGATCCTATTCAACTACGGACTAAAATACCAACAAATTTAGAAAGTCTGAAACATCACAGTGTAGACACCAGAAAAGTTAGCAGATACTTACAAAACAGTAAACAAAAAATGAGTTATCACTACAACAAATCAGCTAGGCCTTTAAAACCATTGGAAAAAGGGGACACAATTTACTATCAAAAGACTCCAAAATAAGTTGGTACCCCGAATTGGTTATAGATAAGTGCAAGGAGCCCAGATCGTACATCGTAAAAGGGGAAAACCACGAAACTTATCGCCGAAATCGTTAGCATATAATCTATCCTCCTAAGAGCAAATTGGAGAAAGACACAGACATAGGTAGGCACTCGCGAAATGAAATGAATCGTTCTGACGGACAGGCTCTTGGCTCACAATGCAATGCAACGGATAGTCCAGTTGGCAGGGAGTCTACAAAAGGTAACAAAAAGGGTAGCGTTTTTTCACGCTTTGGTAGAAAAATTAAAGCACCGAACAGGTTGAATTACGAAACATAAAATTCATTTGACATCTGTATATATAAAAAAAAAGTATTCTAAATATTGGATTACTTTATTTTATCTTTATTTTTTTTTTTAAAAAAAAAGAGAATTAAATTTGAATTACTTAACTATTAATAATATAGTTTTAAGTTCTAAACCATATATATTTACTTTAATTTAAACTTTATATTATTATATTAATTAAGCATTACATATATATCATATTCATTTTTGAATGTTTATGTTAATTTGAAAAGGGAGATGTTACAGCTATGTAATAAATAAAGAGCCAGTATGGCTCTGACCGTCAACTGAGTTAGTCTCTGTTTTCTCTCACATACAAAATGCATGGAATTCACAAATCAATTGTGTATAGAACTGTCCACCTCGCGTGAAGGCCTTTATTACGAATAATATCTGTTGGGAAGAAAACTGGCATCATATCCCATGAGTTTGTAATCAATTTGAATTTTCTCAAGTTGCTGATTATATCAATGAAGCAATATTTTGTATTAATTCCAGACTACTATGTAAATCGATACAGAAAATAACGTATCAAATACAAAAAAAAACAACCAATATAGACAAGTTCTAAATTTATTTGATTCAAATTTAGATTTAAGTTTATCCATGTATCTATTAAGCTCAAAGAACTAAATGTAGGAAACATAAAAACTTTAATACTAATCGCAAATCTATAAGTTCTTTATTTTGACAAGTATGTAGGTAAGGTATTTGGTAAATCAATAAAAAAAAAAGGACAATTTGCTTAACGATAAGTAACACAAACATACGTGGCGTATGTTATAGTTCCCTGTTGTTTGAGATGCCAAACCATGTGTTGGCATACTTTTTTTTTACTACAAACACTACATCTGACTTTGGTGGCTTTCAGATAGGTCCTGGCTCAAGAATTTAAGTAACGGGCAGACAGTTTGATATGACTTCAAATGGAATAACCAAGTGGAAATTTCCTGAACCTGGAAGTCTGCATGAAAAGTATCTTAAAAGAAACCAAGTTATCAGCCGACTGATCCATTCGAATTATTTCATAAAACTTATACTACAAATTACTTTATATGAGCTTCAGTACGTGACAATATGCCCTCCCTCTCTTAACAGAAGTGAAAAGATGTGATCTAGCCTTTTATAAGTTATTAAAAAATACCAAATATAAGCATTTCGTAAAAAAAAAATGTAAAAGAAAACAGGAAGAGCATTTTTTTGGATACAAATTCATTAGAATTCGAATTTGATTGATATACTCGGTATGTCCGTAAACTGTCGCAAAATTGCTAAGAACATCTCTGGTATTTGAAGAGAAATGAAAGATAATAATATTTTTAATATTTTTAAAATTGATAATATTTAGTAATTTGTCCCATTAATAGAAAATTATCATCAGCCACTAGTTCAGAGAGCTTTAGGCTAGAAAAAAGTGCCTGTAGCTTCGATATATATTTTCATGGTCTACTATACTATACTATAAGGGAATCCAGAGAATACATAATCTGATGAATCGTTTTTTTGTTTGATTTAGATAATACTATATAATTCAACGTTGAATTCTATGTTCAATACCTATCCAATAATACCTTCGCTAATAAGAAGTATTGCATCTCTGCAACTTTGTGCTTCAACTACTTTTTTTAAAATAGGAAATTAAGGAATCCATTTTCGAGAATACACTAAAAATTATTTAACCAGGCATTCTCGAGAAATCGAGAACGAAAATTTTCGAGAATATACATACAAATACTTTGCTCGATTTGAATGAATGACCTGAAAGACAAGATATCTCATCTGTCTTTTACCAAAGGTCAATATGAGGAGTGAATAATTTTTGATGATTTAGTATGCGAGTACTTGTACTGAAAACCTAAAAAAAATTGACTGCAGTTTGTGAAAACAATTTGCAACCATTCCATCATTCTTATGTCGGTACTCAAGTTCTTTGATGGCTTTCCAAAAATGTCCACTACCGAAACCCAAAATCCATCAGTGCTTTTAGTTCTTAAGGACTTTTCTGCGCAAAATTTGTTTTCTTTTCTTGTCTTTTTTATGTGTAATGTTGCAGAATAAATGAACGTACATGCACAACATTCCCTAGTATTTTCAACAAAGAAGTAGGGTTATTTATAAACAAACTTTTAACGCTTATAAATGCAAGCGTTTCATTTTGGCAAAACGAAAAACTTTCTAGACACTTTCCCAAGGAGAATGAAATTTTATTACCTTAGCAGGAAGCATTTATTTACACTTCAACTTTGCCTGACTGCTATTCATCTTTCCAACCTATCGGCAAAACAAAACAGCACACTGCAGTGGCACCCACTTTACCTTCTATTCAAAGAATTCAGGACATTTTATAAACAAGGGAGATGGGACCCCAGAAAGCCTTTTTGTAATTGGGTGTATAATGAGTTTTTCGAGTCTTAAGCAGAAGAAGAGTTCCCCTTTGGGGTGAAACTTTTTACATTTTGGGACTTTGACAAGTGATGATGATTGGATTTTTCAACTTGATAGTTATAAACCGGAAAACTTGACAGGCAGCAAATATGTACGAGTATGTCGATCTAACAGCAGGCCTTCATTAAATACGTGCTCTGCAGTAAACTTCCCATTCTTTCGGTCTTTAATTAGGAACCACAAAGGCAAATCAACTCGAGGATGGTGATGAAAAATAGTCTTTTGCATAAAATATCCGGACATTTTTCACCACTAATTAAGCGTGGAAAATTCTCCACTTTCAAAGCTCTTTCATTGCATTTACATCCAAGTTTCTTTCACTATACCGAGGGCTCTCGTAGAGAGATGCGAAGTACCAATACGAGGTGGAGTATCCTGGAAATGCATTGACACATACATACATATATTATTTTGTTTGTGCTGCTTGTAGAACTTCGTTTAAATTGAATGAAAATAAATTAGTTTGTAAAAAACAGACAATAGCGGTTTTTCCAACCTTCCGTCAGTATGCATCAGTGCCCCCATTAACTCAAATACTATGCACATTTTCATTGGTCTGAGCGAGCGAGCTCTCATCAGCAGGCAGAGGCGTCAGGGTTTGCGTGGAAATTAAAACTTTTAATTAGCGAATTTATCCTTTGGGGCAAAAAACAACCGACCCGTGTGTACAAAGTCAGAAATGGAATCAAATTATAGAGTCCCACAGGGGTTTCTATTTCGTTTGAATTTTTATGCACTTCGATATGTGTGTTTACATTATCCATTTGTGCAAATAGAATTCATCGAAATAATTATTATTTTTATTTAGTTTTCAATACTTGTGTGCGATACATGGTTGATTTTTTTTTCTGTTTTTAAATAAACAGGTACATATACCCATGTACATTGAAAGATGAGCACAGATGTCGCTGAACAGTGCACTTGGGTGATAATGAGATTATATAAGAGAGATGTGAAAATATAGTATGTTACTTTAGTGTCAATAATATTAAAAATAAAATTAAATAGTTAATTAACAAATTAATGTGAATGAAAGCAGAATTCATTATTTAGATTTGGTGATAAAAATATAACGATTTTAATTAAAAATAAATAAATAAATAACTTTTGCGGCATGCAGTACTTCAGTACGGCAACATATTCGACGGTTACCTAAATATTCAGTTCGTCTGCTTCAAGTTTCCATTTAAAATGATATTACTCTTCGAAATTACTGCTTTGTAGACAAGGTTCACTCTTCTGTGACTTATTCAAAAACAAAATAAAGCAATATAAATTTTTGGAAATTCTCGGACTCTCAATATGCTACTCAAGCAAGGATGCCAATGTAGCACTTTCGTGGCTAGCTTCAGCCCTATTTTAGTTAATTTAGCCACCAAAACTCGGAGTTTGACTGCAAGGACAATTTAGCCCTTTTAAGTACTTTCATCCCTCAATCTAGCTCGCAACGATGAAGTTTGAAATACACAAGAATATTAAAAGAAGATTCTTCTATACGATCAATATTCGACATTTATGTATATGTTGAATGCTAATGAGTTAGCATCATTGTTACAATTAGCGTTATATAGGCTGCAGTCGAATAGTTTGTTTATTCTTCACACCCCGGCTTAAAGCCATTTCTTCCGTGCAATTATAAATGTTTAATGTATTATATTTGTATAACTTGTTACATTCACAAATACGAGTAAATATTCGACAATGCACAATGTAATTGACTGCCTCTAGTGTAATACTAAACATTTATACAATATAGGAGGGAGGTTCTGATTACGAAAATCATTTGTTTCACTCAAGGTTTTAGAATGAAGCAAATTATGGCTGAATGAAGTCCTACGCGTAGTACATATATTGCGATACAAAGTCAAATGGAAATATAAATTTTTTTTTTATAATTTGCGCGCCAAAAGGAGTATTAATACCCTTATACTATTACAGGGCACGGGCATTGTATAGATAGACAGACAGAGAGAGAGAGAGAAAGAAAGAAAGATTTGGTTTAGTGGTTTGAAACTCAGATGGTATTAAGTTTCTGTAAACTCCAAGGGTAGCGTCCAGATAACTGGGGAGCTTATTTGTTTAGCTTTTATCGTTGCTCATGATTCACAGTATTTTTTTCAATCCTCCTGATGTCCAGCCATATGACCACTCACTGCCAGTGTTATGCCTTCGCAGTAGAGTTGACTTAGCTTTCGCAATTAATCGACTTTTTTATTTATTTCATGCGAAATCAGGATTTGAACCGTGAACCTACAAAGTGACAAGCGATGATGTTAATGATAATTTATGATGATAATTTATTACCACGGCCACATTAGTATGACATTCAGCACGAATTTGAATAAATACAAGAATAGCTTATGGACTTCTACAGTATATCCTACATGTACGAGTATGTTTGCAAATACGATGCAAATGAAGAGCGCGTCTAGATTGCACGTACGATTTATAAATATTTTTTTCGATTCTGATGATTTTTAGGTGAGACCATGTATATATATTGAAATAGTTAGGAATACCTGAAGTAGAAAGGATTGTGTATGTACGAATAATGTATGCTTGTAATTCTAGTTTTGAACACAAATTAGACCCATTTTTCCTAAATTTAGCTTCAATATTAGAAATAATATTGGCATCATTGGACTCAAAACAAGGGCTACAATAACACTTCCTCGTGGGGCACAGCTTATTTAATTTATCTAACTTACAAGGAAAGTGTAGGCCGTAGGTTTTCAAAATGTTCTAGAATTTTATGCAGTTTTGCGTTCGATTATATGTAGAATTGTTGAAATTGGTATAGATTTAGTGAAAATAAAGCAAAGTTAGGAATAATGATTACATGAGCAGAAATTAATCAGACTTTGCTGTGACTTCCAGGTGCACACAATCTAATTTACGTATATCGTTTACGTATGTTACATTTTCGCGCACATTTGTATAAAATCCGTGAATTCACCCTAAGATGGCGGCGGATTCATGAATTCATCTCCAAAACTTGTGAACGCACTCCGAAATTGCCGGATTCATAAAAAAAAAAACTGCAAAGTGTGAGCCTGTTCAGTAAGTATCAAGACTATTTGAATTATGTCTTTTTCGTTACAAGAGAAAACGAATTTGAATTTCGTCGGTTGGCTAAAAACAAATCAACTACCGAAAGTCATATTTCCTATTTACTTGTAGTATAAAAGCAGGACAAAAATAATTATAAGAAAAAGGAACAAAGAATACTTTATTCCATTTTACGTCATTTTGTCTCAAAATGGATCTTCGATTCAGCCACTACTAACTAAATTCAACACATAATTAAAGTACCATTATTGAAATCATCAGCGAAAAACTATTCGTATATATCCAGTTTTATTACCTCCTAAATTGATTTTTATTAAAATCGTTGACTCATTTTCCATAAAATATCCGAACTACGAGTATCTACAAAATTTGAACATCTTACTCTTTTGAATTCGATCGGTTCATTGGGTGAGCTTTTCGGCGGGTCGTGTGAAATACATAGGGTGCTTAAATTTCATATTTCTGCAGATACTACAATGGATCGGTGTAAGAGTCGTATCGGAATAGTTAATAAAGCGAAGTGGGTGGCCATGGTGTAGGAAGTAGTGTGTTCGCTTTTGACCTGAACTGTGCACGTTCAACCCCGGAAGGGGAACAGCAACCACAGCCATCCGAGCATAAAAGAGAAACGAATAAAATCCAAGTTTCTCCATCCATTACACCAAAAGGAGTTCTGTTTGGTAGTACAATGTACTTCATGTGAGTCTGAGTGCTCCGGGATTTGAATATTTCCTTTTAAAATAAAAATAAAGTTAATAAAGCGGAACAAATCCAGTATTTGTCAACCTGACTTGCAACAGAGGCACAAAAAGACATTTCAAAAACCGAGCAAAAATGGAAGCCCAGAAATTTATCAGGAACGTTATATATATGTATGTATGAATGTGTATTTGCATGTACATACACAAAAAGTATGGAATCCCTTTTCGTCTGTGTGCTTGCATTCCTCTTAATTACTTCATTTATTAGTTAGTTATTATTATAATAATTATAAAACATTACAATTATTATCTCTCGATAGAACTTGAACCTACAACTCCCATTTGAAATTTATTGAATAAGTTCATTCACATAGGAATCTATGGTATTCGTTTCGTATTTTGCATTGTTTTCCAGTATTGCAGTCCAGTATTAAAAATTAAACTGAATGGATTTACTTTTTGAACACAGCCCTTGAATTACTTGTTTCAAGTGAAAATGGCGTGGTATCTTTGGCAGGAGGGTGGGTCATATACAAAGTGTTGTTGCTTTGCCTCACGTATTTAGAGACAAGAAATCGAATTACAAAAACAACAATGTAAACAAATGGCTGTCGGGAAGAAAATGGGATATTTCTTTACTTATTGATTTCTGCACATGAGCTAGCGATATCCACCAAAGCGTAAAAAGTTTAAAATTAAAGGAGAACATCGACTGCGTTTCGAAAAAAATATTACGCCCGCGTACTGAGATATTTAACGAAATTGAGAAAGATATGATTCTTTCTTTTTTTCTTTTAAACTGTCAAATGAGTAACAGCTAATGGGTTTGACAGTAAAAAGGATTCGAAATCAAAAGAAATTAATTTGTGGAATGTATTTTTATTAAAAAAAAAAAATAATCAATTTGATTTGATATGATTTGGGCAATCTGTGTTTAGAAAAAAGAAACGTTTTCCATTGACATTTATTTGAAATCCGCCTTAAATTACCGTTTCTCTCGGCCGCATAGGTCTAGTAATAATAATAAGAACACTGTTGATGAAGCAAAAAGAAAATCGTAGGTTGCGTTAAGGTAAGAAAAAATGTTAGATGATGTGGTGTCCATTCGTACATTCTAGCCCACACAAATGTGCGTATTTTTCACCCGATCATGTGACATATCAAATGAAAGGTGAAGACTGAAAATATTCAAATATGATGAGAGAAAATTTTTAAAAAAAAAGTCATGGAAGTTGCTGGAAAACTATAATAAATCTTTCGGCATAGGTAGATCATGAAAAATCTACACGTCCGACTTATCTTAAATCCCAAATATAATCAAAATCCATTCAGATGATACGACCATTTTTTATACCCCGCCGCATATCCATATCATAAACGTCAATTCTTATTGTGCTGACTAAATATGTTAAAACTTTGTACATATTGGTGATAATCACTTCCTACAGCATATTTTTTTTGTATTATATGATATATAGAATAAGACCTTTAACTTAAACAAATTGGACAAATTCCATAGAGTTGCAAAAAAATAAAAAATAAAAAAAGAGCACTCTCCATTAGAACTCATCTCCAATCACCCTAGACAGGTATTTAATATTCATTCTCTCCTGTCATTACGAATTCTCTTAATGTCAAAACAACCCGATTAGTTTTAAGCCGTTTAATTGAAATGAAATTATAAGTTTTTAATTATACAATGTGTGACATGGTTGTTCTGTTATGTAAATGTTAAATGGCAGCCAGAGTCACAAGGCAGGTGGCACAGTTGGTGACAAGATAATAATTAACTAATGAAGTTTTGAACTGAAAACGTGTTAATGGGAACATGTAATGGACATTTGTAAGCAATTTAAATGCATCTAATGTATTTCCCATGCAAGGTAGTGTTTAACGTCACTTTGATGTGGATTGGCAGTCATAGCCAAATAAGTGTGTAGGAAGAAAAAGTGATCAGATTTAGTTGTTTTATGTCTAAAGACAAGACATACAAAATTTGCAACTTTTTGACATACATTTTCTTTTTTTTTTTTATGCTAATTTGTGTTCTGTTAGTTGCTACATGAACATATTCGTTTTTGGAATATTTATTTCACTCTCCTCATGCACGGATGTTACGAAGTTACTGCAGGACTTAGTAAGTACACAAAAAACAAATGTGACACTGATAACCAACGTCAAAATCATACTTCCTACTCTAGATTCATAAATATAATCCGCAGGAGCGTGCATATTAATTTTTAAGTCTATAGATGAAAGTGGGTAAAGGGAAGGCTACCGGCTCGTTTTGAATTTTTTTTGTATATTTTGTTAACTTTATTTAAATACGTAAAAGATAAAATATTGTCCGGAAATTGCACAAAAAAGACAACCATTTATCAAAGGACACAATTTGTGTTAAAATTTATTAACGTGTGAAGAAAAATCATCAGAGTGAATCCGCAGGCTGATGTTAATTGAAACTTATAAATGCAAAACCTCTAAAGAGGCATTTCAAAGTAAATTCCACAACAACTTTCACGTAAGGAATTCGTGTAAATAAATTCCTTTTCTCTTAATTTTCTATACCACCCCCATCACACTTCCACGTGACTACATTAAGTACCACCATAAGAAAAGCGAAAGCCACTTGCATTCACACAAAAAAAAAAGTTTAAACCTACCTCATTCCATTTTCTTTGGTTTCCTTTGGCGAACCCTTACAAGTAAAAGCTCTACACAGCATCTCAAAAGTTATTGACCGCGAAAAATGAACTCTGCGTGTTGAATGGAACAGGAAGAAAAAGATAAAGAAAAGTGCAGAGCACCGTAATTGTCCTTACACAATGTGATTTCTCTCAATGATAGGTCGGCGGATGATAAAGACGCGATGAAAGGACATTGGACGGAAGTCTTTCTTTCTGTGCACTTATTTTCGTTTTTCCCTATTTTCTTAGACCTCAATTCTGTAGATTTTCACAGGTTTCTTCCCTACACTTACGTAACAGACGACATTATTGTCCTTTGGCATTACGACGAGCAGCTCTACACACACCGACCTACGTCAATGGTAAACTTTTTCTTCACGTACGAAAAAAGTTTACTTTACTTTCTCTTTACATCCGTTGTTTTTCTTTTTTTTTGTCCTCTCCTGAGCAATTTTCAATCAAGTTGCTAAATTGAGTTACTATTAAGCTGAATGCAGACAAGTGTTAGGGAGATGAGAGACTATGGACCATTTTTATTTTAGAAATGGTGTGAAAAATTGGACTTAAGGAGGTTTTAGAATACGAAATATTGTCAGGTGGGAGTAGGGGAGATTTATATTACTGGGCTGGTTCAGTTGCTGGTTTCTAATGAAATACTGAAATCGTATTGAAGTTTCTCAACGTTGTATTTTAAAGAAAGTGGAATGGTGAATTTTGGTTCAATTTACACATATTGTCGTTTACTTAACAACAAAATGTTTGACGATTAAGGATTTAGTAGATATTAGCATTTTTGCGTCTATTGTTTGTACCCCTCCAATACAATATTCAAGGTTTTGTAAATGGACTTGAATCGGTAGCCGGAAAAGTGGTCCTCTAAAAGCTACATGGAGAAGAATTTTACAGAAGGAGAATCGAGGACTATAGAAAGTGTTGGAATAAAATCTAGAGAACCTATCTATTGTATATATAGGAAATACTTGGTCAAATACACTGTGCTCCACGAGAAGAAACAGAAACTGATAAAAAGAAACTGTAAGTTAATATGTAAGGTTTTGTGACTATATTATTATAAGTTATCAAACAATTCGCTGTGATTGTGGAAATTGTTTATACATTAATCTTCAAGTTTTTCGTCGTTTCTGTTTAGTAAGCAATTAATTATTACATTCGTTTGGTTCGGTACCGGTATTTAATGCAAATCAAAATAAAGTGCATGACTGAGAAGCACGTATTTCCACCTACATATGTACATACATATGCATATGTTGTTTTATTGTAAGTCCGTTAAAAATTCAAAAGAATATTTTTATAATTTTCCAAAACTTGGTACATATACCACGACTTTGCATATGTCAAATATTGTCTAGACAATCTAGACTACGTAGATAATCAAGAAATAACCAATTAAAAAAAAACAGTTAATAAGTAAATTGCCGTGATATCAATTACATGTGCAACATAACAATTTGAACAAAATCGTGAGAACTGTTTTACAATTTTAATCTCGGAGGAGGTGTGGTGTGTCAGACATCCGTGAGAGGTGTAACCATTAAACAATTTTTTTTATTGCGATATGAACCTGAGAGTTATCCTCAGTGCCTCTCAATTACAAAATCTTAACAGAGAATCTAAAGAAAAGGCTTCGAATACACCAAATTTATCTTGCCCAATAAAAATGTCACTAATAGCTTGAAACCCATAAAACCCAAAAATTGACAAGATAATTTCGGCTTTATTAATGTGTGTAACTTCCAAATGAAGATACTGACTCTTATCTCGAAATCATCATTAACTTTTATGTATACTTTAAGTCTTTCCTCATTGCCCTTTTGTATCTAATTACATACATTTACGCCGTATGACCTCCTAAAAAAAAGATGTCAAAAATTCAAACCATGCTTTCTCCATTGTTTTCTATACTGGATAACAAAAGTGAAACCATTCCACGGAACATCTTCACCATTTACGCACACTCCGAATCTCTCTAATGACAGTTAAATTGTCACAAATAATTGTCATTCAATGGTCGCCACAAGTGACATGCGACATAGCCTGAACCATGAAAAGAGTATGATGATGTGCGCGCCCTGAATGTAGATTACCCCATAATCACCACACACACCTCTCACTTTCACCACACACAGCTCAGAGTCATAGGTAAGGCGATGGAGATGTCTTGAAACTGTATTACTACGATCAACTCACGTCTCAATTTCGATTAAACATAAAAACAAGTACCCTCTACTAAGCGCACACGGTATATGGTGGTCGGTCAAGCAATGCCCTCTACGTGTCAGGTCTCAATGCCAGCAGGAAAAGCTGCGGGAAGAACGTAAACAAGAAACAAAAAACAAAATAAAACTATGTACATACGAGTATGTATGTAATCGGAGTTGGAAAGCGTTGCAAATGTCGCATGAAATTTAAGCTCAAGTGAAACTATATACAAGACGGTGGTTGTAAACATGGGATTTGTTCTGATTAATTCATGTAAGTTGGGCTTGACTTTTGTGAGAATCTAATCCCTGTCGTTTACTATGCAATGACAGAGGTCACACGCACAGTCGGTATTCCTCTTGTTGCGTTTGGGGATATTCAGCTGAGCTTAAGGCCAATTTCCTTCATAAATCATAATAAAATGGAAAAGAAAAACAGCAGCACACAAAACAAAACTACACCCAAAAGAAAGTCAGAAGGATCCGCTTTCAATTTGAATTCAGAGAATCCCCTAATGAGAAGATATTCACACAACAAGGGAACACAAAACGACAAAGTCACTCGCTTAACTTCACCTTCTGGATGAATTGTACTCTATGGGCGAACACAATGGCAATGTGCACCACTGGAGGGACATACGAAAGTTTTCTGTAACAGTCGTACGGTGGGGAAAAAAATTGAATAATGGAAAAGTTTCGTAACAAATTCCGAAATTGGACAATTTACATCCTTTGCACATGGAATGCTTTATATTACTTATTTTCGGGGTTTGCTTCTTTCCTTTTATCGGCATATGTCCTCATGGTGGGTTGGGTAAGTAAATAATGACAAAATTGTGTATATTTTTGGGGTAGTAAGTGGGAGGGATGAACACTGTCGAGTGAGGTACTCGTAGGAGCTTAAACATTTGCGAAGATTTATGATACTGAAGTTCTGCGTGACCTTGCGAATGTTATCTTTTCGATTTGGTTGTCACTAATATTTCAATGAGATATTAGATAATTCTAGTGATGAATTTATATCGTCGTAGGAAATATGGAATACAGGAAATAACCTGGTAGGTGATTTATAGAATGAAACTGTGAAAAGGTTATACGTATACTATAACAAGTACCTAATATTGTTTACAGTGTGCGCGGAAGAAGTTGGCGAAATGTTTGCTGAATTTAACGCTGGGCATAGTTCTGCTATCAGCGGAACATGAAACAAATTCATTATGATAATTTCGTTAGCGTCAGGCTGTTCATCAGAGAATTTACTGATTGGAATATACTGTGAATCATAAGCAACAACAATCAAAATTGCTCTCCAGTTATCCGGACGCCACCCTTGGAGTTTACTGAAACTTAATACCATCTGGGTTTCAAAGCCACTACACCAATCTTTCTTTCTCTCTCTCACTTTCTATAAACGCCCGTGCCTTTAAATAACTTGAGGGTATTCATATCCCCTTTGGGGTGCGTACTGTAAGTTCGAAGATTTAGTAAGATGAATGTGCCGGGAAAAAAAAATCGTCCAATGGGTAGGTTCGAAAACGTGCAAAGGTGAAAGATCTGGACATGGGAAGATTGAAGCCAAGGTGGGCCATAAAACTAAAAAGTACATATATGTATATCCTTTCACTGATTGCTCGAAAATGTTCAGAGATAAAATATTCGGACCCCTCACTGTCTGGCAGTGTATTCCATGCCGAAGTTTTAGACATCTTCGGCAAATAATCTATACTTTACGCAGAGCAAATTTGACACGGTCATGCAATTTGACATGAGATGAAATAGCTTGGTAGAAAAATACATTTTAAAGCATCAGAGTATTGTCAAATAATACATCTGTTGCCATTTGTCAAATTGTATAATCTGATAATAATCATCTACAAGGTGTCTCAGAAGAAAGTTTATATTTATTTAGCTTACTGCGTGAACGCAAAGAATCCGAGGGGCGCGGGGGTATGTCAATCAGTAGCCTGGCTCTAGGGAATTCAGTCGCTATAAAGCGTTTCTCGGGACCGGACTGCGCGTTGTGCGTTCGAGAGTTTTATAAAAACGGTGATTCGGTGACTGTAGCGCGTAGAAGATTCTGCAATATTCGAAGTTTTCGCCACTTAAATGATGGGCCAAGCATACCTTTCATTCGAAAAATGGTCAAAACGTTTGAAGGAACAGGTATAACTCTGGCAAAACCAATATCCGGCGACCAAGATCATCAAGAACGGTAGAAAACGTGGAGAGTTTTAATCAGTCTGTTCGTGACGATCCGAACCTTGCTATTCGTAAGCAAAAAAAGTAAGACATTTTACTGTTCGACTAAATGAGTGCTACGAACGTGAGGGTTTAAATTTGGACAATATTATTTTTAAGAAATAAATTGCAAAATTGTGTACTTTAATAATTAATAAACATTTTTTCAATATATGGCTTACTTCTTCTTTAATCGATCCACTAAATATAAACTATCCTTTGAGACACCTTGTATAAATTATAACCGCCTACTATAACCTACTTCAAGAAAAAGAAACCATGCACTCATGTACTCAAAATGCGGCGGAGCGTATCACTGCCAATCTTTTCAATTAGTCAAATGGTATGCAATTTGAAGAAAAATTATTGAATTAGTCGAACTAGCAAACAACTTGATGGAATTTCGCACGCTTGTCACAAAGAACTCAGTCAGTCAGTCAAATCACAAGAGAAATTGTGACAAAAGAACAAAAAAATATGGCAGGTTATTTAGCGTCTGCATACTTGTACCTCTACCAATGGTTTCATGTTTGTGTCTCTGCCGGAAATTACCGTCAATTATGTACAGAAAAAAAAGGTGTAATTTTGCAAATGTCCCTTTGATTTTCCAATTGTATGAACAAAACTAGTTGACAATTTGTTGCTAGCTGCCGCTGATTGTTCTTCCATTTCCATCTCCCACTGCCACAATTGAGTGATCATTTTGTTGCGTACGATCCACGACAAAAAAAAAAAAAAGCACACACTAATTAGTTTTCTTCGTTTGACAGTAACACGCAAGGCAGCTTAGAGAGCGTTACACAATATAGTTTTCTAGAAATATGTACTCTGAACCATACTTATTGTAATTATTGTCATCAGGATTTGTTAAGAGTGTGAAGATCGGCACGAGCAGAAAGGGAAAATTGTCATAAATTACTGAGGTAAACGTATCGAAATACAGAGTGCTTGTCAATTGACATGCTGATTATACTTCATCGTCTTACCTTGACTGACTGAGATAATAGAACTTTTAGGTCATCGCCATTTCTTCCATTAAATTTGATGCAGCACTAAAATTTTATGTTTTCTTTTCTTTATGCACACAAAAGTCCATCACTAAGAACGTATAATGCGGTTCATTTCAATTCTACAAAAGACAAAATTATTTGCCATCACTCAAAAGTGCCATAAATTTGTTGTTTTTCAAAAATAAAATATGCGTTTGCGTACTAAAATAACAATGAAAAATGTGAAAATTTAAAATTGATGAGTCATAAAATGCACAGAAAACGTCTTTTAGTCGCTTCTGTCCTAGAGAGGACTTGTGTCTTCCAGAGAATATTATAACAGTACTTTTGTGTGAAGTTGATGCTGCCATTCTCGTCGTCGTCGTCGGCATCGTCGGTTTTTCACAACTGACTAACTTTAGGTTCGTAAAAATGGTAAAGGATTTATTTTTTATTTTATTTTTTCACTTCAGTGAAGAGAAAATGGAAACCAAAAAATAATGCGAACTATAGATTGGATTCTGAGTAGGAAAGTCACCCTACAAGTGCATTATATTTGTACTGTCATAAATATCCATCGCACAGGATATCAGATGGTGGACGGACATACATAAATAGGTACCTAACAAAGTTAAGTAGATGGGATACACAATGGCGAGGAATGACATTTAGGTTGGAGGAGATTTTTATGATTTCCTTGAAATATGAATGGGGAGTCACACTGAGTTTGAAAAACAGGTTAGCAACCGGAGGGGATCGGAATAAATAAGTTGGTGCTCGAGCAAGAGATGAAAAGGAAAATAAAACTTAAATAATGCTTAAGAACTCCAAAGTGCTTTCTGTAAGCAGTCTATCACTTCCAGATTCGATTAATTTTAATATATTTAATATTTCAGCGCGGTAAGGGCATTCTTCAAGATTTGGGGATACATCAAATGAAAAATTACAAACGCAATCATCAATGATGAGATGACTACTACCAGTGAAAAGCAGATGGTCTATAAGCGGAGCTATTTAAATTTTGATTAGATTAAGAAGGAAGCGTGCCTACCTGGTGATCTTTACATTACCAGTACAACAGTCAGAATAGCCCAACAAGCCTCACTTTACCTGGTAATAAAAATCCCGATTATATGAGTATTATTCGACAACGTTCCAAACCTAGACATTTTGATAAATTCTAGTATTGCTAGTATAGAGTAACCCGAAAAAGTGGATATGCCTGTCTGAACGCATGACTGCAGCTTGAAGGTCTGGTCGGTTTTTTTTCAAACTTCATACCTAAGACTGTTGGGTTACAATTCGAGATAAAATTGAAATCCTGTCGTACGCATGAGAAGCATAACGGACAATAGGTTGGCTATTCCAATGTTGTAAATATTTGCGATTCGGTTCCATACTGTATCCAGCAAGACTGTATGCTATCGCCACTGCTTTTTACTTGCTCCTACAGAGCAAGTACTGTTTTCGTGAAAATTGTCGATCTCGAGATCTCAAATAATCTTGACTATAATAGAGAAACTCAACAGAGGCCAAATTTGAATTTTCATTCTAGTCTCAAAATGAACGGTACTTTACTTAAGGCCAGTTTGAAAAAAAAAATCCAATTTTCTCAAAAACGGCCCTAACGATTTCGATAGAAATTCATATTTGAGGTACTATGAACGTTTTTTGTACTCAGTACATTACTTATTAGCGGGATTACAAAAATTGGCTATTTCTCTGATATTGCTGAGGCGGTTTCTATTCGAAATCGATATCTACGTCATTTTCGATATGCGCAAGGACATGACATCAACATTTTTGATATATGTCCTAACAAGTTTTTTAGATTTTTAACCCATTTTACAAAAAAAATATTTTTTTTGTTTCTTATCTACTTAGCTTAAATTTGAAATCTAACAATTTTTCATATGGAGCAAGTACGTGCGAATCAGCCCTGTCCTTTATTTTGATGGTAATCAGTGACGATTTTTACGGTATTTTTTGGTGGCGTCCAATGTTGTAACCTATCTTGTGTCCAATGTTATAACATATCTTGTGTGTTTGATGTGTTTGTCTCTCCTCCCACAAAATTGTGTTACTTTGTTTACAGAGAGGTAACTTGATTAAATTGACCGAAGTGTACTTCAATTTAGTTGAAGGGTGTCCTAGTCAAGGACAAACTTTGATGAAATCAACTACCAACCATCACCTGATGATTTTAAAAAGATGATGCAGAGGCGAATAAGAAGGTCTGTTCAAAAACGTGACAAAAAAAAAAAAAAAAAAATACAACAACACGCGACCGGTTTGAATAGTTTTTATTTATTTTGGCAAACCCGCCATTTTTGATATTGCAAAATGCGAGGCACAAAAGTAGATAAAGAATTAAGAAACCCAAATTGGTCGCAAAACAGCCTTGGGTGAAATATATTTCGTTTACGTGTTACCATGATAATTTGCCGTAAACCGCACAGGTGCGTACTCTATGACACAACTCTCTTAAGATTCCACCTATTGAGGATTAGGCAAATCTTGCTTGCACAACTTCCTTCTGTTAAATGCTCAATCAGCTAATACTTTTAAATCCCACACACGCATATCCAAAATGCAATTGCGGTCCTAAATCATTGCCCAACTTCCTTCATTTACTTACTCGATTACAGAGAATTCCTCTATAAAGCCTCCTTGCTACGACTACTACATCTTATAGGCATAAACCAAGTTAAACCGCAAATTTACGACCCTTCTGATAAATCCTTTCATTTATTTATTTACTCTTTTTTTTATTGCAATTGCATGTGTGCGACAAAAGCTTACCTCTGAACTATGAGCAGACCGACCAAGTATTCAGTTAAATATGTGCGATGTGGTTGTATTGTGTTAGCCTGGTAATAATCTTTACAGTCAATTGTGGTGGTGCACATGGAAAAGAGGTTCAATGAACTGCTTTTTGCAGTTTCGTGCTAATTTCACTTTCTTTACACACATACATACACACGGGCAAAACCTTTGTGGTTTGCGCTTGGTCTAGGCAGTACGTATTTCTGTAAATTTATATGCCTTTTTATATTTTTTTCTTTTGAACCCGTTCAAAGGCTCCCACATTTCTTTTGGCCCCACACTATCTCTCCTGATTATTTATTGTAGTAGTGACCAATCTACAGGAGTGTGAGAATGGTGGTGGGCTAAGAGCGGGACGACATCGGACTGTTGCGTTACCCCCAAATGATTAATGACAAGTTATCGCATTCCTTGTTGCGACAACCGGTGCGCTTAGGTGATTTGAAATTTATTGGAGTATCCTTATCGGGAATACAAGGCCTACGACAAGACAAAGGTATATCCTGTGCTATGATGTTGCACTCTTTGCAAGGTGTGCACGGTGGCACACCGCACATAAGGTTTGCTTTTATATATCTTTATTTACATGCGACTTGTCCAGAGCCCGAACTGATATAATTACACGAACGTGGCAGTAAGGATAAGGATAACTACTAGGATGTGAAGCGAAAACTGTGGGTATACAGAAGAAAGATAGGCTTTTAGTTCGTTTATGTCTTTTCAAGTTGTGGTTGAGGGATTTAGTAGGCTGTTTTTTGTTTCTTTGTAGATTAAAAGAAAATTTATGGAAGTAGTACATTTAAACTCACGCCCACATCCCAATGTTGTTCCCCACGAAATCTCCCAGTATACTCAAAGACTTAAACCAACCTTTATGATATTTGACATTGGGATTTTCTTTCTTTAAAATCTTACTGAATCAGAAATAAACTTTCAAGGTTTTCTCAAAGAAAAAAATGTTTTTCTAGAGAAACTTCTTCTTTCTTCAAGGCTTATCTTTCTTTTACAAGAAAAACTTTCATCTATGTAGATACAAAATAAAATCTCTGACAACTGCAAACAATTATCAATTTACACTTTTACGTAAGTGTTAGAAGTCAACATTATCACCATTCTAACTGTCAATAGGGAGCCCCTCCATCGACCCCTTTTCTTCTTAAGTGAATGCATCCAGCTATTCCCAGACTCGAACAAACCTCATTAACTCGCATTTACGACCCCGTTTCAATACCACTTTAAGCTACGGCTCCCCCTCTCTATAGGTTAATTTAATTTCAAATTAAGATAAAGAAAGAAAAGAAAAAAAAACTTGCATTTTGGAGCACAGACAGTCTGCAGTGGAGATGCAGTGCCGATTCTGCCATCTTCAAATTGCTTGGCTTGGTTTATTACTGCTCAAAATTTATATATTTTCCCACAGCTTTCAAGACGAACGTTGTTCATTAGTTCAGTGTAGTTTTGTGAATCTGTCTGTGTGTTTGCAATTGTTGTGGAGTGGAGTGAGTTGAATTTTTATGACCTCCAGACTTAAGACACAACCAAACCAAACCGTCATCATTATCGTCGTCGTTACTCGTTCTAAAGTTAATTAAAGTCCATAAAAAAAAAACTACTAGCGAGGTGGTAGGGACTATAAATAAAAAAAGGCAAGCCCTACGTTATAAGTTAAACTTTTATGGAAGCAATGAAAACATTCCGTAAAGTGGTAGCGTGTAACGAAAGATTTGAAACATCCTTCTTTAAGTTTTAGCGCAGACATTTCAATGAACATTTTGCGCACCCTAAAGGGTTCATGAAGTACAGAAGCAGATAACAGTTGTAAAACTGCTTTTCGTCTTTTAATTTTTTTTTTCTGTCCTTCGGTTACTGGCGGAGATATTAATGATCCGGTTGTCAGATTTTTATACCTCAAAAGGGTGTACTACAGAGAAAACCTAAAAATAAATATAAACATTTTCAAGTACCCTGCAGTGATGAAAAAAGACCTTTAAAATTTGGAATAACCCTCATGTCAGTGCTTCGAAGAATCAGATCGCAAATTAAATTACGGAAAGATAATGGACGGAGAAAGGATAACAAGGACTTTTTTCAATCAACTATGTCACAAATATTATCTAGTCCATTCTCATAATTTCCCAGAAAAGGTCATCAAAACTACCACGCACGCACTCTCCCTATCTATTGAAAACGAAGTCATCTCAAGTTTGTCCCATGTGACAATTTCATTCCATAAAATTTTATTAAATTTTAATGCGCTTCAACGCAGCCACATAAATTTTCTCTCATGGCAGGCTTTCATGATATTATTTTGCCCGCAACATTGTCCTTAGAGTTGTGTCTATCTCGTTTCAATTTCACTTCAAACTTGTTCTACACAGGCCCACAAGATACATTATTCTTCCTATTTTCTCAGTTTCATAGTGGGTTGGAGAATTTTTTTATGTCACTAGAGAAAAAAAATGTATAATATTTTTAGTTTTATCCTTTTTAATAAAAATTAAATTGACATCCCAGATTTTCAAAATTTTGCAAAGAAAAGAAACAAAAAAACAAAATCAATACAATGGAAGGGCGTTCAAGTGATGCAGAGGATGATGAAACTGTTATTGCTACAACGACCTATATAAGCCTGCCTGGTTCCCATACAACTGAGAGCGAAGTTATTGGGTCAGAAAACAAGGGAATTCAGATTCAAGAATCAAAGACTCAAGTCGAACGTCACGATGCATTGACAGAGAACAGGATTCCTCGCTCAGTTGAGGGTGTATGGACAGATAGACAACCATTCCAAGAGAACGCACGCGAATCGGCGTGTTGCAAAGTTCATACAATTGTAATGGAAGAAAGTTCAATTGAATCTATTGCAACTATTGTACAGCCGACAGAAAACCAAGTTCAACCTTCAAATCGACTGAAAATTGTCTGGCAAGAAATATGGTTGACACTGGGAATTTGCTTGCAAATGAACAAAGATTGTATCTTCTGTTTGCTGTTTTTCATTGCTTTTATCGTGAGTGCTTCATTCATGACAGCATTCTTCTACAGGACGATGACACTGAATCCGCAAATGTTTCAATATCCCGTACCAGCGGGTCGAGTTTACTTTGTTTGATACATTTTATCCGAAAGTGATGCGAAATAAATCGATTCAAGAAAATCTTAATGGTGTGCCACAGGGGTATAGTTTGCGTGGTGTTTTGTTTTGCTAAATAAAATTAAATGCCTGAATAATTTTTTTTAGAAAAAATTAATTTAAACTTTGATGGGAGGTGCTTATTTATTATTAGGACTTGAAAAATCTACAATGAATGCATACTAAACGCTTCTGAGCTTCTTCCAAAGAAGAAACATTTTGATTTCGAAAAGAATGGTATTTTTGACTTGTTAGCCTTTCTTAACAAATTGATGAGTAGCGGTAGTCAAGAAGTTTATACTTCACTCGTCAACAATTTAAAAAGATTATTGTATGAAAGGTTGTCAGTTACACAATTTTTATGAAACAAGCTCTTGGGTGCTACCTTCAAATGTGTCAACAAACGTGCACTTTAAAATCATACATGGAATAACTCTTGCCAGCAGAGTAGACTCTTTGGCAAGGCAGACAATTGAGAAGTAATTCCATCGCGAAAAGAGACAAAAAGCAGCTGTACTTTGCAATTTAATTAGCACTGGTATAGACCTATTGACTTAGGCTGAAGAAGAAGGGTTTAAGTTGTTTGAGAGCAAAACTCTTCTTTTCTCCGCAGAGTCGGGGTCAAAAATAGCACTGAGGTAACGTATAGTTGTCGTACAAGGCGACTAAAATCCATATGGTAAACAGGAACACACTCCCTTCTCCCCCGGTGAGATATCAACACATTTTGCTATAGGATTCGTAAAGTAGTCGTGATTACGTTTCGGAGCTTGGCAAATGGGCCAATACTGCAAGCATCTCGGGGCGCTGTTACAACGTTATAAAATCGCCTATTCTGAGAGAAGTTTATATAAAATAAAAGTACATAGATCTATGTAGATCGAATGCATCACTATGCTATTCAGGTGTATCTTCTCTTTCAACCTTCGACAGAGAGGCCTCATAGAGCTTGCTATTCAAAGGCAGGCGAAGAAAATTACTAGGAGAAGAAAATTACTAATAGACATCACAATACAACTTCAACGATAATCCCTAAAACTTGAGGGAAATCAGTCCTGCGGTACATTAGCCTAAAATACCGCCACCAGCACATGAGAGGAAACATTTATAATTTTCCCTATCTTTGCAATTCCAAACCAATTTCTTAGCCCCTCACTTCAGTAAAGTGGAACTTACAGTCAGGGTAATTGATGCAGAAGCAGCGGGGGGAGGGGTGAGATAGTCTGCCGGTGCTACTATTCTTCTACACACTCTCTGCTGTAGATACAACCAAATGATGCAATTCCGAGTACCAATGTTGCTATCTGTTCCATTGAATTTAATCGAATTGTCACGACGAAGAAGATGCACCAATGGCTTGGATTGAATACATAGGGGGACGTAAAGTGGTTTGTCCGTCACAGACCGCCTGTAGCACTAGACAGAGAAAAAGAGAGAGAGAAAAAAAAAAAAACAGATTCGGCTACGACTGCTGCACACCCTAATTTGCACACAATAGCCCAACGGATGTGATTTGGTGCGACAACAACGACTGCATCAACAGCAGATACACATTTTTGTGCAATTGATGCGATTTGGGGGACAACGACAACGACGGACTACACTACAAACATATACGTGGTGATTGAATTCAGTTACCCAAGTTAAAGAGGAAATTTCCACTTTTCGTTTAGTTTAATGTCTTTTATTTGTTTATCTGTGCTCTGGCTTTGTCTGAGAGAAGAAGGAGGCATTCCTAGACAGCACCACTTGTACGATTTATGGAAATCTGATTATTGTCAGGTGGCTAGCTATGGTGGTAGTATGGAGTTACCTCAATGCAACTACAATCAACATTCGAAGAATACCAATGCGGAACGTGCTCATAATATGAAATTTATTTATTGAATTAATGGGCAATCGGTGCCCATTTCGTGTGTGCGGATACCCATACAGAATATGAACGGATGGTAGAGTTTTCGGGGTGTGTGACCATCATACCACAATATGCAGCGTGCGTGTGTACTTGTAGTTTCCTTTTTTCGACGATTTTGACCAACTTCAAATGTTGATATTTTAGTTGTTGAACACCTTCAGGTATTTTTTTTTTGGGTGGTCATGTAGCGGTATACGAGGTGCCAACCGTTTACGGGTCATTGAACATGTGCGTGAGTAGAAGACATGTTTTCGATTTGTTTTCAAACACAAAACAAATAAAAAATTGAAGGAAGTGGTAAGAGTTGGATTTCCATTGATGGAGTGCGTTTGACAGGTGTTATGTGGTTGGAGACTATTATGATATCAAGTGCAAAGTAGAAATTTGCATCTATCTTATCGCGTTTTTCTTATATTTATATCTTATCAGTTCATTCGTCCAGCGTCAGACGTCAAGATGAAGGAAATCTGGCATTCTAGAACACTTGGACACCAACAATTTCTAACTGAAGTTTCTGATACGTGGAATAAAACATACACCGATCTGACATTTCGCCAATTTCATAGTAACTCGCGTTATATTTGATTGATCTTGGTTATCGCAATATTTTCACGATATTGCCATTCCTTATTATTTGAGAAATGGATTATGTTTGCTAGTTCTATGAAAAACGAAAAACTGCGATAGTTATATCATAATTTATTTAAAAAAAAAAACATTTAAAAACAAAAAACTTAATGGTAACGTGCGTTATAGTTTTCAGACACAATGTTTTCTCTTAAGCGTTTGTTTTAGCAAGCTCTGCTTAATGAAACGAATTCACAAATATTTCACGGTAAAAACAGAGAACATTGTCAACTAATGAAAATTAATCAAAAACGTCCAGGGTAATTACATAAATTTGGTAACAATCTATGTATCTTCACAATGAATATTGTATATCTTTAAACGCTTGAGTGATAGTAGTTACAGTCATTCTTCATTAACGTATCATTACAGTTGAACTTATAATTCCGGCTTATACTACAGCCAAAGGGACATCGTCATTACTGGAAATCCGCTGTGAGAAGGCGAGTTGTATACCTATGTATACTTGTCTGTATGATACATGCTGATTTCTACCGTTCTATTCATTTCCCATATGTTTAACATTGCTGGAACTACCACACTTGCAACTGAATTACAATCCTTAACACTAGGTTGTTGTTGCCACTCTTTAATAACACTATTAAGTTAACTAAAGGAGCAAATGACCCTCTTTTCATGGAATGACCCAGCATAAAATTCAACTTTAGAAACGCGCAATAACTTTGAGATGGCAAAGAAAAACTCTTTTTGTTGCACAGTGTTATCGGTTTATGTATCAGCCGTAGACAAAAATGTATTTCTTCAAAGAAATACGATAAAAACGATATCGCTAAGAGTTGGTGGACATGATAGACTCAACTTCACACCGCAGCAGTTTCAATAAAGCTTCTTTCAACAGATAATAACTCACTTATGTCAGCCGAGTGTAGGGACGAACGGGAGGTTAATCATGATTGAAGTTGAACAAAGCTGAACTGCATTAGTTCCTCGTTCCAACAAATAAACGTAGTTAAGGTGATTTCGTCCTCTCCAAGCCTGAATTTCCTCAGCATGGTCCTTAGATGTTTCATTCAATAGCTAAGTACACTTCAAAAGCATCTTTGCCTTTCACAAATCGCCATGTAAATCATCACCTTCCACCATATGTGAATTCAAATTTAAAGTACTAGTAACTCACCCTAGTAACTAACCATTCAAAGCATTTATCGTTTCAAAGATATTGCCTTGAAAATGGATAACACCCTTCATTTTAGTAGATATGAAATTTTCCAATATACGTATATAGGTATTTGTAGGTATTCTATAAATCGATTTAATCCTGACACTCTTCCCTTAGCCAAATCATAAATTTCTGCTTATCCCCAAAATGTCATCATAACCTTTGGCAAGAGTAGAAAGCATGGAGCGTAATCTTCAACCATCCAACTGCCATTCATCTCTCAGAATCTGTCTGCATGTCACTTGGTTTTCGTTCAAAATATGTTCCAACAAATTGCCCAGGTCACAATCAGAATCACACACTCTCTTCTCTTTTATGAAGTGCTTACACACGACCAAAGTAGGTTGTCTTGTCTCACCCGCCTTCGAAAATAAAGGAGATGTACATTTATATTTATAGAGGAGCTCTAACCAGTCCTTGTAATTTTAATGAAACTGTTCAAAGACTTAGCTCAGCTATACAACAGGAATGAAAGGGAACATTTTAATTACTCACCCCATCGCATTCATTCGACGGCGCGGCCGGCGTTGACTTCTTTAACAACCAAAAGGAGCCCCCCAAAATGCTCTTAAACTCATGTATCAGAACAGTACCCGTCCCCTCCAATGGCAGGGCTACCTACTATCTTATGTTATACACACAAAAATCGAGTGCCAAATGCTTTACGTGATACACCCACATTTTAGGGCGCTATCTAATATACAAGCACACAAAAACCGGATGTAAAGGTGTTCCAGTGGGCGGGTGGTTTGGTCGGATGGATGGACCAAAGTACTAACATTGCCAACGAATGGATCCATTCAAGGATAAAAAGAAACGCCTTATGAGTGTTGAGGGAGAAAAAAAAATCCAAAGGAGGTAAACTTTCGATCCTATGCACATGGGAATGCAAATTCACTGATGGTGAAATGTGTTACATATATAACTATATGTGGACGTTTAAGGAGATGAAGTGAGACGGAGAATGAGGAACAAAATAATTGGGTTGCATGGTAACACTGAATAGGAAAAGTTTCACTGTGCATTTCCAAATATACAAATGAACGGAAAACATTGCAAATTGATAAATTTAGGTTTTCTTTTTCGTTTGTCATCAATGAAATAGTATAAACAGATGAATGTGGAGTTGTCTGAACATGCTATGAAATAACTCAATGAGCTACCACAAGGGATCATAGTTGGGCCTCAACTTCTAAAAAATGCAAACAGAAAAAATAAAGTGCACCACTGACCCAGTACTTGCACGTACTTGCACCTACATTGCTTATCAGCAAATCACTCAGATTTAAAATTTAAACAAAATCGTTAAAAATATCTTTAAATAATAAAAAATATAATTGAAAATTTTCCAAACTTGGTATGCCATAATCTTGTATATATGAAATATTGTTCAAAAATTGTCATAACCGAGAAATAGCAAATTTTCAAAAAAGAAAACAGCTCATAAGGCAAAGTACAGTTATAAGCAATTTTTGGCGAAAACATGGTACGCTATCTATTAGCATATGTCTCCTTTAAGCAAAATATTAAATTTGATGAAAATCGTAGGAGCCGCAGTAAAGTACCGTTAATTTTGGGTTAGAATGTAAAATTCGATTTCTCCTCGAATTGTGAACCTACAGACCTCAGATATGATGTTTAAAAAAAATCCGTCCAGCCGATTAGGCTGCAGTTAACCTTACATACAGACATATAGACAGACAGACAGAATTACGAGGCTCACTTTTTGAAATTCTCTATCACAGTAATACGAAGATTGATCAAAATCTCGACGTCGAATTTTTCCACGCAACCAATACTTGCTCTTATAGCAATAAGCAAAGAAGTAAGCAGGAAAACGGTCAAAATCAGGCCCTAAGAGCTAGAGCAATTCAATGAGGTTCCACAAGAAATCCTGCTTAGGCCCAGTGTTTTAATTAATGCTTACAAAAGTATATCTTGTGAGAAAAACGGAAAAAAGCCGTCATAAAAAAGTAGCTCCTAACCCAAAAGGGTGCATAAATGCTTGATGGGGAGTAAAAATGGCACACTGTTTGAGACGAGCGAAGCTTAGGTAGCAAAATCTATGCGACTAATGCACATATATAACTTCTAACAGTCGACAATGTCTAACGCAGATTTGTCAAAAATATCAGGATAGTTACAGGCTCGCGCAGTATACTCTAGACTATAAAAGAGGAGAGGCACTGGCGTACTTTAAATTTGAACAATGAGAGGAAAGATCGTGGGTTGCAATGAGAATCTCAATATTCCAAGTACAAAGAGGGGCTCAGAGTACATCAAACGTATATTCTGACACTAAAAAAATAAATAAAAAATCAAATTCGCCACCAATAATCAAATCACCTGACACCTCGTAAAAATGACAGAAAATTTTCCACAATTACAAAACACTTGACGGCATCATTGTGTTACTCTCGCTTAGCTTCTTCTCCACCTACTCTAGCACCTTGTCCCATGGGGTTTTACATCAGTTTTGTGCCGTGCCCATCCAAATCAAATTAAAATTGAATTGCATAGCAAACAGCAGTTCGGCGAGGAAACAAAATAAAAAAAAAAATAAAAAAAAAACTGAACTAAAGTTTCGTAACTTATTTCATTATTTTGTTATAGCTAGAGCAGCAGAAGCAGCAGCAGCTCATTGTATTCCCATTATTAATTGAACTTAATGCGGAACGTAATTAATCATTCGTCTCTTTCGTTATGTATTTTTTTATTTTTTTTTATTCGATTACGATTACGACAATGAACTGTTTGGCAAGGACCCTAGGGGAGAGGGAGTACATACTATGACAACAGCAAACAAACACAAAAAAAAAAGAACTTAATTCACTTTTAATATCTGTGAGAAGATAAAAACCTGTTTCTAGGTGCAATTGCTTGGGCTTCCATGGCAATGTGTGTATATAGAGAAGTGCAAAGTGAACTTTGGTGGCATCACCATCATCCTATCCTCATCAACGTGTACACAATTGTTGGATTTCATTACTACAGTTAGGGGCAACAGCAGCATTGAATGCCTGTGATCTGTCAGATGGGCACAATGAGATACAATTTTATTTGATTGTTTTCTTTTTTTTTCCTCTTATTTTTTTATTGTATTGTTTGCAATTTGATTAAATCGCTTTAGTTGGTGCCGCTGTGTTTGTGTGATTTCAATTGAAATGTAGAGAATGGGTGAATCACTTTGCGGTAACGAGAGCACGAGGTCTAGTACAGAAGCATTGCTTTGTTTTGCTTTTGAGAGGGATAAATACTCATAGCATTGGAACATCAGTGGGCTTCTGGTGTTTATTTGGGTTTTTATTCTGCTAATGGACTATTTTATAACTTGAGCCTAACAATTTATGGAGGGGCATGCAGTAGGTGTAAATATTATTGTGATAGTAGCAGCAAATTGTTAAACAATGTCGTACTAACCCGATTTTACCCCACCACCTGTATTGGACAAACTACGATTGTTTGGAAATTTTCTCTAATTTGGATAGTCGATTCTAGCTTTTATTAACGAAGTGTTAAGGACAAACAAAACTATCTGTAATTTGGTTTTATGATTTGCAATGATTTATTTATAAAAAATTGTATAAATAAATATTAATTTTAAATTATAATTTTATGTATTGAAATATTTAAGACTCTAGAGACTTAAAGAATGTATTTTCTTATTGTACATAAGATAAATCAAATTAAATACATACACTTCATCAAACAACTGCACAGACAGCAAGCTATTTTGCAAATAAAGTCATATTTTCAAAAATTAAAGTTAAACATTTAGTAAGTTTATTGAATATTATTTACTTATATTTGCACAATAGACATTATCAATCTTTTTTTAATAATAATTCGAGTACAGGATAAAACAAAAAAAATTCACCTCAAATAATTGCACATACACTACATAGAAACCTACATTTTAAGAGTGTTAAATAGAATTTAATAACTTGTGTAGTACCCTTTGGCTACGATGACTTATTGCAAACGATTTTCCATAGATGCCACCAACTTTTCATCTCTAGATATTTTTCCGCACTCCTCCAGAATGACCCGCTTTAGCTACTCTCTGTTGATTATGCTGCCTCACTTTTCGGTCCAATAAATCCGACAGGTGCTCAATCGGATTCAGATCGGGTGATTGCGGAGGGTGTGAATTATTTTTTTTTTTAAATTTGTTACGACGGACTGAATTATGGGACGGGGTCTATGAACTATTTTTCCAATTTCTGCGTAACTTTTTCCTCCAGATTTAAATTTCACAATAAGTTTTTTCACTTCAATAGGTACTTTTTTATGATTATTTTTCATTTTTGTTTTTTCATTTTATTCGCTTTTGTAAAATAAATATATCAATCTTGTATTTATGTCAGGAAATAGTGAAAATATTTACCATTAGTCGAGAATTTTTCGAAAGAAAGAGAGTGTATGTGCAATTAATTGAGTCGAATTTTAGTGTGTAAACTTGTTTTTAATTGTTTTTGAGAAAGGAATGCATTTTAAAACTTTTCCTTCGTATGAACCTTGATGTTATGATGAAAAGGAAAACAATATTTGGTTGTCTTTTTGTGTTTACTTTATATTTTGGAAGATATGACGGTTTATTTCCGAAATGATGACACATGCTTATACATATGCATATGTCAGCAAAAATTAAATTAATTTTTAAACCTTTACTGGCGCGCCAGTTCGATTTATGCACTCATGGATCGACAAATCGGAGGCTTTCCAAATTTTTGAATGAGTCAGTCAAAATCTAATGTTAATATTTTTCGAGATGAAATCGCGTTGGCTACTGTATTCAAAATAAGGTTTTAATGCTCAAAAATAAAAACACAAAACTTTTAAAGTTTTAAAAGTTTAATTCAAATTTTCGAGCTAAATTCGAGTTGTGTGTGTGAACTTTTAATAGTGCAAACGTTCAAATGGAGCTAGCAAATTATTGACCGCCCTATTAATAAACGCAAAGCAGTGTTTTATACAATAAATAAACGTAATTCCAATTACACTTTAAGTTATTTGACGTTTATTATCAACCGAAAAACTTATTCACCGATATATGTAGACATTTCAAAAGACGACCAACTCATGAAACTTCGCGCAAAGTGGTTTGAAATCCAGGTCCGAGAGTTTTGCTTTCTTTTACTCCGTTTTACAACAAAAAAAATATCAACCAGTGTGGTAACCAGTGCTCCCATTTTTATACACGGATTTGAAGTAAAACATCAAACAACTATTTGGCGTCAAAAACAAATTTATTAATAAGAAGACCTTATTCAGTGTAAAGTCCATTAAACAGCGAATAGTTAAACGCCTATTTAAAGATAGAGCAGGAGCATTTTTATTAATAGGGCAATGCATATGTAAGCCCGCCTTTTAATGGTTTTTTTTTTTTTTTTTTATAGGTATATTGTTCCTATGCAAATCACTTAGATCAATATTTCCGAAATTTACTACACCATACGAGTACATTATTATTTAGATACATACATATGCATACTTGTTACGGCGTCGTCTGGTACCATTTGTTCAATTTAACTCAAATATTGGCAGTTTACGAGAAAAAAAAAAAAATTTTAGCTCAGAATACAAATTTGGATTTCTATTGGAATGGAGCTTGATTGGTGTTTCAGAATGTATATATACATAGCATCTAAGTTGAAGTACCAGATTTGCTGGGTTTCTAATGATTTCAGTCTAAGCTCTATAAAACTTTGCATACATACGTATGAATGTATTGAAAATCACTGTATCAAACAATTTAATAAATTATCCTATTCGATCAAGTTTCTAAGGCCTTCGGAATAGCAAAACATCTTCTATGGAGTATTCTGATGAACCACATGGAACTGCAACGAAAGTCTGGGCAAATGTGGAAATGTTTTCCAAAACCAAAGTCAAAGCCGCTTAGTTTGAGATTTTAGTCTGAAAAATCTCAACAAAACCCCGTAGGTGCATGTACTTAACTTTCCCATTGAAGCCGCATGTCTATGAAAAAAGTAGATCCGTTCAGGCCGCCCTCCAAATCCATTTGATCTTTATCCTATGGAAAAGTCAAAATTTATCAAAGAATTCGAAACAGAGGCCTCGATAGCAAGAGAGTTTTCCACAACATAGAAATAGATTATAGAAGCTCTAAATAACCTACCAACCTTCTGAAAACTAAAGACACTCAAAAACGGCCGAATGATTTCGACGCCGTTTGCTTTATTGATATCCAAAAATCACGTTTCTTATTGCGAAGGCAATTATATCGTATTTTTGACGCATGTAAACATTTTATAGTTATACTATGAGAATGGTCATAAAGCCTTCTCCGAATTGAATGTTTTTTTTTATAGATAAATCATCATTATGCCAACAGTGGTGCACCAGAGATGGATTTGTGTGGTTGTGTGTGTGTTCAGAACAGGTTACTTTTCCCCCTTTTCCGTCAGTTTCTCTGACGATTTTTTAAAATTTTTGTTTAATGCTCAAAGAGGTGCATAACATATTGAGATGGGGAATAGACATACATATTTGTACGGGACATACAAATACGTACAATATGTACGTAAACACCCGACGCAGATATCAGTTATGAATTACTAGCCAGACACTATCCCGGCTACTGTTAGCCTTTCTCTTCATGACAAATCTATTGATATAATATATAATATCTAGGTATCGTTAACATTCTTACTTTCTACAGTGGACAACCACAAAAATACTTATATAGAGACGAGAAGATTATTGATAGATTACTTTCGATGACGCTAGAGTCCGAGGTGTACCTGTGTCCTCCTTTATAAATAATAGCAATGTGTATTACATAAAGCACTCGGGCGAAGCTGGACGGTTCAACTAGTGTGTATATAAATTGAATATAATAAAGCCTACTTCTAATACCGCAGAGAAAAGTCGTAGATAAAGCAATGATGAGTTGAAGTTGACAAACAAAAAATGTTATGGTCCCTGTATGTGGGAACGTAATGCCGTGTAAATCGTTCGCTCCGGCGCAGGGTTTTAATATCCCGTATCATATTCGGACAGGTGGTTCACTACTCCTGCTCCAATGTTGAACGCAAGTAGTGCAAGTTGATGTTGTATACCATAGGTTCTGCGGTCTACTTGTGGCACATTAGACACTTTCAATAATAAATTACCCTTACGTTGTTACAATGGTTCTTTAGACATATTCCTAACTCAGCCAATGTACGAGTACATGATGTAGCTACACGAAACAGACTGGAGTTATATAAGTTTTTCATTTATAATTGATCCATTAGTCAAGCAAAAAAAAAAAAATAAAAAATGTGTCTACAATTTCGACCCCGAAAATAACTCCATACAAAATTATCCCTCGTTCTACTCCACTTCTAGCCAAGTAACCCACAAAAACTTCTCTCAAGTAAACGATTATATAATTACAGACTCACATTACTCAACCGGCCAACGATGATGCATACAGAGTGCTAATGCCACACGAAATATCTTACTTCCAACCGTCGCCATCATCCTCCTCATCATGGCACCGGCTGGCAGCAGCAGTAGCAGATAGTAGTATTTTTATTGCAAAATCCAGTGGCATGTTTCACGTTAATTTTCCATTCGTTCGTCGTCATCGTCGTTCGTTTCGTTTCGTTCCCTGAGTAATTAATAAAATTACCTCAGCCAGCGAAGACAAGATGCAATTTGCCAACAACATTGATTCAATCACTCGTCCCGTCCGTCCACCATCAAGTTGTTGTTTGGTTGGGTTGGCTGGTTCCTTCTCGGTTCGTCATTGTCGTCATATGGCACTTTAACAATATTAACAACTTGCTGCTACTGCTGCACAGCAACTGTGTTGGCAGAACATAACTTGCTTATGTCTCTGAACATATGCGGTAGTTGAATGCAGGAGGAGGACGGATCAACAACAACAATAAAAAAAAGGTTGGAAAATGTAATAAAAGTTTCCTAAATAAATATGACGTGATCCCCCAGTCAAAGTGAAGTGTGGTTGTGTGATAATTCTGGTGGAAAATTTAAATATTTTAAAAATCACTGAACATTGTTTTATGACTTATTCTCTACGTCTCTGCCTTTGTGTTAGAGTTGGTTTTGCTGTCGAAGACAAAAGAATGTCGCAACGACAAACGAGTAACCGAAGCAGGCTACGGGGCCAAGGGGCTACCAAGAGGGTTACATTTTTACATGACATGGGTTTTTGCGTGTTCAGAAGGACACAGAGTGAGATAGCAAGAGAGACTTGCTTGCATGCATGCTAGCGGCGGCGGCACAGCAAGTACCGCGCTGAACGAAAATTGCATTCTACTCAGATTATTAGTTTTCCTTATGTTATCCGGAGACTACCACTATGTTACACATTTGTTACCAAGTACAAATGCAACGCGCTGTGATAGGGTTCCAGGCCAGACATAGAGAGAGGTTGTCAAGTTTTGTTAGAAGGTACCATCATTTTTCATTGAGTTTGAGTTTTCATGTGCAATGAAAGATTGCATGAGCTTTCTTGGATTTTCTTTTTTTCCACTCTATAAAGTGCTTGGGTGCTACTGCAGATAGTGGTGAGTTTGACAAATGGCGTTTTGATTAAATCTCTTGGCAGAAATTGCGCTTGCTAAAATAAATTAAACGCAATGATGGTATGACGGAAAGTGACAGATGAATGCGCTTATAAAAGTTGTTTGCTCTTAAGGAGGGTTTGCAAAGGTTTATGAATAATGACTATACTACGAGTACTAGTGGCCTCTAAGAGATTTAAGTTGCAATTTCGGTTTCCTCGTTTCTTCATTCTTGGCCTTGGAGTACACACTTCCCCATTCCAATAAAATTCAGCGAATAATAAGCAATTTGACGTTAATATTGAAGGTACCGGCTTCGGAAATTGTTCTGTCATCGGTACAGTACACTTTGATATGAATTATACATTTTGGGACATTTTGGTCTCCGTCTTACCAATGAGTACTGAGTAGTCACTCAGCGAATACTTTTTACCAAGTATTGAGTAGTCACTAGGCGTTTATTGAGTACCAGCCGCAAATGACTCCCAGAGATGGGAAACTACCAACCACTCATGGAGAAAACCATGAACGAATGACGCTCAGGTATTAGTGAACACATAATAGTCTTGACCAGTAATGACTGAGTACGAATGATTACCAGAGTTTGGAAACATCAAGGCTCGAATAAACTACTGACCAGTCATGATTGAGTACTGACAACGAATGACTCCCAGGAAGCATGTAGCCGCCCTTGACAGACGAATGATTACCGGAGGCCAAGTGCCCATATGAGCGACGATTATTCAGTCATTCGCAAAATTATTTCTATTCGGACAAGAGGATTATTCGATTCAAACACACTTAATTAAAGCCGACTTTTCACCATTGTTGTGGGTACTTTCTTTTCTGATTTTGTTCCTTGTTTCGTGCTTATATTCAGACAACTTTTGACAAAACAGAACAAAAAACTACTCGTATGTTTGGCTGCCAATTTAGGCTCAACTTAAATACTGATCACTGCATTTTACCTGTTTCCTAAATTAGAGTCGTCATTTATGAAATTTTGAAGTCCGTTTCTTAAAGTTAAAGTCAGGTTTAAGTTATAAGTCGATTCTAAATTGTTTTATTTCCAAGGCCCAAAGTGTAAAAAATTCAAGGGTAACTCGATGAAATTTAAAAGCTTTGAGGAGGAAAGCAATGAATTCCATGTTACGCTATATAGAATGGATCTACTCTACCAGCTTAAGATAGAGGTAGATTCACTAAAAGAAGAAAACAACGCTCTAAAGAACTCACTTTCGCAAAAGGAATGCGAGGTAACCCCACCCCGTGCAGCTAGTCCCAAATATCACACGGACGAAGAGAGCTAGCACGTGAAACAAATTGGATCTCAAAGAAAAGACCCAGTAAAAAACAGAGAGCCGGCTCTTCACCTGAAATCGAGTCATGAAAATAAGATAAAGAAAATGAGGCGAAACAGAAACAAGCTCAAGATAAATTACATCATCCGACTGCAATAAACGTCGTCGTCATTACGGACTCCATTAAATTGCATTGCCTTCTCAAAGGAGCTATAACGTCGGAGTTTAAAGTAACGTTATTCCGATATAATGCTTAGAAAATTAACGTAGTTGACTCTGACGGCTACCTAGCAATATCCAAAAAACTAAGCGCAGAAATGATCCAGTGGTATACTTACGAAAATAAGTCAGAAAGACCACTGCGTGTTATAGCAAGGGGCCTCCACCTCTTCTGCACCAAAGACATTATATTGACGCAGTTAATATCTTAAAAAAAGATCGGAATAAGGCCAGGAAATCTTAGCAAAAGTTTAGATGACATTTACAATGTTAAAACTATCTTGAATATAGTAGTTAAAATCGAGCCTATGCGTACGAATACAAGATCTATACCTCAGTGCAAACGCTGTCAAGGTATCAATCACACACAGTCGAATTGCCAAAAAGAACCCGGCGACGTGCATAAACTCCATAAGCAAGAACCCAGCAAACTACCGACTCTGCGAAGTGGTAAAGGAGCTCCAAAAAAGGCGAGATATATTTAAAAATTATTTACGCCAGATTACGCTCTGACCCGCTTAAAGACAGACGTGAAACCGCTAAGGAAAAGGTTACGAAAAGAATTAAATCCGTAAAAGTAAAGACGAAAGGGGAACAAAGTAAAGTCCCTCTGTCAAAAATTAATGAAAAGCCAGAATTTTCAGGAGCGCAAACATATACTCAAGCCGCATCACAAGTACACAAACAGAGCGGTGTTACGGCAGACCCAATCTTCCAAGTTTTCTCTATAATTCTCGCGAAACTTGAGGAGCGAACCAAAACAAACAACGTCATATTTGACAAATTGAGCAAGCTTGAGTTAAAACCTCGCAATAAAAGAACTTCCACATGAATATGAAACGGTTACTAAAAATTTTAACATGGAATGCACACGGATTCCAACAAAAAATCACCGAACTAGAGGTATTCTTGCGGAACGACAACATTGACATATGCTTGATTTCTGAAATCCATCTTTCAAAGGAATCTCAAGTAAAAATAAGAGGATTTCGTGCGTATCACGCATACCATCCTTCCGGAAGAGCCAGGGGCGAATCCTCCTTATTCATCAAAGGCTGCATTGAGCACTCCATGAATACAACGACTGAACTCGACACAATGTAAGCAACTTCAGTTCATGTTAAAAACAAGAACTTATAATTCAATATCGCGTTCATGTACTGTCCTTGTAGGTCTCTTCACCTCGCTTGGAACGAACTTCATTATTGGTGGAGATTTTAATGCAAAACACACCTTTTGGGGTTCGAGATACAATTCACCGAAAGGCAAACTCCTGTACAAAATCGGTATGCAATTTGGGGTTGATTTCTATTCGACAGGGAAACCGACATATTGGCCCTCCGATGCAGCAAAAACACCTGACCTAATAGACTTCTTCGTAACAAAAGGAGTAACTGCTAATTTTGCGAGAGCTTTGATCTCTCCTCAGATCACTCAGCTGTAATTTTGACAATAAGGGATCGGCTAATGAAAGTAGAAGCTGTGCCTAAATTAACTAACAACAAAACAAACTGGGACGGCTATAGAAATGATTGCTAAGAAAATATTATCTTAAATGCGTCGCTACAAAGTTTGGCACGATGGCTTGAACAAGCTAAGACGGGTTCTTCCGGAACACTTATTTAAGATCTTAGAATCCTACCTTGAAAGCAGATTATTTCATGTTAACCACGGTTCAAGGAAATCGCCGCTGGAGTTCCGCAAGCAAGTGTCCTTGGTCCTGTTTTATTTTTGCTGTACACTCCGGATATATCCCACGACACATGTTAATTTCACATACAAGAAAATAAACAATCTTCCCGTACTCATTAATTCGGTACAAATACCATATGCAAATGAAGCTAAATATCTGGGGATGACACTAGACGCGTAAATTAAGTGGAAACTGCCCTTAAAAAAAAAAAAAAACGCCATGTGCTTGAAAATCGCTTTAGAGAAATGTATTGGTTACTTGGAAGAAATTCCAAGCTAAGTATATAGGTATATAACAAACTGAATTTATACAATCTTTCCAAAATAAAGTGATAAGAGCAATCGTGGATGCTCCCTGATATATTAGAAATAATGATCTACAGAGATTTAGGGATCGCTACCGTGGACGACGAAATAACAAACTTCGCTCGTAAGCTCCATATTCGCCTTCATGGTCATTGCAACCACATAATACTCCAAACATTGGACGTGAGAAGCCTTATGCGCCGACTTCAAAGACCGAAAGCGGTCGATTTAGCGCTAGTAAGAAGTAACCGCATTTAAGGATGGCCGTGGTGTAGTGGTAACATCATCGCTTGTCACGCTGTTGATTCACGGTTCGAATCCTAATGTCAAAAATCAGCTATTTATTTCGCATGAAATAAATAAAAAGTCGATCAATTGAGAAAGCATAACACTCCACTGCGAAGGCATAACACTGGCAGTAGGGTAGTCATATGGCTAAAATGCAACTTGGTCGTGATGATTACATCAGGAGAACGGAAAAAAATACTGTGAATCATAAGCAAGGGCAATAATAGCGAAAACAAATAAAATACTCCCCAGTTATCTGGACAGCCACCCTTAGAGTTTACAGAAACTTAATACCACCTGAGTTTCAAACTACACCACTCTGTCTTTCTCTCTGTCTCTTCCCCTTTCCGCAAAACGCACGTGTTCTAAAAAAATAGTATAAGGGTATTCATATCCCCTTTAACACGTGCAAATAATAAAAAAAAAATATAAAAAAAAAAAATACGCCTTTAATGACGGTATCAGCAGGTGCTTTTGCCAAAAATCCACCTGCCTCACGCGAATATTCCTCGAAGCTTAAACTACTTGATAAGGAAAACTTTGTTGTAGTAAATACGAAAAAGGGACGGGTGAGTTTAGTCAGTAAAAATCTGACACTGCTATGAGTACACGGTGTCTCGTAGTGTCTTATGAAGATTCTCACCTACCCAGGAAGCAAAAAAAAAAAAGTTTGCTGTTATACCACAAAGCTCGAGAAATACGACCTATATAAACCTGGCGGGCTCTATAGTCGGCACGTTAGTTATCTTACAAATGTAAAAGTAGGTTATAGTTTCAACTTGAGTTACTCCTTCATCCCATTGCGCCTTTCTAACAATATAGAAAGGATCAGATCAATCAACCTCGAAACTCGATCCAATTAACCACAAAAACCTATCCAACAATTAGGTTAAGTTAAAAATCAGCGGCTTTGCTTCGCCTCATTGTATTGCAACATCTTTCTCTAGGTGCTCCACAATTGCGGTCACGTCACACAAGCACGAAGTGTTGTCCCATGAATCTCCTCCTCTCATTTGGATGACCACAATAATTAGTTGAAAAATTATGATCAGGCGCGCACTAATAACAGCACCTTTTCTCTGGCATTTTTCACTCGACCGACTATAAAGCTGATGATCAAATATGTCATCCAATGAGTCGTCAACAAATCCAAACTGATGTTGTCTATAGGCACGAGATGCTGAGCATACCGAATGCAATTTGACGTGACGATCGACCGCAAAAAAATTAAATAATCTATGTCCATCGACGTCGTGCCACCGCCGCTTGTAACTTAATTCGGTAACTTAACTTGAAACATACGAGTATCTACTATATGTAAGTGGATGAATTAATATTTATGTGACCCTCACAGTGGAGCTAATGAGATTTTAATTGGGTCTAGTAATATAGATCACCTCAATCAAGGTTACATTGTTTTGACCAAAAAAAATTATTTTGTTTTTTGCAACTAACTACCAATTATGGTCAAAAAAATGCTAACTACTAGTTGTCATCTGTAACAGAGGTATGAGGAATTTGAAAAATTACAAATTGCTGGGGAATTGCTTTGAAACGAGTTTGGAGTATGCTATTCACTCGAATACATTTGTATAGATTAGGATGAGATCGGTGCAAATGTAATACAAGTAAATTGTCACATCAAGGTGATTCAGAGTTCTTAACTTGACACTATTTTCTTTTAAGTTTTACCCAAGTTTGTCAATATGGCTATGCAAATGAATAAAATTGTGTTCAGAGAGGAGTACGATATCTTCGTCCCTAATAAAGTTAGAGGTGGTAAGATCTTTTTATTATTTATTTATTTATTCCCCGTTTTCTGTGTGAATGAATGCATGAAGAAAATCATTCGACAGTTGAAATCATTCAGTTATTAATATCGAAAGTCGAATTCATTCAATAGTATCCAACACTAATCAACCTTTTTTCAGACACATGCTCAAATTGTTTAGGAGTTCGAAAAGTTATAAGAAAGTGAATTAGTCAGTGTAACAATCAAAACAGGAATGTGCGTGACAAGAAGATTGGGCTCAACCTGTCGCTTTGGACAAACAACATCGGCAATATGGCTTGTTTTACGTGAAGGTTTTTTCATATTTTTTATTTCTCATGAAATTTCAACTGTTGCATCTGGTCAGTATAGTGTGCACCTGTCATTTTTCTACTCTAAAAATAACATTTTGGTATCTCAAGAATCCGGCGCTATGACCTTGTCGAAAATACACATTGACTTACCTCTGAGTCGTTTTAGTCCCTTACCTCAATTTTTTTTTAATTTCGTATTTACATATAATGGCTACAAATCTGTGCAAAAAGTCCGATTCTTGACAAAAATAGTTTTTTTTTTGTTCCCCTATCACTCTTGAATTCATTCATTGATTAGGAAAAACATTGACACTTAAGTTTTATTGTGATTATCTACTTTGAGAGGTGATCGTGCCATAGACGAGATTTCATATTGACAGAGGCTTGAGTTCACTTAAGCGTCATCCATTAGTCTAATCGGGAACTTTTCATATGACTCATGATCAGTGACAGGGTCTCTTTTAATTGCAATACAAAGTTTAGAAAAAGAAAAGTCAGTGGCACACTTAGATTTATTGTACATTTCTACTACTTCCATACTACGTCAATTGCAATTACCTTCCCCATAAAAAGTACATCCCAACCTCATGGCTTTGAAATCCATTAAAAATCATCTGCATTTTTTAAACGCCGGCATTTCCATAAAACCTCTTCCATCAAAAGGACGTCAACTCAATTATCTATCCGACATTTAATGTACGTAATTCCACATCAAATTAAAGCGCATTTGGTAATCTTACATTAATCTCTAATATTTCACTTTGTTATTCATGTACATATGTGAATAAAAAAAAAAAATATTTAATTACGCACACCACTTAGCCATCCTCACTTTCCCTCCCTTTCCCCCCACTCAAAAACAAACGATATCGTTGCAAATTAAATTCCCATTGCTGCATTTTGTTAGCTTACGATACACAATAACCCTATACTTGCTGTTACGATAGAATGACATCATCGACATATAGCGCTCTATTTATACCCACTTCAGGGTGTATTAAATTTGATACATAGTTTGCAACTCAGAGAAATAATAACGATAGACCCCCGGAAGTATACATATATATTTGTGATCAGCATCAAAAGTTATGTTGATCTAGCCATGTACGACCGTCTGTATGTCACCACTTTTTGGGCCTTAAATTTTGAGCTGGGAACATGAAATTTGGTATATAAACTTTCTAGAATCCAAAGCAGTACAAACCCACTTTTAAGCAAATGTTCTTTTCTCAATATTTTTACTAGGAATTAAAAACAAATATTGTCCTTACAAAATATATAGATAATGTAGATATGGGGGTTTTCTTTAAAAAATGATGTACTGCTTTTTCAAAGTGATTTACTGTGAAGGTTAAGTGAACTTTGGATACAAATTTTGGGAGCCCACTTTCTGCTAAGACAAAGTTGTAACAACAGTTTTGTGATAAAATATATCCTCTGTATAGCATATGTCATTGCTTCGGTTTTAAGAATTTCGTAACGTTGCGCTCGAATTACTACGGGTGAGTTAAAAGATGGGTAATAGGGTATCAAATGATCCGTTCTAGACGAATTGTAACTTTTTTGTATGTTTTTTTATGATTTTTTTTTTTTTTTTTTATTGGCTCCAACTTCTCCAGTTAAAGATATAAAAATAATAATAATAAAAAACTTCTTCAAGCATTTGAAATCGACCTGCACTTGGAAATACAAAACTCAATATTATGTCTATCAACATACGGCTCAAATGAACGAATTCAGTTGACTGTTCTGTTGCACTGGATACTACCCCAGTACAATCACTACCACCCACTTTTAGTGGAAGTTATAAATTCCCAATTTTACTATAGGTACATACATATATCTTGAGTGTCTCAGTTGCATGAGAGTACACATACTCGTAGATACTCTGGTAAAACATGGCAGCAACACACTCGAGGGCGATGGTTTTTTTCCTTGTTTTTTGAGTACTGTCAGCTTGTTCAGCTGCCATATCAGACTTACTCGCATTCGAACTTCAGTTTCAAGTGTTATTTCGCTTCCTTTGCTTTTTTCGGGTAGATACGGATACCTACCTACCTACCACTACCACCCGTGTCAGTGTCTATCTGTCCCTCATCTGTCTTTATCATTTCTCTATGGCAGTACTGAATGGAACTTGTGAAAAATTCCATACAAAATATCGAAAAATATGTGAGAGAATGCATTCGGAGAATGCGTATGCTTTTCCTCGAAACTAGGGTGACCGTGACACTATGACTACTGAAGGTTTTCTCTGTTTTTCTATATCTCAAGTGTGCATGACTGAATGCAAGTAACCCATCAAATATGCATTTTTACAGCTTAGATAACTGTGAGTTGTCAATATGCGCATATCGTACACGATATTGTAACATGAAAAAAAAACTTGCCATATCGTTCGAAGCTAACCTACCTCACATGCTAACCACACTCTGTGTCGGTTTCTCATTATTATTACTAATTGCTGACAGACATTTAGACGACCGAAGACTCATCGTATTCGAAAGAACTGTTGCGGAACAATTATACTCATTGAGTTGGTTCCGAGTTCAAAAGGGTACCGCGCCACCACCACCACTAAATGTATGCGCCTATGTGTGTGAGGGGATTTAGACGATTTGATTTATTATCTGTCAGGTTGGTAGTATCTTTGTTCGTAATTAGGTGGAAGCGTGAACAGTGAGTATCTTATCAGTTGTAATAGAAAAGTTTTTCCTTTGTTGTGTGATGCGTGATTGGGGGTACCTAAATGTTATCGGATTCGAACATGAAATAGTTATAATTGATTGCATGCGGGTTACCTTGCAATATGGAAAGCGTTCTATGAAAATCATAAAATATTGCAACTAAAAGGTGGATAATAGTTGTTACAAAGAGTGCTAATGAAAAAGTTTAATGACACAGCATAGAGGCAGTTATTTAGATTAGATAGGGTGTGACAATTATTTGATTCTACTGAGCGTTAAGTTTCTCTAAGATCTAAGTTTACTAAAGTGTAGAATTAGGCTTGACCAGATTCGGTTTGTATCTAATTCGCGTCCTGCGACTCATTTTATGGCAGTTGCCGCATATCATTAGGGTCATTCCGTGAAAAGAGGGAAATTGAAAGAAATATATTGATGTTAATATGTGGCATTCTAGTACTTGAGTTTGTATTTGAGATCAGCTGCCAGTGTGACAGTTCCTGCAATGCGAAAATAGTCAAGTAGAATAAATCCGAGACTGTTCCAGTAATGAAGATATCCCTTTAGCTTTAGTGAAAGCCGGAATTACAAGTTCAACTGCTGCGATTCGCTAATGAAAAATTACTATAACTAACTACTTCACAGATATACAATATTCGTTATGAAGATCGATTGTAATGCAAGTTACCATATTTATGTAACGCCAGATAGTTTGAGCATTTCTGATTTTTACTTCCAACTAAATACAAGGGCAAGTATTGGTTTCGTGAAAATTTTAGGACTCGAGATTTTAATTAAACTTGGCATTACTATTATAGAGAAACTCAAAAAGTGGGTCTGTATGTCTATATGTGCGATTGCCTGAAGCCTAAACAGCTGGAAGAATTTACTTGAACTTCATATCTGGGATCTGTGGAGATTTTGGAATCTCTACAGATTCTGTATCAAGATTTTGGAAAAAAGTCATACGACGATACGCATTACTGATTTTTTAAAAATTGATTATTTCTCGGATATGACAAATAATTTTGATGAAAATTGGTGTTTAAACAATAATTTGACATATGCTTTTAAACACCTACATATGTACATATGTATGTTGTATGTATGAACATATTTAATATAATACATTTGAACAATTTCGCTTAAATTTCAAATCTGAGTGATTTTTAAATGAACACCACATGGGCGGAAGTACGTGCGACCCGGTCATGCACTTTATCTTTTTTTTTATTTTTATTACTGAATTTCAATAGTTGACAACGTTCCATGTTTGTTTCTAACGTGACAAACCAGACGATTAGATTAACGCTCAGAGCGATTCTATTTGATGAACATTTTCGTTCGCGATGAGCTCTAAAGGGAGTCCAAGGCGAAACAGTAGTAGTGAAAAGGTTGACATTGTTGCGAATGCTATAGGAAGAATCGTAGATGATTCGTCTGAAACAATTGAAAAAGCTCCAATAAAATACAAGTCGCAGACCTTAAACAATTAGGGTAAAATAAAATGTGAATCGAAGCAAAAGCTTTTATGAACGATTAAAAGAAAAAACTGCGAATGAAATACTGATATTCAGAGGAAAAAAATAGGTACGCTTTAGTGAAAATTTTGTATACACCGATTTATTTAATTAAATTAATTACAAATCGTGGGACTCCTGAAAGATTTCTTGATTGGCAGAGAGAAAGATTTCTCAATTGCTTCCTTACAAATTGGAATTTGTGTGGACATTAAAAAACTTGTTCCCCACAAATTTTAATTTTAAAATTGCTTTTAAAATAAGCTGCATATTACCTGGAGGAAGTTTTGTAAATCCCATTGGCTAAGTTTGTTGAAAAAGTTTCTTGATATAGATCATTTTTTTTTTTATTAAAACAAGGAAAACTACAATTTGATAATAAAATCAAGAATTATTTATTTTGATATCGCTTTTCATGCACACCGAAAACAATGCAAAGAAATAAGTCATTGTTGTTGTATAATTGCTTTATTCTTCTAGTATATATTTAGGTACATATAGGTAGTATTTATATGAGAACTAAAAGCGACTCTCTTAGATAGCAAATAATCGTGAAATCCAATTTTTGACGAATACGTTCGTCCAATGTTTTGCTAGGAATTAATTGGTAAAAGAAGCTTTTAAAGAAGCAAAAAAAACATATGTTCCAAAGTTGTAACGCGAGTTACCATTAAGTTGAATGATTTCTTAAATAAATAATCTACAACTACCGTCATTTTTCGTACTCTCACTACTAGCAAAAATAAAAATAATGTTTCTCAAAAAACAGAGAATGATAATGTCTTGTAAATGGTGTGATAATAAAAACAAATAGTGTCAATTGGTGCTTGGAATAACATATTTTGTATGGTCCAGATGATTTTATCATGAAATTGTTCCATGAGTCAAAAATGTATGCAGAGCTATGTTGGTCTAAAGGTTTTCCAGTCAAACACCAATCGGAGACAATAATTTCTTAGATTATTTTTTTTTAAAGAAAATGCTCCACGTTTCGATTGAACCACCACCCGCGGAGTATACAAAAAAAAATAAATACATTTTGGAGATACCAATGCTTGGTTGTTAAGAACCTTCAAAAAAAAGTTGGAGAGAAACCAAGGACTTTGAAGACGGTTTTAAATAGACTAGTTGAGGAGAACAATGTAAGCCACCACATCACTGCATTCATAGATGGCACTATTATGACTTCGAGAAAAATATTTTACGAAAAACAAAAATTTTAAATATGTACATATGTACATCTTTGAAGCAAACCCAAAAAGGAAAGAGTAGAAATATGTATGTATGTTATCGGCATAAGTCATCACAAAGCACAGCCAAAAGCTAAATTCTTTCAAATACCCTATCTTTGGTCTCATTTCAACCCTTTCGCAATTACCCATGCAGATAAACTTCAAAGTGCCAACTTGTATACAAAAGAAAAAAAAAAAAAACTTTAAAATCTGAGAGACTACCTGACATCCAGATAAACCACATTCTTTCAAAATTACAGAGGACAAATAACCCACTTTGTGCGTTGAATCTAGGTTCTACCTATCAACACACTCACAATCCACCGAAAAGAAAGAACCGTAAAAGCGCGTTGAACTCATTTGTTTTACTATATCTTCGGGCTTGTTATTTCTATTCCATTTATGAGACAGACCAGTGAAACTCACTATCTTCATGCAGCATCTTTCCTTACTGCCGAGATTTTGAAAAGAACAAAACACCAACCAATCAAAGAGCAAAAATAAAGTACAAAACTATCTAAACGCGCCACAAGGTACCAGCGCTGCGAATTATCTCGTTTTCCATCTTACAGGTAGCAGTTCCAAAAATACAGAAAAAATTAATTCAACTCAGGGGTCTTTCTCTGATCTAGCGGAATGCGTTGTATAGGTGGATTTCCATTCAACTATTTTATGAAATTCCAAAAGCCACTTAAATCCACAAATCAATCGATCAAATGTCACGGTAGGAAAAAAATAAAAACTCAAAGAAATCTCTTTTTGTGTATAATATTGTAGATAACCGGCGCGCACAACAAATTGTTCTTTGTTGCTAATTCACTTCTATTGTTGAATCAAATATATCTCACCCCCAGCATGGGTTTCGCTTCTTTCGCATTTCCTGATCTCCTTGGGCGCACACAGACAGCACCAGTACACTGCGCTCTCGTCAGTCGCCGCACTATTGTTTTTCATGAGTTATGAAGGGTAGCGATCGCAAGACTTAAGATTCGATTTGGATCTAGTAAACTATATACATTTACATATACTTCCGAGTATATCTCTTTTTGTTGAGCAAAAAAAAAAAAAAAAAGATGAATTGGACATTTTAGCTGTGGCTTGCGCGATACCTGATTACTGGAAAAGAAGTAAACACGACCCACGCTTCATCATAGCAGCAGCGGTGGCTCTGGTATACATTTGCCATATCGTTATGGGGATAATTTTTGATCAAGGCATCAAAATAGTGATCAGAGCCCGGGCATGGAGTGTAAACGCATTGCCTTGGGGGACGAAGCGCGACTTTTTTCTTCGTTTCCACCGAAGGATACACACGTACATATTCGTATGTATGTACGTATCGGACTTAATTTATTCGCAGCATAGTATAATCGATTATCGACTGGAATGGGGCTTGACTTGTTAATCAATTTATGGAAACTTTATCTGCGTTTTTGATCTTGTATAGGTGGGTGAATATGGTCGAGATATGAGATTGATATTGGGAAATTGATTTGTGGTGCTCAATGATATGGTTGAGTGAATAATATGGCATTAAATATTTGCTTATCCGATTGGACGTCACGATGATTGTAGGCTTTGGTCAAAGGAAATGTAGGACTCGAATGTATTAATTTCATTTTAAGTTTTTTTTTTGCGCTCATTTCAGCTGAACAGATGTCTTAGAGAACGTGCTAAATGTCAATGGGCGACAAGATAAAACCGCGAAAATTGAAAGGTGATAGAGCGATGAAGTCAATAACTATGGACGTGCAAGGTTCTAAAAATACGAACTACGGAGAAGCAATTACAAAAAAATTACAGTACGATGAAGCAACATAAAATCAAGCTGTCATTAATTGTTGATTATTTCGATTATACATATGTAGCTCAGAGCTATTAAGTGCAAGAGAAAATAATTGAAATCTAAAAGTTGGTTGAAATATCCTCAAGACATTTCTGAGCTAAGATCTCTCAATGCCATTTATGCAAATTCCGTCAATTGTACGAGTATAAAATAAAAAGATAAATATTTGGCGCAACAGCTCTTTAAGTGCCAGGGCCTAGCTTCTCCCAACCACTCGTGTTGTGTGCGTTATATTATTATTGTACGAGTATATTACCCCGGAAATCTGTAAAGTGAATCACCTAGAAAAAAAAGTGTGAGTTAATGCTGCACAAGCTTCCCAGCTTATCAAAGAAGTGATTGCCAAGAGTAGAGTGACTGAGGCTTACATCTTTTACTTTGTCTGGCAAATTCTACTGTACCTGATCTGCCTATCCTATCGTATTGCGCAGTAGATCAAATGGAAAAAGCCCACTAGATCCATGTTTTTGCAGTACAATCTAATATAATAATTTAAATTAATAAAAATCACGTTTTAAATTATATAATGTAGAAATAAATTTTTACACTTTATTCTGCCATTTAAGATCTTAATGTTAATTCTTAAAGATTTCAGTATACTCACGAATACGTATCAGAATATTCCTTCCATGTCAGGTTTTTGAGATACTGACTTGTTGGAAATTTCTAAAATTACTGTTTTCGGGCATGTACGAGTATATACATACATACGTACATAGTAGGTATTTAATCAATCTAGTTTTGAAATTCTTCGGCTTGTATACTTCCTCAAACTTCTAATTTATATTAAATTTGAACCTAACTTGGCTTCTATAAATCGATTTTAAATGCCATAATTCACGCTATAGCTCAGTTAGGATCGAGCAAGTACGCACATAACTGAGGTTTTGAATGTTCAAAAATGTAAATTATAGACTTTCTGCCCAAAGATTTAGGACAAAAATAGTATTTACATATTATTAAACAGTATTAATAAAATAATGTAAGAAGAAATTTACATAATTGCAACCGAAATTAAGAAACGAATTAAAGTGCTGTTTACTGCAAAAACTCAGATTAGAAATTAAAAAAAAAAAGTGTTTGGCTATTTGTTAAAATTCCAAAAAATGGTTTTTGCATGTATGTATTATATGTATATGCATATGCATGTACGAGTATATCCAAAATAACTGAGATGAAAATTGGCCAAAATTCCGATTTCACCTCGAATTGTGAATCCACCGGCTCTAGATATAAAGTTTAAAGAAAATCTACCCGGTCGTTTAGGTTGCAGTCGGCCATACATACAAACAGACAGAAGAGAGACCATCTTTTTTGTGTTTTTCTATTATACCTAAAGCAATGTCAAATTTGATCAAAATCTCGAGATTGAAAATTTAGGAAATCAATACTTTCCCTTATAGGTGCAAGTAAAGAATATATGCATTCACATAAAACAATGTGCCGTGGACACAATATATACTCGTAAATCACAGTAGATTGTAAGACGAGAGCAGTGAAGCAATAAATTCCCAAATTCGTAAAAAAAAAAAACAGTTTACTACAATTGCAGTAAAGTTTGAACCCTGTATTGTAATAACAAGCTTTTTCTTTCCATCCGACTCAGTTTGATTTTTTTTTCTTGACAAACTTTCGTTTTTAGCACTTGAATTTTTTTGAAAAGACTATTTTTTTGCGAAGGCAAAACCCTTTTCATATACTAATTTTGTTGGGAAAATCACCTACTAAATCGATCGCATTATAGTGGAAAACTTAACTGCAATTATAAAGCTCATCTACTCACTGCTGAAAATATGTCCAATTGGTGGCAGCTGCATATACATATGTTCATGCGAGTATTTGCTCAGACCAAATTGAACACAGCTATATGGAGTATTATTATAATATTTTAGCTTCGAATCGCAAAAAAGTTATTACTACATAGCAGGATTGCACTTTTTTGCCGAAATGGTGCTCCTTATTTCGATAAAAAGATCAAAATTCCCTTAAAAGCCCAAAACACACGCCAATCTGTTGAGACCAATCTGACCAATTTTACAAGTGTGGTGTATGATAGGTTATAATATGCCTCAGAAATTTTATTCAAAAATTCATGTGACTGATATGATTCTTTTAACTAATCGTTTTTCCTCAGCATATGTAGGTCATGATGAATCAAACTAGACCTCAGCCATGTTGTCCCAATTTGTTTTGTTTTGTTGTCTTTCCCACACACACAATAAGTAAGTCAGTTGGTAACTTAGAGTCTAGACAACACAAGCAGACTCATTATGCAGATGAAGGAATGACGTCCCACGGAAAAGCCTTGTCTAATCTAAATTAAATCTTTTCGTTTATTTGCTGTATATTCTCGACCTTTAACGGTTATAAAGACCGACGACCCATCAAATATACTGCTGTTTCATTTTCATTTCACTTCATTTTCCAGAATACTTTTGTGAATGCATCTAAAGAAAGTTCTTTAGTCACATAAAATATCCAATCCATTTACCTATGACACATATCGATAACCAATCCAATAAAATAAATCCATAAAATTAAATCCCAAAGTCATTCTAATTCCAAGTGGCCAGTCTAACCGGTCTCCACAAACATCGGGCCCCGTAAATCACATTAACAATCCTCCGAGGGAAAAAAAAATACCAAAAGAAATGTAATCATGAATCAAAGAAATAAATTAGTGTTCGTCGAGCAATTAACATACGTCCGTCAACATTAATTGATTTTATTTCGATTTGTCGCTTTCTTCATTCCGTCGAATCTCATTAATTTGCACATGCAAATGTGTCTCTGAAATTTGCACAACTCTTCCCACACTAAACCCGCATGCATGCACCCAAAGAAGTCGATTTTATAAGCGCCAATCGAACTCGTTCGGCCGACAAAAGCACCAGCGCATTTAAATTTTTGGGCATTAATCCATTAAATAAATCAAAAAAAAAAAAAAAACCGGAATCTAATAAGCTTTATTCAGTGAGGCGAATTTTCTGTGTCAATTGCTACAAGCCAACCACCCCAACCCCCAAACATAGCTGATTATGATATTTTTATGCAAATTGCAATGCTTTTCTCTTTGTCGCTCAATTAAATTTGAACGGTAGTAGGAACGCAGCGATATATGAGCTCCATTCAACCGGCTCTAATATTGTTATAAAATCTAATGCGAGGACTTTGCCGCGGCTTACGATGTGTGCCAAGTGGGGAAAATTAGCAATAAATAGTAAATCGCGTTAAATATGATCGTTTGATGGTTGTTACTGTTTGAGCCAAAGCAAACATGTGTGGTTGAATGGGCGGGGAATTACATGAAATTATAAGCGAATTGTTTAAGCAATCGTACAATGGGTTTTCGCTTTCTGCCATAAGAACTGCTGGTCTGGTGTAATAACAATCATTGTGTTGCGAAATCATTTTGTTGCTTTCGTGGAACTAAGTTTGTAGTAGCGCGTTGCTTTGCACTGAATTGCGTTGGCATTCTTTAAAGATGACTAAAGCGAACAAAAGTCACCAAACAGAGAATTATTAGAAAATGTCTAAAGTAATTCTTTGAATTATGCTAATTTTTGTTTACTTATCAACGTTCGTACAATCCATTAATTGTATGTGCTTGAAATTTAATGTCACAAATTTTGATTTATCACTAAATGTTCGACGACTTGTCACTATTCGGAGAGTATGCTTTATACTTAAAACAAGTTTTGACCCTTCACGTAGGAAAGATTTTTAATTTAATCCTAATGCACAGAAAGATTATCCTGGCAAGTGGCAGAAGAGCTGTCGAAGGGACTACTGAAGATTTTTATGATATATATTTTGTGTAAAGGCTTTGATAGTCTAAGTGGTGGTTACTCATATCAATAATTAAAGCCATCATTTCCGAGCAAAAAAAGGTGGTTTACAAAAGTAACTTTTAGTGAATGCATTTATTGGACGATTTTATAAACCCTAGTTGTTATGGACAAATCATAAATGATTTCTCTGGAAGATTGCCAAATTGTTCTTTTGAATTTTCAAGTTCTTATGTTAAAGTGGTAAAACCCGTCCGATTTTTACATCAGTTTTTGGAACGTCTGGGTTTTTGCAACATTTTCCGAACTATTAACAAAGGAAAATTAACCATGCCAGACTCTGCGTTTCTTAAATTTATCCTATCGTACTCTACTTACTCGTATCAAGTAACTCATCTCTAAACTTTAAGGACTCGTCTTACCTCTTCAAAATGGCATTAGACGGGCTAATAAGAAGTCAATCTTATTTATGTTAAATTTGCAGCATGAAGCATCAATCAAATAAGCAATGCACTACGCTACAGCAATCGAAATAAAACAGATGGCACTCAAATCCAGTCAAATTTTAATTAAATTGTCCACAACATCAGGCGCATAACTATTTTTCTCTCTAACTTCAGCTGGAATTCGTGAGACATAATTTGTGCAGACAACAGCGTTAGACAATCTGATTTCGCCTCAATCCGGATCACAATCAATATTCTCAACCATTCGATAATGGTGACAATGAACATGCAGTTCAGGATGGAATAATATTTGGAAAGAAAACCTGAAACGTTTTGTAGAATTTTGAAAACGATGGTAAGCGGTCCTTATCACATAATTCTATTCACCCAAAGGTTACAGTTCAGTACAGAATTTATTTAGGGCGTTTTAAGTCATCGCTCATGGCCAGGCAAGAAAAGAATCCTCTCGAATAAAATTCATCTAGCGCTGATTGCTGCAGTGTGACTACAAAATAACTTGGAACCTATTGATAGTAACAAAACCTTTCTCGGCTTCTACACAAAAATGCAAAAGGTTCAGCAGATGTGTGTTCCTAGACCCAAGTTTCAGTTAACTCTCGGTAAAATCTTACACCTATTGATTTGTAGTTCCTACGATTTTAGTGTGCTAATTTGTCTGGGACAGCACCAAGACCGCCTTAAAATTTATACAGCTTTTGATTCATAACGAAGAGTGGATGGATGTAGGCGTTTAGAATCTTTTCCTGTAACAGATCTTAGACAAAACCTTAGGGTGTCCATGAAATCGTTTGGGATTTTTGGGTGATCAGAGAGAAACTTTCGAAGAATAGGAGGATGGCTTGTCAACTATCGTTTGGCACATTTCTGGCTATACATCATAGTGTTAGCAAAACCGGCACCATCGATAATTGGACAGACAGTGACGGAACAGCACCAGCTATTCAGCTCTCTGCCTCTGGTTGCACTGCACAGCTCGTCGTTACAGAAATGCTGCAATGCATTGCAAGGTAATCAATACCTTCCCGCTTTTTGTCCTTGTATCGATTGAAATGGCCGCGTTCCATGAACAATGCTAAGGCTAGCGAAAATACATTTTTGTACTGGGATGACAGCTAAGTCATTAGCAACCATTATAGACCGACTGCAGCCTAAAGGGTTGAAGGATTTTTTTCAAACTTCATATTTGGGGACAAATTTTCATTTTAACCCCAATATTAACGGTACTTTAATAATAACCAATTTTAGAAAAAATTGATTTTCTCGAAAATGGCTGCAACAATTTTGATCAAATTCGATATTTGAGTAACGGTGGACATATGCTATCAGATGACGCACGAGGTTGTAGTCAAAAGGTTACGTATAACGGTATTTTACTTATTAATTAGTTCTTACGAATTGGCTATTTTTCGGCCAATTTAATATCTAAAAAAATATTTTATATATGCAATGCTAAGCCGTACCAAATTTTGGGAAATTGTTTGATTTGAACGGATTAAACAAAAAATTATTTCAAATCTTAGTTTTTGCAGATAAACAACATATACATAGGTACAAGTACGTGCGACCCAGCCGCGTAATTCCCACAATAAGATTTTAAATTAAATTAATTTTTTTTTCTTTCGAACCGAAACGAAACTACCTAAACACTCGATCGGCACTGGAATGTCGGATTTGGAATAAAAGATCTTCATTTGAAGTTTTTATTAAATTAAAATAGAGAGAGAACAAAAGAAAATCTTCATTAACAATATTGCCTTTATTGGATTCCAGCTCGAATAGATGCCGGTCTTAAAAAAATATTTAAAAAAAAAAGTGTAAAAAAGGAATTGATATTCCAATAAACGAACAAAATTGATATTCCAATAAACGAACCCACTTCGTACAGTATTTTGCTCACTAATAGGCTTTCGATCTAAATAAAACTTGATTCCATTTCCATGCAGCATTGATTGTACAAAGATGACTAGACAGTCATTGGGCACCATATACCCGATCCATAAAAAGGACACTTAAACCAGTTGCAGATATATACTCGCAAGCATCCTAAACATCATTTAGATGTCAGCTGAGATAATATTCGATCGTCCGATGATGCGAACAAACTGACAAAATCTTCATGTTAAGCAAGATCTGGGGAAGACTTAAGAATATCAAATAGATACCTATCACCTATTTATTGATTTTAAGCTTTCTTAATTATGTTTAGTTTGGGTTTTGCTGTGAAATATATGATGACGATGTAAACATTCACTGATCTATCAAGTTTCGAAAAGACATCACCCCAACTTTAAATACCATAATCTTATTTAAATTATACTTGAAAAGGAAGGACGAAACTTCCATACCAACTCTTTGGGCATTATTTTTCAAAGTGAACAATCATCAAAGTTTTGCTACCAACGAATGAAAAAGTGCTAAGAACGATCTCGTTATGACAAAGTTCATGCTGTGAATAAACAACCATTATAATACACTGTAGAGTCAATTGGAATTTTTATTTTTTTGCTTAGAAGAATGAGATGAAGAGCACAACACAGAAAATAATGTCGGTCAGTCCAAGGAGAGGCGTAATCTGACATACAAATTTTGATAAACATAACCTTAATTGGGAGTTTAAAGCATCTGTTCCAAGCGATACCAGCCACTCACCCTGAAGGTTATGAAACAAATTACGTGGTATATACATAAAGTCGATTTCGTAACTTTGTAGGCATGCAACGTCTTCCGTACGTCTTTTCATATAAAAAAATCGCACGTAAAAAAGGAACGCGACGAGCTCGAAAACAAATACCGACAAATGTACTGGCTACTCGAAAAACATTCGAAGTTGAGCCTACATAACAAACTGCTTATCTATAAGCAAGTGCTAAAGCCTGTGTGCACGTAAACACAAAGATCGTGTTCACGAGTATTGTAACCGTACCGTCATCCAACTACTTGACGCGAACAATTCAATTTGTCGTCTAGAAAGAAAGTAATTTTTTTCGTGAAAATGTTCAATTTCGAGATTTTAATCAATCTTGGTATTACTATAATAGAGAAACTCGAAAAAGTGAGTCTCACAATTCTGTCCGTCTTTATATCGTACTGCAGCCCAAACGGCTGGATGGATTTTCTTCATTTTAGCCTCAAATTCAATGGTATTTTACTTAAGACTAATTTTGAAAAATTACAATTTTCTCAAAAACCTTATTTATTAGTGAACTTGCAAAAATTGGCTATTTCTATATGATATAGCTGATACGAAATTTTTCAAAATCGTAAGTATTTTTTGACATACATACTCGTATGATCAAAAAAGCTTGTTAACGCATTTTACACTTCTTATCGATTTTGACTGAATTTCAAATCTGAGCAATTTACGAACGAATAGCAAGTATGAAGCAAGTACTTGCGACCAAGTCGTGCCCTTTATTTTTTATGATATAAGCACGATTTCGAAAAAGGTATTTAATGGTTAAATGAATAGATTATGTATATGCTTCAAGTGATGTGTGGACGTTATTCGTTATATTTAATTTTTATTGAATTCGTTTACATTTGTGATTTTATTAAACATGACATTGAAACCTGAAACAGGTTGCCTTGGGAAAATTTGAAAAGAAATTCAAAGTATGACTCGTAAATAATGAAAAAGTTTCGTGCGGCACAGTCGTGCACTTTATTTCAATCGTTTTATCGGTCAAAAATACATGTTTTCAGGCAAAAAAAAAAAACTGTTAAAAACGTCACAATGGACAAGGTAGTCAAGAATTGCGTCTACCTAACTTTATTTGCTTTTAACCCTGTCAACCACAAAAGTGTAGACATCAAAAGGAGATTCAAGCACGACGATTTGCAAGAGATTCATCGCTCATCACGTATTGTTAATTTTATATCGCTTCCCATTCTCCTTATGTATGTTTTGAAAAATGAGGAAAAAAATTGTCTTCTCCAAGACTATCCACAAAAATACGCAAATTCAAAATTTATAAAGTAAATCAGTTAGTGATCGATTCAGCAAAGTTATACGTTGTACTCCGACTTAGTATGTATGTATGTCTATTGCCAAATAGACCAAAAACTACTGAAGCGATTTCAATAACATAGAAACAGATCCACTCGTATGCTATTGAACTTTAGGGATGGTAGTATAGAGGATAATATTCGAATAACACCAAAAGTGAAAACAATTTACGGGGTTTGATAAAATAAATACAGACGTAGGTGTATACTCGTACATATTTCTTGTGATTTCAGGAGTTATATACTCATGTATCATGGATCATAGATTCTAATCAGTATATCATATTTTAGCAAGCAGTAAAACTGAGACTTTGTTTTTATTGTTTTTTGTGTGTCCAATAATTTTTGAAGAAATCTATTGACTTACCAACTTTTAATGATTTTGCTGTGATAAAAGAGGGACCATTAAGTGTTTGTCCCTCGAAATGTGTAACCAGTTGTTAAATGCCATATAAGATACTGGTGCTGCAAATTTCAAATCCAAACAATCGACAAACACGATTTCGCTGTTTTCCTAAAATTCGATTCGGCTGTAGAAAGCATGTCGTTACAGAACAAACAAAAAACCTAAAATTACCTGTTTCGTGCTGCAATAATAATCAATTGTTTGCAGTGGCACATGAATATCGGCATGGGCAGTACCATATTGTATTCATTGATTTCTGATAATCACTCTTTACCACGATTTTAAACGACTTAAACTCTACATACTCCCCAAAACAATACAAAATTCAGATATCAAAATATCGAAATTCTGTGTCCAAAAGAACTATGTATAAAAAAATGTGGCCAAAGACAAAGAGCTTCGGCGAATTTTACAAAAGTATTATTCGATCTGAATGTATCTGGCAAATAGCACCTGATTTTACTGCGTCGTCTTGACACGTTCTGTTCTGGACGCGTTTTAAAGGTCAGATTCACTGTATTGTGTAAATTGTTTCATCCATCTTTGTTGGAGGTGTGAAAAATCAAACTCGCTCAGTGTAACAAAGGGCACACAACACGTACAACAAACAAAAACCAAATAGCTACGATAATTGATCTGTACCCAGTGAGGTTAATTACATTACATATTACGAGATATTTTTTTGTTTCGCTACCTTTTCGTTTAGAAGTTGTTTTGCGGGAGTTAAACAACCATAAAATCTTCAATTTGTGGAATCATTACTATAAATTCATGGCTTCTGGCAGTCTTTTTAACATGCGCCCAATTTGAAATGTCCTTGAGAAAGAAAACTCATTTCCAAGTCGCTATGACTATTTTACACCCATTATTACCCACTTCCCTCTTAGGTACGCAGTAAGTCGGGGTAATCTTCTTAAAGAGTCAATTCACCATTTTCCATGACAATAATCATAAAACAAATGACATTGAGCATCATTCGAGTCTCAACAGAAAAAGTTAGGGTTATATTTCTTCATTTTCACTTTTTGTGTTTCAGAATAAACTTAGTATAATAAGTCGAGAAAGCCATTAACACAGATCAAAGGAAAAAGACAAAGTTGTTGGGCACTGTCGTATCTCACTGTACACCCTTATAGTTTGCTGTAAACAACAAACTTGTCAGACATTCTGCCTCCGCGCGCCAGAATAGAACTATGGAATTATTATTTTTCATTTATTCATCTCTCTTATGTTTCTCATTCTCAGTACGGTTTCGCTTTGTGTTTTCTGAATTTTTAATCAACTCTATTAGAAGAGGAATGTATGGCTATGGCTATAGATTTAGCTTCTTCATGCACTGCCACCTGGAAAGCAGTCAAAGATGGAGTGAATACTTCCAACGGTCAAGAACCGTTTAAGGTTCCCAGTTCTGATGACTGTTCTTGGGATGAAGAGGAACACTGCCAAGCACTTTCGGTGCCATTATTTGTTGGCATGTAGTTTTTTATTATTCATGGAGCATAAATCAGTTATTGCCTATTGTTTGTGGAAAATCTCTTGTTCGAGTGTCGAGTTATGAGTACAGGCATACATTTAAGAGTTCAAGTTAATCTTATTATGCACGCACGCACTGCCTAAGTGATTCAGAAAGATGAGTAATACAAATTACCAGTCCCCCACAAGAAGAGAACAAAAAAAGTGATTCATTCGGCCTGACAACAAGACCGGTAAAAAGAAACAATGTTGGTATTACTAAATATCGTAGCATATTGCTCATCACGGTTTTTGGATTTATTGTCGTCGGCAGATAATCTTTATTTTTAATTACCTTCAAGTGGCATTGAATGGTGTGAGACGCGCTTTTTAGTGCTTTGGAATGCATTGCTGTTGGCCGAACGAGTTTCAATTAAAAAGATATCAGCTACAAGTATACGAGTGTATTTTTTATATGTGTAAAACTTTAAGTTTTGATTGTCTTGACATGGTTTCTATTTGTGAATTTTGTGATTGACCTTTGGATATGATTTTTGAAAAAAATATTTTGGTTGTATCATGTCAGACTCAAGGTGGCACTTGAGAGCAGTCTTTTGTGCTTGCACTAAAAACTGCATTATTACTTACTTACGAATAATTGTTCTTTCGTACGTGGGCTAATCGATTCCACAACATTTCACGGCGGGCTATGATTTTGTCGCTTGCGCGAAGTATGCATGTAACGAAATCATGGGCCATTTTCGACAAATAATTAAAAAAAAAAAAAAAAAACCACTCACGACTGAATACTAACTAAGAAATGAGTATCTGAGACAAGAGACTACAAACCAGTGATGATAGGGTACCAAACCAATCACAAATAATATGCAGACACAAGAAACTACAAATCATTCATCGTATGACTACCAGAGTTGAGAGACGATCAACCAACTGCAGAAAGATTCCTAAATAACTAGAGTCAAGAGACTACTTCCCAGTGAGAGGCGAGTACCAACAACTAATGACTTGCAGATACAAAAGATTACCAATCGGTCATGACTAAGAACTACGAGTAGTACCAAGGACTGTCGATGAATTACTATCAGAGACGGTCGATGACTAACCATTCATGACGGAGTATGAACTACGAATGACTATCAGAGCGAAATAATCAGTCATGACGGAAACGAAAGGATACCACCAACAGTTGAAAGTTTTTCGCATGAAAAAAAAACTTTAATAAGTATGAGATTTATGTAAAATCAAATTGAACCCATTGGATCTTAAGTGAAAGATCGTACCATACTCGTATGCGTAACCATAAAAACATTCCACTCAGAGAAGTCACCTTGTCAATTTCACCACTTTTATCATAGTAAGCAATTCGAGTTGAAAATACCAAAGTTTGCAACTAAGGACTGTTGCTGACAGAAGAAGTTTCGATACTTGAAGCGCAAACTAGTGGAAGTTCTACGGGAACTACGAATATCCCTTGCACAATCTTCTGATCTGATCACAGATATAGTTGACGACATAAGATAAGAACTCAGAGAAATTTTTGTGGATCCATCTGGCCAAAGTACCAACGCCGCCGTATTCTATTAATGTGGTCGACGGCATCTAAACTGACTCGCAAGAATAATTACCGTGTATTTCATTAGCTCCGGATCGCGGAATATGGGAATGGGAATACCGTCGACGGGTTATGGATAGTGAAACGGTCTTTAGATACAAAAGTTAGCTGTGACTAAGCATGAATCTATATTTAAAAATAAAGTCTCGAACAAGCAGCGGGTATTAGAAAAGTGTGAAGGATTTTGCAGTTAAACTCTGTGATTTCCTATGAAAAATCACTGGGTCCAATATCGACAAGGCGAGCGGATGTTACCTTCAAATAAACATCAAGCCATGATCCCCTCCGCAGTTTCTGATCCAAAATTAACGACTGCGAATAGCGTCTGTTTCTTCAGGTTAGGAGCCGCTGGAAACAAAATAGGCACGGCGCAAAATGTTTTTTTTTTTCTTTCTAAATTCTCATCTATACCCTTTCCTACCTCTCCATCACAGGGTTATTAAACTTTAAAGGACACAATCTTAAATGATGCAGACTTTTTTTTTTTTTGTTTTAAGTCTTCATTATTAACCTTGACATTCCTTAAATATTTCTTGCTATAGACTGCTAAAGAACCTGTTGTCGCGAGAGGTGTGGCAAATATGGTTCAGAGTCTAGACCACTATGCTCCAAATTGTTCTTCCATTTAATGTAAATTTTGATGTTTATCTGATTCTACGAACTATTTAACTTCCTCGGCAGCAACCTTCTATTACCTATTTTCATACATTTCGAAGGCTAATAGATCTGAAACGAATTTTGGCAAACAGCCTTTCACTTAACACTTCTCGTCAGATACTTTGGTGCTGAACTTCAAAACCGGAAACCCTACACATCACAACTGAGATCGTACATCTTATTTCGTCAGAGATTTTTCTACTTATTATATGATAAGAACTACGTAAAATCCCTCTAAAATAAAAACTAAAAGTCCGTAAGGCAATAGTCAAACGGACCATCAAATTGATGGTTATTTGGCAAAAGAAAACTCGTTATTTCTAATTTGACTTAGCTCAATTACTACAAAAGACTCGAAACTTTTTTTTCTTTTCAGTGTGTAGTATATAAAAATAAATTGTTCTCCCACTTGGGGGAATAAATACCCTTGTATTTATGTTACTTTACCCCACTATGTACGTGATTTGAATCCTTTAAGGATAGATAAACATTTTTATAAAATCATTTTTTTTCGAAATGTCATACGCTGACATTTGAAAGTCTACACGCACGCAAGGTATTTGGCGTGTCACTCAAATATGAGTCTAAGCAAAAAAAAAAAAAAAATAACCACTTTTACTCCTTATCATTTATCTGGCTTCGAGTATGTACATGAAAATTGGTTTAAACTTGCAGTAGAAAGTTTTTTTTTTTTTTTTGAACAACTGTCAAAACCACCATTCCGGGTTCAGACAAGTGGCACCTGAATACAGCATAAACACTAATAATGCATTCGAATCACGTACGAAACTCCACAACAGCATAACAGCAGTGAAGGGAATACCCAAATCTGAACTGAAGAAAGATTGGAGTAGAAACAATTTTCCCGAAAATGATGGAAGGGAGAGAACACAACACAAGTAAATGACAGAAACATTGAATCTAGAATGGAAATCTCTTGGAATAAAACACAAAAGGGTACGGTCGGCGCGGCGGCGGAACAAACCGATATGACCTATCTAGATCTTCAAGTTTGTTTTGTTCCTATGGTGTGAGTTGGGGTCTTAATTAAATGCTAATGTGGATTTAATGTTATCCCCTTCACATATGTGGTTATGCGGGAAATCGCTGTGTGTATAGTAATTAGAATAACGGGGGAAATGAGTTCTATATCGGCCTGAGGTCTAACCTAACATGGCCAGGTAGTGATGAAAAATCAGCTAACTACAGATTGTTGTATTCCACTGGTGTTCTGCCGTACTTAAGCCTTTTTTCTAATTTTTTTTTTTTCTTTGTTGGCCGTTTTCCTTTTTTGCTATTTTCGCCTTCATTAAGGTACCGAAATGCAAACTAATTTGTTTTTTTCTCTCTTTCTGTGCTTCAATCGCGAATCTGTTGGAGTTCGTTTAGAGTTTTTTTTTTCTCGGCATTTAATGGAGGCAGTGTTACGGAACCGTAAGCTACCGTTTCATTGTGCGAAGTTGTAGGATTTTTTTTTAAATTTTATTTTTTATGACCATACGCAAATGCTCTGCTAGAGTGGACTAATGATAGAGCAAGTTTACTATATGAAATTTTTTTTTATACATACATACATAATTTTCTGTTACTATGCGTATGTGAAGATCAGATTGTGAGTTCCGAATGCTGGCCAGTTGTAAGTGGCTATAGATGCAAGAGAAATAATTGGCGATGTCACAATTGGGTCGACGTTTAGTCTGAGAGAGAAAATTAGTTTGCTTTTGGAATGTTAGTGTAATTGTGTGCACTTTGGAGAAATTTATTTTTAAATTTGACCAGAATTTTACTTGGTCATTCACTTTTGGAGCTTTTTGGAATAAAATGAGACAAAACAAATACGAATATGGATTTGCTTCGTCAATAACTTGTAATTGTAAGTTCAAGATTATTTAAGAACAAGAGTGATTTATAGCTAAAAATTCTTAAAGACAAAATAAATTTCATTGAAGTTCATTAAGCTGTTCTAAAGTTACGAGAGTTAAAAATGATGTATTATGTGAAAAATCGTTTTTCTTTTTTTTTAATCCTGTTGACTTTACAAAAGGGACGGTAACTGATACGATTTGTAAGGAAAAATACAAGAACAAGAATTATTTTCTGATTTTTATTTTTATAAATCAATAATATAAATATGATCACTATTTTTATTTTAAAATTTCAGAAGTAACAATTAAATTTTGTTTTTTATTTTTAAAAATGAAAAGTAAAACTCAAGTCATGATTTTTACTTTTAAGAATCCAAGAAACAAAATCAGGTCATGATTTTTTTTGTTTTTTTTTTTCGATTAAAAAAGATTTATAATATGTATGTACATATGTGCTGTGTGGGTACCATACATTTTTATTTCTAATTCATGAAAATATAAATCATGATTATAAATCATCTAATTTTTATTTTTGATTTTTAAAAAATAAAAATTATAATTTGAATCTTATTTCTTCGAATCGAAAGTTTTAAGCATTAAAATTAGAAAGTAATAGTTGTGGGTAGTTTTTAAACACTTACATCAAAAATAAAATTATGAAATAATATTTCTTTTATAAATCACAAAATTATATATAAATTATTGGAATACAAAGGATTCCTTCTGTGATTTGTTTTTGTGCTGTACTTTGAAAATAATCAGCAAACAGTAGAATAGTGGAACAGAAAAAAAAAACACAGTTATGACCGACAGATTGCTTGCCTTTAGTTTATGTAGTTTGTGTGATTTAGAGAAGATTTCAAGTGAGAAATATACATATAGAAATAATATAGAAAGGAAGATTAAATCAAGATCTGACATTTCCAATTAATCACACTGTACAAATCTTTTAGTAGCAAACACTCGACCATATACCTAGCAAAGGTATTTGTGGCAGCCAGTGTGTATGAACCAATTGAAGACCATTTATTTATTGCACTCAGGGCCCTTGAATCGCCCCTAATAAAATCCGGATCATTGAGCGGCAGATTCAAGGTTCAAATCCCAAAATATACAAAACGAAAAAAGTTTTCTCAAGGTCCCACCTCTCGTGAACTTCTGACTCGGTAGCCAACGCAACCTAATTAGTTTTAAACCTTCCTGTAGCGTCAGCAAGTTACTATAAATCAAACATTAATACATGCTGCCTGGCTTACTACTCCGAAAGAGTATAAGTATGTACTAGACACTAATTTAAGTTCTCCTTGAAAAAATCTAAACTGATAAATCTTGACAGAAACAACCTGAGAGTCACTCAATGGCTAGACGAACGGTCTCTCCACAGTCTTACTTGGTTTGCATATGTACATATGTACACACATTGAATGTGAACCAATAACGCTGAGACAGTACCCTGAGATGTTTGCAGATGCCTGCTGATTCTGCTCTTGAATTGTTGAAGATTAAAGGTTTCCGAAAATATGTACATAATCGTAGATATGTATGTATGTCTCCTGAGAGTAAATATTAATATTTACTTGTCCCGTTAAAGAAAGAGTTTTGATAAAGGGAACATATTTGGGAACAAAACATCGTATAAAGCCGAACCTCAGTTAAAAAGAGCAATAGTGATTGCCAGAAAACGTGGGTCGCTATTAGGTAACACTTTTAGACAGTAACCTACCTACTTTTACCTAAAGCAATCAAATGCAACAATCTATACTGATCTGTTGACTAGCACGCACTGATTCTGAGTATTTATTTTTAAGAGTCCGTCACCTCGGTAGTCGGAAACCGAACAAAAATAACTGGTTTTAAACAGGAGTCAAGATTGATTAGAAAGCTATTAGTTGCTGTTCATAATTTCAAACATTTACAACCACACTCAAGTAGCTATTAATCTATTAGAAACTAGATCCATAAATCTAAGTTATTCAAATGTTGTTACGAATCACTCAAGCTGGTAAAAGAAAAAAAAAACATTATCGCAGTTCACGTGTTATTTCTTTCTACCATGCTTGCTAAATTCTGACCTTGGTTAAATCGCTGTTATAATCTAGATATCGACCGCTGATGGTCTATATTACAGAATAATTATAAAATGCTATTACTATCTTGTCAGAAGTATATATCTATTAGAATGTTCGGGATATGACTGACCAACTCTACGCGTTGCTTGCAGGATAGCTATTATTGTAATAGCTATCGATGAGCGTAAGCTGAGTCTGACTGTACGAGTGTAGCTGAACATCTGGTCATGTGCAAGAATAGCGGGGTGAACTTCAGCATACATTTATCAAACCGGACAAGGCATGTCCTGTTGACCTGATCAGCTGAAATATGAATCCCAGAAGTCTAACAAGAATTCCTCAGGAGTACGTGCGGCGAAAAAAATCCCTCGATGGAATCAACAGTCAGCTTAGCGATTACCTAATACGAGTATGAGCTAATTTGACATATTCGGAGCTCAGGTAAATAAGGGTTTTCAAGACTTCGTCTACTGAAAAATATGGTGGCGGGTGAACTCTTAACGAGCCAACGGCAGCGCTCATATCCCCGTAGTGGGTTACTAACATCGGAATATACGACCCCTTGTCCAAGGGTTTTAACGCAGGATCTGGCCATCGGGGTAACTGCCCTACCATGGAAAAAGCTTCTAGCTTCTACGAAGCAACAACAAGGTTGGTGAACCTCGCAAACGAAATAAGGACAACGACCTTGGGATCTGCACGTGGAATGTTCGGATCCTTAACAGGCCATGTGCAGCCCAGTAATCAACGGAGGGCGTAGACTACTATAAAACAGATATCACCGCCATCCAAAAAGTGCGGTGGGATGGGCCGACAAAAAGCGGATGAAAAACTGTGACATCTACTACGGTGACTGCTACAGCGATTATTTAGATGCAGATTTTTTTGCCAGTGGCAGACTTAGGCATGACGTTTACACTTTAGGCATTCACATTAATGCATAATTCAAAAACATCAGCCTAATATGCGCACATGCCCCCACAGAGGAAGAAGAAGACGTGATCAAAGATTGCTTTTATGAACTACTCGACAGGACTTACGACCAATGTCCACGTTACAAGTTAAAATCGTGTTTGACATCTTTGGAACATCGTCGGAAAATACAGCCTGTATGTATAACGTACAACAACATTTCTGGGAACGGACTCAGGCTAATCGATTTTGCGACGGCTTCATTCTTCACTGAAGGTAGCACACTAGCACACACGACACGGGCGATCTCCAGATCAATTAAATGTCAACCAAATTGATTACTCTCCTCCAGTATTCTGCATGTTCGCACCTTCCGAGCAACTAATATTGACTTGGATCACTACCTTGTTGCTGCGAAGGTACGTATGTGGATATCACAAACATCACAACACCAAAGAAGTACTGGGAGAAAATTTAACATCCAACGGCTACAATCGCAAGAGACTGCCAGAGCCTGCGCTCCTGCCTCCGATCGAGTGTCCCTGAACCTGTCCAATGCTGCCAACGTTAAGCGCAGATTATCAATGGCATCATTGTCAGCAAGTCATCAGGGACGTCGCCACTAATGTGCTAGGTTTCTCGCATCCAACACAAAGAAACCTCTGGTTTGATGAAGAGTGCCGCCAAGATTTACAACAATCCGATTAGTCCATTATCAGTGTGATTTTAGGTCAGAAAAGTCCACCATAGATCAGATATTCATATTGCGGCAGATTTTAAAGCCGTCTATGACAGCCTATATAGAGACGAGTTATACAGAGCCATGTCTAGTTTTGGCATCCTTCCCAACCTCGTATGTCTGTGCAGAAGCATGGACGTTATCAAAAGCGGATGAAAACACCCTTGTTTGTTTTGAAAGACACATTCTTCAAGTGCTGTTTGTCCTGTTTGTATCGACAGGGTATGGCGACGAAGATACAGAAATGAACTATTCCGGTTGTTCACCGACATCGACAGAAGGGTTCGTATACATCGCCTGAGATGGCTAGGACATTTAGAGCGAATTGACATCAACGCTCCGGTAAGCAATACCTCACCTAAGGTGGCGCACACAAGTAGAAAGGAACCTCAACCAACTTCGTGTGCAAAACTGGAGGCGGCTAGCACAAGATCGAGCTGACTGTAGACGCTTGTTGGTTGAGGCCCAGGTCTACATCGGACTGTAGCGTTATCTAAAGTAAAGTAAAATTTTCAAAATAATTATTTTTTCATCCCTGGTTTATAGACCAGTCAGTTTAGATACATATTTCAGAAAAAAGATTCATACAAGCTAGAGAATTTGTATACATACATCTACTCCCTAGTTTTGTCATTGATATTGTATCCTTTCCTCTAAAAAAAGTTGTTTTCGGTCACCATTTTGGCTACTTTCGTGACAATTATCTACTTTACAAAAAAAAAAAAAAATAATAATAATATGTCCAGGCAAGAATTTTTTGACACAAAATTATCAACAATTTTTGACTGTTGAATGATTTGATTTGTCTTATCCTGGAGGCACAAAATTTTAAGCTTTATCTTCTATGGATAGCTTCACACACCTCGTCATTTTGTAAGTGTTTTGCTTTCCGAAAACCGATCAAGTGTTTTTTTTTTTCGAAATTGCAGGGAATATTTTTAAAAGATGCGGTGTGTTCACAACTTTTTTTTGGGGAAAGTTTAAAATTTCAGTAGAAGGCGAGGGATGTTCATAATTTTGTTTTTTTTTTTTTGTTCAAAACCTTCACATTTTGCGTATGATTATTATTATCAAGAAATGTGAATCGTGATTTATAATTATGCACACAGAAATCAAGATAAATTTAACTGAAAATCAAAATAAATGCATATTCTGTTTTTAAATAGCAGAATAATTGCGCAGAAGTTGTTGTATTATTTCGAACTACGTAAGAATATTTGGAAATATGAAACTTTATACTTATCTCTGTCTTTGCTAACATTCTGAGTAAATTTAAATCTAGGCAAACTACTTTCCCCTCAAATTACATAAAATTATTTATAATTTATTACTAATACATACATATATTTATCACTTACCAATTACAAATTAAATTTGCTGATTCTGAAAATAAAATAAAAGGGAAAGTTAAAAAAAAAAACTCATAACAAAATATATTACCAATTTAACCGCAATTTTCATAGTAAACCAATTTCAATATACGAGTAATTTCCTTTCCAAAAACAAAACTCAACCCCAAAAGCTATCTTAGGCTACCGTATCTGCAAAAATTGCTTATAAATTCAAATTAAAAATAATTCCCTCAATTATTTTCACACGCTGTTGCTTGCCGTTTCTACGAAAACACATTCATTATCACCAAGCATACGATTTTGTATTAAAATCCAACCAATTGAAAATTTATGGTGGATTCCTTCCTCTCCATATGAGAGGCTACTTATATAGCTGGCAAAATTCGAAATACAGAAATACTTTAGCTGCCATTGGGACATGTGACACTGTGTTAAAGAAATCAAAATAAGACGATCCATTAAAGTTTTTTATTTTTTGGTTTTCAAAGAGATAAAATAAGTTGGCCCAAAAATTACCTAGTATGCATATGTATGTATATCGACATTATGTCTAATGGAAGAACGATGGACGACCAATAATTATTGAATCAGTTTGGTTGCCAGACCAAGATAAATTAAAATATCCACCAATACGACATTATACCAACTAACAAGAGAACAACACATAACACATAACTACGCAGGAGAGATTTTTTTTTAAAACTTGTGCTCGTATAGTGTGGAAGACTTCCAAACATAATAATGAGGTGAAGAAACCAAATCTAACATTTTTGGGGAACGTAATTAGGAACAGCTGTTCAACAGGATAAAGGTGTTTGTTATTGTTGGCATTGGATGTTGTATTTCTAGAACTCATCATAATATGCAGAAATCAAAAACGAGCTCGTTTGTCATTATTGCTTGACTAAAATTGGCTGGCATCGAGTACTACAAAAAATAATTCAAGTTTTGTCCTTTAGGCAGGCGGTCTGGATAGTGGTGCTCAATTCTAGAACAACACATTGTCGAAGCGTAAGCATTTACTTTTTTACTGTTGGTATCTTCAAGTATGTATATTATGATTTTGTTTAGGACTTTTTTCACTTGCCGAATCTCTTCTGCTTCTATTGACATATACTCGTAACTAACAACACAAGCAAGGAAGAAGTCTGAAACTTAAGATGTCAAGAAATGAATTCTTATACTAAATATACAAAAAATAGAAGTGTTAAATTAGAAGTACATACACAAGAATTGTAGAACTAAAAGAGTTGGGCACTATCGAATGAATTCGACCATCGGTAGTTAGTAACTGAATGAATTCAACTATCCAATGATTTCTTTCATTCATTCATTCAGAAAGTAGGAAATATAGATCAGTGGCGCCTCGTGAGGTATGGGTCGGGAGTTGATATTGCCAAAAAATAAAAATGTCGGCATATTCGAACGCAGGAACAAATATTCATAATAGATTTCCATTAACTTCGGGCTAAAGTCAGGCAATTTGAAGGACTGCGTACATACAATTTTTAAAAAAAATATCAAGAATTTCAAAATCTAGATTTTCGGTCCTTGTACTTTTCCTTGCACCTACTCGGAAACTCAATAAACTGGGTCTCTGAATTCTGCCTGCCTGTCTGTTTGTACGCTCGATTGCAGCCTAAACGGCTGGACGGATTTTCTTCAGTCTTCATATCTGGGGTCTGTGGGGTCACAATTCGAGGCAAAAGTGAAATTTGCATTCTAACCCCATTTTTGAAAAAAAAAAAAAAAAAAACGATTCTCTCGAAAACAGCTCAAACGATTTTGATCAAATTCGATATTATAGTTATGGTGGACATATGCTATCAGATGGCGTACCAGGTTTATCCAAAAAATGCGTATAACGGTACTTTACTTATCAACTGGTTCTTAAAAGTTGGTTATTTCTCGGCTATAACTCGACCGATTTTATTCGAAACAACAGTTGATATACTCAAGGTAATGGTATTCCAAATTTTAAATTTTAACGGATTGTCAAACAAATTATTTTAATTAATTAGTTAATTTAATTATTATTAATTTTAATTAATTTAAATCTTTAAATCTGAGTTTTTGAAGATAAATAACATATAGGTGCAAGTACGTGCGAACCAGTCGTGCACTTTATTTTTTTTTTCGTAATATGCACTGCTTTGAGATATTTGCACTCAAAAATGGTTTTCATTAATATGGCGGTAAAGTCAGATATTTTGGAAGATTGTCTACCTGCTCAGCTCATTCAGCAAACTATCGAATAATATTTTTTTTTTTTTTTTAGTATTAATTATTCGGAGACTTCTGCGGATAATTCTCTTTACAGTTGGCTCATCTTGGTAAAGCTTTTTCGTCTTTCTTGCAATCTTTAGTATAGTGTTCTCCTGCACATTTGACACATCACGGCTAGGGAGCAATCCCTTGAATGCAATTAATTGACTTATTACTTACACAAATTTCGAAAGAACAGGCAGAGAGAGAGAGGAAGATTGCTGTAGTCTTTTTAAAACTCAGGTGTTAGGTTTCATCACCATCAACTTTTATTTCCAGCTTTCGCAATTGATCGACTTTTTTATTTATTTCATGCGAAATAAATAGATGATTTTTGACATCAGGATTTGAACCGTGAACTTTCAGCGTGACGACACTACAACACGCCCCCCAAATAAATTGAATGAAAGACAAATTGAATGAATAAATATACCTAGTAATGAACGAAAATAATAATGTAAAAAATGATTATTTTTGGAGAATTGCACAAAGAAGAAAACATTTGTTCCAAGGGCAGGGAACAATCCTGCGATAGATATGGTTTTAGTCACCAACGCTCTACCATCTGAGCTATCCCTGGATGCTTTTTTCCTCAGTCAATTCTCCAACATTAAAATTTGCTGTCGTATGCGCTCTTTGCTATTCGGGTTGCAGAGAGCGGAGTGGAAATCTCGTGCTAGCACCAACACATTACTATAAGTGGACTTTGTTATAACATATCTGCAGGACGGATAAGTATGACTTTTGATATCGCCAGACCAAAATTTTTTCGATAGTTTTTATTCGATAGTTTCACCCATCGCTACTGAAGATAAAAAGTGAGTACTTGGAGATGAGAAGGAATCGAGTGTGAAACTAGACGATGCCAAAAAAGAGTGTGAAACTAAAAAAAAAAACGAAACGAAACACATAATTGATGACGTGTCGAAAATGGGCCTACAAATGTAAAACAGGTTGATGGGACTGCAATAGAAATGGTATTTGAATTCCTTTGCCTTTTTCTTCTTTATTTTACTATGTAGAAGATGATCAATCTTGCAATTGCAATAGAAGATAACTATGACGGTTTCGATTGCAAAGATGTGACTTTAAGGATACTAAATTACCATTTTCCCCTAGACCATTAAAAGAGGACCCTACACGCTCTTATTCAAAAGATGTCGAGAACAAATCGAAATATGCAGTAAGTAGGAGGGTGTAAGCTCACACTTATATAGAACTGTTGAACTCACCTTCTTAATGAAACAACTTTGAAAAGTTTTGAATTCCAACGTGTCATAAGAGAAAGTCCTTCATTACTAGAATAAATTTATTGTAAGCCCTTAACGACTTCCACAATATTATAATTGCTTTACTTCTCATCAAATAATTAAATTAATAAAATTTCTTGTACAGAAAAAAATCCAACTCTAGGTCATGTTTCTGACAGCTACTCTCCCAACGAATGGCTAAATTAAAATAAAACGAAACAAAAAGAAACTTTTCCCCAAAAAGCCATCGGTATTTAATTCAAAAAAAAAAAAAAAAGAAACAGAACGCCAATGTGAAACAGAATGATGAAGGACCCTCTGTAACATAAGGACATTAATTAAATTATCCTAATATCGAAGGTAAATCTCTTAGATTTCTGTACTTAAAAAATTTCCTCTTCTTTTAATTTTCATCTAGGGAAATTCTTGTGGTTCTGGAAACATTTTTTTTTTTATATTTCAAATTCAAGGATGAACTGGAGTAAGAAAAATGCTTTGGGTGTCGCAGATACGTAAAGTGAAAGTTTCGCGCTCATTAAAACTTGTGTTTCCTTCCATCATCGTCTTTATGCTATGCAGATGGAGAGAAAGAAAAACTCTTTCCCTGAAGGATATTTGCCGATGTAGAAATTTCACAGGTTTTTGCTTGAGGATTTAACTTATATTTAGTTTTTTTTTTTCATTTTCTTTTTTCAATAACGAAATATATCGATGTTCAATGGTAAGGATAAGCAATCGTTTTGTTGATGGACTAGAGTGGAGGTCGTTTTACCAAGCGATATTCAATAATTGGGGAAAATGAATTCAATTTCAATGAATTCCACTTTTTTTCAGGAAATTAATACGCTTGAACATCCTGAAGTCTGTATCCTGCTTCTGGTGCGTAGTGGAATTACTTTTTTTGTAATCAGTGGATATGAATCGATTTGGTTTTGTAATTACATATTTCTATGGAGATACATAAATTGTCATTGGAAACAGTTTCCGGGAGTGTCTGTCAAACGTTTTTCTTTTATGCTATTTATGAACAGATTTAGGTCGTGAATCTATACGTATAGGTATATTTTTAAAGAATTTTCAGTCGATTGAGATTCAATGAAAATTTATTTTACATAATTTATAGTGTCACAGTCGATACAGGTGAATCAAGTGAGGTGATCAAATTTGAAATTAAAGCGGCAGCATGAAGACTAAAAAAATTTGGCATCAATGATTGCATAAACTGTGGAAAATGTATATACATTAACAAGGGTCTGATTTATTTTCACGCAATTTACCCGGCACAAAAGGTGTACTAACGATAGTCCAAACCACAAGGTTTTTCAGAGATTAACCAAAATCTCACTTTAACTGACTGAATCTCAACCCCATGGCACCTAATTAAAAAGAACATTTAGTAAGTTTCTTTAAAACTACCTTATAGCTAGGACAGCCCCCCGAGATTCTTGCAGATGTCTGTAGTAGCTGAGAATTAATCGATTCCGGAACTATTCGTAAGGAAAATCCTTCCTTCCTTCGATTATGGACATCTAATTAGTTTCATACCTAACTGACACTCGATCCATAAACTATCTATCTGAAACATTATGGCCTTCAGTGACCTTTTTAATAGTTAAAATTTTGTTTACACGGTGATGTACATATCTACCTTAATGCACAAGGTTCCGGATATAGAAAGGGGATGCGAGCTCTAGCGCTAGTCGTACCGTAAAATCGTATTTACTTAAAATTTGCAAAGAAAATGTTCATCAAATGATTTCATAATGTTCCAAGACTTTAAGCATTGAACATTTCCTTCAATTAAAAAAAGAATCATTGAAATTGGTACAGATTTGGTACAGTTAGGTTCAACATAAAAAGGTGATGGAAAAAAAGCAAAAACAGGTACATCTTTCAAACGGTAAAAAGTCGGACCAACGTTTATATATATATCAGTCCGAGATACAATACTGACAAATCAGTCAGAGGTTCGGAAAAGACTGGTGACTTCGACCTGAGAAAGGTTGCAATGGTACGGAAGGCTAAACTAGAGGTGAACCTCCAGGTCCTCTGAGGAAACTCAGAGTAAATCATGACACTCTGATTTGTTCGATATTGAGTGTTTGTGACTAAAGTTGTTTCGTAGGGCATGTTATCTATGGCTCTGGAGAGATGACGGGACATCGATATAATATTCGCATGGATAATGTGCTGTTCTCCCCATCGCTGGGATACCCTCGTCTGAGTTGGTAGCCAATGTTTTGCTGACGATGTCGATTAGGAGAAGGTGCAGCATGGTTTGAAGATCTGCTGATGATGATGGCAATCCACCATACTAGTACGAACGTAAGAATAGGTCTAACTACCGATATGTACAATCAGTGCATTATGTAGTATGTAGTGTAGTTGAAACATAATTCTTAACCCCTCTCGTTAGCTTTTACCACCGACCACCTTCCAAAGAAATGTTAGAACCAACTCCATCCCTGGTGGGTACGCATGCGAGTTGGACATTTAAGTTCGACTTTGAATCCCCAATTAAATCTCCATCAATATTTTCCCAATGAAATCTACCATCTACAGCTATTTCTCCTACCCTCTCAGGAGGCGTATAATTAACATAGAAAACCCCTAAGGGTCAGCAATTTGACACCCTTGTATCCCAATTACCCAGCGATTCGAGTACCGCAGGGCTTCCCCCTCTCATAAAAAAGCCCTTCATTACTCGGCCAGTCAATTAGGGAGTTAGTTTCATATTACACCGCTCTTGCAGTAACCTTTCGCGAAAGTACTCAAATAATAGTCATTAGCGTAACGCCATCGACATGGTGGTGTAATTAAATTTTGTTGAACCTCGTTTCAATTTCAATTCTTTAGATTTTTTGTTTTTCTTTCTCTTTCGTCTTTCAGTATTTGACCGCTACAGGTCATTGAGCTAGGCGCCCTCTTCAAAACTGCTTCTTACCCATCCATGGATGAATGCATTCAGCAGTTTACCATTTAGACCGCCTCCACTTAAATTTTTAATGTCTAAATCTTAATTTTCATTTGATTCGCCAAGTGAAATTATTTTTTTATTTGCTGTCATTTATTATTCACGCAGTCATTTGTTTGATCATAGAAAAGTGGTCTATAATTTATGTTTGGGGGCCTTTTGTGTATGTGTAGTTATCGTCATCGAAATATCCTTGACAATGCCTATTAATGTTTGGCTGGATGTGTGTATGTGTAGTTGTTTTTATAATAAAAAAAAGGAATTAAGCAATCATTCATCAGTGTGGTCGTCGTCAGATTAGTAAGTAGTTGAAATTGTTTTCTTGTCATTTACGCATGCATGATTTGTTATAGTAGCGTGACTGACATTCACAGTGGTTTTAGATGACGATGATGATGATGTTAACAGCGTGATGATGATGGTGAAGTTAGGTTAACTCTGAGTGGAATGAAAAGTGTCTGACAAATTGGACAAAAGCGTGTAGACGACGATGTCGGCGTTGGTGACCTTGAGACAAGGTTTCTTTTAATATTATGAGTCAGAAGGAATTTACCCTGTTGAAATAGGCATATTTCTTTGAATGAAAGGGAATTGATTGAGTGGGTAATTAAATGGGATTTAAGATAGGGTAAAGCTTGAGAAATTAATGGTTATATAAATTTGACAGTAGCTGCAATAGAAACGGAGAAATCTGCCTTTTTACAGTGAAGGTTGTACGAACTAGAAAATAGTCAAGAAGCTCACGGTTTCCAATCTAGCACTCTTGACATTTCCCCGAATCCAAAGTCGATTTTCCCCAAAAATGATTTAGTTGTTGACCATCAAGAATAGGTACACTGAGCGTCGTACTTTATGTGAAATGCTTTATTGAGAAGGTAGGTATACCATGAGAATTACAGCACTTAATTCGAATCTTTCTGAGGTTTTCGAAAATGTAGCCAACTCTGGTTAAAATAAAGTGCATGACTGTGTCGTTCGCATCTACATATATATAGTATATAATATGTTGGTTATTCGCAAATCATCAGTTCGAAATTTAAACAATTTCTTCTTCAAAAATCCATTGAAAATCAAAAAAAAAAAAAGTTTGACAGTTTTCCAAAACTTGTGAACTCATGTCAAATATTGTTTAGATATCGAATTAAAGAAAATCGCCTGAGTCATCCGAGTATTATGGTATTAATACCAAGATTGATCAAAATCTCGGGTTCGAAAATTTAAAATAAGCCAATATCTACCTTTATAGGTGCAAGTAAGAAGGACTAGCAAGTGACTGGGAACCCAAGTAAACTTTATTGTGTGCAGACAATTCGAGACAAGTTTGGACTCAAAATAATAGGAGCTTAGGGTTGTAGCGCTGCTTAGCTATCTGAAAATATACTTACATGGGATCTACGAAGGTTATGTCTTATGCACTCTCCGGCGAAGAGCTGAACTGCATAAACCTCTTATTGGAAAATGGAGAAGGAAGTTTCTCTATATTAGAGTTATATATGTGTCAATATATTGAGAGTTACCTATGACAGAGACACAACACTCTTATGCACTGCATTCCTAGAATGTGGAGCTTTATGGTGCTTGGAGCGACGAACTTCTTAATTTTTTTGTGGACTGGAGGAAGATCCAGAAGAGTCTGTAGGGCTACAGTTGAGTATGTGCGCATGGCACCCGTACTGCCGACACAAGCGAGGCTTTGTAATCTTTGCAGTGCATTTTGAGCAGTGGTCTGATCAAATTTAGCCCACCAAACTAGAAATACTCCAAAAAACTGAGGCAATCCTCGGAAATTTTAATCAGAAAGGATCTAAGTGTTGCATCACTTCAATGCTATTCATATTACTGGTAAAGTTCGCAAGAGATATCTATATCTATGTCCAACATCCAGATTCTTTTTTTTCACCAGTCATTATATAGGTAGAAAATTTCCTGACGATGGCATAAAATGAAAATTGACGACATGTCAAATTATTATGAAATTGAATAGGGATCCAGAAGATCGCTTCCTATCTTCGACACTTTTCTTAGTAGGGAATAAGTAATTTGTATCATTCCGATGAAAGATATACAGAAATGAAGCTTTGGGCTAGAAGAAGAATCCATATTCTGTCTCAATCTTGCCGATTAACGCAACCAGCTGTAAAGCTTTGAAAATTAAACATTTAAACCTTTCGACCCAGGAGTTCGGTATATTTATTCTTTATAAAAATAAATAGCAGAAATTTAACTTAAAGCATCACGTTCTGTGTCGTAAGTAGAAACACACCAATTTATCAGAGAACTGATCCAGAAATAAAAAAAAACTAAAACTACCACCAAAAACTACCCTGAACTTCTTCGTACTCGACCACCTACCACTTAATGTTTAATCTACTTTACCACATCAGTGTGAACAAGGATATTAAATTCGAATTGACACGAATTCATGAAATAAAGATAAGCCCTAAACCGAAAACATGCTAAGGAGAAGCGCTTGTTTGGGCTACCTCAATCTATCCCTTATTCAGCGTCATAAATCATAAATAATCAGCCCGGCATGAAGTAGCTAGCAACAACGTGCATCCAACAGTGAAAAATGCTACAATAGTTGCCAATTAAAAAAAAAAAAAAAAAATAAAGGGCACGACTCCGTCTCACGTACTTGCTTCATATGTGACGTGCTCTTCGTCTGTAAATTGTTCAGATTTCAAGGAAAATAGGAAAAATCGGTGAGGAGCAACAAAATTGTTTTTTTTTACGTAATATTCGCTAAATGCTAAAAATCTTTTTTAAGCGAATGTCATAAAATTTGACTGATGTTTGAAATAAGTTAGATATCAATTTTGAACAAAATCGTGAATTCCCTATAACTAAAGTACCGTTATTCAAATTTTTAGCGAAAAACTGAGTACGCAATCTTATTTCAAATACCCATTTTAATTCAGATATGAATTTTTAGCGAAATCATCTAAGCCGTTTCCGAGAAAATTCCATTTACCGGTAATTTTGAGGCTGGAACGAAAATTCGAATTTGTTCTCTGGGCAATATCCCACAGAGAATCTGTCCAGCCGTCCAGTGGTAGAGATAGACAGAATTGCGAGACCCACTGTTTTGAGATCCTCTATTATAGTATCAAAATCTCGATATCGAAAATTTTCACGAAAACAATACTTGCCCTATAGGAGTAAGTAAAAACGAAGAAAAACTACCAAACACAGGGTAGCTGATATCTACTGTGTTTGGGACAAGTGCCAAAAACACTTTTTTTTTTGTAAAAAGAATATATGTGTATATATGTATGTATATATCAAGAAGAGCAACAAAATTCCCACCGTGCGTCTAAGGCGGTTGCCAAATGCCTGATGCATCATCATCTCTATACCATGTCGAGTATGTGAGAATCAACTACTCGTATATGAGACTCAGTGCCTTAATTTCATTTTCGTTTCGTTTCGTTTATAACATTTTTTTTTTCTGTTTGTTTCTTTTTTGAACAATTTATTTTCGGTGCATCTTTTCATGGTCAAGGTTGAAAATAAGGAGTTGGACTAATCTCTCTTTCTCTCACTCACACACGTCATTTTCTGAATGATTATTTTTAGATACTCGCTTTTTTGGATAAAAACCTGAGAATTAAAATTCAATTTCCCTCACCAATGCCAAGGTTGTAAGTTTCTTTTTATTCATAATCCAAGTGTGTGTGTGTGCTTGTGAACAGAGGGAAAAACGATTTTTGTATTCCAATTTCCTGCTTCTATTTTGGGACGGAAGTCATTAGCGATCGAACGTGTGGGAGTGTGAGTGTGCCAGTGGAATGCATTTTCAAAAGTAGCATGTAGTAGGTGCGTCAATTTGTTGAACAGGGGTGGGAGGACTCACAATTTGTTTGAGAGGGTGAATATTGCGTCAATATGGGGGTAAGAAACGACAAGTCATCGTTAAAGACGATTTGTTAAAATTGTCACCGGCGACAGCAGAGACAGTTGGGCACATGCATACACGGGGATGAAGAGAGAAACGAAAAATAATTTTTCTTTGATGAGTTTTATAATTATCGTTTTCGAAGAAGTGCCCCAATCGCGAGTCAAAAATGGGGATTTCTGTGATTTTTTGATTCTCTTGAACAACATTTTTTGGCAACTTTTTCACGCTTAAGGCAGAATCGAAAGTTTGGGAAATTTAAAATATTGAACAGAGTGAATTATTACAGCAAACAGTGGGGCGTAGTAGACTACGTGACAGTGTGCACGAGAACACTTGATGAGAATATTTTTGTATGGTACATGGGAAAGGACCAAAAGTACGCGGATTAGTAGAGCAGAAAATGGGTTCGGAATGAGAGCAGAATTGATGGATGATCTTTAAATAAAATTTCGAAGAGAAATTCCGTGACTGGTGTTGAAATAATCAATAAAACTTTACAAACAAAAAAACAATTGACGGAAAACCTCTTTGGCGGCCAGAATCAAACTGTAATAAGTATTCGATAATCTGGGTTGCTACTCCGTGCTACATTTTATACCTTATCCCATAAGGTATATTAATTTTGAAACATACTAAGTTTGAAACATCGACAAATAATAACGGCAGACCCCCCCAAATTACATACAATTGTACTCAGCAAAAGTAATGTCCATCTAGCCATGTCCGTCTGTCCGTTTGAATGTCACCCGGTTTTGGGGTTTAAATTTTAAGCTGAACATTTTAATTTGGTATATATCTTTTCTAGAGTTCGAAGCAATACAAGTGTAAAATATTTTGAAATCCACCACACTAACATTTCTAACTTAAAAATGTTACCTAAATAAAATAAATAGACGATGACTTTCTCTACAATTCGTCCATACATTGTTTTTGGCGTTTTCTCAAAAAAAAATATTTTGCTTTCTCAATGCTATTCACGATAATGGTTAAGTCTTATTATGAATATCTCATCGGAATCCGTGAACTTCGATTACAAATGGTGAATGCCACGCTCACTTTCTTCTAAGGAAAAGTTGTAACAACAGTTTTTCGGGCAACACCTCTTAAAAATCGTGGAAATATCCTAAGTAGGAAGATGTCATTGCATTTACAAGATGAGGGATAGAGTATCATACCATCCGTTCCGGAGAGATTGTGACATTTCTGTATTTTTTCAAGTTCAAAGGAATTCAAATATGTAATAACATTCACAAAAAAAACCCTTAAAAACCAAAGTCTGAAGATATTTAGACCTATGATGAATGAAGACGAAACAGAAGTTGTGGGCAGTTATATAAGAACGACGATGACTCAAGTTGACAATAAGATCGTCTGCATCCTTGGTCATAGAGAAAGCTTTTGACAATACTTCGCACGAAGCCGTTAAGAAGACCCTGAAAAAGAAAAATCGTGCAGTTACGATTTCAAAGTGGATTTGCTAGATGCTGTTCGCGAAGAATGTCAAAATACTGGTTGGAAAGAAAACCATTTAGTTTAGTACAATAAGAGGAGTCCTGTTATCCTTAATAGGGAGTTCTGTCGTGCATAAACTGCTCGACAGGCTCGCAAGTTATTCACTCATTCAACTACATGAGACCAAACAAAAACAAATTGACTTTACTCCATCTAAAATCCATTAAAATGATAAGTGTACAAAAATAGTTCGGTGACTTTGGCAACTATCGAGACCCATTTTGAAGAAGCTCGCATGGTAGTTTATTGGTGATAAGAGGAGAAAAATATTCATGAGATGTCAAACCAATTTTGAAATGTAACTATATTTTGTCATCCATACTTGATGATAAGCTAGTGACTTTTAACTGGGAAGATGCGTTTGGAACAAAAAGTTGAAGTAAATTATGTTCGCATTAGAAAAATTCTTCACAGTAATCCTTTCGGTTAGGACATTCACAATTTTTTTCTGAAGATGACAATCATTTTTCGCAGTAAGTAATAACGTTGGGCTCATCTTCCAATATGGGACCCAGGCACATGCATTTTTGCCTCTGAAAACGCCACTGTAAACATATGATTTATTCAAAATGCTCCACACCAACCTACAGAGTAAAATATAAGAGGCGGTCCGTAAAAAAACGTTCACAGAGGTGTGGTCAACGTGTGCGGACAAAGTCGAACTAACGGGAGGAAATCGTCATCATGATCAACATCGTATTATCATAAGTTTTGGCAGCAGTACCTGCTCAAATACATTTTGCACACCATGACAAAGAACAAAGAACGTGGTTTTACAACCACGTATGTACATTCAAAAACAACAATCGTGGATTGTACAGATAAAAATTTCTTCTTTTAATTAAAATTCAGAGCCGCATTTTTGCAACAAACTAGAACTAAAGAAGGGAACTTTTATTACTTCATTGAGAAAAGTTTGAGAGCACCTGCCAAATCAACAGAAATTGTAAACGACATTCGTGACAAACATTTTTACGCCCTTTTCTCCAACAGGCTATTAAAGATAATTTTATTACTCATCCGACATTTAGAAGTGACAGCTAAATAAAGAAGAAGAGAAAATATGCCAATCCATTCAAATCCTGCGAAAAAATGCTTGTCTACCACATTCACAGCAAACAACACTGTAAAATTCCAAAGAGCGACAATAAAAATAGTCTGGCACATAAAAACTAGGCAAGCAACTGAATAGCAAAAAATATACATAAAAAGAAATCGATATTATTCTCTTAATAGTGAATGAATGACAAATTCCAACAGATCCCAGCTGTTTTATGAAAAAAAAAAATCATCCTTGACATTGAACTTGGATTTTCACCCCACATGATGTCGCTGCCGGCGGTGGTTGTGGTGGATTTCTTTCAGAAATATTATCGCAGTTAGTCTTTCGAACGAATGCATTGTGGAATGAGACTCAATATTAAAATTGTATTATCTCAACATCACAAGGAGTAAGTAATTAAATTTCTGATGGTACTGACTTCCACCCTGATCAATCAAACACACTGGAAAATAAACTTTGTAACTACCAAAGGACATCTGAGCCCATATAGGAGAACGAAATAAAGTAAAGGAATCGTTCAAACATTGGTAGTAGTAGCAACTTTTCACTGTCTGATGATTGATTTATGTACATTGCGGAATATGAAAACTGATATGTATCTGCTGATGCTACTGATGATGATGACGGTCTGTTGGTAGTTCAAACTTGGAAATATCTGTTTACACTTTTAAGCAAACATACACAATCGCTCTGCTCTGCATACACATTTCCTATTTCTGCTAGGGAAATGAATTTTGGATTCTCTGACCAAACTCTGCCCGTCTGTCTGTTTTTCCTTTACTTTTCATGTACGAATCGTGTTTGTTGTTCCAAAGTTTGCTCATTCTTTGGGATTTTGTTTGCATTTGAAGGCAATGTGAATTATTGGTTAAGTTTGGACAAAGTCATGCAAAGACATCAATATAATGTTGTTTGACAGTTTTTTGACGGCTCTACAGAGCACACACACAAACATACACTTACATACATGAGAGCAAAATGATGGATTTTGCTTATTATTTTCTTCTTCTCTGGAGCGGAAACTTTCAGTGTGACAGTTTTGGAAACATTTTTGACATGGTAATAGCAAGAAGCTTGGCGCCATATTTATTCAGAAGAGGATAATTAAATTTATTATTTCAATTGTTATCGGAAGGAATTATTATTTGAATGATGCGAACCTTGAACTTGAAAAAAAGTTGAAAAGTTGTGCACGAACTCCAAATGAAAAAAATGTTTATTCAAATTCAACTGACATGGACGAAATGGCAAAAATTATGGGATAAACTTTAAAAATGAAACCCAGTCACCCTCTTCAAATCCAGCTGATGACTGCTCATATGAAAACCAATTTGTTTAGAAGATTCCACAAATAAGAGCTATTCTTTGCTAATCTTCGGTTGAAGGGGTTCATCTGTTGAAGATGGCATTGAATTTTAATTTAAAAGACTCTCGACACACATTATCATAACCCTGCTGATTTCGGAATTATCGACTATTACAGCACCTTTTTTGCTTACAAAATTTCAGCTTACAAGATTTTCGGGGCTTCCAGATTTTTGTTTGATTTGACATACATTTGTAACATACAAAATGTAATTTTTATTTATATGTATGATTATATGTGAGTGGCGGGGTTTCAAAAATCTTTAAATCAACTTTGTTTACCGCTTTCTCTCTTTTTAGTGTCCCGTGCCAGAATAGTATAAGATGGAACACTAATGGATTTAACACGATGTCTATGTGTCTGCCCGTCAGTATGTCACACGCTATTAACTTTTGAACCGTTAGGAATTTTGCATTAATATAGTACATACATATGTATATGGTGATCCAAAAATAAACAGACAACAAATTCTAAAAAATATATTTTTTTTTTTTGGGCCCCAAGAAAAATACAATATTTTTCCACCCCATATCGGATGAAAGCTAGAGTTCAAAGGAATTCAAATATGTAAAGTTCATATACCAAGACTGAAGTTATTTAGACCTATGATGAATGAAGATTCATACTGAAGAAGAAACAGAAGTTGTGGGCAATTATGTTAGAACGATAGTGATTCAAGTCGACGGAAAGATTGTCGTTCGCGTCCTTGGTCATATAATAAGCTTTCGACAGCACTTCACATGAAGCCATTAAGAAGGCCCTGAAAAAGAAAAGAATTAAGTGCACGATACGCGAGGACTGTCAAAACACTGGTCAGAAAGAAAGGTGAAAGATGAATGATGAAATTTGGTCGAAATCGAATGGAGTAGGAAGAAGTAAAATATGAGAAGGGGTTTAGAAAATGTTCCTGTTTACTTTTGGTCCACCACGTACTATTTTTATGCTGTCTAGGTCAAATGATTCGTGTTCGATTTATAAATGTTCCGTTTATACCATTCTGATACGGAACTTGATTCATTTGACAGATGTATTTGCATCGTTTTCTACCACTAAGGCAGGGATATACGTATACACAATAATTTTTGTGTTTTACAAGCAATTCTACTTACACCTATACATAGCAACTATAACCGAAATGTAAGCAATGCTTTCTGTAGTTAGATAGGCGCTTTTTTTATAATTTGCACGTGTAAAAGGGGTTATGAATACCCTTATACTAATTTTTAGGACACGGGCGTTTTGAGGGGAAGGGGAAGAGACAGAGAGAAAGACAGATTGGTGTAGTTGGTTTGAAACTCAGCTGGTATTAAGTTTCAGTGAACTCCAAAGGTGGCTGTCCAGATAACTGGGGAGCTTGTTTGTTTTTGCTTTTGTCGTTGCTCATGATTCACAGTATTTTTTTGCGTCCACCTGATATCATCACGATCAAGTTGCATTTTAGCCATATGACCGCCCTAATGCCAGTGTTATGCCTTCGCAGTAGAGTTGACATAAGCTTTCGCAATTGATCGACTTTTTATTTATTTCATGCGAAATAAATAGATGATTATTGACATCAGGATTCGAACCGTGAACCTGTAGCGTGACAAGCGATGATATTACCACTACACCACGGCCACCCTTATGTGCGCTGGCACATAAATCTGAACATTCACCAGTGCTGTCGTTTGTAATATTTTCAGTCATTTTTACTGCAGTACTGTACCTTTCGGATTTTGTACAACTGCCTTGAAAATCATATTTTTTTTGCGAAATACTTCCATTTAAAAAAAAAAAAAAACCATTGTACGACAGAGTTTTTTTCTTACGATCACTACATCTTTGCAAGGAAAGTTCGATCCTCTCTTGTGCATTGTAATTGAATAACGGCATAAAAGAGCCTCCTTTTCTAAAAAAAATATTGTTCATATCATCTTCAGTAAATACCTACCAGCCAATGTAGTCAACCGGTGTGTAACTCATAGATACTAATAATTCTGCTCTTAAGAAAGGTGCTAAGTTACGTCGCCTTTCGTAAAGTCTCGAAAGCCGTGCCTGAAAAAACTAGCAAAATTATTGCTTATGACATCTATTCTGAATGAAAAATCATTAACCCAGGTATCTTGCTAAGCCAGTGGAACACTAATATTTCACAATTTTTATACCTCAACTACCTACAGTGAAAAGAATAAGTATAGATTCCCGTACATTTTTATCGGGATTTCTTGCATTACAACATTCTGGCACTTTATATAAGGCGCACATAAAGGTTTTCTTTCAGTATTACTAGAAAAATATGAGATATTTATAAGCTGTATATACTCATTTTATTCATTTCCTGTGCCACAGTTGGAACATTGAAATTGTTTGAAGAAGGTCATGGCAAAATTAGGTTCGAACTCAAAAACTACTAACCACTTCTTTACTGAGCTACATGAAAGTCTCAATCGTTCAGGTTTATTCAATCAATAGACTGGAATATTCATGATTCAACGAATTGTATCTTCTTTCGTGATCTTAACATTGAAACTGACACGCATCGTATATCTAAGTATGTACATACATATGTACATACTTTTTAGCGCAATTACGATCACCATTTTTGAAATCAGGGCATGTACTACGATTTTTTTTTTTTTTTTAAATACCTATACCTTTCCTCTTGTACTATAATACTTTTGAAATTCCACAACCGACAATACTGACCCTAACTCAGATAACTTTAGTAAAATCAATGGAATGCAGCATACCAACGTCAGCAAATGAATCACATTTTATGCAAAACACAAGAGGAGTTGCGCCGGTAAAAGTAAAGTACACGACTGGGTCGTACGTACTTGCACCCACATATGTACATATATATATTGTAGTTCATCTGCAAAAACTCAGATTTGAAATATTTTCTTTCTTTTTAAATCGTTAAAATTAACAAAAACATTTTTTTTGATAATCCGTTCAAATTACAAAAAATAGTTTTAGAATTTTCCAAAACTTAGTACGATATGCCATGACCTTGCATATATCAAATATTGTTTAAATATTAATTTTGAACAAAATTGATTGAGACATAGCCGAGAAATAATGAATTCTTAAAAACCAGTAATGAGTAAGGTAAAGGGTGGTTAAATTTTAAGGGCCGATGTTGAATGTGAACCACACCTAAACGTCAAGTTTTTTTCTGCATTTCATTTGACATTTCTCAATTTCAGACTAACTCAATTAAAACCATGGAAAGATACACAATCGAGCAACGCGTTAAAGTTATTCAGGCTTATTATGAAAATGGGCGTTCAAATCAAAATGCATATCGTGCATTTCGTGATTCTTTCGGTCAATTTAATCGTCCAAATGTGCGTACAATCGGAAAAATCGTGCAAAAATTTGTGCAAACCGGCTCTGTAGGAGATGTGAAAACACCAGTGCATGCTCGTACAGCTCGTACTGCAGAAAATATTGCTGCTGTTCGCGATAGTGTGGCTGAAGAGCCGTCCACCTCAACTCGTCGTCGTGCCCAACAATTGCACCTCTCACGCTCGTCGTTGATGAACATTATGCATAAAGACTTGCATTTACGCGCTTACAAGGTGCAATTGACTCAAGAACTAAAGCCTCTTGACCATTTCAAGCGTCGTCAATGGTCACAATGGTGGCAAGAAATGGCAACAGTGGATGATCAATTTTCGAAGAAAATCATCTTCAGTGATGAGGCACATTTTCACCTCAGTGGATTCGTCAATAAGCAGAATTGCCGCATTTGGGCGAATGATAATCCAAGAGTGATTGTCGAAAAACCAATGCAGCCACAAAGAGTGACTGTTTGGTGCGGTTTATGGGCTGGCGGCATCATCGGGCCGTATTTTTTCCAAAATGAGGCCGGTCAGGCAGTTACTGTGAATGGTGTTCGCTATCGTGAGATGATAACGAACATTTTATGGCCCGAATTGGAAGATATGGATGTGGACGATATGTGGTTTCAACAGGATGGTGCCACTTGCCACACAGCTAACGAAACAATGGCTCTTTTGCGCGACAAATTAAATGGCCGTGTTATCTCACGTGGTGGCGATGTCAATTGGCCGCCAAGATCATGTGATTTGACACCGTTGGACTTCTTTCTTTGGGGTTATTTGAAAGAAAAGGTGTACGTCGATAAGCCAGCAACAATTCAAGAGCTAAAGGATGAGATAATTCGGCACATTAACGGCATAGAACCTCAATTATGCCTCAGCGTCATCGAAAATTTGGACCATCGGATGGAGGTGTGCCGCCGAGGTCGCGGCGGCCATTTGGCCGATATTTTGTTCCATACATAATTGAACCACACCAATATTATCATAATAAAAAGAAATGACAGTAATTTCCTAAATAATTTGTGTTTTATTCAAAATCAACATCGGCCCTTAAAACTTAACCACCCTTTATATTAATTTGTTGGTGAAAACCTGATAGAATACGATAGACCCGAGATATGAAATTTGAACAAAATTCGTCCGACGGATATACATATGTACAGATAGACAGACAGGCAGACAGAATTGATAGACCCATTTTATTAAGTTTATCTATCATAGTATTGTCAAGTTTGATCAAAATATCGCGATCGAACATTTTTAGGAAACCAATACTTGCCCTTTAAGTAAAGTAAAAATTGTTCTTAGAACCAGATGAAATGAGTTGTGGGCAAAGTATAATGACCGTAAGCTGTATCTGATGAAACAGGATTTGATAAATTCAACACCATCATTCATACAAATAACCTAAAAATTAATCACCCTGAATAAAACCCGCGCCTTTTCAGACAAAATAATATCAATTAAAAATGCCCCAAGATCAACATCAATCAAATCGATTTTTTTCTCACAAAGAAAAGAAAGTCATCATTAATCTAAAACCAATTTATGTATCTTCAATACCAATAACACACAAAATCAAATTAAAAAAAAAATCGCTTAATAAATAAACAATTACACCAGTGTCATCACCCGCCTACTTGGAAATAAGAAACGATACACACTCATCGTTGACGTCTCAACGTCTTCGCAGTCGTCGGCGCCGCCAACGCTTAAAGTAGTTAAGCCCAAAAAAACCATCTACATAACAATTACCCGACTGTTTCATCTGCGAAACATGCTACAAGCCCCCCGCACCTGCATTAAACCGCGAGCGCAAACTATAAGCCTCTCCCCAGTTCCATTTCCATTCGCACTATCATCCAAGGACCCTGTATGCAAATCTCGGTAATAAAAAAATATTCAGTTTAATCCGCATCTTATAAATACAACTCAGCATTAGTGTAATATGATAATGGAACCGCGTTCTTTGTGTGTGCATTTTAGATTCGAAAATCCTGACCGCCCACTGCAATTATCGAGCGAATGATTACGTGCTGCTATGGGTCTGTCTCTATCGGGTTTAGAGGCAAACTTGTGTTTGCTTTATGCCCCCATACTTGCCGCGCAGATTGCTGTTTTGAGGGATTTAATGCAATGACACGCCCTCCAATTCGTTCCACAATCTTTGAATTTACTCATGGAATTTACACATCTGCAGTTTTGACGTCTTCTTCTTGGCTGTTGGTACATCTATGATTAAAGGTCATAGGTAGGTGAAGTTATGCAAGATGACCACGGTTTGTGCTGGTTTGATATATCTTTTTTTATAGAAAAATGTCTGACATTTTTGTGGTTTTACATCATAACTGGACTTTATTGATTTGCTGCTTGTCTTGCGGAGAAAAATTTTAAATGGTAGAAACTATGTTGTGGGTTGTTGTTTGCGATTGTTTTAACTGGCTGTTTGGTGAATTAATAACATAATTTGAGGTTCAATTAATTTTTGAAGCAAAAAATTGAGTAGGTTATTAGTGTTCTTATAATTTATAATGGAGATAAACAGGACAGAAGTTAAAAACAAGGTAATTCCATTTTTGGCGCAACATTTATGGTTATATAACTTACTTACATTTTTAATGATAATATGAGAGTTTTTAAAACCACATAAAAGATAAAGTCTTACCATCAGATGAAGATATAAACACTGTTCTTGAATGTTTACCGATTTTTAACGATTGGGTAATATTGACGACAGACATTGAATCTATTTTTGTGCTGTTTCCGTCGTCATTATGATAAAAATGATCATTGTTCAACTCAAATTCCATCAAGACCTTAAATAAAAGAAAAAATATTTGGCGCAACAGCTCTTTAAGTGCCAGGGCCTAGCTTCTCGCAATCACTCGTGTTGTGTGCGTTATATTTTTCACACAAATGGGAGGGACCTACAGTTTTAGTGCCGTGTCCGAACGGTAATTTGTTTTTGAGAAGCTTTTTCGTGACAACAATGCTCTCGGATGTTTGTCAGACGTTCGCGAGAGGTGGGATCGTGAAAAAACTTTTTGGTGTTTTCTGGGATTCGATCTTGGAACCTCTTGCGTAGTGATCCGACACACTCACCACTACACCACGACGCCCACTTCAAGACACATCAAGGCTTATATATATAAATGATGCGTATTTCCAGTTCACGCATCATAAACATTTTGCACTTTCCTAAGCATATCACAATTCATTGCGTACTAAGTTATGAGAAAAAAAAGCCTGTTCAGTAGTTATTATTACGAAACTACCTCCAGTAGAAGACGCTACCGTAAAGGTGAATCACCAAATTGGGCAATGTAACTCTCAAGATCTCGTCTGGTCCTGTAGGTAAGCTGATACTCAGCCAGCCAGAGCTGGTTCAGGACCAGCAATGACGTTCTACAATGACAGAACCTCTGTAGCTAAAACACGTGGCACAATGTCGATGAAATAAAAATAAGCGAAACTACATGGAATTGAAATTGCAAATTTATAAATACTTTAAGCAATTTAATAGCACAGGACGCGAAATTAATGGAGCTGAACTTTTCTGATAATCCTGACACACTAATATATTCTCGAAATACATTTGCATATTTGTCAAGTAGAATAGAAAAAGAAGTAAAGCAGCGAGTATTTATTCACTCAGCTTGAGTATTGGAAACGTTTTCAATCGATGTAGTTTTAACTAAGAGCGAGATTTGCTAAACTAATTCGACAAATGGATGAGAGTTTTCTGAAACCCAAAGATAGTAGCTCACCTCAATCAACTCATAATAACCTCCCCGGGACGGCCTTATATTTTTGAACAAATTTTGACACCATCTTCAAAAAATAGGGACACAAAGAAAATGAAGCTCTGCAATAATCTTCTTTTAAATCACCCAGGTAATTAAACGTCATGCCAACCTCTTCATAGCATTGCAATACTATAGAAAGCCCTTCAAAAGACGCTGAATAAGAAGTATAAGCTTTTGTTTATAAATACCTACGAGTCTACCACCCATTCCGCTATTTATCCTCAGTTGCACGTCGTCGTCTGCTTTGTTGCATAAAAAAATACAAACGGAAAAGAAAACAACATAGAATTGCATATGCAAATGGATAAAAAGGACTCTGTTTTCATCTGGAAAATAGCAACGAGGCTAATTTAAATTTAGCAGTAAAAAAAAAATACAAGAAAGAAAATATAAAACAGAGAAAACTTTCAAAAAGGAATTTTCAGTAATAAAAAATTTCAAAGCAACAAACAAAAAAAGAAACTTTTCTTCAGAATATTATTTCGCAAGAAAATAAGGATTCCATTTCAGTGTGATAATTTCTGTTGACTTCGTCGAGACTTTTTATATAAACAGCCAACACAGACTGAATAGGGAGAGTCCGGGCAAAGAATTGCAAAATTTTCCTAGCAAATTGCTTACACGAGCGAATATTTTATTATTTTCATATAATCCTTTTTGGCCTAACTGTGCCGAGTCTTGCCTGTGAGAAAAAGATTCAGCATCAAAATTTTATCAATTGGGATGAGAAGAGAGTTTTGTTAAATAATCATGTTAATAGCAAAACACACATGCACTGCACACACTGGATACTGAGAATAGGCATATGAATTTACAAAAAGGATATGAGAATTTATATAGAAGTATCTTGGTGAGAGCGCGTTTTCCATCCCTTGAAAAGGACAAAATGGATCGTTGTTGTATGATGGCTTTGGGAGGGATTACAAAAGCCGACACAGATGGTGGGTTGGTGGTAGTTGCTTTGATGCCAGTTAATTATGGCAGCTTTGAGTGTTAAGTGGTTGAATTGGGCTAAAGCAATTCACAGTGTTCATTATGAATCAACATATGAAATACATGAGGATTAAATTTTGGATACCATACGTAAGTGATGTTGATAAGGTGAATTGCTAAACACAGGATGTGTAAAATGGTATCTACATACATATGTACGAGTATGTATCTGTAGAGGAGAAAATTATTAATATTCAGAAATTGATTTCCCTATGAACAAAGAAACTTTAGAGTCCCCAAAAGTTTTGGGTGTGATCGGATCAAAAGAATCAAAACTGCTTTTCTTGGCTCTTGTGGGCACCTATTTCATTTCCATCGCATGCTGAAATAATAGGGGATATAAGAACAAGGCACGTGGATGTAATTTACATTTCAACACCACAAATGTGTGAAACCGTATGTTTTTTTTTTTGCAGAAGGGTTGTTTGGGTGAGTTCTTATATCGATTTTCATCATAATCGTTTGAGACATATTAGAGAAATACAAATTTTCAAAAATTCATTATTGAGTAAAGTACCGCTATACTTGTATGCCATTTCCGTTTTATTTTTTTATTTTTGAGAAAATCTATTTTTTCAAAATCGATCATTAGTAAAGTACTGTTAATCGTTGGGTAAGAATGAAAATTGTAATCCCACAGGCTCCACATATGAAGTTTGAGCATAATCCGTCCAGACTGCAGTCGGTAATGCATTCACATAGACAAACAGACAGACAGACTAGGCAGACCGACTTTCTCGAGTTGGTCTATATTATTCATATCAGAATTGATCAAAATCTCGGGGTCGAAAATGTCCACAAAACCAATACTTGCCAAAAAAGGAGCATGATGGATCCAAGATGGATCCTCTGACAATTTCAGTTAATTATGAATATATTTAATTATTGAGTGCATTAAGTGCTTGAATGACTAGTACAGCTTTTGACCACGCTAAGGAGAATACCGGCGTAGCCGTATTGGCTAACGCTTGTGGTGACAATTCAAACCAGCATCTAGAGTCGCAAGTTCAAGTCCCATCGGCACGGATTTTTTGATATTTTTTTTTTTTATTATTAATTATTATATTAACAAATCAGCCATACAAGACATTCTTATCAATACGTTAATGTCAATTTAATTTTAATTTCTGTGAATAGCACTGCACAAATTTATCACTCGACTATATTTCAGCGCGAGGTATTTACCATCAACTAATATCTATGAACTAACCAGTGCGACTATCGTAAGAAAACTAATATTTACGAGTCTTCTCAGATAGCCAGTCTACACTCAGGGCCGTTTGGTTCTGGAAAAATAAACGGTATTATATGAACTGGTGAAAGACAACCTAGCCATTTTCTTTTGGAATACCTATAAACGACTACTATACTGAAAGCAAAATTCTGATGTTCAAAACTAAAAATTGAACATTGTCAACAAATAATAAAATATTTAGAAACTTTCGAATTTTGTGTGATATTGGCGATTTGTGTGTAAACTTTTACTGGCGCGAAAGTTCGACTGACACAATACTGGTGCCAGTAAATCTTTACATTTTTAAACTCGCCTAATTTATGAAGTCAAATGGAATCTCAATAGAGTACACAGATTAAATTGATCTTCCTTTTCAATATTTTTAAATCACCTATAAGTATACTCGTAAGTGTAGTACACTACTTTTCGTTGCAACTGTAGGTAGGCATTGACCAACATTGACGTTCCTGCCAAATGCAATCCACACGCACGTAGCATTTTTTTTTTTTCATCTCATCTGGTTGTTTTCCTTTTTATTATTATTCTTTGTTTATTTTCGAATCTTATTACAAAATTGTGTGTTCGCTCCTGTTTGTTGCAAGAAGCAAGGAATGCCAGGTTTGGTTCAGTGGACTGCACCACCAGCCAGCGTTTGGAATTTTTACCAGAGAGGAAAAACCCATTAATACTTTTGAGTGAAATTCTCTCCATTTGTGTGTTTCCTAAGGAGAAAAATTGAATTACATAATTACGAGCAGTAGAAAACTTGGTTTCTCCTTCTTTTTCTGTTTTAGATTCGTTGTTTCTACGTTTTTTTCTCGGTTTCTACTTCATTTGTAAAAACAAAATGCATAACATTTAAAAACAATTCGTGCTTTTTGATGCGGAAATGGAATTGTACAGTTATAATCATCCATAATCGTGGGTTGAATTGCATAGCCATTTGCATAATTTTTGCGAGCACATCCACACACGTTGAGTTGCATTGTTTCACACTTTTTTATTTAAAACTAAACCGTTTTAATGGGCGCATAATTTTTTTCCGGTGCACACATTCAGCAAAAATTAAAAACAATAAAATTATATATGCATATGTATATATTGTTTAGGCAACAATTCGGTGATGTGGTGATGGTGAATATTTAGAGTAGTTTGATTGTTGGAAGATGAAATTTGAGACGCGTGACAATTATTGAAACTGACCTCTGCCTCGAGATACAATTTGTTGTTATGATAAAAGTGTGCGTGGCGCTACAGAAATTATAGACGGAAGCACTTATGGGCGAAGTTTGGATGTTTATTTTGTTTTCTGTTTATTTTGATGATTCTTATTAAATTGGGCGGATCGTATTACACTTAAGGAAAAATGATATATAAAACATTTGCCCTAATTATGGCCTGAACCAGAAATGAATTGATATGCTGAAAAGTTCTTTTAAGCATGCACACGTACATTCTGCGAAGCGGTGATGTAATGAGTGTGTTACTAAGCAGCCAGCTGCATGCATTTTGAGGGAGAGTTCAATATCTGATTTTCATTGTCTAGATTGTAGTGTCTTTAGCAAGGACGATCTCATCTAATGTCTTATCCCCAATTTGAAAGGGCGCAACTGGATACAATAAATTAAGTATAGAGGTGGACTACCCCCAAAGGCCATCCCGTATGGTAGGACCATTTTTTATTGGTTCTATAAATACGACCAGGTAACCAAAAAAAAAACAATAGCCCATAGTTTAGGACCCAGATGGTGAAAGTGTCAAAGCAAGAGAACAAAAATCAGTAACAAAGGGATAACTTCGAATTACTTCGGCAGGTCGAAAATGGTCGTGATATCCCGCAGACGGTCAGACGGTAACTGCTAAATGAAACTTGCTTAAAAATCTTTTTATTCCTCTTTCAAATTCGATATTTAAAAAGCAATCCATGCTTTAGAAAATTTACGAGTAGTTCTCTGGGAACTCGAAGGTAACATTATGTCCAGTCAATTTCTTCTATCTTCTTCTTCTTCTTCTTCTTACGGCGAAGTTATGATCCGGAGTAGAAGGATCACAACCTTCCCACTTTACTGCATCCCTACTGGTCCGCTTGTGTGGTTTGCCAGTCAATTTCTTCTATACTTAAGTAAAGGTGTCAACTTTGTGTTCAATGTTTTTTTGATCATTGTCTAGGTGCACCTTGATCAGGTGTTTACAATCGAGCTTAACGCGAACGCATTCGCCCACTTCGGCGGGGAATACTAAATCTTCGAAGATGGCCTCCTACACTGATCGTGGCACCCTTACACTACAATTTTTTAAAAATTTCTTGGGAAACCAGAAAAAACTCGACAAGCACGACTCCATTCGCACATTAAGGGTTTCGTCAGAAGAAAGATGCTTTAAATCAAAACACGATAAGCAGACGGCGTTCTTGTATAACTTCTGAATTTACTGAAATTCTTCGGAAGAACATGTGAAATATGATATCTCGGAAAATAATAAGAATTTCGAAATCAGACTTCGAAATTGTCGCTATAGACCCAAAAATGCTCTGTTATCATAATTTTGTGCAAGTCTTTGGGTCACGTACTCTTTAACTTTTTTCAACGATTGTCACATATCTATATACAAATAAAAATATTGTTCATTGTGACATTTGCTTTTACTGGAGCTACCTTCAAAATATCGGCTTTTTCTGCATGACTTGTATAAAAGTTGTGCATATATCATAGCTTTTATAATTCAGGAGGTAGAAGGTAGTAATAGACGGATGCTGTAGTGAGAGCAATAGGGTTCCGTGTTCTGTGTACGGAATCCTGAAAATGGGAACTCTTCACTATTTTCTGCACCGCGATAATACATCTGCCTGCCCACACTGTCGAAAACCCCATCTTGAGCTCTCGAGTATCAATGAAATTCGCCTAGCACCTTATTTCACAGACCTAATGGAGAAGAAAAACCTTTAGTTTCAATGAGGAGATCATCAGGGTAGTCAATGTCGAAATTGAGAAGCTCCAAAAAGAAGGATGAGGATGTTTCGAAGTAACACGAACTTTTGTGTTGTGTGTGTGTATATAGGTACACTGAAGTATTCTAACCTTTCGTATGCATTTTTTTTTTTTTTTTTTTCAAAAAGGGAAAAACTTTACATCTTTTCGTGAATTATTTCGAATCTAAGCGTGTATGTGAACAAATACATGGGCCAAAACCTTTAGAGCCGTCCATTACCTATGGATACCATGTTATAAGTTTTTGATCGCGAAAAAGGTCCTCTGTGTCTTACTGATAGTTCCCGAAAAAATCCCATTACGATTTTCCCTCCATTTTGGGAAAATAGTCCACCGTATTGCATATCTTACGCTCAGCCAGTTTTTTTACGAATTACTTGGGAAAATCATGTAGAGAACCAAATTCTTAATTCCTAAGTTTCCGTCTGATGTTGAGATTGTACTAGAGAGGTTAACACACTCAGAAGATTCCCATCCACATGCACCGTCTTACTTTTCTGAAAATTTGGCTCTGTAAGGCTTTGTCCCGTATTCGGTGCTATAAGTGTGCAATGTTCTGGATTTTCACATCGTCTGGCGTCTTCTGGAAGATGCGAAAAGTTAACATATGTACACATTAGAATAATATACATTTGCGAAATTTAACAAAAACTGCACATTTACAAATAGAAAATTAGGAAAAATAATGAAAATATTTTTTTTTATCCAGGTTAGCAACCTGTACCCCAAGAAGAGTATATCCGAATGTTTAAAAATGTAATGTAACAAACGGAACAAAAAGTGTTGTTTTGCCCAGAAATGACCAGTTTTTTGAAACGGGACATTTACTCTTGACCTGTCTACGGTAAAACTTAACTATGGTTCAAATTTCAACCTTTTAAATCCAACGAGTCAAAAATTATGAGACTGTGACAGACAGACGGACGGACACTACATGGGTTCCGTTCTTACTTTTTGTTTTAACTTGTAAGACCTGAAAAAAGACGTTAACGCCGAAATGATTGATATATACAATAGAACAAAAGAAAGGCTATAACCCAAATTACTTTCAAAAATTGATTGGTCATGACACATTTTTGATAAGTGCACAACATTTTTTCACCACCACTGTGCTCCCATCCACCCACCTTTAGCACCATTCCTTTCCTACATTTGCAAGTCACAAAGTCATAAAATCTGTAATTCAATTGTATTCCGCCAAAGAAATGGATAGAAAAAGATACAAAAAAAAAAACTCGTTCTCGTTCCTTCTGGCGTTCTTACAATAATACAAATTGTGAGAGGGAGGATGAAATTTGTTGAAACACTTGTCGGTGGGGGCAGGAGGTTGACGGTTGTAGTGATGCCCTGGCAGCTTGATTTGATGTATTCATTTAAATTTAAATCGCCGAATCATCAACGAAGAAACATTGCCGCTGCATCTACGAACGGGTCACTGCACTTCCGAAGGACGTCCAATGACTCTCCATCGTCGTCTCTCGATGCAATTCTACACACAGCTGGACATTGGTAGCCAGCAAGCATCACAAGGTCATTGATCGCTGCCAGGGATGCACCAGTGCTTATACCAGCAGCAGGAGAAGTTTGTGGTGCTGTAATGTTGCTGTTGCATTCAGAGCAGATGTAGAAAAGAAATGAAAACAGAAAAGAAAAACAAATCCCATCGCAAGGGGAAAACCAAAGAATTCTGATTTGATTGCGCAATTTTTCCAATATCTATTGAACAATGGACGAACCAATCTTCATTGCATTCTCTGATGGACTAAAAAAGTGAGTGAGTTTAGGAAACTCTTTGGATACGAATCTAAAATTACGAATCCTCTCTCAATGAATGTACGAGGCACTAGAACTGCAGCACGACTGATCTTCTGCTTCTCAGACTGGTTATATGACCCATCTGCGAGCTAAGGTGCATCAAACCTCCTCCTCCGCCATTTGCCATCTTGATTCCAGTTTTTCGCCTCAGACAATCCGCCATAGTCTCCACCCGACAACAATATGTAATCGATCCGGTTTTTCTGGAGAGCCCAATGACGCTAGTGTCTCGTCCAGACACCATCACCAGAGAGTGCTGGCATTATCATCGACAAAGCCGCGCGCCGCCCCTCCTCGTGACGATTGTATAACATTTACAAAAAGTGTCTGGATGTTACACCGTATGTTTCTATCCGCCTGTCATTTGCGTGAGTACAGCAACCTTTCTCGGACGAAAGACAAAACAACAGTCGATGGAGCATAATCTTGATTGATTCTACCCTCGATCTTCCCCGGAAAACTGGAAGTTCAGTTCGAATTGCGGGAGCTCCGCCTTTTATTTTGTTATGTTTTGCGAGCCACAAAATTAGCATACAACACGAGTGAGTACGGACCAAGTTGAGCAGCAATTTGTTGATGATTATTTTTACGCTGAAGCTGGTGTTGTGGTCACCCGCATGTGAAGGGCACGAAGACTTTGTCTTCGATAATAATCTTCTGTGAAAATCGTTTTGAACTCCAAATCAATAGTCGCCATTGCCTCGATGATAATGATGATGTTGGTGATGGTTGAGACACGTGTGCCATGCCTTATGTTACATTCACTTAAAGATGCAATTAAATTAATGGCAAATGGAGGTGTAATAGAGACCAATATGTGGGACGATGTGTTGATTCGCTTTCGGGGGGAAACTAAAATATAAATTGTTTTACAGTTTGTCGCGCGTCAATGGCATCAGGGTTCGCCAACGTTCAAGTTATGCAGATACTGGAGCTTGTATTTAATTATCTTTTGTTCTTGACTTTGATGGTTACCTTGTTTTGGAGTACGATACATGGAGGCAACATTGGGTAAGACGTAGATATAGGAAAGCGGGAAATTGTGTATACGTCTTTTACATTTGATTTCTTTCTTTCTCATCAGGATTTTTTTTTTCTTTCTTTCTCGTCCGGACAACTTTACACAACGAACTGCAGATCTCACTTACAATTAAAAAACCGAACGCTCCTAACTCTGTAAGTTTCTGTTGGGGACATCCCTCTCAGGATCTCTGACAGTGCAAGATACCTGGGACTTGTGCTTGACAAAAAGTTGAACTGGAAATTGAATATCAACGAAAGAATTAAAAAGGCCTCGATAGCTTTCTACTCGTGTAGTAGAACATTCGGTAAAACCTTGGGACCAAGTTGCAAAAACATTCTATGGATGTGTACGTATATTGTGAGGCCTATACTTACTTATGACAGCTGGTGTGGTTGCAAGCCGCTAACAATCTTCACTGAAGGCCATCACAAGAAACAAAAACTGGCATGCACTGTAGTTACCAGGGCCACGAAGACCACACCAACAGCTGGATTAGAAGTTATTCTCAACCTGCTTCCATTAGACCTTTTTATACAGGAATCTGTGGCCAAAATTGCTCTGAGAATTAGCCAAACAAATGACTGGAAGCCAAGCTCGACGGGACATACCCGGATCCTAAATAAACATTTAGTTGGTGTAGTAACCATTGACTGCATAGTACCCTACCTAGGTTTTGAAAGACAATTCTCCTATTCATTTCCGAGAATGGACGAATGTAAGTGGCACTATACCAAGCACTCAACACAAAGCCATCTATACTGATGGGTCCAAGATGGACATTGACGTGGTGTGGGCAACTTTAACTGTGCCTAGTTAAATCAGGTAGACTCCCGGACCATAGCAGTGTTTTCCAGGCGGAAGTCCTAGCAGTGACAATTGCTGCCCGTGAGACTGCAATGAAGACAATACCACGCGATGATATCATCTTTTTCATCCCATTTCTGCTATAGAGGTGAAATCGAAGCTTGTCGCGAAGAGCTTAAAGTTCTTGGCACACAGCATGAAGTAAAACTATGGATCCCTGGACATCAGGGTATACCAGCGAATGAAAAAGCTAACGAACTGGCTAGAAGAGGTTCTGCGCTGGACCTAGAACAAGCTGATCACTCAGTAAAAGTCCCAACATGTAAGCTTAAACACGAAGTAGAGATTAGGGCTCTCGAGAAAGCAAACAACGGATGGCGCTCCCTAAGCACCTGTAAAATAACAAGAAAACTATGGCCAACGAACAACAAAGCTAGAAAACAATACATGGCCACAATGTTAGAGAAATTGATATGAAACTCTTTGTCTTTTTTATTTTAATAATCAAAATTTATCGTAAATAGCTTCATCAATAATATATTTATCTAGTCAAATGAACAAATTAATTAAACCTAATAAATAAAAAGACTTGGGTAATAAAATTGAGTTAGACCACTTTTTCGTCGAAAAATCCACCTCGTACTTGCACCACTTTGCCCTAGGCATTAGCGATTAGCTTCTTAATAGTTTCCAATATTATTGATCTTGAAGGATCTCCCAATGCTTGTCTTTCGATGTTGGACATTCACTTCGAACCTCTCTATCAAGTTCGTCCCAAAGCAGTTCTATTGGGTTGATATGGGGTGATTGGGCAGGCCATTTCATATTTTTCAGTGTTTTTTTCTTGTTCTTCTTGGCCCACGGCAAAACTTGGAAGAATGTTTTGGATCATTCTCTTACATTAATGTTAATCTTTAATGTGTTAATGTGTTCTTCTAATACGAGTATTTGTCTGTACTTTGCCTTATTCATGATTTCATCGATACGGATTAGGTATCCAACACCGGCGGAAGAAAAACATCCCCGGACCATTATTGAACAGTTGGTAGTTAGGACCACACAGCTAGGGAGCATTTTTTCTTCAGCAGACCGCCGAAAGTAAATTCTTTTTTTTTCTCTAAAAGCTTCAAATTTGTATCCGTTGGTCCATAAGTCTTTCGACCAGTCGATTGATGTTCAATCCTGATGCTCTCTTCCCCAATCTAGCCGCTTAACTTTGTTTTGCGGTCGTAGCAAAGGTTTTCGTACTGCTACTCGACCGTGAAGGCCTGCGGCAACTAAACGCCTTATTGTCGTTGTTACTCATATCTGCATTGAGTATGAACGGTTAAACTCTGCACAGATTTCGAGAGCTGTAAGCAGTCGATCCCTCTTGGTTATTAATTTTATAATCTCCTCCTGTTTTGATGTTAATTTAGGCCTTCCGCTTCTTTTCGGGGTCTTAAGAGTCGATGATTCTTTAAAGCGACGTATGGCATCGTGCACTGTGGACTTCAATATTTTAAGCTTATCTGCAATAGCACGCACTGTCAACCCTTCTGCTTTTATAATTAGAAAATAAACCTAGTTTTCCTAAAAATTATCAGAATTGCATTATTTATATATCCGCTCCTTTTTCTTTAAACCGTTTACCTGTCTTAAGATGTAATAATGTATACTATCGACCCTAACAGGATTTGAAAGAATTTTGTTCATTTGAGTCATGCACAGAAGGACAAACGTATAATTATGAAAAAAAATATATGATATGATAATATATATATGATAGGGCGTATGTACATACAAATATCGAAGAAAGAAAAAAAAACTTCTCAATTCTTTTCCGAACATGCACACTTAATGCTCCAAACTAATATTTTAATAATATTATTATCGGGGCTATTCGTGAAAGGCGCTTCACTAGCTTCAGTTGAAAGCCCTCACATCAGCCCAAAAATCTGTCACCTGATTGATATAAGCAAAGGCAGAATAATCGCAGTATGACCTTAGCCTAGCACATTGAAGTGCTTGGAAAAAGTGTAGTACATCGTGAAAACGCCAGTAAGTTGTCAGAGTCTGTTACCTCTCTGCTGAGAGATAACAGATTCTTTACAGACGTCGGGAAGTTTCGTTTAGTTCGCGGACATCCTAGAGATTTATGCCACCTATGGTTTTGTGACCGAATTCAGAGAGGAGTTGCATTATCGAACTATTTTTAAAGTGTGATAGTAAGAAATATTTGTTAAAGTATTCCTCAACGTTTTTCGCATACTAAACTGGTTAAAAGGCTTGAACAAGTCCTTAAGTGCAACCTTCAATACAAGCAATCACACATATTTTTAGAGAGCCTTCGAACCAAAGTTAAAACATACAGAAGTAGCTACCTACCTACCTACCTTTCGGAATCAATTCATTTGATTAGTCTTTAATAGATTCTTTTATCAATTTCGGTACTTTGCAAAACCTTGTATAACACATTCCTATCGACCTTTTCAACGGCAAATCAGTTTATTGTAATCAATTTGCAATTAAATAAAAACTCATTACAGCTCTTTCAACAACTGCAAACAACAGTATCTCTCTTGTTAAAAATAACCTCCATGTATATGTACAAACTTTATGATGGAAACTTTTATCAAAACCTTACCTTATCAGAAAACAGTGGTACGTACGCGGCCTGCGTGCCACTCCTTTCATTGCACATATGTATGCAGTTCACTGATAACACAAATTAAATGTTAGCAAGTATCACAGTTACAATAAAGCCTGCTTAAACGGGCCTCATTTGATAACGATATCTAAACTTCTCGAAAAACAAAACCGATTTAAGTATCTAGTGACAACAACCTTCGAATGAATCCATGAGTAATAAATACATTTGACAAAACTCGAAAGAACCACTAACTAGACGTTCTTTTCAACAACTCCCGCTGAGTTGTCCCTCACAAATCTCTGTTCTATTCTTTGCACACTCAAGACATCAGACTCCAATCTGGCGGGGACGGACGAACAAGCGTGTATGCACGTTCCTCCTATTATGCGCGGCTGCAAAAAGATCGTAGTTCTATGCCAAAGTGATCAACCAAAGGCGAAAAAGAAACAAAAAAAAAAAAATAGAGAAGCAAAAAAATGCCAGAAAACTGGCAAACTGGATCTTTGTCTGCTCGGAACACTTGTATTTACGATGCAGACCACAAAAACTTGACCCCACTGCCCGCCAAATTACGCCACCGCAAGACCACGCGAGATCACCATAGGAAAAAAAAACACTAAGGCCTCTAAAACTACAACTTTACTACCACCACACAAGGGGTAGTGTGCGGTGAGGCTAACATATGTGGTCGTAAGTTACGATTTTACGATTCGCGTCTTGCTCTCTGAGGGCTTCGGCTCTTATGGTCCGGATCGAACCGCCAACCGATCCCCAGAGAGATCAGCTCATGTTATGTTACCTGTTATTTTTGCTTTCTGTTGTGTTTCGCTTTTTTTTTCTTGGTTCCTTACCTCATTTAAGGTTTGAGTAGCGAGACAGCTTAAAAAACAAAAAGTGGAAGACCTCCATCACCATGATCTCCGTCAGCGTAATCACCATCATCATCATCACCATCATCATCATCGTCGTCGTCGTCGTCGTCGTCATGATATTGATCATCATCATCAACGTCGCCTCCGTCAGAAGCAGCAAGAATCAATGCAAAAAATGGTGGCGGTGGCTGCAGTGTCTGGCTGCTGCAGCATTGAAATTATCATTGGACGCGTCACGATTTATATATAGCTCATAGCACACTCCATTGTGGTCGCTATTGGGAGAGATAGATGTAGAAATATATTATACATGCATACCTTGTTGTTGAAGGTATTGGTCGTCATAAAGTCAAAGCTCGTTTTAGGCATTTATTTTTTTTTTAGATACGCAGCTGCGCGAGTCTCAACTTTTATTTCAACTGTCAAAAAGTTGAAAAAGAAACTTTGAATTGCGCAATGGAACCCACAAGCGTTTTGACATTCTTGACAGTTGCAACTGTCAGAAAATGTTGTTTAATGGGGGTGATAGTGACTTGAACGTAAGAGGTGCGATTTAGAGCTCGAAAAATGTTATCTTTCGAAAATGTTAAGTGACATGCAATGTACGTATATACCCTAGTTTTTAGGACATTTTGAAAGCTTTGATCAATGTGGTCGGTTTTCTAACTGAAATATATATTTTTTTTCAACTAACTCTTGTGGGTAACTTTTTGACACCTTTGCAATGTTTGAGTTTTTTTGTATCATACCAAAAATGAGTTGTAAGTAAGATTGTTCATTATTTTCTATAGCTATTCCATAAGGTGAATTAAGCTCTACAAACGTCATAGATAAAACAAGTGTAATGACTTAACAGACGACATTATTTCACACTGAATTAGAAACAAACCAATGAAGGATCAATTTTATGACCGAAAAAAGTTTACGTTGGGTATTTATGCAAGGCTTGCACTCCTGAAGTAGCTAAATACTATGAATAAAGAGTATCTTAGCGACAATTTTGGACCACCAATCCGTGCTAAGTCAAGTGTGACAGATGAGGCATATATTTCAAGCTCAGGGAGGTTGAATCTGCATATTAGAGTTCTAATCGACTATAGCTTTAGAAAAGAATATCACGAGAATATTGATCCAGATACGCTGAGTAGCGCAAGAAAATACTGACTTCTACCGAATTATTCGAAACGTGCATCGAATTTTGATAAGGATATTGCGTTTTTTAATATTTTCCTGAAACAGGTAGTATACAAAGATAACATTTCAGGAGAGCACTTAGATGAAACTCTTCCAGTAATTTTTAATATCTTAACTTCCCGTAATATATTCTGGACCAATAGGAATAAGATATTTAGTTAAAAAATAAAGTTCCACATATCTCGAAAAGCATAGAACGATTGGAAGCACTGTACATATGTAAATGGTCTACATCTTCAGGCTTTCTATAATAGAATATAAAATGTTGATTCCATCTTGTTAGTTAGTGTCATCACACTAACTAACAGTCCATCGACTGCTGATCGTACTGACGAACTTCGGTATATGTTCGAGTCCCAGCAAAAATACCAAGCATTTTTTTTAACGGCACCATTACATACGAGTTTTTTTCTATTCCATCTTGCAACAGACTGCCTTATCAGATAGCAGAAATCATTTATTAATTCGTTGAGCTTACTTTTTTGAGTTCTCACTTCATAGCCCTTCAATTTCTCTATTTGTATTGCCTACCGCATCTGGTTTAAATCGAGGAACCATTTCTTCTTTCGCTTTATAGGGTCTTCGAGCATAGAATTTCCAACCTCTTTTGATTGACCCAGGCATCTGACATCGCAGATACATATAAGCTTGACTACAAAAGGTAATAGCCCAAACTATAATACAATAATATTTTAAGGTGTTTCAAATATCAAATTCAGATAAATTCCGGTGAAGGAATTCGTATTTACCGATCAAGAGTTTTTTTCGCTAAGCATCTATTCTTCCTACATGACATCATCATGGAGATATGACGAAAGAATGAAGAATGACATATAATTTGGACTCTCAACCCCTAAAAACAAATTGATTTTCTGTCAGTTCTGTTTTACTGTGAAAATTTGAAAGTTGTTCTAAATAAAACTCCATCGTTGGGTATTTATTCTTGTGTACAAGAACGGCGAATGGAGAAGGTACTCGTACGAGTATATATAAAACAAAACAGTCTCAGAATCTCAGCCCTCAGTTTCAAGACAAGCAAGACCAAAGCAGACGAAGTGATAGCAAATGCCTGCAAGAACCGATTGTCCTTGGAGGCATTGAGGCCAGGTTCGAGTCGGATTAAAATCGAATATACGAGTAGGACAAAAAGTGGGTAGGGAAGAAATGTGTGAAACATCGGGCATAGTGACCAGGAAATAAATATTAAGGCTTTGGGTGTACTGTGCAAATCGAAAACAAAACAAATAGATTCAATGCAAATGTCATACAAAATCGGTAAACACTAGCTGCGATGCCATCATTTTCCGTCGTGATAGTCTGACAAAATAAATGCAAATCCCTGTTGCACAGGAAATCTTTAAATTATGTAGATTCCTAAAAACCACTTCGTCAAAACTGCAGCTCTTCACAAAAAAAAAAAAACAACCCATTAAGTTAAGCATTAAAAAAAACTCCATCAAAATAAAAATAAAAACAAAAACCACTTCATATGCTCAATTATGAACTTGAGAGCTATTCGTCCAAAAATGCTCATATTGGATGTCATATTAGTCATGTATGGCATGGAGTCTCCTTCAGCCCGGCCGCAGTCATAAGCAACAAGGTCACAGCAATATACAGAATTTGAGAAAACAAAAACAAAAAAAGTGCTTCATAACACCAGAAACATTTTAGAATATCAAAATATAGAAAATATGACAAATGAGTTCTTATAAAATTGACATCCACGTTTGTTTAAGACACCAATTTTTTGTTCGTTACTCTGTCTTTCTTCTCATTTGTATTTGCCTTCTTTTTTATTTATTTATGAACTTTTAATTAGTTTCGATGTTCTTGTGTTGATTTTTGTTTGTGAATTCTCAACAGCGAATTTATTAATTTTTTTTCTTCGTGTGTGTAGTTAACACACACTGACCAGGAAAAAAAAACTTTTCGAAAAACCACACTTATATGACGTTTAGTGGTACTTTTTCGTAATTTAGACATTCATGACTTTGTGTCAGAAATTGAACGAGGTAGTTATTTTGTGGCGTGGTACAAAGCAATTAATATGCCGTCAGTAGATTTTGATTATCGTGCCCAGAAGAAACAACAAAATTGGACTTTTTAATTTTTTTAGGGAAATCAGGTTTTAATGAGAAAAGATGGGAATATTATCCAAGGTTGGAATTAAGAGACTGTTACCATGTGACATGACGGAGAAATCTACAGAATTTTTCTCAACCTATCAACGTAGTCATTACTCACAAACATGAAAGAAAAGTCTTTTACGTCGAAAGTCAAACAAGATCAAAAATACAATAACTTCAGTTGTATAACAATATAACAGTATAACAGTATAACAATAAGTAATTACCTAGAGTTGCTAAATCAGAATAGACTGAACAAGTATGTAGAGCCTTTAACGAACAGTATTTATGTGTACTATGACAGAGGAATAACATAATGCAAATAGCTAGACTTTTTAGATCTTTTAAGAATAATACTACGTTTTCACTAGAACCAAATGGGATGATTATGACAAACGCAAATGAGGAGCTAAATTATCTCATTTTGAAAACATTATCTCATTAACAAACATGAAATGATTTAAATGGAAAACTGCCAAAAAAATATATTATGGCATGTTCAAGTACGAGAACAGTAGTTATATTTGCAGTTCCATTTCTAACCTCTCTAAATTGATAATTAAACAATACTCACGCAACAATGCAAACATATACGTGTACTCTAGATATATGAGGCTTACGAATGGGTGCTTCGATTGCACTTACAAATACAAGAGTTCACCTATGACAGAAGTAACACCTAACATGTTCTCATGCTTGAACCTGGAACACCCTCTTGTTGTGTCAACTGTCAAACCCAATGAGCTAAATGTAGTAAAAACCTCTCAAAATGAGGCATTTGAAATCACCTCTTCTGACTCTAGTGAAAACGAAATATAATACAGAACCACTAGTTAATTATATAAGTTAGGTTAGGTAATGGGAATGTGAATGTAACTGAGCCCACTTATACCACATAGAGTCCATTGTGCCTCATTTGTTTAAAAACCCTAGGAACCTAAAATTTTTAACAACCTCTAGTTTAATCACCCAAATAAATAACGAATTTCAGGAGTTTGTTAAGCCCTCAAGACCTGAGCAGAAGTTACTACGAAGAGGTGTGCTTTTTTAAGTGCTAGTGCAGGACAGTCACACAGTAGGTGGCGAATAGACTCTATTTCTTTTTCGTCCCTATAAGTTCTACAACAATTGTTGTATGAAGACGCAGCCATGCTATATGGTTGCCTACCGAACAGTGCCCAGTTAGTATGCCAATGACTGTTCGAATTCTCTTACGACTAAGTTTTATTAGACTAATAGATCTCTTCTTATCGAAGACTGGCCATAATGATCTACCTGCAGCACATGTATCTAATTGGTGTTGATCTCATCGATCCCGTCACCCCTAAATAACCTGCAAACACTACAAGATAGCATTTCTTCTCGAGCGCTTTCCACCAGACAATTGATGCGTAAAAAATGGTATACCACTTTTGGTTTAAAACCCCATATCCTACCGAAAGCCATTTTACATTCATATAGAGTCACATAGGCTGTTTTGGTTCGCAGCTTTGTTTGAAATTTAATATTAAGCCGGAATATTTTGCAGTTTTCTTGGAAATCAGATCAACTCCATTCATTCGAGGATATTTATAAGTTGGTGTTGACCTTCTCCTAGTGAAAAACACTAACTCGGTTTTCATTGTGTTCTCTCCCAGTCCTCGCATAATTTAGTGGTTCGCTAAGTTAGGGAAGGAGTTTGACTGTTACCAGTATGGTAACTAATCATCAAACCAATATTTTCATCGCTCCTTTGGTATCCAAATCACACTCCTTGAAAATTGCCCCAAATATGTAGCTCCTCTTCGGTAAAAAAGTAACGCCTTACAGGTGCATTTTAACGTAAGGGAACAGAGAGGGTGATCTAAAAGACTTGTGCCAGTGCTCCTCAAATAGTCTACAGTGAGCCCTGCGCTCTGCGCTGATGCATTATAGTGGTGTAGGTACCAAGAGCGTAGTGAACAGCATGGCCACAGATTTGTTTGTGGGCTTCCATAAACGATAAGAAGACAGTACGACGTAATAATAGACCAGATCTAGCCACCTGTTACAATTGAAATGGTGATTATTGCAATCATGTTCCGTGTCTGTTTCACTCTGCATTCCTTTTGATTGGGAGGAAGGGCATGACGTAAAGCTTCCTAATTTTAAGATAATCGCCCAATCGAACAAATAAAGGCCTACTTCATCTGCCGATAGGCCTTTCGTAGATCTTTGAGAGCATTAGTTACTGCATGTTGGCTAGGATGACCAGTGTGGGGTTGACCGTCTAGCTCAGAAATTACTCTCCTTAATTATAAATATCACCTCTGGGCGGTCCTAAAGGATGTTTAAGTATATCTTAGAACGGAAGTAATCTCGACGAAAATTGTAAAAAAAAATATTATTATAAATGACATGATTGAGAATGATTATTATAAAATGATAATATCTTCAAAAGTATTGGAAGAACGATTCACAATTGAGCGAGAAAAAGTGAAAAAGAGATTAGAGCAAAGCAGACATATCAGTCGACCATATGACAAAAATGATGGAACACCCTTTGTATGTAGTTTCTAAACCCGGTGAATTCGAAGGGTTCTTAGTGGACTGTAAAAAGTAGCTACTTGAGCCTTTAATCCTGGCTGCTTAATAGTTAATACTATTTATAGTTTTTGGAAACAAGTATTTTAAGCCATGTTTCTTACGAGCGATAATATGTATTTGAATAAAATAGTAAAAGTATTAAAAATAAGTGTTTAATATGCAATAAAAATATTATGTAAAGCATGAATGTATTGATTGATTTACGTGTTTATGTAAAAGAGAGCTAAGCAAATGTGTAGACCAATTGAAATCCTTACCACACAAATGGCTTAAGGAACGTTTCTTTCATTATGGATAGGATTTTGTAGAAATTTTGTAGCAGGGTTAAAGTTAAAATATTAAGCAAAATCCAATAAACATTAAGAAAAATATCATTGGACCATTAACTGAAATCTTTCCTTAACTGGTTCAAAAATAAAACTATTCACACTGCTTACAATTTGGAAAACATTAATTTGTACTACAAAACTAATTGGTAGTTTTTATTTGTTTCCTTCGTACGTACATCAATTTGCTAAGCTGGCTATCTTTGGCAAAAAACCACGGAAGATCATTTTTGGATTTCAACAGTTATAGAGTGATAATGAATTTTATTAGTTGGCCACACGTGACGATTATGATTTGGTAACAGTTGTTATTATTACTTTACCATAGTAGGCTATAACTGTATGTAGAGATGTCTTTCCATATTTGGACTGTGGCAAATTAGTTAAAATGTTTTCGATACGAATTAGAGTTAGGCGGCGAATATTTGAAGTGTTGGTTCATTGATCGTATGCTTATTCGGGAAACCTGAATTTGTTCGTGGTTCTTTCTGTTGTTGAAGTGGTGTTCAATCAAAGCAGCTCAGTGTTGCTAAATAAAATAAAAAAAAATAAATAAAAAGAGTGTCTACTGGATCCAGTGTAGTTCCACAACTTCTCTTAGGAAAGGTAACCTTTAGCGCTGTGATAACGCCTCGAAATGCTTGTAGTAACGGTCCATCTGCCAAGCTCTGAAGCATAATTGCGACTACTTCACGGAGCTTATAGCAAGATGTGTTGATACCCCACCGCTCGACTAGGGGGTGGGTCACCTGTGTGTGAAATATCCGCACCCTCTGTGGTCAGTGTGCCGCATGTTGAGTAACAGACGCACATCAATTTTACCTCCAGTTCCGCATAGGGAGGACTTAGCCAGGAATCGGAATAGAAGCCTCGTACCACAGGCATACTTAACTTCAGGGCTATTCTTGATCCTGAGCATGATGGGGATGATGAAGATAAGATATAGAAGAGAACAATAAACATTTGAAGTTTCCGCGATTACGCATAACACAATTCGAAGTAATTTTTTTTTCAAAATGTTATTCTACATTCTAAGTGTGTCTACTCCGTTCCAATTGAATAGATTCGCCACTTTTCAGAGCCATAACTTAACTTATAAATGATAATAACATGAAAGTGTGAAGAAAATATTTAAAGTTTGCAGTTACCTACTGGGGAGAACAATCAATCGAATGGCCAATTCATTAAGCTGAAGTAGGTACGAGTAGTTCCGAAATACATACATATGTACATATGTATGTAGGTGTCAAATAGAAGTTGGCATAGACTTTGATAGCAGAGCTATCATTGCAAAAACTGAGAATAAAATTGAAAACCTGAAATAGAATTGTCTGAAAAATCTTGATTTGATGAAGGTTTGCTCAGCTTTGTGTTGTAGTAAGAAAGTGGTAAAAAGGAATCATCATCTTAACAAGTTATAAATCGTAATGCGACACTCTTAACTGTCAAACATTGACCCGAAACAAATCCTTAACTAAAGCAGAAAGATCAATGAAAATGCGAACACTTACTCCTTATTACCTTGCGCCCAGTTTTTTTATTTTAATATTTTCATTCATATTATTTAAATTATAAGACATAACTTTGTCATCTATCAGACACTTTCTAGCGAAGTTTGACAGTTCTAATCAGTTGTTTGTTCTAGACTCGATGAATGAACGAGTGTTGCTTTTGACCTCAGAACATATTTTTTGATCGGCTGATCTGTGATCGAATCCCGTCAGGGAATAAATATTTTGTCAATAGCAAAGGACAAAACCCTGTGACGTACACGAATAGCTCAGTTGTTAGAGCTTTGGTCCCAGCCTAAGTGCCATGAAATTCTTCAACAAATATTTCATTCAATCATTCGTTGTAACCAGATTACCGGAGCAGTCATCTGCCACGACGCTGCTGTTTTAGTATGCGAACAAAGCCTGGTGGGACAGCGAGTATTGAAATACAGTAGGTAGGAATGCAGTAGTGGCTCTAGCATAGAGATAGCATGACTCAAGTTCAAATCATATGAGCTTCATTTAAACACAGGAAACTAGCAAACATTTTTTCCTACAATCCTAAATCTTCAAACACATTTCAGGCGATTGAGAAATGACGTGGAACAGTGTGAGAAAACACAATAAATCTGTTTAGCTGTGTCATGGACAAAAATAATAGAGAAATTTAAAGTTATAGACATGTGTTTAGGTACACATTTCTAGTTCTTGTTACATAATTGCAGTCCACGTCCTGCTACAATTATGGAAAAACATGTATGAAACACAATATTACAACTTTTTAGATTGGATTTAAATGTTTAAAGAAGTAGAATCGATCTCCAATGAAATTTACAGCATACAAGAGCTGTCATGAATATTAAGAAACAATGATTCAAACATTTAGCAACTATGTGCCTATTTTAAAGTTTCAATCTCAAAACTAGGTAGGTACGTACTTAGTTGTTGAAGTGTTCGAGCTTTTCTATTGAATGATTCAAGCCTAACTTGGAAAACTATACCAAAAAAAAAACCTTATTTCACCCCAGTTCAAAGCCTATAACTACACCTAATGGCAATTAATTCGCACCAGAACTCATTTTAGAACTTATCCGTGGCTTAAACAACTTTACAAGTGACATTTCCTTGACATCCGTCATAAACGTGTTCTGCTGCCCCATCCAATGTACCGCGTTTTCCTACATTTCCCTTTCTCTCTCGGCTGTTGACCATCACTTTTATTTTATTCACATAAAAATAGAAAAAAAATTCACAACCCAACTGAATGGTAACACTAAAACCGGTTCCAACTTCTACCTTGTCTACGTTACAATGTTAACACTGGAGATGACTCAAAACTGACTCAAAGCCTAGCGAGAGCTTAGCGATTAGGAACAAAAAATCAGAGAAAAAAAAAAAAAAAATCGTAATAATAGCACTTACCTCGTGCGCCAGCTATACGTTCACGTTATACTCTGTTGATGCAGTGTCGTCAAAATTAATTTTTTTGCAAAAAAAAAAAAAAAAATGCGAAATAAAAATATAAATCCAATCAATCACAATTGTACTCTCAATACCGTTATTATCATCACTAAACTAAGGGGAAAAAATACACCATTATAACAACTATGTACATACATATGTATATTGGATAATTATAATTGGAACCTAAAAGCACAGGTGAGTTTCTGAAGGTGAACTCGAGGTCTAACCCAGTGTGTTCCTTTTTCTTGTTAATTAATCCCTTTTACTAGTGTATACAAAAAAAAGGAACAATTAATCTACACACGCATATGTATATCAACACCGGACGCAAAGTGCATGAACAACACTGTCTAGCTCTTCAGCAGCAGCACTCAATCGGTCTCTCGTCGAAGGACGACTTTCAGCAACTACTGCCCACTGGTCCACGAAATTTCCGGTGTCCCAGCGAAATTGATAGACATAGAGGTACAGTTTCAATAATAAAAAAAAAAAAAAAAAACAGCAACAGGATATAGATACACCTCTGGTCTATCTTGCGTGTTGAAGTGTGTTCGAATATAATTTCAAAGGAAGTAACACAAAATAAAAATTGCACGCAAAAAAGTCCTTTCTCATCTAGAAATCGAAACCGAAGCCGAAGGTAGTGATGGCACTGGTGGTAGTAAAGATGCTTTTTTCCCCCTGCAACACTCATACAAATGTACGATATACCAGGCGCATCACACCACCTTCACTCTCTGCCCTGCTGATTCTGTTACACCAGCCTGCTAAAGCACCACACACTGTCAAGCACTCCCCTCGTCCTTCAGCTTCAATTCAACCCTTCCACGCACTCACACACATTCACAGCGAGGTACTCTTGCAAAATGTAACACCGGAGGATATATTGTAGATTATTAACTGGGATGCTGGCTGATTTACGATATCAGACAAGCAAATGTACGCTGACCAGGGGAAAATAGCAAAAAAAAAAAAACGACTTCTTCAGCTCACCGGCGACTGATTATAAAAAAAAATCAATCAAATCAAATCGAAGTTAAATAAAATTCATCATCAAAAATTCACTGCATTACTCTTTGTACTGCGCTCCACCATTACAAAAAAAAAAAAAAAAAAAAAACGACGACGAAGCACACACTACGACTTTGCACTACCACAGCTTGTTCACTCGCAAATTCAAACTCGTTGTTACTCTCACTCACCGTACCACCCACCGAACGCGTTGACGGCTGAACGTATAATGGCAAAAAAATATCCGGTTCGTTGTTGGAGAAGCCCGTCGCCGATTGAATATCGTAAGCCGGGCAACGGCAACACTAGTGTCCACCATCTGCTCTGCCACTTCGGCGTAGTGTGTGATTGTGTGCAATATCTCGTCGAAAAGCTTTCTTCTACTTAACTATTTTTTTTTTGTTTGGATTTCGACTGCACGTTGAATTACGTCGTCGATTTATGCACGGGCCATGTGCTGCATGTGCCACCAGAATAGAGAGCTTTTAACATAGTGTGTGGGTTTACAAAGAATTTTCTCTGACTCTCTTTGGTCGTTACACACTTTCAGAGCGCGGTAGCTGAATGGAGGGCTTTTCTTCTCTATTGGCATAGCAACGGGACAGATGTTTGATGGGAATGCATTTTTTGCAATGGGCATCTTTTGTGTTCTTCAGCGGCGAGCTTTTTGTGTGTGTACTCAAAGTGATTTCTCGTTTCCATGGGGTAGGTCGGCGGAGGTGTATAATTATATATGTACGTACGAGATTGCGCTCACGTGCGGAAGGTGAATGCTTTCGTTCTCATGGGGACGTGGGTGTTTCACTGTGTGTGTTTGATAATAAAAAACATATGTTTTGTAAGAATGTACCGAGAGCTTTATATTGGTTCGATAAAAGCAGTAGACGCTGTTAGAAGTGGTACACTTGTGTAAAATAAAATGCTCGACTGGATCGAATACAACTTTCTTATCTTTTTTTGTAAAAGTGGGTCTCTCACTTTTGTCTACCCGTCTGTATATTCGGCAGGATGAACGGCTGGACATGCTTCACAAATTGCATACATTGGCTAAGTATTATTTTTTTTTCTAGAATGTTATAAAAGAAATATTAATCCTACTAACCACAAAAATACTTCATTCTTGAGAAATACAAAACGAGAACATTTCCTATGAAATTTAAAAACACTCGCGCATTTAATGTTGCGTACCGTTATTTTAACTGTATACTAATTCTGCTTTGTCGTTAATTCTCTGAAAAAGAAATAGCTAAGGTCTAACATAAAAGAGTTAGATCAAACAAACACTGCCCACGTGTTTGTCCTCACACGAGAACCACTAAAGACATTTTAATGAAATTTTATATGAATGTTTACATATCCTGTCAAAATTGAATTAACTGTGAATGGAGTGAGATATGAGGAGGGGTTTAAAACACTTTCATTTTTCATACGTCTACCCAATGGATTTTGATAAAATTTAAAATTCTTCCAGAACTGACTGTATCAAGAATATTTGTTATAATTTTTCCCTTACATGCTCATAACATTATATGCTAATTTTTTAAAAATTTTCTTCATTAACATGCCTATGCCTTGGTGTTTGTATTTTTTATTCAAAACACTTTGTCGAACGTTATATAGTTTATATTTTTGGCTGCTTGAAAGTTCAGCTTTTATTTGATGAAAAGCCTTCCATAAAAATATATTTTTCGAATTTATTATTTTTGGTCCACCACGCACTATTTTTGTGCAAAATTTCAGCTTTCTAGGTCAAACGGTTCAAAAGTTACAAGTATGTGAAAGAAGGTCTGACGAACGGACTGGTTCCATTCACTCAATTTTGCACTTTATGCTTGTACATATCTTTAGTTTTGGTTTATGTGTTTATGCTTATTTTACTTTATGCTTCAAGTTGTGTAATACAACTCTTATTTAATCATATTCCTTTTATATTTTTCATACATCTTAACTATCCAATTCATTCATCCAATTCAATGGTTTCAATTGTCAATCAACAGTCCTCAGAGTCGTTCACACTCAAGGATAAAAGTTAAAAGTAAACATTAAAGTTTTGTTGATTTAAAATGTAATGCAGTAAGTGCCCACCGGAAGATCATTATGAAAGATCGGTTTGGTGTCAGCAGTTAAAGACACAACATAAAAAGTTTTATAAAAAAATAGACAAGTGCGAGTCAGGCCTCGCGCTGTGAGTGTTCCGCATTGTTATTTTAAATGGATTCTAATTTGGCATTTCGTTACTACGCTGAAAAAGTGAGACCTTTAGTCGCATTTGAAAGGGTCAGATGAAACAAACACCTTTTGTTTCATATCTGCCCATATGTTCTTCTCCCACGGAACGCTTCGATAGCTATTTGTCCTGTCCTGGTAAGTATATGATTTCGTCGAAAACTGTCAAAATCGAATAAAGTGTGAGTGGAGTTTCAAAAATCATTAAATCATTCTTGTTGGTGGCCTAACCCAAAAACTTCTAAATGAATTTCGGTGAATTTTGGCCGATATTCTTATACTGAAATCCTAGCAGGTATACTTTAAAATAATCGAAATCAAATGGACTGGGTGCGAACATTTTTTTTTTTTATATTTTTGGACATTTGGAAGTTCAGCTTTAATTTGGTATGTTGCATGATTAGGTGCTAATTTGTAATGTTTTTTTTTCATTTGGTACATTATAACCCCCTATAAATAAATATTTTCTCAGATTATTTTTGGTCCACCACGTACTATTTTTGTGCAAAATTTTAGCTCTCTTCTTCAAACACTTCAATAGTCACAGTCGTGTGATAAACACATGGACAGATGGATAGACAGACACCGTGTTGAATCCATTAGTGTTTCTTTTATAAAAGTGAAAGCACATCTGAAGTTCAACTCCAAGCATAACATGCAAATTGGTCAAAATAGACTTGGAAAGCAATTATTCCAAAATCTTAAGAGAATTTATGGACTATTACTACAAGAAGGATGCTCAATGTGATAGTTTGCCAAAGAATTCTAATGACTTGTGAATGAAAATACAAGCAGAACGGGAGTACGAATATATCGAAAAGCTAGTGGAATGGACACCAATTCGAGTGCAGAATATCAAATATTAAGAAAAAAAAGTGCAAAGGTAAATGAGTAAATTTTTCAATTTTATTTTAGTTTTTATATTGTTTACGAAAAATATTTTTGTTTTAGTTATATTAAGCATTGAATTATTATTGCAGTTATAATAATGCATTTTTATTTGTTTGTCATTCCATAATATATAAGAAAATATTATTGTTTTTCATTTTTCTAATTTCTGAAATTACCCGATAAAAGAAAGACGATTATTCTTTATATCGGATTTTGGTTTCACGAAAAGTGCAGTGTTTTACAATTTGTTAAAAATGCTGTGGTTCCATTTTGTCATGCACACGTTTACGAAGTTTCCGTTTTAAGTCATTAAGCGTCAGCTATGACAAAAAAGAAATATATGTGTCTACATTTTCATGTTTTGTATTGCATTCATTTTCAATATTTCGAATTTTAAATATTGATATATCGATGTATCCAGAGTCCTAACGATGCATCGAATTATTATTCATCCCCATTGTGTAGTATTCAAAACATGGATTAAACCGAATAGACGAAGTATGGAACACGTATTAGATTTTTTTTTTCGGTAATGAATTTCGTCAAATAAGGGTCTCTTTTCAACTTTCTATATCTTATGATTTAAACAGAATTTTGAGCTGTGATACATAGGTACAAATGTATTCTTAAATACTTTTAACAGGATGTAAAGAAATCTGTGTTAGGCTTTATTCACAGAGAGGGCTTAAGCCTAAAATTAGAACAAAACAATATATATATGAATATAGGTATCATTATATATACATACATATGTGTATATATATATATATATATTATTAAAAGGTTTCCATTAAAGTATTTTGACAGCAGCCATTAAACACAACCCAAGAAATTTGGGCGATTAAAAAGAAAAAAAAACTATAAAGATCTGAAATCGATTCGACTGATGTTCTCTTATTCTAACTTTTAGTTAGAAATTGAGTTCGCCATTTTATTGCACACTCCAGGTATCAATTTAGGACAAATTTAAAACCGGTACGCATTTTCAAAAATGCTGAATCTGTTACTCCCCGCAAAAAGTAGCAACTCTTGCTTTAAGCTACCCATTTACATACATTTGTGTGAATAAGTAGACATTTAGTTGATAATATTCAACTCATTAACACATTTATACTGATACTTTACTAGTAAACCGCTGTCGCCGTTACTGAATTAGCCTAAAATCGCGATTAAACAAGTATTTAAAATTACTCACACTTTACACTCCGTTAGTACGAACTGAATACTCAAACATTTGAATTTGGCAACACCCTTTAATAAAAATTACTTCTTCTGAAAATGTAGTGAAGACAATAACCGTAATCAAAGCTGTTTTGCCCTAAGCTTTTTCAGTAAAAATTCTGAAAATAATCTCAGTACATGCTGCAGATAGTGAGCAACATAAATTTCCCTCCACACTTGTTTATAAATCAACGGTAAATTATTCTGAAAATTTCCTTAGCAAGTACTCAAACCTCAAAGCATTCGGAATAGTACCACCCTTAGGAATCAATGTGAAGCCTAGATGTCGACGCTATTCACTTTTCAAATAGTTTTTTGGTCGAACTGGAAGACGATTGAAAGTATTCTATCCAGCTCTAAATCTACTTGATGAGAACGTAAAAATAATCAGTCCTCAGGTAAGCAGAGTAATATCCCTCCACCTTAAAGAAAAACCACAAAAAAACTATTTCATCCGTTTCAACATTTCACTACCGTAACCACTTCAAAAAGTGGAAAAAAAAAACCATTTTCACCCCAAGTTACACTTATATCTCTCAATCTCTATTCTTTTTTCATGATCATATCACACTCCTGTCATACTCTGGTCATCGCTTTATTTATTTTTTTTATTACTGTCGGTAAGACAAATATTCTATCTAATTCGAGAATCTCTCTGCACCCAACTGCCATCGTCATCCGAACCATCTCTGCCGCAGAATCCAGCACTCATTTCACTCGAATGAATTGTAGAAAATTTGTGAATTTTTCCGAAAAAAAAAAAAAAAAAAAAAAAAACAACCTGCACCAAAGTGCTTTGGGTACAACTAGGGTAGCGGAAGGCCAGTTGGTAACTTATCCTTTTTCGTCATGTACCCAATCGTCCGTTAAACACCATCCCTTAGAGGAGACGAGTTTTGGATAGGATAGTCCTTGTCAAGTTTATTTTTTTCCGTGAACTGTTTGACGTTTTCTTTTAGCTTGGAATGATGGGGGTGAGACACGACGGACAGAGAGATGGAAATGGAAAATAATGGTAGATAGCGGATCCTTAAATTAAGTTTGTAATCATTTTTCTTTTTAATTTTTTCATTCAAGGGTGGATTTTGGTAATTTATTCAGAAAAAGGGGACTAAGTTAGTCCGTAACAGCATATTTTAGTAGTAGAAGTGAAATTGTCACTATGGGAATGGACTAATGAGAAAAAGAGGGAATCATTTACGTATTCGAATTATTTGCAATTTCGCTTGATTCCATAATGGATCTACAATGACTTAAACATCTTGTGTGTGATACCTGTGTTTGTTTAGTTTCTAAATTTTAGTCATTGATTCAGGTCTGTTTAAAGATACTTATAGGCAAAGCAGAGTTGACAAGTTCAAATTCAGACAGAGCACCATATGCGGATAGTTACTTAGAAATTCTGCACAGCGATTGTGAAACTGGAAGCTAAGAGGACCTCATATATGAGGCTGTAATTCAAAGAAGACAAATTGGATGCAATGAAGATATGCTTCAAAAATCTACAAAGTAGGCTTCATAAATAAAATACTAGTAGACCAGCTATTAAATTAAGTAAAAGTCGACCTTGAAAACTCACATCCAAGGCTATTGAGTGTGGAAAACTAATCAATTGTACATTACAATGCAAAGTGCTTCAAAGACTTCTAAATCCTTTCTCATTCTTTCTCTAAGCCATATGAAATAACTATACATCCGCCCACTCTCTTGGACTTCAACTTTCAACTGGCTTCTCCCTCAGTGGATAAATAAATGTGTACCCTTTCGAAATAGTATCTCTTCATCTCCTGACCATTGGCGTTCGTCCATCTTTCGTCGACTTTACCCAAACAAAATAGAGACCAGCAAAAAAATAAAAACAAAATAATATAATAAAAAAGGACGACGATAAAAATACCCCCAGATACCCTAATTCCACATTCACACACACTATATACATCATGGAAGACACAAAAAGAGCCCACACATTCGCCTCGGTTGGTCCTTCGACGTCGCCGTTGCTGCCGCTACTCGCCCTTTACAAAAGGAATTCGAGAAAAGTTTAAAACTTTGTTCACCCTCGTCTAAATTCAAACCCACCCGCCTCCAATAAACCACCTTAGCCATCCAAAGCTCCTCTGTTTTCCACGTTTTTTTTTTTTTGTCCTTTCTTTTCCATGGACTACGGTCCCGCACAAAGGGCATTCAGTATCATGAGAAAGCGAACGAACGGATGATGTAGAATTGTAGAGAATGAGAAATTCTTTTTTCTCCATCAAAGGAACGGAACCAAAGGCTCCCCGGTCTAGCGGTCTCGATATGTATTCGTTTGAGTCCTATGAAGAGAATATCCTCCTCGTCGCCAAACCGACTACTCTCGTCCAACGTCGTCGTCCTGAAGGTTTGTTTAAGAATATTCCAAAAGAGAAGAGGCACCGAGAGGGTGTAGATATCTACCAAAGCTGGGGACACTGTCGCCGTACTCATCTCCTATTCCGTTTCACATTCGAACACAAAAAAAACAAAAAACAAAAAAGGGTCTCTGGCAAAAATGGGAACAAAAATGAAAAAGAAACAAATAAAAAACGACGACGAGGACGGAGATTCATCCATCACCCGAAGCCTCCATCATAGTTTCACGTGCGCTTTCAAACAAAAGAGGCTGTGTGAGGGGAGGGATTTCCTCCTGAAGGATGTTCGCAATGAAATTTTTCGAAGTTGATCGAGTTTCAAAGTGAAAAGAAGTTCTCGTTCTAACCATCATTTTCAAATGCAACCGCATTTCCTTGATGTCAGGCCGAATCAGAGAATTTTACATACAATAGCAAAACAAATGAAAAAGCGGTTATGGATTTTCCTGACACATGAATGCAAATGGGATTTCTATGAAAAGAGTGCTATTGAGGTTTCTTAATGGATGCTAAGGGTGTAAAGTTGAGCTACACTTAGTAACCTAGATTTTGCAAAAAAAATATAGAGACACTGTATCTGCACCCATTATGAGATAATTTCAAGGCCAGAGGACAAGAAACATACGACAATTCTACCCGATCCCGCATCAAATAACTTATTTTTCATTTCCGCTGTGATTTACGTTTTATACTACGTAATTATTGGCAACGAGTTGCGTCAGATATTGGACAAAAAAAAACTTTTCTTTTTAATTCAATTCATATGTCACAAGATATGTACTCGTACGTTACATCGCCAAGTGTCGCCTACCAACGTGAATGCTGTAAAGTTGAATAAAAATCAGGACACACTTTGCTTTGGATCCCATTAGATTGACATTGAACCACATTTTCTAACTAAAACAAGCCTTAGAGAAAATTAAGGAAACTGATTCGAATTAAAACTTCAAGATTCACGCCGCACGTTAGAGCTTGTGACTTCACAAACATTTAATATTTTTATAGCTCGCAAAATAGACCCTTAGAATCAATTTTGAACTGCTCTGGGCGATCAGTGATGACAGAACTAGAAAGCTGAAAAAAAAACAAGACTAATCTGTTCTATTGTTCATTTTGGAAGAAATACTTCGACCATCATCTTGAATAACTCTGTCAAGCTTCCGGAGTTTGGTAAAAATATAAGCTTCCAGATAAAGTGAATTGATTTCCGAGTCAATGAACTTTCATAGATTTCTCTGACTAAATGCTAGAAATTAATTCATTTGGATACAGATTCGCAAAGAAAAAAAAAACAATTATCTCATTGGTGCAACTATCATGCATTTGGTGTCATACTCAGGTATATCGTTTTGTGTGTAAAGAAAAAGCATGGCGATTGGCGAAGAGGCCGTAACTATGAGCTCCAAGAATTGGAAAAGTCTTTGCAATTCTACTGCACTTTTAATTTTAGAATGCTAAAATAAAAAAATGTGTTGAAGTAAGGAAGGTCTTTAAATATCAGCATAAATTCGAGGCGAAAATAGTGATGACAAAACTAAAATTATGGGATACATGTTCGTGTCTAACGCCATTTACATTTCATTCTACAAATATTCAACTAAAACTGAATAATACTCTAACCTTTGTCTTAAGCAGAAGGAAACTTTGACTTTTATTAATTTTGGGATAGTAAAGGACTTGCAAACTCTATAGCTTTCGGTGAAATTATTCAAGTTGCAAAGCAGTAATATCAATTCCAATAATTAGTTATGAAAAAAATACAACCTAGTCTCAATGATGTTTTTCTCAGGGATTGTAACAGTTGTGGAACGAAGGTCTCTTCATCGAATATTAGAAATGGTCAGACTACAGTCACATGGACACATTCCAAAACTTGAGGGCACTTGTCAAGTCCAACATACCCTAATACTTCAAATCGAAAGTTTTTGATTAGTAAGGTTTACTGGTAAAGGTCAATGTATTCAAGGACCCCAATCAGGGTTAAACAACAAAAAAAAAAAAAAAAACATGAGAAAGTGTGCTTTAAATATCAGATAGTATATCACAATAAGTAATTTTAGTCCAAAGTACCAACATTCCTCGACCTATATGTACTCGCATAAAGCTGCTTCTATTTCAGAAAACACTTAAAAATAGGTAGAACATATTGTCCTCGATATTGTAAAGGATTATGAATGAACAATTTCGAAAATGTGAAATATTTACTTTGAAGTCCTCTGACACCTAGAAATGAAGATTGTTTTAAATAGTGCTGTAGACCTTTGAATAAGAAATTCAATTGACTTTGCAATCATATCCAACTTATTACTTTCTGTTGTACCGTTATGAAGATGACACAAGTGGTTTAATTTAAAAACAGCATGGGTCTATAGTCATGACCCATCAGTTGAAAATCTTTGATCGATTGAAATGGAATCACACTGTGTATTAGTGATTAATAAGTTTTTCACGAATTTAAATCAAAAGTAGTCAGACCTTGGTAAGTGGTACCTGGATAAGTGAAATATCTCTTTAAATGGGTGTGTAATGCAACGTCACTGGATAAAGTTACCCAGTTTACGGTGGAACCAAACTAAGTGCCTCAATCACATTATATACTGAAAATACCAATATGGGCTTCAAATGCTACAAAAGTGTGTACTTCAGTCACACTAATTGAATAAACACGACATTGTAATCTGTGCTTGGTTAATTCGTAAATTCATACTCAGCTCAGAGTAAGAAGAAATTTTAAACACATTCTCTGTGATCGACCTGCAGCAATGACATAACTAACTAGAAAGTACTGTTCTACCCACGTTAGAACCTGTGAAAAGCGGTTTGCTTGGGTTTTCATTTCCACCCGGTAAACCAAAAGTCAACACACAATTTACGCTACCCGCTATCTGGGAAAGGGTTTCCCCCCAAACTCTTAAGCCAAATAAACAATCAATTCATTTGGTTAAGGATTTATTGCAACCTCTTGTAGAATTTTTAAAATTAAACTTTCAACGGAATATTTGTGAAAAAATTCACAGGAACGCATTTTCTATTTGAAAAATAAAATAAAAGATATTTTCAATACGAATGTGGCAGTGGATTGGTAATATATTAGATAAGGGGGACCGGTATCTGGACCAGGTAATAATTAAAGAGAAACTGAAAGGAGAAAATATACAACGCCGGGAACAGTGACGTATAAGGGGATGATGATAAGGGACCTAATTCCGTAGATTATCAAATGTTCATCAAATATTTTGCACACTAAACACGAAGCCTAGAGAAAATCTTTACTAAGTTGATCAGCGACTACGAAAACTATCCCAAGAACTATTGTGGATTTAAAGTTTCGGTTGTTGTTTTATACTTTTAAAAACAAGTCAGCACCTTCTTTGAGGACCTTAAGATAAAATAAGCTTGAAAAGTAACGAACCGAGTACGGAGCCTTGAAGTACTACAGACAAAATATAGATTTTTGCTAAGATGCAGTTCACTATTGTCACTAAATGGTGTCTGTTTTCACCACTGCCATTACCATTTACAAATATATCTACGAGTATGTATATCAACAATCAACGCCGTTCTTCAGTTTCAGATTAGGAAAGAAGAACGTCTGGCACTGGCTTTCGAAAAGTTCAATGTTTCATTCCTAAGGTTTAACTTTGAGTAATTACTTTGCTCGAGAGATCATAGGAACCTCTCGTGGGGATAAGAGCAAAATATATACTCTCTGTAACTTTGGAGAGCCGGACATTTCAGAATAATGTGGTGTCAAATTTCGTAGCAATCTTGGCCGGATATAAATGCAATCAGAATTACGTTTCGTATAACAATGCAAAGTATCTTCACTGCTGATTATCTTTGCTGTACTTTGACAATAATATTGAGGATATTGCAAGGCTCTCATAAATCAAGTGGAACAAAATCCACTCATTCGATAGACCGTATAAATTACTAGAAAAACAAAACACTGTTTTGCAGGAGACATTCATACCCTTTATGAATCCTTTGATGCTCGTATTTAACAAAATAAAGGTGAAGCATCTCCAAAAAAAAAGAAAAATGTAATAGAAAAGAAACACCACCCCTTGTAAGGAGTCCCAACAAAGACACACCGAGTCAAATACTAAGACAAATGTCCCCATTGAGTTGCTGTTTCTGTTTCAACCCTCTCTACTTCTTGTAACTTTCATTTTTCATTTTCTTCTAAAATAAAGAATCCACCCAGGTATCAAAGGAACAGACTTTCAAGACAGAGGAAAAGAAAATGAAAGAAGTATATATGTATCTACGTACCTATGTAAGTATGTTTATATTTTCTATATATAAAGGACATTAGAAAAGGCTCATTAAGGACAAAAAACCAAGAGATATTGACAACCCCAAGAGGAATTTGAATTTTTTGTTCTTCTCATTTTTACTCTTCCATCCCCTAATCCTTATTTTCCACTCCTTTTTTGTGCCCTCGCAATAGAAAAAAATCTTGTGGAGGGGGAATTAAAGGGACACGACTTAATTGCTTCCCCCGCTTTCTACTTTGAGACTCCTTTGGGTATCCCCGAATACCTACAATATATTACGTAACAGGAAAAAATAAGTATGTAAAACAACACCAACCAACGACTATCAACACGTTATTTGCTTGAGTTTTTCCTTTATTCAAGGATAATTGCACGCAGTCTTCAAGGAGGGAGAAGCGAAAAAGTTTTTGCTATCAAAAATGTCGTGCATCAAAATCAATTTCACTCAGAAAAAGGGATAAGTGACTGATAAATCCATTGCATTGATTTCATTCGTCCTTTTTTTTCCAGCCGTAGACAATAAAGAGGAGGGGACTAAAAATCAAGTATCTACAATTAGAATGCATGCGGGGAGAAGTGACACCCCGCATTTTGTAATTAGTGTATGCACCTACCTGATGTCCTGTTTTTTATGCTCGGCACTTTTTTTTTCTCCCCAACATTATTGGCAACGCACAAATAATTATCTTACACAAATGTAGGTGTGGTCGTATGTGTTCGTGCAATTATTGGGGTAGGACTGCGTATGTTCACAGGGAGTACAGAGAGAAAAAACCATACCCAACCAAAAACAGGGAGAGTGGGAAATAAATAATAAACCAGGATAAATTATTCTGGCACTGCAAATTGTTGAATACTTTTGGCAGCAAGCAATGAAGTGAGGTAAATTTCCTTCGAGCGGCTCTAGCGAGCCCACCCACCCAACGCACAAACAGATCCTCGCATCGTCTACTTTTTTGTATCAGATTAAGAGGCCCACCCAGACACACAGGATATGTGGGGTGTGGGTGGATATGCTACAGGATTGCTTTATACACTTCACAATTGATTTATTTGCGAATTGAATTGTTCGTCCTTTGTAGAAGGTATTTTTTTTTTTGCTCGTTTTCGACTTTTTTCCATGCGTATTGGATATATATTTCCTCATTTGCCATACATCCTGCCTGATTATGTTGCATTGCATATACCTATAATTGTCCTGTGTGTGCCAAGTAGTCACTCTGCGATGCATGCCACCCCTTATTTTCTGTGGATAACGTTCCATGAGTAATTACAGGGTTACACATCGTGCGCGCTGTTTTTGTCCATATCGCGCGTTCATGTTTTTTTTTATGCGCGAATGGAGTGACCAGCTATTTACGCAAAAATTCTGGGTATCCTGCGGGGCATACATATGTACGCACAATATTCACATCCTTCTGCGCGGTTACGTGGGAAAAATTCGAGATTGCTACGGCTACCACCCACAATGGGCACGCACACACAGTGACGTTTTATTATCATTGTGGAACCGTTTCTGTTTGGTTTTTTTTTTTTTTTTGAATAAGGACCTTTAATTGGGTTAGTAATTGAAATTCATTGCGGGCGGACGTAGGATGGACTGTGTGTGTAGGTTTTTTTTTTGGAAGACTTAAGGGTGTCCTGTGGTTGGACATTAAATAAATATGTGGGTAAGAGTGGCGCTGCCACAGATACTCATCCTTTTTTCATTTTTTTTTTTATTACTGTATTTTATGTATTTGTGCACTAACATCCGCAGGACTGGGCAATCGTGGTTTGGGTGGCTCGGGAGTGTACGCACATTTAAATAATTAGTGCTTCCCATTGTTAGCTTGATCCCCCCTGAGGGCGGGTGTCGAATCGAGGCTGAATGGAGGTGGAATGGAATGAGTGCTATGGTGGCGCGCTTTATGTATTTTATTTTAATTTTTTGTTGAGATCCCTGCCCGTAGGGTGGGGGACTAGTAGTTTGATGGGTGGCGATGGCTAGCGGTGCCAATAGGGGTTGTTGATTTTTTACACTTTGATCGATTGAGGGGTGGAATTTTGGTATGGGTTTATGTGGCTGGGATAGGAATTCAATTGAAGTTTGTTTTTGTGTTTTTAGGAGGAGCATGGCATGAAAATTGTTTATCATGTTGCTTTTGAAGTCAAAAAGGATGATGGAATAAATGAATAGAATGGAATATGTACCTACTATTTTTTTTTGCTGTTAAAATTTACCTGGTCCACTAACTGACTATTATATGGAAATATAACACGAACATGCACGTTCTGTTAAGCCGTCGATAACTGATATATTAAAGGGGACCTAATTGGTCTAATTCTGATAACGTATCAGCTTCTAAGCTGAGATATTATAGTATACATATGTATCTATTGCATTTTGCAAGAAAAATAAAATATACATAGCAGAAAAAAAGTGTTTTATGATATATGTATTTGCTGAACCACTCCTCTCGCCAAAATGTTTCATTATCTTTGAAAAAGTATCAAATAAAACGAGAGTGTACCTCCAACATAGTCTGCTAACGAGCCAAAAATAAGAGATATCGGGGTAGGTATTAGGATTTTATACATTTGGTTGCAACTAGTAGTGGGTTCTATAACTAAGCCTAGCTTTTACCAGACGGATAGGCAATATTTTTGAAGCTACAGTGCGTTTCTGTGCCGTCGGTGCTGTCAGACATCAACACGTCGAAAATCACCTTATCAATCCCACATGCTGGTCATAGATCTTTAAGAAGAATTTGATGTAGATGACGTAGCAATTCGCATCTAGAAACCACAATCTCTGAAGTAAGTCAATGAGAAGAAAGCAAAACCTTACATAAGGAACATTTGACGACGTTACAGTTTCAAATATCTTGGGGTTCTCCGATAGGAACTTATTGCTCTACGCACACCTCCTCAGACTCTTTAAGTCCAGATAATTTGAAAAATGTTAGCTTAACATACTAACAGTACTAAATGTATGGCTCCGAACTACCGGGAGATAAGGCAGCTGTCGACAAAAAAAAAAACACTTGCAGATTTAAGACAGGAAAATATGTTGTACTACGAGAAATCTGTGGCCCATTACTGGATGATGATGGAGAATCAACCACAGGCATAACGATGTACTGCTTCAATTGTGTGAAATAAAAACCGTAGTTAGGTTCTAAAAACAGTTGTATTGAAGTAGAGTACAAAAAAATGGAGTACATGACTCTCTGTAATAAGCAAAAGTGCAACTAAGAACCCGTTGAATTGACTTCGTCAATAAGAATGCAACAAAAGTTGGAGTAAGCATTTAACCAAAAAGTAAAAAGAGTATGCCAAGTCCCGAACAGAAGAATGTAGAACGAACAACAAAACCTCATAGTAGAGCTGCAGTCGGCATTGAGGATCTGGAAACATTCAACTTGGAACATACAACTTCAACACTTTTGTTCATCTATCTGAATTAAACTTGTAATAGGTGTAAGAGCTATTCAAAGCAGCGAGAGGTGATTTCGTAAGGATGTTGCAACAACTCATTCATAAAATTTGATCAGATGAGCGTGTACCTGCTGAATGAAATCTCAGCATCGCATATCTGATCCATAAAAAGGAACCTGTCTTTCTCTCTGTCTCTTCTCCTTTCCGCAAAAAAGACTGTGTCCTAAAAATTAGTGTCACTGTGTCACTCCTCCGCTCCTTACCTTGCTAGTTCCTATTTCCTTTTCATTACCCGGTACACCTTCATACCCCTGTACCCATATGAGGCGGACTCTATTGCGTCTGGCAAGCAGGTTCAATTTAATTTTGCACTCCTCTATTAGTCGTGATTTTGAGCAGATGTCTATTTGCCTCTCTTCGCTGGTGTCTTCTGCGAGTATCTCTTTCCAATAGTTCTAGGTGAATAGCAAGTTCAATCGGTCGACTAGCACAGAAGTTGCCAGCCCCTGATTCCCCCGATATTTTAGAGCCGTCTTTATATACCGATGACCCGTTGGATTTTCTTGTCGTTCTTTCATTCGTCCAAGATTCTCTTGCGGGGAAAATTGTTTCGAAGTTGTTGGTGAACGTATAAGATTTTCCGCCAACATCACTAGGACAATCGATGAGTGGTGTCATTTCGCCTTCGTTGAAAAGGCCAATGCTTCTAAGCCTTGCGGCTGAAAGACTTCTTCGATTCGAGGTGCACTGGTATGTTCAAGATCGCTTCTATGGCCGCTGTTGGTGTGCTCACATCAGTCTCCAAGACATCAGCTGCGGTTGCCAGGTTGGTGCCCGCCTGTAGAAGCTGATAACTTACTGGTTCCTTGGACAGGATCTTCTTTAATCGCGCTGCTCCATTGTTATCGCATACGTTAGTGCAGAATGTTTTCTTGATTCCTTTTTGGCAGCCATGATGAGCTTAGTGAAGCTTATTTTACTTACTTTATAAGATTCCCAGTCTGCTCCTTCGTTTGTTTTTAAAGCTTTGTTTAGGCGTTGTCTAGCAAGCCTCTTTGTTTCGTGGAGGTCTCCGTTCTACCAATTTAGCTTAGCGCTTCTATGTACCGGTTTCAAAGGACAGGCAGCCTCAAAGGATTCTATGACGCACTTCTGTACTTTAAGGACTTCTTTGTTTAATGGGTAATCTCAGTACAGCTGTTAACCTGAGTTGGTGATAGCTTCGCCTGGTTTGAAGCAAGATTCCCTTGTTTCTCCATCTCCAGTCTCTTTTATTCTTTAACCCTTTTCCTTTGTTGGGCTCCGGAGATTTTCCTTCTTCTACTGGTCATTGGCTCGCCCTCTTTGCCAGCGGCCAGTGTTATTGTTTCAGTCCCTGTGCTGTAACCCGAAGCTTTCTTGTTTGAGAGCTTGAGTATCATTGCTCGATCTTTATAGGCATTAGAATTAAAAGTTACTTAATGCGTGTGCAAGAGCTTCAAGAAGTCGATCATTTTGACACTACACAAAAAAGGGAAGTTATGAAGTTGCATCAAATTACAGTATAATCTCTTTCTTGAATACTTCAGCTAATTTGGATAAGAAAATTCTAAATGATTTCCAAGCTGGATTTAGGAAGAATTACTCAACGGTGGACCAAATCTTTTCACTTGTCAACATTGCTGAGATTTATAAAAAAATATAAAAAAACGAGTATGTACTCGTATATGCCTTTTTTTATAGACTTCCTGTTGGCGTTCGACTGTAGCTTACGAAGAGCTCTTCTACAAGCTCTATAGAATCGGGATGTCAACCAAAGTCATTAAAAGTGATGTACCAGACAATGTTGCCTATACTCAGCTTTTTGAACTTACGAGGGCAAGGTGAAAAGTTCTCGGCCTGACAATGAAAGACTGCGATTTTCAGTTAAAAAATGATTTCATTTTTCTACATAATTTCCCTTGAAGTGAGAGTCTGGAAGGCTGTGAAAATATTCACCTATGGCCCTCTCAACTTATGCATTGGATGCGAAGCGCTTTCCAGAAACAAATTTCTTCAAGTTTGGGAACAGATGGAAGTCTGAGAGTGCCAAATCAGGTGATTAGGGGGGATGGCCGAGCAAATCGTACCCCAAATCCCGCAGTTTTCCCATCGCCAAAGCACACTTGTGTACAGGTGCATTGTCCTGGTGAAAGATGATTTTTTTCTTCTTCAATCCAGGCCTCTTCTCGCGAATTTTGGCATCCAGCTGGTCAAGAAGGTTGGAGTAATATTCGCCTGTAATTGTTCTGCCTTTCTCAAGGTAATCAATTAACAGGATCCCTTTCGCATCCCAAAACACACTGGCCATGACCTTTCCGGCAGATGCGATCGACTTCGCTTTCTTTGGCGCTGAACTACCGGCTTCCACTCACTGCTTCGACTGCTGTTACGTTTCTGGCGTGTAGTGGTGGACCCATGTCTCATCCATGGTGACAAATCGCCGCACAAAATTGGTCGGATCCCTATTGAATCGGTCCAAAGATTGGCGCGAAAATCGTTTGCGCATTTGCTTTTGATCGGCATTGAGTAAATGCGGCACCCGTCTTGCGCAGAGCACCCTCGCACCCTCTCTTCCAAAATACACACAGCCTCAGCTGTCTCACTCACCTTCACTCGCCTATCGTTCAACACGATACCATGCACTTTTTCGATGGTTTCGGCTGTGGTTGCGGTTTTTGGCCGTCCTTCACGTGGGTCATCTTCGAGAGACGTGCGACCACGTTTAAATTCAGCTGCCCACTTTTTAACGGTTGACATGGAAGGAGCAGAGTCCCCGTAAGCTTTTGTAAACTTTGGATGAAATTCCTTAGGGGTTAACCCATCCAAAACGAAGAATTTATCACCGCACGATATTCAAGTTCATCCATTTTAACGAAAAACACGCAAGACGTCTACTGCAAAAATTCGTGTAAAGAAACTACATACTTTAGAGAACAAGTTGAAACTTCTCATACGAACTAATGAGAAGTGCACCCAGGCAGGAAACATAAATTTTTGCTGATTGGTATGCCATCTCTGCGTCAGGCGGAGAACTTTTCACCTTGCCCTCTTATATCAGAAAAATTTTAAATGACAGTGGTGGTAAAACAAGGGTGCATCCTAAGTAACTATTCATCATGCTTATTAACGACATAATGAATGCTATAGAATGTGGTATCGAGATTGGTAAACAAAATTTCAGGTCTTATGTATGCACAATCTTCCTGGCAGACACTGTGGAAGGAATGTAACTGATGATAAACAGGCTCGACGCATATTGTAGATCTTGGAATATCTTTGTGAATCTGGAAAAATTAAAAATAATAATTTTAATTGTGGTGGCGGCAGGTATTCAAGGAATAAATTGGGGACCTATCAGGGAGAGATCATCGAAATCGCACGTGAGCGCAAATATCTGAGAGTTTTGATCTCGGCGAACTTGAATAAGAACAGACGCTTTATGGTCAAACAATCAGAAGCTTAATGTGCAATCTGGTATCACTGAATGAAAAATAAGTACATAACCCATAAGTGAAATCAGAAAATATTTTATGAAACTGGAAAATCTATACTTCTATATGGAGTTCAAGTGTGGGGGTATTGGTCCTTTGAAGAAGTCGACAAATTTCTACGTCTTTTCATCAAAAGAATCTTTCACCTGCCGAGCAACACTCCTAATTATATGCTGCATTTGGAGTCCGGGACACCACTTCTTTTTTTGGATACTTTAAAATTGCATTTTGATTATGTCGTGAAAGTTATGGCGATGGACCGAGAAAGTTTGCCAAGATTAGTACTAGTTTACATCCTTTTAACTAAAGGAAGCTTTGTCCCAGTCTGGGAAAGATTGGCGTCTAACTTGGACTTGAATTCGAACATAACACCAGATGAACAGTATACATCACTCTACTGGAAAGAACTGGAAACCTGACTTACGATAAATACGCAGCCGATGCTCAGTAGTCAATCTATAGGACTTATTACAAAGGCTTGAGATATAAGCTCCAAGACAGAACCCACTTCTTAAATTCAAATTCAACTGAGTTGCTAAGTACCATTTTTAAAATAAGACGAGAATTAATCAACCGGATCTCCCAATTCTGTGTGATATCTAGAACTTCAAAGAGAGAAAGGATGTGTTTCATTTCTTTGCCATATGCCCAAAGCTAAAGGAATTCCGTGTAAGATTGGCTTTGAGTAAATTCCATAGACCAGCAACATATACAGAAAATTGTCGCTTAGAAACTTCATATCTAAATGTGGGAACAATTAGAACTCTGCTTCTTTGCGATGTTGCAGGCACCAGCTTATCGAAGAGATATTGAGGTGTTCTTGTTTGTCGTAATTTAAATAGAAACGGTAATATTTTAAGGTTTAAGTACTTTTGCAGGGGCATGGAAAAAACCGTGTTTGTGTAGTCGGAGACATGGTCATATCTGCGCAAGCCATAGATACATCGGACGATATTGTTAAACGCAACGTAAAATTTTCACTGGCTGACGCTGTCGAGACAGCAGGAAATAAAGCTACCGTAGAGCAAGTCGGCAGGAAGAGTGTTTTTGCTAATATTAGTTTCACCTTAGTTGGCAGGCAGCTTCCAGCTAAGTGGAGAACACGTAAAGCTCCGTACGTTTTAACCAATATGAAGGACACGTGATCATCCTACGTAAGGGTTTGGTTTAATATAATGCCTAAGTTCTTCACCTTATCAACATATTTTAGATTGGTGCCACCTAACTCGACTGTTGGAAAACATGAGGTATCCATAGCATTCCTACCCACAACAATAGCTTGACTTTTCCCAGTGTTCAGCCTCAGCTGATTTTGTTTTGACCAGAGAAAGACGCTCGCTAGGTCCTCACTTATTCGGACAGTTGGGTAGCTTAAATAAAGCTGCACATCATCAGCGTATATATGAGATCTACAGTGCTTTAAGACATTAGGGAGGTCGTTGATAAACATGGAAAATAACAGGGGGCCTAAGATTGATCCCTGGGGAACACCAGCATAAGTTGAGAGAAAACCAGATAACAGCCCACACTGCGTGTGCTCTTCCTGTAAGATACCTTTGGATCAAATACAAAGCACTGCGATCAAAAAGGAAGTTGTTTTTGAGCTTATTTAGGAGGATACTATGGGAAACAGAATCGAACGCCTTGGTAAAATCCAAGAGCACCAACGTCGTATAGCATTCTTCGTCAATGTTTTGTCTAATTTTTTTTTTTTTTTTTTCCGAGGGTAGGTAAAAAACTTCATGAAGACACTATGAGGATCGATAGCGCGTGCTCATACTAGTGTGAGATTTTTACTCACTAAAAAAACCTCCCTTCGTGATAAATTTCTTTGATTACTACAACTAAGTTTTTACTTATCCAGCAGTTTTTCTTTCACGTATTGAGATCGTTTGGCAGGTCCCTTTCCATTGAAAGTTCCTGCTTGTTCCGCAAATTAGGCGCGGTTTCTTGCTATCGCGTTAAGTCGAAAGGTTCAGTCCTTTGTAGACGACGTTGTAGATTCCTCTCATCTAGAATTCGAAGGACTTCATTGTTAACGTGTCCTTGTAATCTGTCTTTATGCTTACGCGCGAAATTTTTGATTTCATGTTTGACTGTTGCAATTCCTAAATCTCTATGGATATCGCTATTTCTAATAAACCGCGGTGCATTAACTATTGATCTTAGCACTTTATTTTCAAAAGTTTGTAAAATATTGACATTACTTATTTTGGTACAACCCCAGAGTTGTATTCCATATGTCCATATCGGTTTTAGCACTTGCTTGTATAGAAGCAGTTTGTTCTCTATATTAAGCTTGGAATGTTTTCCAAGTAACCAGTACATTTCTCTGTATTTGGTTTCTAGTTCTTTACGTTTATTCTTCACGTGCGATTTCCACTTCAGCTTAGCATCAAGTGTCATTCCAAAATACTTAGCCTCGTTTGCAAACGGAATTTGAACCGAGTTTGAAAAGATCGGCAAATTATTTATTTTCTTATAAGTAAAATTGACATGAACAGATTTGTTTTCATTTAAAGCTAGTCGCCAAATCTTTGTCCATTCATTTACTTTATTCAATGCTTCTTGCAATTTTTCAGTCGTTTCTTCGATCGTTTTACCCGTTGCCAGGATGGCAATGTCGCCAGAAAATGTAGCTAATACTGTGCCTTCTTCTTGCGGTATATCGCGAGTATATAATAGATACAAAAGCGGTCCAAGGACACTTCCCTGCGGTACCCCAGCCCTTATTTCTTTAAATTTTGAATATTCATTTCCGTGTTTGACTCGGAAAAGTCGATTCGTCAAGTATTTTTCCAGAATATTATATAAGTGTTCCGGCAGCACTTGTCGTAATTTATATTTCAATCCTTCATGCCAGACCTTGTCAAAAGCTTGAGAAACATCAAGGAATACGATCGAGTAAATCTTTTTTTCTTCGTAAGCTTTCTCAATTAAATCAGTTATTCTATGCACTTGGTCTATTGTTGAGTGCTTGGTTCTAAACCCAAACTGGTGATTGGGAATAAGAGATCTTTCTTCTATAACCGGCTGTAAGTACTATTCTTTCGAAAACTTTAGACATAATCGGCAGCAGCGAAATAGGTCTATACGATTTTTTATCATTCGGCGGTTTTCCTGGCTTCAGAATCATTATTATTTCCGCGACTTTCCATTGACTCGGAACATATTCTAGAGGAACTTAACTAACGCTTTTCTAGGTAATGATTTCAGAAGCTCTCCTGTGATTAGGTCGTATCTAGGAGCTTTATTCGGTTTCAATTTCTTTATTTCTTGTTGAAGTTCGGTCAGCCTTGTATTTCTTACTGTGTAATTGTGAAGTGCTATATCCGACGCATTATCATTTTCAGCAAGCGCTTGTCCATTAAATGGTTTAAATGTTTCTTCTAAATGGGCGGCAAAGACTTCTGCTTTGTCTTTATCATTCTTGGCCCATTCGTTGTCATTTTTGGGGCCGCTTGTATTTTCGGTTTTTTAATGCTTTTTATAGCTTTCCAGAGCGAATAATTGGAATCTTTTTCCGCTGTTAAGCTTTCAATGCTGGTTTGTGTTGTCCGATTTTTAAAATCAATAATGGCCTTTTTAGCAAGTTACACAATCGATTTAAATGCGATTTATGTTGCGGAGCACGTGTTTGTTGCCATTTTTTACGCCCATTTCTTTTATTTCCGGTGGATATTTTTGGGCATGATTGATCGGCGTTTTCCTTTGATAGGGAGTATTTTTCCACGCGGCGCGCTGCAGAACTTCAACAAAACGATCAACTTCGATTTCGAGTTCAGAAGACGTCCTAAGTGATACTCTCAGTTCGATATGTTCTTCAACGTCTTTTTTAAAGCCTTCCCAATCAGTTTTTCTGCTAGTTAGTCTAGCAGCTACATCTTTTTTAATGAGGCGTTCGCTCATCTTTAGAATGATAGGGGAATGATCGGAAGAGAGATCAAAACTTTCATCAATTTTGATACAACAAAGAAATCGATCAGATCGGGTATTTTGTTGCTATCAGTCGGCCAATATGTTGGTTTACCAGTCGAGTGAAAGTCGCAACTATGTAAAGTTGTAAAGTGCTCTGCCTTTTTGTGAGACATATCTTGAACCCCAGAAGATGTGTTTTGCATTAAAATCACCGCCAATAATAAAATTCGGTCCAAGAGAGCTGAAAATATTTGTAAAATCATCATGTTTTGTCTAACATCATCCACAATCTTTATCAGTCAGTGCTGTCGAGCAACTATGTTGGGGTCTAAACCCAGATTGCATAGGCGAAATAAGGCCTGAGGAATTTAAGTACTCAGAAACCTGTTTTCCAATTAGTTTTTCGAATACTTTCGACAAGAAAGGTAAGATTGATATCGGGCGATATTCCTTTACAGGACTGGAATTTTTTAATATAGGAATAACTTTGGAAGCTTTCCAGAGGTGAAGATACTCGTAGCAAGAGGTGGTTAAAATTGTGTTAAAAATGTGAGTAATGTGTGGTGAGATGAACGGAAAGATGATTTTAAAGAATTTGGGACGCAAGTTGTCTAGACCAGTAGCTTCAGATTTAATTTCAAATACCGTTCTGGATACTTGAAGCTGATCCACTCTTGCGAAACTGAAACTGAAATGCTTCCCAAGGGGGCACCACTGACAGGAGGCATCATACCAATCTGGGTGTTATCAGATAAAGATGCAGTTAAAAAGCGTCTATTTAGATCATTAACATCACATTCCACATCTGAATTACTCTTTTGTTTTGATAATCCGAGAGATTTAATATTTTTCCACAATTTGCTCGAGGATAAACTACCGAAGTTAGAGGCAAAGAATCTACGCTTCGATCTACGTATCGCTATGTTAACTGCGTTGCGCAGATTCTTAAAATCAGCATGGAAGCTCGGGATCCAATAACGCTTCCATATTTTATAGGCGGCATTCCTTTGACAGATAAGTGTATCAATTCGGTTGGTATACCATTCATTCCTCCCACTCCGGGCCATTATGGTTTTAGTTGGCACATGAATGTCAAACAAGTGGTTAATTTTAGTGGTAAAAAAGTCAACTTGTTCATCGACTGATGGGACAAGGAAAACCCTATCCCAGTTCGTGTTTACAAAATCGCGAGCTAACGGAACCATGTACACTGCCTTGAAATCTCTAAACTGAATTATTTTAGTTTCTATTGAACGGTTTACAGCAAGGTCATAAAACCCAATAATAATTTCGTGTTTCGAAAATCCATGAACGTCTAACTGTCCGTAATAATTCACTTAGTCGGGCTGACTCACCAGTAAGATATCCAAGAGAGTGGAGTTTGTAGCGGTAAAATGTGTGGGACTGGTCTTATTAACAGGGATAAGGTTTAGCTAGAGTAAACTATCGTAGAATCTCTTGTTACTGATGTCGAGAAGATTAGCATTAAAATCTCCAGTGACGAGGATGTGATAATAATTGGGGGTTATTTCTTCAAGAACATCCGTAATTGTACTCGAATCAGTTACTCTGCGTGGTTTATAAATTACTCCCGCCAAGCATTTGTCCCCTTCGCACACATAACCTCGAGTTGTAATTGCCGACATTTTTAAAAAATTAAGCAGTGGCATATTATCCCGATTTAAAGGTTTTAAACACAATTTCAATTGAATTTCAAAATTAGTTCTTCGGAGAATCCGTAAATCTCAACATAAGATCACGATCCAAATTGTACAGACATCCATCCAAATTATTCATCCATTATCCATAATCGATCAAAAAGAACCCAATATACGTCAAAAACTATTCATCCATTAGAAACCATCCACCGGTGTAGCTAATTCCAAATACCTTGACTAATTTATAAGTGCTTCCCTTCAAAAAGTCCTTAGATGAACCCCCATTTCCGATATATTTTTTTTACCTCAATTTGACCCCCAGAGTTTTGCCTCGGACAACTTGATTTCAAATTCGATTTCAATTAAGACACCCCCCAGTCAACCAACACACAGTTGTCAAAATTCTAATTACACCCCCAATATCGTTCACTTCCAGATATTAACCAAGGATATTGAAATCTAGAAATAAAAAAACAACATACTCCTCGGTCACTCTTAAAATATGCATGCACGTTCGTCGAAAATACATCCCATCCCCTCGAGTCATCGCCCACTTACACCTTCCTCCCACCGCTGCGCTGTACTCATACCCAAAGTCGACAAAGTTCATCAGAAAACATAAAAGGACAGGGACTAAGAGAGGGTATAGAGACAAAATTAGGAGCAGCGTAGGTTTTTAGTCGGTGTTTGCTCAGGAGGCCTCCGCTGTGTGCCTCGCGCGTTACCTTCCTCTTCTAAGGATCACAGGAGCTACACATAGGACGAAAAATAAAACAGAAAATCCTTGGGGTGTTTTTTGGCACGGAAAAATGTTTTGATGTGTCACGTGTTTTTCTTTCGTTTTTTCTTCTTTTTTTGTGTTTTGGTGTTCGACTATGACTGCAGGCTCCACACCTACTTCCACTTTGTCGTTTTTTTTTTTCGAAGGATGTGTGTTATGTGGGGGTGGGGTGGGGTGGTTTATAAAGATATGGAGTAGGGAAGGCAGACATGGTGGTGCTGGTGAAATAAAATACAGATATACACATAAGTATACATATGTATGTGTATATTAGTGCTCACACCCTGGTCCCTGAAGGGATTAGTGGGAACTTTGTCGTCGTCGTTTTACGTTCTTTTTTTTCGTTTGGTGTATTGCTGCTGGGTGGTGATGGTCGTTCGTTCATCGGTGTAATGGAGGAGTGAGTGTGTTCCTGGGCCCGTGGTGGGAGGGGGTTAGGAATTATTCACTCTGGAGGATATAGTTACATCAGCAAAAGGCCATCACATGGCCTTAGGTGGTCAGTCGGATACAGAGGCAACAGAAGTAGAAGAAGAAGAAAAACTTTAGGTTTTTTATTTTTTTTTCTTCTTCCAAGTTTGTCTACCTTTTAGGCAAAGGGAAGATGGGAATGGTGGATTGGGGATCCCAATGATTGGTAAGTGTAAAATTTTAAGGGAAACTTTTCTAAGGGAATATTCATACAGAACAAACACTGTTGAAATGAAGATATCTGTGTTCGTCATGCAATACATATTCTATCGCAGTAACAAATTTATTTCTTAATGTTAATAATCAGCTAATAGTTCTAGATCAAAAGTAGTGTGCTTGTCTTATAAACCAGGCTATTGGGTCTTTATTGCTACATCTATGTTGGAATTGTGGATAAGATTTTATTCATACAAACTCGTATTGAGGAATGCAGTGTTTGAAGTTTTTCGCCCGATAGAATGAAAACTGCAATAAGGCAAAGCAATGTCTTGTTTATGTCCTATTTTTTCATTTTAAATTCGATACTTTACTTTATTTCAAAGCTCTTTAACCCGCTCTTAATCTTAAGAAGTTGCTGCATCAGTATGGACCACAAATAAATCCCAGGCACGGAAGATTATTAATCAATCACAATAGTATGATTGATTTTGAGTGGCCTTCGATGAGGCAAATATGGGAGGCAATCAACCAATCATGAGAGAAGACTGTGCACGAACTGAGTACAAACTAAGAATAACTATCAGAGTTTAGAGACGAGTACACTTCATTCACAGAGTGACCAATTGAACTCAAATTTCATGAGATTTTATCCGGTTTTGCTTTATTTTCAGGATAATACCATGGTTTGTCTTATATGGTCTAAAACGGAACACTAAGGGATTCAGACCGTGTCTCTTCGTCAGTATGTCACTTACTTTTATAGACACTCTTAAGAGATAGAGAGTTTAAATTTTGCACAATAATAGTATGCACTAGAATGACAGCTATAAGGGCTGCCGTTTATAAATAGTATTCTGTCACTTGAGTATGCGAGAGTGAAATCTTGTTAAAATGGCTTTCAGATTAATGCTACAAGCGTCCCCGTACCGGTAAAACATCAAGGAACGCTCAATGTTTCGTCGCCATTCAGTTGGTGGCTTAGGTCCAGATGTAACATTCATGGTTAGCACCGATCTGGCTCTGGCATAAAACTCCATAAGGGCTTGTGACAAACCTTGCATAACTTACTGTTTACATAGATAACCATGAGATCCTGAAGTAACTACACATCTGAACATTGATAACGGTTTTGAGTGGGGACCCAACAGAAATGAATACAAACAACAAAAAAAGAAAAGAAAACGTCAATGAAAATAACATGGTTATCGAAGAAAACCCCTTTCAGGGCGTTCGAGGATGCCTTGGTCACCAGGCCAAACTACAGCACCACAGAGGAGGACTGAAAGACACGATCCGTTTAGGAAGAGCACTCGGTTTGCGCCTTCTCCAATTTAAGTGACTCCTTTTAGATTTAATACGCGTTCGCATTCGGAATCGGCGTCATCCATAAGAAATATGGACGCATTAAAAGCGACTGACAGTGCTAACGGCGCCCAAAACAGCAGTGATAAACACTGTATTAGCATTAGCTTAGAGCGCCCGCATAGGGCCAGTGGATACGCTCATTAAGTCCGTTTTCCGAGAGGCAGAATCCGAGGTTGCTGATCTACGAAGGGAGATATCTGATCTCCGAGAACAGCTAAAGATCCTCGACTGTAACGCGCAGAAAACCCAAGCGACAACATCCACACAAACTGATATAGTCCAGATCAAAACAAACAAAGTAGGAGACATGGCGGGTAAAGAAGCACTGCCGATCGACAAAGAGCACAATGTCCGGACGACCTGCAAAACGAAATAGGGATGATAACGGGACAGGTAACCGGTCCGAACAGCTTGCTCCGAAAAAGACGCGAATGAACTTACCGGAGATGTAAAACGAAACCTAAGCCCAATCTAGAAGACAAGTGGGTGCAAGAATGGTTTAAGGTTGGTAAGAAAATGCGAGCCACGTGTCCGTTACGTAGAAGACTACTCGAAGAAGTACGGACGAATGTAAGCCGAATAGGAATTACAAGTGGAGACCTCAGAGATTGGTCCATAATGCAAGAGGTCTTCCTAGAATGCAAGGATATCGACGAAGCGACGTCGAGGGAGGAAATCTGTGCCGCCCTAACAGATCAAATAAATTTCGGATCTGAAACCATTATGATTTAAAGCGTCAGAAAAGCCTATGGTGGAACGCAAACAGCCAGCATTGAAATTTGGAAAAGTCCGGATCGGATGGGTTTATTGTCGAATACGTGAACAAATTATGCCAAAACGCCGTCTCAGATGCCACGAGTTTGGATACTTCGCGAAAGCATGCAAAAGTAATAACGACTGATCGGCTTTGTGCATTAGATGTGGAAAAAACTGTCATAATTTGAAGGACTGCAAAGACTTCGGTCCATTGCTTACTCTACAAAGCCAAGAGCGTAAAAGCCGGATATATAACTGGTAGCAGGGGATGTCACTCATTAGAAACTATTTTGAAAAAAATATGAATATCTTACAGCTTATCTTTAGTTTTTTTTTTATAATTTTGCGCGTGCTATAGGAGATATGAATACACTTAAATTATTTCAGGGCACGGGCGTTTGTAGACAGTGAGAGAGAAAGAAAGATTGGTGTACTGGGTTTGAAATTTAGGTGGTATTAAGTTTCAGTAAACTCCAAGGGTAGTGTCCAGGTAATTGGTGAGCATTTTTGCCAGTGTTATGCTTTTGCAGAAGAGTTGACATTTTCATCTGAAATAAATAGATGATTCTTGACATCAGGATTTGAACCGTGGACCTGCATCGTAATAAGCGATGATGTTACTACACCACGGCCGCCCCATGGCCTCCTCTGAAGTAGCTAATGGCCTCTTACAGCAAACTATTCAAGAATTAAAAATTGATGTTGCGATGCAATGAATAAGACTGCGATTTGGGTTTGCGGAGATTCGTCAATTTAGGAATACCCGGATGTAATTGAGGATTTCTTTATACGGGCTAAGATAAATGATATTTACCTATATATACAACTGCTATATATCACCTAGCGCAACCATCGAAAGTTTCAAAATGATCCTGGATAGACGACATTATAGGCACAGCTAGAGCGGGATCTACCTTTGATTTGCAAGCAACGGCCTGATATGAGATGCTAACTGGCTCGTGGGCGACCACTATACGCATAGTGACCACAATTTTATCCCATTCACCGCCGACAACAGACCAGTAATCCGCCGAACAATTCTCAAGCGGTATAAACGGAAGGTACATAAATATTTTAGATGAAGACCCTTAAAGCTTCGTCGTTAGCGAGGCGATAATTGAAGCCAGAACTGCAGAGGAATTCGTAACGCAGGTATCACAGCTATTAATATTCAATGACCAGGCTGGGAACAGGAAAATATCGACCTCCAGTATATGGTGTACCCCAGAAATTGCGGAACTCAGAGCGTCGGTATGTCACCGAACTCGGTACGCCAACGAATAGCAACTGCAAACCATCTGTAACGCATATCGAGAACCAAGAACTCTTTTAAAAAAGCGTTGAAGTGTAACAAGCGTCTTTGTTTTAAGGATCTTTTTTTTGTTTTATTTATTTCCATTTATAAAATACAGAGTTATGCTAAGAATAGCTAGTGACATTTGTATTTAGGAACTCAAATGTTAAATGTCACTTCAAGAACAATTTAATATAATATAATACATTAAATTTATTTGGATGGGATCATGTGGGGTGTACAATATTTAGATTAGACAATATAATAAATCAAGCAATATAGGACAGCAGTTCAATTTCATTGTGGTCGAAACCTAAAGTTTTAACGTTTTATATGAATCTAACTACGCGGATTTTTGCAGGAAGATTCTTAAATAATTTGCAGCAGACGACGGAGTAAAAGTGGGTGGTGGCGAAAGGAAGCATGTTTACAGAGGTGCCTGAGTTGCTTCGCAGATTGTGAATGTCGGAGATCGGACTCTGCAGGCATCTACCTCTAATGAAAATTTTTTTTGAGACCTTGTAATAATACAGGTGTCTAACTGGCAGAACTCTATAACTACATAAATAGTGCTATGGGAGTGTGTGAATTTTAGTATGGTAAACATCTTCCCAGAACCCAATACCGTAATTTAGAATGAAATATTCCAAAATAGACGGTTTTTAGAGTATTATAATATTTTCATAGAATTTTCGTAGATTGTACAAACATCGGATAGATGAACGCAGATACTGTTACAGAGTCAAAATATTATCAGACCAGCTCATATTTTGGTTAATGAGAACTCCTAAGTATTTAAATTTATTTACAATTTTAACTTTGAAACAATCCCCATGACATGTTGTACCTACATCAAACACCAACGGAGAAGATACAGCTCCACATGAATAATCTGACACTTTGTAACGGGAAGAACTTAGGGAATGAAAATAGAATTCAAGATCAGGAGACTCCTGCTTTCTCAGTTTAAAAAAAACATTAGTTTTGTTTCGTTGCTTACCATAAAACCCCGAAAACCAGCCCGAAGCAATTTGCTTAGAGGAAGGCCGTGGTTAACCATGTCAAAGGCCTTGGTTGGTCCACGGACAGACCGGCACAACTTTTTTTTTCATCGTGAATAAACAATTATTGATGAGCAGAACACTAGGAGTGCATCTTCGGTAGAAAGTCCTTCTCTAAAGCCATATTGCATTCTACTCTTAATTGCTTTTTTATTAGGGTATATGAAGATGTATTGTCTGTGCGTTTCACATTTTTTAGATTTTTGAACAAAATACCAGTCATGCAGTGAACAGTAATGTGGGGCTCAAAGTTAATAACAGCACATTGTTTAGGAGATATTTTCCGAAAGTGACCAAATGAAGCAATACTATGCTCAGCTATTAGGCTGAGAAATGACTCCGACACTGTGCTCGATGTTAAGATGTCGATGTTTAAATCTCCCAGAATGGTAAGATTTATTGCTTTAGATTGATGAATGCAGAAAATTCATTTAAAAACGTTTGAGGGTCGTGAAATTGAAGTCTACAGAAACAGACGAAATGGAAAACCTCATCGCATATTTTACATGAGATTTGTATTATATCTGCAGTCAACAAACTTTGGCAGAGAACTAGAAGTTCTAAAGAATCACTCACAAAAACTCAAAAATGATTCGTTTGTACTAGGACAGAAAGTATAGCCCGGGATAGAGAAGTCAAAATTAAATCTGGTAAGAAAACAAGTGCTTCTAGATTTCAGACCAAATTTTGCGCAATTGCCGTCATCAGAATTACAATTAAAAATGCTGTGTCTTACACTACGTATAGTGATGGCTGGGTTGTTACAGATAAGATCGATGGTATTATTTGGATCAAACATATTTTGTGAACAACTTAATAACAACGTCTGGGGTAAAGCATAGCAAATGGCCCCAGTTGCAATCACCAAAGTGTCTGGTACTGCTACGACAATTAGTTGAGACCCTATTTCCTCGCCAAGAAAGTAGGAAGTTGGCGTTCACGGGAGTGCTTCCATACACGCGAGGCATGTAAGAAAAGGATACGCCATTCTAACCTTGAACGCATTATGAGCTGTCTTTATCGGATCGAAATACCGGATTATCTCTGCAAAATAATAACGAGCTATTTTGCCAACAGAGTCCTCCTCTACAATTCTGACGAGAGAATTGAGAAGTACGTAGTAACTGGCGGCGTCGCACAAGGCTCGGTCCTTGGCCCCCGCTGTGGAATGCTATGTATGACGAAATTTTACGTCTACCGATTCCAAGAGAAGCGTCAATCATCGGCTTTTCGGACGACATCGTGGTGGTGGTTGTAGCAAAAACTCTTGAACACGTTGAACTTAAATGTAACGAGACTTGCCGACAATGAAACAGCGGCGGTGCTTATTACAAGTAGGAAAGTTCGCGAAATGATATCGTTTAGAGTCGGAGGGCACGAAGTGGTTTCTAAATCTTTTATTAAGTACCTTGGCGTAATTATTGACGCTCGTTTATGTTTCAAACATCACCTTGAGCTTGTATACAAGAAATCTTCAAAAGCATTTTCAAAACTAATGAGTAATATCGGAGGCCCAAAACAGAATAAAAGACTTCTACTTGCAGGAGCTGCAGTTCAATATTATATGTAAGCAGCAGAAATATGGTCAATTGCCGCCACAGTTAGCGCACTAAGGGTCGACAATATATTTTAAACTGTTTCAAACGATGCTATACTCATGGTGTCTTCAATGCTACCCATCGACTTATTCGCTGAAGAAAAGGAAAGACTAAAACCAAACGAGTTCGAAATGGACGGGTAGACAACGAAAAAAGAAAATACGAAATAAATCGTAGTATCGTAAACTGGCAATAACAGTGGAACGAATGCGTAAAGGGGAGGTGGACGCATCGCCTTATACCAGTAATCGATGTCATATAAAAGTTCGTTTCATCGAACTTTTATATGACGGGTCATGGCTTTTTCGGAGAATACCACTACAAATGCAGACATGAAACTATCCCAAACTGTCCACATTATGAAAATGTTTTGGAAAACGCGGAACACGTGTTTTTTTCATTGCCCAATATATGAAACTAAGAGAATGTTATAAATTACATGATTCAGAATGACGAAAACTGGTCCATCGTAAGTAACGTGGCGGTACGCATAGCCAGTGACCTTAGGCGCCTAGAGCGCCAACATAACGCGAATAATTTGAACAATCGTCAATCGCCTAAAAACACATCACGGCGTAAAGGAGAACATACCCTAAAATGCTAACTAGCCCCGCGAATTAATAACTAACGGCAGTCCCGCGGGGAGAGTGGTTCGAAATGTGCAGGGTGTGGTTACTCGTAGTACGTAGGCGTATTCTTGGCGTCGATCATTCAGGTTTGCGAATCGTGCATACCATTAGCCCGGGCTACTAGTATCTATGAAGATTGCACAACCTTTGGCGCAACAATAAAAAAAAAAAAAGAAAATGAAAATATGCATTTAAAATAGCAGTACAAGCGAGGCTCGACTCCTATTTTACGAATTTTGTTGGTACTCTTTATGCTAAATTGAAGGCACGAACAAATTGCTCAGCCTCAAATACGTTCAGAAAAATGCACTTCAACAATTTGTATATAAAAAAACAGCAATGTTCGCGCACTCACTTATACGAGTAGGTCATCAGTCCTCAGACTTCGACGAAAAGTAATGAGCTCCCGCCACTTAAGCCAACGTTTGCACATAGAGGGCACTTTTTTTTAAGGAAATTAAATTTCCAAATCTCGGTGCACCCAGACTCTATTTCGGTCCATTGTACTACCAGCCAGAAACCCTTTTTTGGTGTAGTGGTTGAAAAAACTAAGATTCTGTTCTTTTCTCTTGTATTCGCGGTAGCTGCTGGTTGCTGTTGCCATTCGGGCAACTATCCACTAAACCGTGGCCATCAAAAGAAATACATACTCTAATGTCCTTACAGAAGAGAGTGAGACGATAGGACTGCAGACATTTTTCACGATTTCATAAAGAACACCTGTAAGTTCGGAAAAAAATATAGCGAAAAATAACACCTACGAAAACGGACTCAAGCGGGACGATAAATGATATTAACAGTTTACGGTTATTTACCCGATGCTTGAACTCCGTTTTACGGAGAGTAAGTTTATGAATATCCAGAAGCAATATCATGAAGAAACTGAGAATAGAAAGGCTGCAATAGTAAACTTTCGAATATTCAAATAGGAGTGACTGAAAAAAAAAAACTATGATCAATGCAACACCACCGAGCCCAAACTCAGGCGTTGTTGCAAATTTAAAAAGGTCATATAAAGTAAAGTCAATACGGCAAGGCATCTATCCCGAAATCTTGTCACACTCCTTGTTTGATTCATAACCAGCTTGAAAATTAAACAAATGTAAAACGTTTTTCAAAATTCATCAAAAAGAATACATGAAAATATAGAGGAAATGTGAGATGGACCAAGAGGCCGATAGGCGCATCCATTGCTAATGTAATATCCACTAACCTCCTACCTCAATCCAGCTGAAACGTTTCCACACACCTTAATAAATACTTAGGATTATGGTATACCCCACCCCCTAGGTATATTGGCCAAAGAATTATTTTCTACTGAGAAAACCTCGATAAATATACCCACTTCACATTTGCGTAAATTCTGGCAGTTTGGTATGATTTCCGGAAATGTTTCCGCACCTCTTGCGGTTCGTTGTACTTTGAACGTGAACCATTTAATAAACTCTTGACAAAGTTTTTTTTTGTGTGACGCTCTCGACTGAATCAACGGTTCAGAATTTTTTATTCAAAACTTTTCCCCGCCTCATCAAACAACTGCTCTGGTCAAGTCATGGTTCACATTCACAGCTTTTCAGTACCAGCAGCATCACGCTGTTGCAACATCCCAACAACTCGTTTGATGGAAAACAATTTTTTTCCCACACTATTTTGAAGAAAAAACCGGCCTCTAGCTCAGATTATTTCATAGTCCTTCGAGAGAATCCTTAAAAATTGCTGAACTTTCACATCCTTTTGAGAAGGATTTTTGTTAAACTTTTTGTCGGGGGAAATTTTGTTTTTCATCCTTTGAAAACTGGACTGATGGTGACCTTGATTGACCCACCCAGGTATGGGATGCTGGAGTTTGGGCACGAAAACATCCCTTTACAAGATGCAATTAATTTTTCAACGGCATCTTACTCACTAGACATCCGATATGTATGAGTTCATGAACTTTATTTGAATGTGTACTTGGATGATGGAGAGATGCTGATGTGTGTTGTGATTCTTGGATGTGTAAAAAATAAAAAAAAACCCGCATCCAGTAGCAGATGACCAGTAAAAGATGTGAATCTTCATTAAATGAAAGGAAGCAGAAAAGGACATCTAATACAGTCCGCACGATATCTTACGTCCGAAAACCAGTTTCTTTTTCACAACCAAACATACAGTTGCCACCCCTATTAAAAGGGTTGAAAAGTCCGAAATTAGTGTTTTTTTTTTTGTCGTTGATAAAAATGCCAACAGCGAAAAGGGCTCAGTGGACCAGCAAGATAATTGTGGATATTATGAGGGAAAAAAGTAAAAATTCCTGTTTTATGAGTATGCGACACTGATGTGGTCCAGAATATTTGAAATAAACATCCAAAATCAAGAAAAGGGATGCAAATCCTGAAGGAGGTTGTTTGCGATGATCTTCGGTTTGCGAGATAAAAAACCGGATAGCAGTTGGTACTGAATTGTAAAGCTGGGCATTTATTTATAGGAAAATAATAATACTCGTATGGCGTTGAAACCGTTAAAAATATATGTATAAGAGAGTGAATTTCTTGTTATCCTCAAGGGATGAACAATTAAACATTAAGTAGATCAAACTAAGTACCAATGGGTCAATCGTTGTGTCGAAGTTGCAGTTAGATCAACACCATTACCCACTTAGGGCTAACGAATCAATAATCACTGAAGAAAAGACTTTCTGGGCTATTACCATCTTCTCTTCGTATAAATATCCTGGCCTTGACGGCATACTGCCAATTATGCTTCAAAAATCTCAACATTTCCAGGAGCTGTATACCTAAACCATGTCCCGCAGAGCTGGACACGTATTCTAGTGGTATTTATACCGAAAGCTGGAAAGCTGTTCACAAAACCGAGAAGGATTATTAGCCTATTAGTTTAATTAAACTTTAGAATGTATTTTAGACGTTAACATACGAAAGATTCTCGGTGGATTTTCTTTATCCAAATGTTAAGGTTAGGTGTAGATGGACTTATTAGTCATTGGATAATCTCAAACGCAAATAACTAGAATAGACAGCAATATTGCACATGCGGCATTAGTCTCGGGGATATTTCCTTCCGTGACTAGCGAAATCATAGTAGGTGCCTTGGATAAGGTAAGCACATGATCTATAAGGAGTACACTTACCACGTCTGAACAACTAATTATTCACTTAATCATACTTGATTAGCTCAGCTGGAAAACGGCAGGATTCCAGTCCAGAACGGAGTGGGAAAAAGACGTAGTGAAGAAGTTCTAAACAGCAATCTTTACCTATGGCTCATAGATGGACCGCGAGTTCGGTGCGGGAATTTTCTCCGAAATATTGCAAATATCGAAGTCCTACCACCTGCCGGACTCATCCAGAGCCTTTCAGGTGGGGCTGCTGGTAATACGCTGGCCTTATAAGACATTGAAATATAACCCTACGTCCACAAGAAATATCGCTATCTTTGTTGACTGAATCGCCTACATCATCCTCTAATCTAGTCGAACAGTGTAAAAATAACTCAACTTTTAGGCTGTCGGTTCATTGCCTGGGTCATAGTAACATAGAGGATAATGAATGGGCGGATGAGTTGTTAAAAGAAAAATTTATTCGCACTTTCTATCAAAAGTCTACTATTGTTGAAATAATCTGTAGACCTGCACCACATTCAGAAAGATATGGCCCAACTACTTCTGTGCCAGAAGCAAGAACTTTAAAATAAAACTCATGCAGATACTGCCAGAATTGTGACGTTTATTTATTTATTTGCCGGAAGGAACACATGTGAGCACGAGAAAGTAACTCTCTTCCACTTCCTATGGGGATGTCGGGTAATAGTCAGAGCTATTCACACTACGTAAACTTTGCTTCGACAACCTGAATAAAATATCTAAGAAAAGAATTGGAGAGTGATATATTTGTTTTGATTGCAGAGGGTGATTTTTGTTTTAGACTCAGTGAACACACTTAACAACATCCGGCTCACGTGGATTTAGGTTTTTCAAAATGGAGCCCAGGCACTAATTGTTTTCCGGCGAGCTACGCCCGAAAAACCACTTCTACCTTCCTACCTACCGAGGGCCAAGGGGAATATTACTACAAGATGAGCTAAAGATCTTCGATTTTCAACAGATATCTGTTTTAAAAAAGAACACAAATAAGGCTTTTGGTGTTAAATTTCACTAAGACAGGGGTACTTTGTTTCTTTATCTAGGCCAGTCCTGGATAAAGCATATTAATTGGTATATTATCTGCGAATGATGATAAGGATGGTTGCATGATTTTGGAAATTGCGAAAGGACCAATAACTTGTACCTGTTCAATTTCGGAATCTTTAACGCGTCAAATAATTCCACGCATACTTCGTTATGATTTTATGCTTTGGGGCAGTTTTCCCCCGTCAGGTTCTACTACCTAAGTACTCGTATTAGTGCATAAATGACAACAACGAAGAAAAGTGAGAAATCATTCTATATCACAGAAAATGACTTCAGAGAGCTTGTTTTTGATCAGTTATTCTAAATAATGGGTTTTCTAGATATTTGGCAAATTTTCCACAAAAAAATATTATCGATTGGCGAATTGACTATACAGTTCCTCCACACACATACTGGGCATGCACTACTTTGAGTCCTCTTTTTTCGTTTGCTCCATCATCAGAAAATTCTTTGCTTTCCTGCCCTGCAATCTAACCGGAAGATTCGATTCAAGAAAAAATTATAACAAAATAAAATACAAAAAGCTTGTAGTTACATACATAGTCACATAAGGCGTGACCCCCTTCATCATATCTCTAATTCCAAACTCATCAACCCTTCGGAAAAGATTTTGCCGAAAAACAAAACGTCATGATGAACACCGAAGTCCCTTTCTCAATCTACGTCCCAATGGTAGTTACAAACCAAAAATATTCGAAATCTCCACATACCATGATTCACCACATACATACATACAAACTCCTCAAAAAAAAGTTTCACAAAAAGGTAAACAGTTTCAATCATAGTCCATTGGAGATACCAGACACACCTCCTATGGTATTTATTCCACAACATCGCCCTCAAGAAAACAACATCACAACACAACAGCTGAAAAATAAAAGAAGAAAAATGGGACTACTCAATACTCATCCCCATGCGCGCCAACATCGTCCTTCTCGTCCTTGGTAGGGATCGAGCGCACATCGAGAATTCGATATGAAAATTATTTTCATTCATGAAAAAGTCTGAGAAGGAGGCTTACGTCCTTTTCCCCCTACCACACCACCCACCATTCTCATTCTCCACATTGCATTGTCCTTTGATGGATGAAGGAAAATAACGTGAAATATCTTTCGCCGGTAGTCGTCTGTGGGGTAGGATTCGTAGGACTTAAAGGCGGTTGGATGTAGCAGAAAATCACATAAAGGGAGGATTCTTGAGAAGTAAAATGAAGAAAAAATAAATAAATTGAGAGGAGCACAGGAGGAAACAAAAATCATGGCTTAGGTCCTGGATACGTAGAGAGTTTTCTTCTTAGTAAGATGGAGCCATAAGGTTGGGTAGAATTCTGAGATCTTTTTTGATATGGGTTTGTTGGGTAAGTAGGATAGAAACCAGACCTGCTCTTCGTTGGTGTGCATGACAGACGATTTTTTTTCCCCCTAACATGCACTCTATTTGGGGGAGCAGGAGGTTCCCAAGACGTATGAAATATCCTTGGAAGTAGCATTTTTTGCTCTCCACATTTGATTTTGTTTTCTTTCATTGACCGTCTTATCCGGACGTAAAGTTTTTCTTTTATTTTTTGAGACAAGAATGCGAATATCTAGTTGGGTTTCGTTCGACTTCTGAAGGAGGGTTAGGTTGGTATTAATGGGAGAGTAGCAGGGATTTTGACCACATGACAAAAAGTAACATTCTGAGAAATATTATGAATAAACAGAAATGAATGCCAACTATGGAACCTAAGAATCTGTTTTTGTGCAGACTTTTAGACTCTTTGACCCCGAAGCGGGGTTCAAAATACGTTCCACAGGTACAAAGGATGTTCAATATAGTCAAATTTTCGAAAGGAGGTATTCATATTCGACGGACCCGTTTCTACTCAAAAAGTTAATATTTAGAGCATTTTCCTTAAACTCATATTTTCATGGTAAAAAATACGTTTCACATGATAGTATATGGAGTATAGCAACAAATTTGACCGTTAAAAGTCAAATTTATAAAAACAACAATTTTACAAACCAGTTCATTGAATTTTAAGACGAATTGCAATTTTTTCACAAAAAATCAGTCCACAGGACAAAATCCCCTCCATCCAGTTTACTTCACAAGAGAAAACTTACTAGCCAACCCAAATGAAAGAAAGACGAACATTTTCCTGCCAAGGATCATCTTCAAAGAAAAGATAGACAAATAGACACGCGAAATAGACGAATAAGACGAAGGAACTAGACCGGAATTCGATTACAGACAAATTCCCCACCCCAAATGGGTTGAACAACTACTTTCAACCACCACACATTACCTCCACATATGTATGTATATTAAATAATTTTCAAATTTCCATATACCCTTTGCATTATTTACACATCTATCAACAGGTAATATACTCACACACAACCAAATGACATTCAAGTGATATACGACGAGTCACAGAAAATAAAAAATGGAGAAAAACCACCACCGAGAGAGAAAAACAAGTTCTCCTGCATCACATATGAAACTTTTAATTGCCGAATGAAATCACAGGCCATCTATAGATCTAAAAATCCTGTTCCCTATTGACTACTACTTTTGGTCGAAAAAATCCTTTGATTTCAATTCAAATTATTGCATCCATAGTCGACTTTTGACAATTGTGCGGGAATGATCTTTTCGAGCAAAGAGTTTGATAACAGCGCGTGTTAAGAGGAGATTTTTGTTCTGTTTTTCGTTTTGTTTTTCTTATTATCTACTTTGTTTTTTTTTGTTATCCTTGTGTGCAAATTGTGTTATTGTTTTTCCAATCTGAAGTTATGATAGCTGAGCTAAAAAATTCCAAAAATTCAACAATGCAAGAGGATGCCGGCGACACAGACGCCGCAACAATTCCATCAACTATCATCATCAAGGACGAACGGATATCGAATATCGCTTCTGTTTCGGCATCGGTTGCTATTGCAACTGCTACACATTTGCAGCCACATCACGTGGTCTTAAAGGATGAAAGTGAAAGCAGTTGTGGCGCTAGTGAATCGACTCAGACGAATTACAAACGAAAGTTGATGTTCGCTTTGGGCCATGATGATGATGGTGGTGGTAGTGGTGCGGCTAGTGGTGGCAGTGGAGGCGGTGTTGTTGGCGTATTGGAGAAGGATAATATGGAAATAGCAGACCCAGATAGCATGCAACCGGAATGCAAGAAGCCCAAGTTGTGCATGGAAAAGAAGCAAATGTTTGAGGTAAGTTCAGTGTGAATACCGGATAATGGATTGAATTGAGGAAACACCTCATAAATTCATTTTAAGGATGGTCGGCTCTTGGCATATGTACATACCACCATCGTTTTAAATGGCAAATGTTAAGATCGTTTTTTTTTTACACAAACGGATGCATAACATCATAACAACTCAGAAACAGTCTGAATTCGTTTTGTGCGTAAAACATAAATTAACAAAATTTTATTAGTTGGAAAAAGTTGTTCTCGCATTACGCCGAAATCGACATTAACCCGATAGTTAATGAAAATCGTCTTTCAGATTATTCACGTATGTATTTTCGATTATTTAGTAAAATTTTCGAAAATATCGAAAAATCTAGTACCTACTCAACTTGAGAATTCCAAAACTTAAATGTAGAAGGCAATAATTTGTTTTCAAAAACGGTTTCAATCGGACATTTTGGATGCATTCCTACAATTTTCGAAAATTTTGAAAATTTCAAAATTTGTCCTCAAAATATTCAAGATATGTACAGTCTTCGAAAATTTAAAAACAATTCAACATTGTATGAGTTTTGAAAACCTAATATTTATTGATTTAGAAAACCTAATAATAGTAATTTTTTCGTAGGATGTACTTTTTCGAGATATTCGCAATCAAAAACACATTTTTCGAAAATTTTGAGAAATTCCGTACTCAAATGCTGAAACTCCGACAGTGAGATTTTATTTCCTAGAGCATACAGTTTTCGAGATACATATTTGCATTCAAAAATGATTTCCATGAACTTCTATGTAAAGTCGAACATTTTAGATGCGTTACTACATTTGGACAAATTTGACATCCACCTTATAGAGACTGCAATATGTTCTTCCGTAGACCACACTCATTTCGATACATTCGCGCTCAACAACAATTTCCATTACCCGCGATCACAAGGACTTATGGATACCTACTTAATAAATTCACAAATTTTTCTGTCAACGTCATACTTATCACAAGAGAATTTCGCTACGACACGCGACAGTGAAAAAAGCGCAAGTAGACAATTTAAAAAAAAAAGAGTTGCAATTTCGCATTGCCGAAGGGAATTATGCTTTAGGCATATACGAGTATACTCGTATATACATTGGGTGCGCAACTGAGTTCTGAAGATGCAACTTTATTGTAAAAAAAATGGTTACAAATGAATCATTCAAAGTATTGCCCATCGCTAATTACAACTTTTTCCCATCTTTCTGGCAGAACTCGAATACTGCTACGGTAAAAGTATTCATCTTTTCAGGCTATCCACGAATCAAGCCATTTTTGATGTCTTCATATGAGCGGAACTGCTGATCAGCCAGACCAAGTTATTACCGGAACAAGTAATAATCGGATGGCGCAATATCTGGGGAATATGGCGGGTGGGGTAGGACTTGCCATTTGAGCGTTTCCAGGTAGATTTTATTAACGGGTTTGGCAACGTGAGGCCGAGCGTTGTTATGCTGTAGAATCACTTTTTTGTGCCCCTGCTCTTATTGTGGCCGTTTTTCGCGTAGTGTGATGATTTCGTTGGGTTTCAACAGTTCATAATAAATGACACCGTCAAATACACAGCATAACCTTCGCAGCGTGAATATTCGGCTGAGCCGACAACATAGAAGCATGACCGGGCAGTCCCCATGACTTTCTTTTCTTTGGGTTGCTGTAATGAATCCACTTTTTACCACCCGTCACGATGCGATGAAGAAAACCCTTGCTGTTTTGCCGCTGGAACAGTTGTTCACAGACGAAAAAACGACGCTAAACGTCCCTTGGCTTCAAGTCATAAGGAACATAAGTTCCTTGCTTTTGTATCATTCCAAACGCATGCAATCGCTTGGAAATGGCTTAACGGGTAACTCCTACTGCTGAAGCAAGCTGTTCTTGCGTTTGGCACGGATTCTCATCGAGCAATGCCTCCAATTCAGCGTCTTCGAAGGATTTTGGCCTTCTTTCACGCGGACGGTCGTCAACTTCGAAATCACCGTCTTTGAAGCGGAAGAACCAATCACGGCACTTTGTTTCAGCATCTCCGTAAACTTTTTGGAGTTCTCGATGCGCTTCAGCCGCCGTTTTCTTCGAATGAATGAAGAAAATCAACTCTTCCCGCAAAACGATTATTTGGCACAAAATCAGACATTTTCACACACCCAAAAGTATATGACGCCAAAACAAAATCACTAATGTGTCAAACATATGGTAAACAAACTGTGTTTACCATATGTCTAAGCTCGGTTCATGACGTTTTGGATATGTCAAAATCGACCGACACTTACTACTGGAGCCATCTATTGAGGACTTAGTTGCGCACCTAATATATACATATAAATACATGTATATGTATGTATATGTACATAAAAGTAACAAAGCTATGCAGTGAAGTAGATGAAAGCAAGTGTAGTTGTCAGTCGGTGGTTGTATTTGCTTTTATAATACATGTAAGATTTGACTTTACTAGCAACAACTGGCCAGCGATGTTTCAACATACACGCATAAATGTGTGTATCCGTACATGTGGGCAGAAAGATACGCGCTGCGTATTAGCCTTTAGGGGATACCCTTGCAATATCTGTTCTGCAATGATGTTATTAAATAAAAGCAAATTCATTGCGGAAGATTTTTTTTTCAAAATGCACTTTTCAATCACGCTTATAACCCATACTTGTGAACATTTTAAATCATCGATTTGTTAAAGTAAGAAATTATTCTAACATTTTATGTGTTTAACTTCCATTCCAGTTATTTCAACCATGGGCTCTCAAAACCTACGGCGATCAAGCTAAAACCAAAACTATCACTCTACGCAAAAAAGCAAGAATTTTGAAAGCCCTTGAAGGCAAGGAACATAGTCGTCCCGATAGTTCCAAATTTCGTTTTTGGGTAAAGTCGAAGGGTAAGTGAAAAAACGCACGATAATTGAATATAAATAAATTTTACTGCTCTGCAAATCTTGTAGCTTTCACTACCAAAAGGCCGGAGATTTTCCAGAATGCTCCAGATTATCCTGCGAGTAGTAATACAGAATACCCCAACAACATCGACCTGTATGTGGCTTCTACAACAAAGGTATGACATTTTTTCTCAATTTTTCAACTTGTTAAGGCAGATTGGCTAGTATGACTAAAAACTTAAATATCTACTTGAAAATACTTGAGTATTTTAGAGCATGTTCTTGAATCTGCTAGTTTTTTCAATATTTAATAAGTAGTAGAGAATAATGTTTCGAACATTTTGAAGTATCTTCATGTTTTGTGAAATATGTAGAGAATACTAGGTAATAGCTAAACATTTATAAGCTGGATAGTTTGGATATTTAAAAAAAAAGTTACTCAAATCATTTTAAAATATAATTTCCAGGACTTTGGCCAGCGTACTTATCGAAAAGTAGCAGTCGTCGAAGAATTTTTTAATATCATCTACAATATCCACGTGGAGATGGGAGGACGTAGTGGTAGGCACGCTGGCCAAAAGCGAACTTATCGTATTGTAAGAGTTTGTATTTGAAATTAACTTTCTTCAGACACCCTTTAACAAAAGTATACACCATTACTTTCAGATTACTGAAACCTTTGCCTTCTTACCACGTGAGGCTGTAACAAGATTTCTTTCAGCTTGTCCGGAGTGCAAGAAAAACCTTCGACCACTGTCCCCAGGACGTTCCACAGCTGATGAAGACATACCAAATGAGAGCTCCACTGACATTGATACTTCAAATTATTCCCCAAAAACCGAGAGCTCTATGGAAGCCCCTAAGCCACCAACACCAGTCGAACAAACTGACCCAATTATGCCAATAGAACCCAGAAGAAAATCCCTTAATCCTAGTCCAAAGGTCTCAAAAGAAGAGTTGGGGACAACTTCTGAGCCCTCCTCTGTTTTTAGTTACCCTTCCATGTTACAGAAAATTCGTATCAATCAAGCTTTGCAGACACAATCCTTTGATACTGAACCGATTCGTAGTGCAGTTTCTGTTGCAGGTGCTGGTAGTGCCATTGATCCTCAGATGAACTTTGGTATGTTAAACCGCGAGAGTCTCATTAGATACTATGATTTCATGAGAAGATTATATGGCCAATCGATACCAACACTTCAACCAGATCCACTCAAAACTGAATTTGATGTAAAACCAACTTCTGAGGAACTTCAGCCAGAGGCTATCGATCTAACAATAGATGATAAACCAACTACCAGCACCGCAACAGTCTCAATGCATTCCGAATTGATTCGGGAACCTCTCCATCAAGCATGTGCAATTAATCTCTCAAAAACTCTTTCCAGCTACACGGTGGTGCCTAAAATTGAACAACAGCAATATTCAGAAGTGAAATTGGAAAAGAAAGTAGAAGCGGAGCCGGCACAAGAGCCTGAACCACCTGAAAATCAATTAGATCTTCGAACAGTAAAGCCCATCACTTCTACATATTTGCAACTCACCCGGAGCATGGGTCTAAGCGATGCTGATGCTTTGAAATTGGACGACTTGGTGAGTAAAGATTTTAAATATACTTTATAATTTATGAAAAATATTTATTTGCATTTTTAAATATAAGTAATCATATTAACAGATTTTTCTTTACATTTTCTACGTTTTTTCTATGTTTTTATTACGGCTGAGATTTGTTGACGCTAATTTTACTAAAAATTCAAGATGCTTTGCTTCGTCGTTCTTACGAATTTTATGCTTTTTTGGAAAATTTATTTATTAAGTTTTACATTCCCTTAGTTAAATTTTTGCTAATAAAATTATATATCAATTTTTTTGTTACTTTAACTTAATATTTCTTTTTGTTTAATTTTGTGCATTAAAATTCGCTTTTGCTTACTATATAATTGTATTTGTTAATGTTTTTCATTTTAATTTTTTAATCATTATTTGTTTTTTGCTTAAAATAAAGTGTTTGTTTTTTTAATTCTATTTAAAATTAAGCAAGTGGTTTCATTTCAGACGATAAAGGCAAGTAAGTTGCTTTATGTTGTAGAATGTAGACATTTAAATACAATAGTTTTTTTTATTTTTAATTTGAAATTAATTTTAAGTCTACTGATTAATTCCATAATCATTCAGTCATTGTGTTTATAGAATAAAATATTTATTATTTTTCTTCAATAAAAATAAAACACCACAAGTAAAGGATATATAAGTATTTATTAATGCTCCCTTCTTCTTCACGAGTTCACTCCCAACTAAAAACTATACATCTTCTTTCTTAAATTATACCTCGGTAGATAAAGAACGAAAAGAGGACAGATATGACTACTTTGCATAATGCGAAAGACGCTTGTGTTTATGCAAGAGGCTTTGTGGTCCGAGTGCGGATAAAAGTGTTTAATCTGCAAAAGCGAAAGAACGCTATTTGTTTATACAATTGCATGTGTGGTCCGATTGGACTTAATGAAATGATTATGTGGGCAGTTGGGATCTGTTAACCAGAACTGCTGATTAGCATATATGAACTGTTTCAGAGAGTTCATTATCTTGGTGGTCTGTTATGTCACTATAGTTTCCTTAAAAAAAAAAATATATATATATATAGCTTTAAGGAATTTTATTGTTGAAGTGCAGTTGTAGATTAGAAGAAGAATGCATTTTGTTACTGGTGAAATCAAATGAAATTCTCACTAATTTCTATTACTATTTGTTTTCACTTCCATCAATATATTTTTTTTATAACTATTTAATTTATAACAATGTTGCTTAATTTCAAATTATCACAAACATTCCCGCGTACTCAACTTGTTTTCAGAATATTTTACCATAGAGTTATCGGGTAGCCTCGAACCGATTGGCGAACGTTACCGGTAGACTGTATCTTATATCGAAACCTATTATGTAGTTTTGTCTATTTTTTGATATCGTCACTTTTTTATTTGTTTGAGTGCAGCATCCAATAATACTTTGCAATCAGGTTTATATGCATGGGACACGGTATTTATTATTAACTTTATATAAAGTTCAGTGCCCTATTTAATGGTATTCATATCCCATTCCCATTTGGCGCCCGCAAATTATAAAAAAATTTAGTCGCGGATTGAGGTTATAAGAAAATTGGTGTTTCTAATATCGTCCCGCTATTTCTTTTGTTAAATTATTCATTCATTGATTTTCGTTGAACAGAATTTAAAATTATTAATTATTATTTTCTCCTTGTCTGAGGAAAAAAACACCTTTTGGGCCATCTATTGCCTGATAGTCTAAACAGAATATACGCAGTTATCGATTACTGCCCAGTTAATTGTTGCTTTTGTTTGCCATGAACTAAGGATCATTTTCACAAAGGAACTGCCGAAAAACTATCAGTTATTCGTTGGAATCGAAATATTCATTCATTCCATAGTTATTAAAATTCATTCATTACTATTTTCATACATTCAATTTTTATTTCATTCAGTATAATTCATTCGTCTGATCTCTGAATGAGCTGAGTAGGCAGGCAATTTTCTCAAGTGTCTGACTTTACCAAGAAGTTAATGGCAATCGTTTTTGAGTGCGAATGTCTCGGAAACGGTGCAACGCATGAAAAAATTTCAAATTCTGAAATTCTCTCCTAAAGGTGCATCCAGACTGAACGATACATTTTAGAAACAAAAAAACAAACTCGAAGTCATCACTTGACACTCTCGCGAAATTTCTGCATCCACTTAATCTGTCCATTTTGAGATCTTATAAAAACTTTAGCTTCCTGAATTTTCTCTAATTTTAAAAAATGTCTTTGACACTGTTTTTTTTTTTTCTTCTTTTTACTGTTTTCCAATTTTTTTCATATGATGAAGCACGACGCTATTAATTTTACCTCTTTTAAGTCCATCACCTTCAAGTGCAAAAATGAATAACAAAGAAACATTTCGGCGTCCACACCGAAAGAAACGTTTCAGAAACATTTCTGAAATGTTTCTAAAACAATCGGGAAACAATTTTTAAGCAATGTTTCTGAAATGTTTCGTTCGGTCTGGACGCACCTTAACAGATAACATTTTTTTAAATTTTCGATAATTATAAGTACTCAACCTTTTAAAATGTTAAGTGATAATATCTGTAAAATGATACGTTTTAAGTTTTGGATTTGTATTACAAGTTGAATGTAGAATATTTTAAAACTTTCTAAAATGTAGGGAGGAACGCAATCTTCCAAAATGTGAAGATCTCGAAAATGGTGCAAAACAAACATTTTTATAATCGAAATTTTAGTTTTTGAATTGAATTTGAATTTTCAACAAGATGGGTGCCAAATTTTTCGAAAATTACTTCAAAATGTCCGACTTTCATCCGAAGTTAATGAATATCGTTCTTGAGTATCTTGAGCGAATATCCCGACATTTACTTGTTATAGGGCAAGTGAAAGTTTGTTCCACCTCAAGATTTGTATCGATCTTGATATTACTATAATAGAAGAATTAAAAGAAGTGGATCTCGCAATTCTGTCTGTCTGTCTGTACCTCTCGCTACATCCTAAAGGCTACAGATTTTCTTCAAACTTTATGACAGGGTCTGTGGGGAAATATCACAGATGAATTTAGTTTCTTGTTTTCATCCTAGCCACAAAATTAACGGTACTTTACTTTAGAGGGCTTGTGAAAATATGTTTATTTCTCGGATACGGCTAAGATGATTTTACGATTTTTCCTAAATTTGGAACCTGAACAATTTACAAATGAATTTAAATTACTCAGTTACTAATTATGTATTAATAGCCAAATTCTTTCAATAGCACCCAACACCAGTATTTGTATCCGTTTCAAGTAAATCCAGGAACCTGCAATTTTAAAGCCCCAACACGAAAGAGTGCAAGAATAGGTACTCAGGGACCGCAAATCTCTATGGAATTTTTGGGACGGGCAAAGTAGGCCGTGTCTCTGCTAATATCATGTATGTCTCTCAATTCTGGGCATACTCAGTGTTAAGTAAGAACTTGTGTATTTCTTAAGGAAAAAAAAGTTTTCTCACGGTCCCAACTCCCGCGATCGTCTGACAAACTTCTATCAATCGAAAAAAATTGCCCTTCGGAAATGCTATAAAACTTTAGGTCCCAACCATTCGTGAGGCGCACAGCACGAGTGGCTGCGAGAAGCTGGGCCTAGCTTTACCGTCAACATATTTATTTATTTCTTAAGATTTCAAAAAGACGGCTTCACAACCCAATCTTGCGGACAATCATATGATCTCTAAAGTACAGTCTACTACCTATTGACAAAATCATCATACCTATAGTTACGAATAAATGTTACGAATGTAGAAATCTTTATCGAAATTAAATTACAGAAATTAACTCAATCTTTGTTTCATCTTTCGGCTGCCATTTTCTAGTCTATATCGAACAATGTTGTGCATCTCCGTCAATCGATTTCGAAGCCTTCTTAAAAACTCGTTGGTGTCCATGGTCTCCTATTCGTGTGGTACTAAGAGATTTTCTACAGGAAGACGAAGTTCCCGACTATAAATTAGCATAGCCGGAGTTTCTCCAGTGACCTCGTGTACAGCAGTTCGGTAGACAAGCATCAGTAAAGGCAAATGCTGACCCCAATCACCCTGATGTTGTTCGCAGAAATTAGCAAAGTACTCGTAGTCCAGTATGATTCGATTAAACCTTTCGACCATGCCATTGGATTGAGAGTGCATGGCAGTTGTAATTGTTTTCTCGATTTACAGGCGCTTCTTGTAAAAACGCCTTGGTAAAAACTTCAGACTCAAAATAGCTGCAAAGCAGAACAACGATTGTCAATGGCATTTTAAGTGTTTTGATGGAGTGGGCTGAAAGTAGTTGCGAAGCTCCTGATCGATTATCACGATTAGGTGAAAGATGGGCTGTAAAACTTGTGGCGGCGGGATTTTGAGGTGCAAAATCATCGGTTGGTAGGACGAGTTCCACTATCGACAAATACTCAGTTTGCAAATGTTGTTGCGTTGAGTACTGTGTTCTCTAAATCCGATACTCGTCTAGTCAAGCTGACAGGACAATTCGTCCATACGATGTCCAGTTTCGTTGATGGCAGCTGATATCTATGTTGTTACTTGGGAGTGGGCACTCATTTTCATGAATAATTAGCAGACTCCACATCTGACACCACCAAATCTTACGAATGTAGAAATCTTTATTCAAATTAAATAGTAGAAATTACCTTTACAAAACGTAAAACCACGCTGGTCGCTCCCAAAAATTCAGACCGTTCTTTTCACTCATTGACAGTTGCGGCTGCAGCTGTGAAGTCGTAGACCGGTTTGTTTCAGATGCGATAGTGCAGTCACATTTCGTTACAATATGGATTACAGCAATCTCAAAATGGTCATCAGGATATTCCTCAGAAGCCCTTTGTTATTGCATTTCATAGCTTGTCAATAAATACCCACAGCTAGTATTTAATACCACACCCAAACTTAATTTAGTAATGAAGAAAGGTATATAAGCACCCTCTGTTCTTCAATTCTTATCCTTCCCCCATGGAGAACCTTCTGCAATATCATCTTCCTGCACTCGCCGCGAAACTCTCCACTCATTGGTATAAACCAGAAAAATATCCATTTACTTCCTCTAAGCGATTTCCACTAAAGGAAAACGAAATTCATAAGACAAGACAAGAAAATATAAGAAAGAAAGAACCGTCGACATCCAGGAAAGAAAAGATCTCGATTCCAAGCGAAAAAATAACGAGAGACCACTCTACTTGGGGGATAAAGTTATGGACAACGAAAAACAAAAAAGAAAAATCCTTCGAAATACCAAAGTCTTATCCTTTCCGTGTCCACCCCTTGAGGTGATATCTTCGACATTCTTTACGAAAAATGGTTTGAGAAAGGGAGACACCAGAGTGTTAGGTTGGCCCTGGTCCTTCCTTCCTTGAAAAAATTTAATTTCGTGGTGGGTGTGGGGGCTTCCTAACCCTAACCCTAGCAGCATTGATTGCATTTCTGGGGGAAAAAAAAAACAAAAAAAAAAAAACAGAAGAAAAAACCCGTAAAGCAAGGGAAGAACAGCAAAGGTTTTAGCTCAGAGTCTCTGGGTTGGATAGATTTAATTTGTAAGAGTTTTTTGGACACTTGGATGTCATGTGGAGAAACACAACATCTGAGTTTAGGCGATATCCTGCAAATGAAAGAAAGGGGTTTGAGATTCATTAATGAAGACATATCTTTAAATTGTCGGCCAATTCACATTCCTCAATTAAATTCCCTTCTTCTTCCCTTCTCCGTACATGCCAAGTGACTATTAAAGCAAAACATTATGAGACAGAGTAAAAAAGATTTATTTTCGCAGGGTGCATTGGGTTTATGCCTGCAGCAGCAATATCTTGTACATTCTGTTCGACATTTACATGGTTCTTCCCCTTGAATCTGATTCATGCGAATTACTTTAAGGACCCGAAAAGGAAACTTTAATATATCCCCAAACTCCTCGTACTCCTACACTAATTTCCGTCTGCACAGGCATCATCCACGAAAGCAAAGAAGACCCCAAGTGTGTTTAATTTGCTCCCGAAAAAGGAACACACATATTCACACAACAGTGGAAGATATTTTGCTATTGCGTTTCAGTACTCCCCCCTTTTCGACTTCGTAACACACATCCTGGCGTATTCTTTTCATCGTCTATAAGGACTCAATAGAAACCCTTGAAGAACACAAGGTACCCTTACCTCTTACTTCAACAACCAACTTGGGTAGCTTGGCTGTTTGGTCCATAAATCCTGGGTAATGGCAAGGGTGGTGGCTACCATTGCTCCTATTGCAAGCAAGACAACTAAGGAAAGTTTCTTAGAGAGACACATGTGTAGTGAAGAGTATTCCAATCCTGTTTTTAAGGATGAGTAGGAGCAGACTTCACTGGTAGGGTTTGGGGTATTGTTCTGGTGAACAGTTTGCCATTATCGTTTTCTAACATTACCAAGGATCATCCTTCCAGTTGTCTTTTCTTCTGTACTCACAGTCGGTGTTGCCTCTGCATGGCTTCGAAAAGTCCTCCCAAACCAAAATCTGTTCTCTTAGTAGATTTTGGTACAACAGTGGGTTATGGTGAGTTTCTTTGTTCTCGGTTTTCTTTCCAGTGTCAACCATTAAGACGATATATGTATGTTCGAAACTAGGACTGATAGTATGTGGAATGTCTTTGCAAAGAAGAAGTATCGTTGCAGATCATTGTAATTCATGAAAACTACAAAATTCGGCTTGTTAGACAAATCCACATTCTCAGTATCATATTTTCCTCATCAATATGACTCCTATCGGAAATGAATTCAAACTATTGTACTTACATACATCTCCTTCGAAAAGGTACAACTTCCAACCATATTTAATCAACCCATCTTTCTCCAATTTAATTCCAATTGTTTTGACCCAAATTTGCGGCATCTTAAGTCAATCTTCAGTTCCACTACCTCATTCCCACTCGGTACTCGGCAAAATTATTTCCTCGTTTAACTAATTTCTCGCAAAAGGAAAATCCTTTATATCGAGGAAGCTTGCAACGACCCACACCCAAGGGGGAACTACCTAGAAAATTTGCATATTTTCCATCGCTTCGTACCCCATTGAGTGATGTTATTAGATTTCGATTAGATGAGGGGGTCCAGCATCCTCTTGCTACACCCCGAGTCATGTGGAAATAACATTAAAATGACCTAAAACTCTTTCTTTCGTTCTTCTAATTCTAAATTCAAATTCAAAACAACGCAAAAAAACGAAATATTCTTATCCACCCCTATCCGCCAACATTTGATGGATCCTTTTTCACAACACATCTCTGCAGCAGTCGAGCGTGTTTCTTATTCAAAACGATGCGAAAGGATATCCCATCGCATACACCATGAGAATGGGTTAAAAAAAAGAAAGATGAGAAAAAAAAATTAATGTAACTAAAGGATTGGGTTCGAAGGGTACCAAAAAAAGTTGCAAAAATAAAAAAAAAAAAACCAAAAGGGAACGGTTCAGGACACAAACACACAAAAAAGGCATCTCACCCAAAGTGGATGGAGGTTATTTTTAGAGGGGTTTCCATCCATTCGACAGTGGATTAAACCCTTATCACAGCCAGGAGGGACGACAAAATACGAAATTAACACGCAGTGAGCAGAGGCAAACCCTCCTGCGTCGGTGTCAGTGGTGGTGGTGATGGTGGTTGGTAGCTAACTTCCATCACCGTCTTGTCCCTTCCCCACACAAAAGCGTACGCAAATTTCAGAGAAAACAGACAACAAAAAAAAAAAAAGTGAGAAAAAGACGGGTAGCATTTAAAATCCTTGAAAGGAACCCTTTACCCTTTTATCCTATTTTCGTCGTTGTTTGCAGTGTTCGGCTGTACCATCTTTGCTTTTTCCCATAAAAATTCTCCCTCAACGAATGGCCGGTGGCTGATATACTCAGTGTGCTGCTCAGTGGAAGGGAACACTTTTTTTTTTTCCAAGCCCACCGACCCCTACCTCCATCAACCTTTTTGAGACAACAACGAACAATATCTCACCAACCACCACCACCACTACGATGAGCGTTGCTTCTTCCCATCGTCACCGGATGAGGGAGAATTTGGAAAATTAATGTTGCCCTCCTTAGCTTGTTTCGAAAGTCACCCCCATTCAGTCATTCTTCATACTCCCAATTCAAACTCTAATTCCTTACGGAGGCCACATTTTCTTCAGTGTGCGCCGCCAAGAAATTTCAAAAATCCTCTTTCAGGATCCCCTAATATCCTTCATCGTATCGCAGACATCGAAAGAAAATCCATCTATTCATCTATGCTATATACTTCTCGTACTAATGCCTCTCGCACTTTTGGAACGCCATATATCGTTTCGTCTTTCGTGCGATAGTAGTACACATGACTGTTGTGACATGTGGGTGTACGATAGGGATGAGGAAGGAATTTCATCCTCAATCCATCATTGGTTTTGTCTGAATGGAGGTGGGTGGGTGGTAGGACGGTGTCGGCTTTTCAGTTGAAGTGAAGTTTTGTACGAATTGTAGCATACACTGAGGTAGATACTCCTCACATTTAAAGATGCTTGGCAAAACGTATCACAAATTCAAAGAAGTTTTTTTCAGTGTACAGTTGAGTCAGCATATCCTCTTCACTGTGACAAAAGGCTAGTAGGACGGTTTCTTTCCCCCACCTTAACCACTCCATTCCATTCCATGGTTTTCTTGAAATTGTCTAAAACTTCAGATGGCAGTGTTTCCTTCGAAGTTGTGGATTTGCCATCAGCCGACACACAACCCCAACCTTAATCCTAGTCATCGTGTGCGATCCCACTTTACCTCACCCACAGTTGAGTGCCACCAGCATTTATATGTATACACTTCTCAAGTATCCAACGCTGGAGGCGGTAATGTTCGTTGCTTCTGTTATTGCTGGCTTGTGTGCCCCAAAAGAGTTTTGTCAGTTCGACTTTGTCTCCAACTCGGTTTTTCTGTACATGCGACGGCGATGATGATAACATGCATGGCAGGGAGGACAGGGAGAAGACAAAAACAGGCAAGGCAGGGTAAATGAAGGCGCAAAGGCCTCGTCACTGGCAATGGCTTTAGGTTCCTTTATTTTTTCGTTTCATTTTTATTTTAGGTGGGTGGAGAAGGACATGGATGCGTGGGGGGTGCTTTGTTGCTACTACTGCCTTGGTCTGGTCATATCTCGTGCCATAACCATTTTCTTTCTGGATAACGTTTGCCGCTTTGACAATGTGTGCCTTTTTTTGTGCCGTCATCAGATGGTGGGTGTGGGTAGAGACGGATAACCAGGACTATAGACTAAGGCGCCATATTCAACCCCATTCTTGGAAATTCATTTCATCATCGCAAGAAGAAGCAGTCGCACTGGCATCGTGTACAAGCCTCACCCCAATTCACCCCCACGTGCGCTTTTCTCTGCTGTGCGACTAAGAAAATTATGCGAGTAAAATAAAAATTTAGTCGATAGGATGAGAATCATGCTGAAGGAAGGAAAAGAAAGAAGTCGACCCCCCCTCGCTTGGTTACGGGTTTCTTTTTTTTTGCCCTGTCGTTCTCTTTGGCATTTTGTAGACATGGTTCCCTTAGGGTTGCCAAATGATAGGAGGGGGTGGCAGCGTCGGCGGCAGAAAAACGGTGGCCATAAAAATTCAGCTTCCTTTCCACGCGAATCCTTAGGCGGACAGGACACCCCCTTTTTTGAATCCTTTTTTCCTTGCTTTCGAATTTTTTTTTTTTTTTTTGCCTCAGTAAGGATCCGTCTTCCATCATGATGGAATGGAAAAAAGGTATCTTTCCACCACTAAACGAAAATGGGTTCTCCAGGACACCACTGACTTTCATTAATTTCAAATGCTCAGCCTTCGTTCTCTACCTTCTTTTCCACCTACTCATGCTGCTCCTCCGACAGGATATTCAACGTTCCGGTTCCACTTCTTCTTATATTTTCCTCCTCTTTTTGTTATTTTTATGTTTTTCGTTTCTGTTGAGTGTGGGAGTGGTTAGTGCGATTCGTTGCTTTCAACGTTAAAGTCAAACTTCGTCCTCGCTACATTTTTATCCCTCACATAGTGGGAGGCAAGGGTGGAAGAAAAAAAAAGTAGGAAAAAAAAAAACAAGGAATTCATTGTTCCTGTCCGCGTGCATTTTTTGAAGTGCCCCCTTTTGTACAGCAGAGTAGAGCAGAGCACCACTGGTGCCCGGTAATCGTTCTCAATTCCTTGAAATATTTTCTTTTTCTTTTCGATTTGGTACTAGAAGGGAATGCTGAGGGGCAGTTGTGCTCGTCAAAATCAGCGGTTGTATTGTCTAAACGATGCCCGCAGTTCTATTCAGGTTTTCAGTTTAGAATTTTTTTTCCTTCCCTGTTCTGGCGATGAGAGAAGAGCGTTTGATGGGTTTCTATTAATGGTCGAAGGAGGTGAAATGAGAGGTGTGTGTAGGTGGCCTACGGATGGACTTTCAAGGCTTTAATTAAAGATATATATATATTTTTTTTTTCTCTCTTTCGAAATGATTTTACGTCGCAGACGTAAACGGGAGGTATTTGCCCTAGTTTGCGTATTTAAACCCATTTCAATCGTAAAAAGAAGCCGTAAAGGCTTTGAAAATGAATGGTTATTTAAGATTTAGACTTTGATGTACCCTTCAGATAATGTCATTTGGGTGTGCTCTCTTCGAATGTAATTTCCAGAATCGAAGAAGAAAGAATTTCATCAGAAACTTGTCCCATTCTCTTGCAACAAACAACATGAATTTAATTGATAGATATTAACGACTCCTATCAGATTTATGAGCAGGTTTCTATAACAATTTACATAACCTTAAATATGTTATCATTGATCACAAAACATTTGATTAGTACTAACTTAGAATTGCAGAAAGTTCGTATAATGAGGCTCATTTTTCAATGCTTATTTAATTCTGACATTCGTAATTCTATGTACCAAATAAAATTTTAATATGGTACTAAACATTAATTTTGTAATAATTTAGTGCGTAGGTGTCACGCAGGTATGTGAGGTGGCTCATTTTTCCAGTTTTTGTTAATTTTTTTTTTAAAACTTATATATTCTGGATTTTCGTAAGTCGAAGTAATAAACAACACTTAAAACTTGTAGATGCAAAACGTTCAGAAAAAAGGAACCGTATACTTGGCAAAATTTGTAATTCAATTTCCACGTTATTAGTACTAAAACAAAATTTTAAAATAACTTAGTGCAAAACTAAGGGCTTATGAGGTTGTTTATTGGTCGTATATATGTATATACTACATAATACTCAAAACGTGCACTAAATATTTACAGAAAACTTTACATAATAAATTTCCATTAATAAAGTTATTTGTACTAATTTAGTCGCAATGTATTATAGATCTATTCGGTCAATAATATTGTCTATTTATTTATTTAATTTTTTAACCTACCATACTACTCGTATGTATTTACAGATTATGTAAGTTTGATTAATTCTGTAAAATAAAATTTTTACATTACAAAAAAAAATTAAAAGTGGAAGAAGAAAATTTCTTTTTTTAGAGGATATACTTAAAAAAAAGAGTGATTAGAAAAAAATAAAGAAAGAGTAATGTTAGTAATATTATGAATAAGTAAAACCAATTAGCGAAATAAGAGTAAAAGTTACTCTACTTGCAGTCCAATCAAGAGAGCTAGATAAATCATTGAAATCACGAAGATATCTTGGATAGGTTCATTTTGACCATACGTTATTTTACGCCTATTGGCTGTGAAAAAATCTCTTTCGCAAAGATACCTTTCAGGTGGATAAAAGTTAAGATTCCTTAACAACTCGGATGAGTTACCACAAGCAATGTCTCTAATAAACATAACGCTTTGAACTTTCCTTCGAGAAGAAAGCGTTTGCAAACCAAGCAGTAATCATCGAGCTTTCCAGTTGGGTAAATCATCAGGCTAATTTCATTTTCTTATTGCAAACCTGGAAAAGTTGTCTGTACCCTCTCAATTCTGTTTATATGTACCTCATATTCTAGTTTAGTACAATTTTAGTACTAAAACACAAATTTTAACTTACATTGTACAAAGCTAAGAGTTTATGAAGCGGTTCTTTTTATGTCTCATTTAATCTTAACATTCGTATGTAAGTCTATGTGCTAAAATAACACGTAACACAAATATTCAGAAAAAACGTTATATTGTACTATTTTAGTACTTAATTGCAGGTAACATTTTAAATTCAGGTTCATTATTATTATGAAATTGAAATGGTTATTAATAGTATGTATGTATATCATTAGTACTAATTTAAAACTAAAAAATTGGTGTATACAAAAATACACATTAAGATAGCAGAGGAATAATTTAGTACTTATGCAGACTATATGAATCAGATTCTGTAGGTTGCAATACTACAAAGACTCAGAGACAAATCCTGAATTTATAAATGCAATAGACATGACTGCAGTGATACTGAATTGGTAATGCTTTAAATTGAACAATATCAATATTTAATGAATTTAATGTGACAATTACTATGTAATTACATTTACAATTATGCCATATTTCAATATTATTAAAGTTTCCGAAACAGCATTACAGCCAAAAGTAGGTACTGCCTTCATGAACTTACGTAATCCAGGAATAAACAGACTAAGAAATTAACAGACTGATACTTTGGACCATTAGTAGAATTTCTAGTCTTTCTCCTTGAGCTTCAAGTTTAGCGGAGGTAATAAATTCAAAGGTCAAGATACTGTCAGACACGCAGTATTTTATCTTGAGTCAAGTTCAGCATTCGTGGCTCATTCCCTCACAACATCCTTCATTTCATTTTTCTATTTCATCCTAATTTTGACTATAAACGCAATCCAAAATTTAAAATTATGCTCCCCATTCCAAAACTAATCTCTAATACCCACGCACGGTCATAGGCACTTCGCCTCCATGCGTAGCACATCATTCTACCTATACTTAATTGTCAAGTAGTCTGCAAGCAGTCATACAAAAATTAAAGGAAAAACAGGATACTATAAAAAAAAAACACTTTAGTGTCTGTGAATCCATTACCGGCACTGTTAACCCATCCAACCCAACCACCCGCATACCAATGGCTCCTAGGGGAAAGACAAAAACCATATACACATTCGAACAAAAAAACCCAGCAACCCCCAATGCAATCACCCACTACCCCCACCATCAGTCCAACCAAAAGCCTGAGAGAGAACGCGCTTGTTCGCTCATGGAAGAAAAAACAAATTATATTCTAACTGCAAAAGAAACGTAAAACGAGGTCAAATCACATTCATCGGCGTGTACTTCAAAACTGAAATATACCATGTAGTCTATATCATAAATAAATAAACAGAGACACACCCCCGGCTACCCCCCGAACAAGGAAAAAAAATGAAAATTGCGCGGAAAACCACTGTGTCATATGACACAAGAAGACCGCAAAAATGAAATGTGATTTTAATTTCGTTTAGGGGAGAAAATACACAGAGAAAGAGAGCGACGAGAAACAATCATAGGAATCAGCTGTTTAGATAGAAAATAGGGGGATGAAACGTCATAAAAACTTAGCAAAAAGTACCAAAACGATGATGGATATTTTGCAACCAATGTTATACGGCATCTGCATTTGATCCTTGCATGAGAGCAAGTAATAGGTAATCGTTTCAAATTGAGAGATGAAATCAGTTTTATTTTCACCCACGTGTCACATGACATCATATAAAATCCAGTCAAGAAAAAATTACAATTGAACGAAGGTGGGTGGGGGCGTAAAAGAAAATCAAAACACTCCACTTTGCATGACTTAATTTGCATAGCACGTTGTTTCAGATATCTTTGCTCTCTCGCAATCTCCCTCTCTCTTTTCAGGTCTCATTCTTTCTCTCAAAGATTCCACTACCTACGAGACAAAGAGAGAATCTCTCATTACTCTCCACATCTCGCAAAAAGGATAGTAATTGAACAAATAAATGCAATTTATAAGCATACCAGTAGAATGTTCGTGTACATGGATTTTCACTATACACACACTGGTGGTGAAAACTGCTTTGAAGTCCTTTTTTGAGACTCTCGCATGTTTGTTATTGTTTCTTCTTACTCACATTCACAGGCGGCTGTGTGTTGCTATCCTTTTTGTCGAGTTTTTCAAAAACTTTTAATACAATGTAAATTTTTTTTTCATACTTCTGCACTTGAAAGAAAGTGGTTGGTTTGAGTTGAGTGTATGTGTTTGAAAGTATTATGCTGCTGGCATGGTTTGATGTGTGTGTTGTGCTATTCAACAGGTTGACGTTGTTGTTGTTGGTAGTTGTCGAAGTCCTTATTATTTGTTTTTTTCCTGTGCTTTCTTTCCGTAAGGATAATCGGGTAATTTACGTTTCCTTCGATTTTTCTGTACATCCATTTTGTCTTGTTTGTGTGAAGTTGATTACGTGTGTGTAGTTTATGGGAAAACAACTTCACCCATAGAGCGGGTGGGTGGATAGATGGAAGAGGTGAAGACGCTAATCATAAATTCATGATAAAAAAAGGTATTATAATGATGATAAAATGTTTGAAAAAGTCAGTGTGGCTACTTGGTGTTATGGAAAGGGTGGGAATTATATTTCATTAAAAATGTTAAGTAATAATATGGACCGTATTTGTAATTGCTATGCTATGAAGAATGCAATATCGAAAGACACGTGGAAGGTTATCCATCGATCATTTTGTAACACGTGCATGATGTACTTTCGGAAAACTTTTGAAAACTGAGCCTTATTTAAATATTCGTATGATTTTTGGCCAGCTGTGACACTTCATCATGTAGTCCGAAGAAGTTAATAATATGTAAATATGTACGTACATACATATATACATATGTATGTATATATCAGAATCGATTACCGATTACATGATTTCAGAATGTAATCTATTACTTTACTTTACTTTTGATGGTGCTACAGTTCGGGGTAAACCGGTTTGATTTCTGCGTTGATGTCGTTGGCGGAATTTTAGAGCCTAGGTAGACGAATTCCTTCACTACCTCGAAGTTATAATTCTCCGTCGTAACGATTTGGCCAAGATAGAGTGTCACCTTGTCTAAAACCTCTGGTGGTGTTGAAGGTTTAGGTGGTTTATTTTCCGACTTTGATGGCGCAGCGCTCTTTCTCTATCGTCATCCTACATAAGGGAATGAGTTTTGGAGGTATACCAAAACTAAACATGGCGCGAAATACGAGTAGCCTATTCACACTTTTATACACTGCTTTGAAATCGAGGAATAGATGGTAGGTATCGATACGAAATTCTTGTGTCTTCTCCAGAATTTGGCGTCGAATGAGGATTTGGTCGATTGTTGAATTTTCGAGCCTAAAACTGCAGTGTTAATTCAAAACCAGATAGCCGACATATGGCTTCAGGCGTTTCAACATTGCACCAAATAGGATCTATGCTTACGCATCTATAATTGGCATAAGACGGTCACCTTTTTTTATGAATTGGGCAGGTGGTGCTAAAGTTTGACCATATGTTACAGACGAGTTGGTGCAAGTACTCTATTGCATTTCATATATTGCGATTACCTTTTATAATCTGTAATCCTTATAATTCAACTTACAATCTCATGAGAGTTCGCTAAATGAATGTTAGCGAAACAAAATTACAAGACCTTACTGCTATAAACAAATTAATAATCACATTAATTACTGATTACCTGTAATCAACACATTAATTACTAAGTAATTGCAATCACAATATAATCAAATATATTTTAGTCAAATGTGATTTTAGTTACCAAGAAATTCGATTCATTATTTGAGTAATAGATTTTGCCCAACTTTTGCATTCGCAACGATTCTTTTGCTTCGATAATAGCGATACGAAAGTCACAGTAGCTATCGTCATCTAAGGTAAACCAAGGTCTTAATTGGAGGACAAAATATGGACTCTCGACAAAATCCAAACAGTTAAAATTGTCTCCGAGACTGTTAAAAAAAAGTAGGTATACTGAATTCAATATTTTATCATTACTATTCACTTCAGTGCAACCGCAGAATTTTGCTTTAGCGATAAAATCGCTTTTTTTACTCAGAGGTATGTACTCGTACACCCCCACACCTTTTTGAAGTAAATAATACGTGGTTAAAATTTCATGATGATCGGTTGAAGGGTTTAACAGTCCATAGGGAAGGGTTTAACAGTCCATAGGGAACATACATACATACAGAGTTTCAGTTTTAGAGAAAGCAGGCACTCTCAATGGCTTCCTGTTAACAGATTTGTAGCCAAACATACTCGTATACTCGTACATTCACGTGTGCGCTATTGATTGCAATACTATGCGATTGTTTCTGATTTTTGATTGCAAAAGCTTACATTCATGCTTACTACGCCGGATCTAGGAACCACAGATTAATGATAAATATCTCAAGTTCTCCGACAATTGACGCACTAATCAGAAAATTAAATTATCATATATTGAAATCGGTGTAGCCATTTTGAAGTTAGATGCTTGCAAATTAAAATGAAATGTGTTTTAAAACACATAAAAGGGTAGGTAATCATAAAAAGGGTTATGGATCCTAAGTTTACATCTGTTAGGTTCTTCTCTTTATGACAAATTGATTGATATATGTATATTATGTTTCTATAGAGGGCAACCACAAAATATGAGTTCTAAAATATAGATATATGTACATATGCATATATGTAAATATGTATGTATGTACATAGTTAGACAAAAGATTCGTTGACATAGCGATAACACACTATTCATTCAGGAATAGCAATTGCAGTTGTCACCACGCTCAATGTGGTGCACGTTAAACTGGAGGGGAAGATTCGTAATAGAAACGAGCCTCAAGACTTGATTGGTGGCCCACCACACGATTGTGGATTTATGGATCTTCTACTAACAGCTATTAATCCTACATTTTGTCACCGCAGTTGAAAATATTGATAAGTTCTTTTTCTGCGATGCACAATAAGCTTCGATTTTCGTATGCCCACAATACAAGTGGGTAGGTATGTTCTGTAAGGTTCCTGGTTCAACTGAAAGTAATTTTTCATTACTTGAAGTCTACTAAAAACGAGGATAAAGTTTAAATCTACACTAAGTGTATGGTCTGAACAAAATCAAAAACAAAAATCTTACTACCGTTCAACTGCATCGACACATTTTTTCATCACCCAATTATTTTTCTTGTTATTCATTGAACCGTTTTTATTCGAATTTTCAAATTAACACCGCCATCTCTATGGCATGCTTATAGCGCATAAGTATTCTACAACAATTAGAGCCTTGCTCTTCATTTTTGGCAGGATATTACTATACCCACGCAATATGTATTAACGCGAAACAACACACCTAGCACAGCATGTGGTGGTTACGCTAAATCGTTTTGCCGCATACCTAACTGGACTTAGTTCAAACATCTGTCCTGTAAAAAAGCGGCTTTCTATGAAAAAAAGGACAGAAAAAAGAAAAGAACACGACGCTGGTATTTCTATCGACCCCTTTTTTAGTCATCTCTGATTAAAGCCACACAACGAGTTGGAAAAGGACGAGGCCTAGGACTACGACTAACCCCGGACTCGCATCAGTTAATTGCTTCTTTTTTATTTTTTTCTGCCCCCTTCCCAAAACTACCAGATTCTCCGAGGCACAAAGGGATGGAGAATGTAGAAAGTGTGTCCTTATAATTTTCTCGATTTTTTTTCCCCTGTCCGCTTGTGCTACCGTTTTCAGGTCTTGTGTTTCATTTCATCATCATCATCATCGTCAACTTCTCCACCCAAAAAGTTGGTTTGGTTCCCGCTCCTTGCCGGGAAATGAAAATAGAACGCGGGCGGTTTGATGTGATGGTTTGAGGAGGATTTGAGGGGGTTCTGAAAGTAATTTGCGATGTGAGTGAAAATGAAGGCAGCGGACGAAAAAAGAAAAAAAAAAAAAACAACAAACAAACAAACACCCACCATGCACACGTCCGCCACCCGCACGATGGAGCCGCGTTGCTTAGGAGTTGGGCGCCATTGGTTTTTGCTATAAGGCAACTCACCCTTACCCCACCCACCACGTGGCCTTTGTTCTCGTCTACGAAAAAGATACGACGACGACAACGAAAAACAGAGCCCTCCGTCGAATGAGTTCTGAGTTCATACGTCAACGTCGTCGTCGTCGTCAGCGTACCACAACCCCCATACTCTGTACACCCCCATTACGATCTAACCAACCCATAGTATAGTAATGGTAAACGCTTACTCTGTTCTCTTGGTACACACATGGCTATCCAAAAAATGCTGGAAAAAATTGCTGCTCGCTCGATCCGAAAGTCATCAGCACCACTCTCTAGGAGTGTGTCAACCCTCCACAGAGCGCGGGGGGTGAACCACTTCGCTTGAGATAATATAAAGCTGTTTCTATCCTTGTCCTCCATCCGAAAAAAAAAAAAAAAAAAATAGAAAGAAAGCAAAATGTGGAAAGGACACGGGATACTCAACAACAACTGACACTCCCACCCTTGTGTGCCATAGTCATCAGAATTATAGTCCTTCGGTACCCCTCCAGCCTTCTACGAAGATATGGACTACAAAAAAAAGGAAAAAATAAAATAAAATTGTTCTACCAAAGAAGGACTCACCCTTTGGGGTTTTTTTTTTGCTCTTTGAGTGGTGCGATGTGTGTATGTATGTCATTGTCATCCCTCATCTATTCTAGTCAGTTCGAGTTCCGTTCGTTTCATGTCGTTGCTTCTTCTGAGAAGCAAGAAGGAAAAAAAAAAATAAATAAAAATTCCTTTTTGGGCCAACCAACGGAGATAACGGGTAAAAAGCGGACGGAATTATGTTGTGGAATCGCTTCTCACCCTTCCTCCAACCACCCAGTACAAAGCTTACCAATTCCAACCGTAAGGAAATACTCGGTCTTTGGATAAACCTACTATGGTTACTTCTACTATCATGGGGGCATATGTGTGTATGTCTAGAGTGAGGGTACGGGCTTGGCCTACGTAAAAACTTCGAGGACATGTGCTCGAAGGTCTGCATTCAACCACCCCATATGTCACCACCATCACCATCGTTACCAACACCACCACCATCGACGACGCCGCTGTCGTCCTCGTTCATCCTTGTGCCAGCACACTGTTGGGCGCCTTTTTTTTCCCGAAACCAATCGACGAGGGTGCCACACGATGAGTGTGGGATGGTTTAACGGGGCGGCAGCGGAAGGATGAATTTTTATGTTGGTCGCTCTGTCGAAAAATGATATAATGTATGTACCCTACACACAGTACTACAGCCATCCGTTAGTTGGCATTGATGGTTACTCATTTTCCTCTTGATTCGGGTGAGTGTAGGTAGCGGGCGTACATACAAGAGCAAGTTATGCTTCTTTGGTTGAAGGATGATTCTTCTTTATTCCGTTTGTTCGGTGATGGGGGACTTCTCTTTTAGGAACTCTCACTGGCAGGATATCATATTTTCCGTGCTTCAATGCGATTTTCTTTTAGTCTCTGCGGGGGTTATATAGTAGTACAAGAACCCCTGCGTAATAATCACAAGAGGGGCTGAGGCGTGGGTAGGCGTATAATTTAGGTTTCATCGATGCGATTTCGATTTGGTGCGGAATGCTTGGCGAAATGGAATTAGGATTGGACGTCATGGTGCTATGTCGCAATAAGGATTTCGTGGGAAGTTTTGTCATGACAGCTAGTTTCAATGGGGTGACAGGGAAGATACAGATTTTGCCTAATTTTGGCATCTTTTACGTCGTTTGTATGTACGTTACAGTTATACTATTTCGGGTATTGCGAAGATGGAAGTCATCCTGTGCCTTTTTTTTATTAAACTTTCAAGTTGATTTCCTGGATGATCCCCAGAAGGGAAGTTAGATTCAAACCCTACATGCTTTTTTTGTCAACTCCAGCCCTAAAGACAACTTAAATTGTAGGTCTGTGAATAGCTCTTTGAAGAATATCTTATTATGAAATGCATCTTCAGCATGTACTTTATTGTACCAAATGTCTTAATTTTTAAGCCCACTGGTCTAATTTTTTTTTCTTATGTGTCGCTTCATCCATTAGTGTGGTTTTTTTTCCAACCGTGTAACTCTATCCCTAGACCTCTTTCCCGTTCACCAACTTTTTGGCAAACCACTGTATTACATCGCTCCGCACAGCGTAAACAAGAACAAAATCAGAACTTGGCTCACATCCTTTGCAAACAGAGAGCAAAAAAATAAAAATAAATAAAATTAAAACAAAAACCAAGGCACATGTTCTTTTTGTATCCCGACAGAGATATCCGCAATGGCGCCAAAAGACAGATTCCGGTGATCCCTTTCATCGTGTAATTTGCCTCAACCTTAGTATACGTGTATCTCTACATGTATATGGCCCTTTAGCATAAGCCTATATCACCACTACCAGCATCATCATCACCATCATCTACAATCCGACGAATAAAAATTTGTGGGATGCGAAAATAAATTTATTCATTCGTCCTTGACACAAATTAACCAACAACACGAAAAGAGCACAAACAAAACAATAACAACACAACACCAATATGAGGAACATTGATAAAAACCAAAAAAGTCGAAATTCGGTAGCCTAGGGAGGTAAATGTTTGGTTTGGTTAAAACTCAACTGGAGATGATTCCAAGTTTGTAAGGGCGGATAAACGTGCCTCTTAGTAATGATGGATATTACGAGTACATTTCGCTGTAAGAGAGAGTGTCTCGATTATGTAGGTGGGATTTTTTTCTTTCGCCGGCGATGATTTCATTTGTACACATAGATTGGTAATTGGCAATAGAATTGAAATCAAAGAGAATCATTTCGGACTCGTTTCGAGCGGCCAGTTAGTACAGGTGCACTGAAGGCCTTGTTTCTTTTTTCTCAAAAAAAAAAGAATTCTGTTAAAAATTATTTCCATAATTTTCTAAAATTTAGTATGCCATGATCTTGCATATGTCAAATAGCCATAATCAATTTTCAAAAACCGGTCAATAAGGAAATTACCGTTGTACGTATTGTTTGGTTAAAATCTGGTAGGTCATCTGTTGATATATGTACATATGTTCACGTAACTCAAATATCAAATATGAACAAAATCATTGAAGCCGTTTTCGAGAAAATCAATTTTTTTTCAAAATTGGACACTAGTAAAGTACCGTTAACTTAGGGGTTAGAATGAAAATTCCTATTTCGTATCGATTTGTGAGACTATAGTTTTCAAAAAAACCCGTACAGCCGTTTAGGCTGCAGTCATCCATATATACAGAAAGACAGAATTGAGTGCACCACTTTTTTAAGATTCTCTATTACAGTAATGTCAAGTTTGATTGAAATCTCGAAATCGAACATTTTCAGAAAACCAATATTTGCCCTTACAGGTGCAAGTAAAAATGTACGAAATGTTATAATTTGCAGAGGGTCCTGTTTTTGTTTGTACCTTTCCATTCTGAATTTAACAAGGTTTGGATGTGGATGTAGGATTAAAAGTTCGGTAATCAGCACTAGTGGCTGTGAGACGTCAACATATTTAATTATTTGCATATTTTTTACCAACCTGTGGTTCTTAGTAAAAGAAGATGTCAAAAACTGGCACTTAGCGAAATACAGGTAGTTGAAGAATCTTCTGATTTGAAACTGCCTGGATACTCGTATAACTTAGTGTCATTATTCTTTCCCCATCGTGACCTCGCTATTTACGTCCGTCACTCCGGAATTTAATTTAAAATTTTCAAATGGCTAAAATTCACCATCCGTAAGCAATTAATTCACTACTGTTTTATTTACAGAAGCCCTAGTGCGGACAGCAACTCAACTTTGAACGAAATTGAGACGCTGTCCGATTATATTACTCGAATTGTCTCCCTATATCCTCATACTGAAAAAGTCATTGCGGACGATTTCAATATATATGTACAATTCGAAGGAAGGAATGTTGAACTTTTCGCTGACGTAAATAATTTGACTCAGCTTTTAAATTAGCCTCTGGACTTGTTTCTTACTTTGCATCCTGATAAATACACCATTGCCCTTGGTAGGTAGAGCTTAATTTATTATTGTAATGTAATTTACTTATATTTCAATAAAGTTATAATAATAATAAAAAATACACCATTGATGTTTAGCGACTCTAGGCCGGTCCGACCATAATATCTTATCAGCTAAATTCTCGTACTCGGCCACTCAGTTAAATAAAAAACTCCTAAAAGAAAAGTATGGCAATACGAGAAAGCCAACTTTGGCGGCCTTAATAGCTTCTTTAGGAGTTTTAACTGGTCGCTATGCTTCTTCGATAGCGACGTGGATGCTGCTGCGAGCTCCTTAGACAAAATCAAACTGCTTGCTGTTCACTTTGCTGCGAATTCCACGCTGCCAGGTAATGCTTTGTGTCCGCCTGTTCTTGAGAGCGTTGAATTTTCTATGGGACAAGTCCACTTTCGCACTCGTACAGTTGCAGGAGTACTCTAAGGTCGTAACATACACAAATTCGCTGGTCCAGATGGTATCTCCCCCATACTTCTGAAGAGTTGTTCTTCCACGCTTACAAAACCTCTGCGTAAGCTTTTCTGTTTATGCTATTCTTCAGGGCTCTTTCCGAGTAGATGAAAAATAGCATTTGTCCAGCCCGTCCCTAAAAAAGGCGAATGGGTACAGTCGGTCATTCGATAGGGAACTTCCTCCCTATTGCATTTACGTCCCTTCTTTCCAAGGTCATGGAAACGTTGATAAATCGTCAGTTTATGAAATATCTTGATTCACGAAAACTCTTCAGTGACCTGCAGTATGGTTTTCGTCAGGCCAACAGATGATTTGATGGTATATCGCACCGAGAAGTGGAAGTCATTTCTTGTCTGCAACTTCTAATCCAATAATCAAATGGGGTTTAACCAACAGAGTGGAATTTAATGCTTCCAAAACACAATGCTGTCTTCTGTCTTCTATCTCTCAAGCGAAAGAAAAACTCTCAACCATTCAATTTTTTTTTACGCTGGGAGGTGGTGATCTTCAAAAGACGAAACTGAGCCCGTACTCAGTAACAGTGTGGGATTTTTACCCACTAACCCTTCTTCCTTCTTCCCGTTTTCCCAACGTTACCACCGTCTTGGCATTTCATCGCAGGGCGGGGAGAAGCCAGCCTTCCACTTATTGCACCTAGTCGTTAAACCAATCAGCAATTTGTCTTTCATATCTTAAGGTGTTTATGATAAGTATTCATCTGCGAAAGATTAAATTTCATTTTACGAGTAGCTTATTGTATTATATTTTTATTTATTTATTTTTTTTTTATTCTAGATTACTAGTATTTAATAGTTCCGACATTTCTGAGTTGACGTGATTGGAAGTCTAAGTTTGTGTCTATTAGCTACTTTTTTGACTTCATCTTCAATCATTTCAATTTCTAGATCTCTATGCAGATCACTGTTTCGTATTTTGAAATGTTTGTATTTTCTGTAAATTGGTTTTGCATGTGCTTGCCCATAGCTGGGGCCCGTAGGTCCATCCTGGTTTTAGAATTTGCTTATAAAGCAGTAATTTATTGTACTCGTAATTGGACAAACAAGAGTATTTCCCTATAAGCCAAAACATTTTACCGTAGCGCATTTTCAGTTCTTCTCTTTTTTTCTTTACATGTGCTTTTCAGCGCAGTTTTGCATCCAGTTTCATGCCTAGATCTTTGGCTGTGTTTGCGTAATCTACTTCATTATCATTTATTATTACTGGGATGTGCGAAACATTTTTATTTGTATAGTTGATATGGACCGACTTTAGGTCATTTAATTTAATCTGCCATTTTTTGGTCCATTTTCACTGCCTTTCATTTTCGGCGTTACTTCGACAGTTTCTCCCATAGCAAGGGTAGCAGTATTCATATCATCTGCAAATGTTACCACAGTTGTTTCATCACTAAATGGCAAGTCGCTGGTAAATAAGAGATATAATACAGGGCCTAGCACACTGCCTTGTGGAACACCAGCTTCTATTTTTCTCAATGTGGAGTAGTCATCTCCTTGTTTGATTCTAAAAAATTGCTGTAATATATATAACACTCTAGGATTTCTGAGTATTGCTTTGACAGATGCTTTTACAATTATGTATCACTTCGTTGTGCCATACTTTATCGAAAGCTTGAGCTATATCGCGAAATATAGTAGAGCATATCTTTTATCCTTCAAATGCTTTTTCGATTTTATCAGTTATTCTATGCAAATTGATGGTTTTGGGATTAGCGATTTTTCTTCGATTATTTTATGCAGACGTTTAATCAACATCTTTTCAGATAGTTTCGACAACATAGGCAGAATCGATTTGGGGCGGTAGGAGATGACTTCACTAGGTGGTTTCCCTGGTTTTGGTATCATAATTACCTCCGCGACTTTCCATATCCTAGATACTCGTACATATCATTTATAATCTGTGCTAGTTTCTTTAAGCCTTGTTTTGGCCGTTATCGGTTGAATATGTCTCTCCTCTTCGCACAATTCTCCCTTTTCTTGACAGTCTTTATCTTAATATGGTTGGAAGACGCCTTCGAGATACTCAGAAAATAAATTCGCTTTTTCTTGGTTGTTTTTACCCAGTTACCTTCTCTGTTTTTAATTGGTGGAATGTGTACAATTGGCCTTTTATTTTTTTTTATTGCCCTCCTTTTTTTTATTGTACCTCTTACCAGGTGGTAAGGTATTTTTTAAACTACTCATTTTTAAATTCTCTTATCGATCTTTTCTAGCTCTTCTCTTTTTGTCACAAATTACTTTTGGATATGGGTTCTGTTGGATTTTAGTTTTAGTTATAGATGTTGCAGCCCATGCAGCTTTTTGGATATTAACTGTAAATATCTGAACAGCCTTTTGTAATTGATCTTCTCTTTCAATTGCTTCTGAGAGCTAATAATATCCTCTAGATTCTGTCTGAAGTAGTTCAAATCAGTCAGCTTATTAACTAGTTTTGGGCGGTTGTCATTGTTAGAGATTTTATAGCCACGTGTTAAAAGTATTGTGGAATGATCTGAGTCAAGATCTGGTCCTTCTTCTACTTTTATAGTATTTGACGAGATATTCTTTGTAACGAAAAAGTCGACAAGATCTGGGGTTTTCTTCCTATTTGCTTCGAATTTCTTTTATTACTTCATACAATTCTCTTTCTCTCGTCTTTGTCAATTTAGATCCGCAATACTTGTTTTTGCCATTAAAATCTTCACCTGCGATAAATCGATTGCGGAATGTGCGGAAGAGACCTAAAAAGTCATTTTTCTTAAGACTATAGCTGGGAGAACAGTAAATTGATGCAACTGATATTATTTGTCCACTTTTCGATTTTATACTTATAGATATTCCTTGTATCGCACATGATTGGAATTTGGTTTCTATATGGTGATCGATCGTATTCTTTACTGTTACTGCAGCTCCGCATTTTGCCGAATTATGAGGGCGTGGGGAGTGATATAATTCGTACCCTCGCAGTTTGAAGTTTGTTTTGAATTTAAAGTGCGTCTCTGAGACAAGGCATATATCTATTTTGTTCATGTCGAGAACTAGTTGAATTTCTTCTTTACGATTCTCGATTCCTGGATTTTTATATTATCCATCATGTTTGTCTCTTTTGTGCAGCCTTTTTATTGCTGCTTATTCTCTCAAGGATCGAGATTTTTTCTAGTATAGCTTTACTGCTTTTTTCCATGCTTTCCATTCTATTTAGAATTTTTTGCATGAAGGTTTCCATGTTAGCATTTGATTTTGTTTTTGTTGTAGCTATTGGTTTTTCAATTTTTTTTTATGCAGCCTGTGCATATGTCAATTCTGTACCCGCTCCTGTTTTTGGTTTTAGACTTTTTTGATAATTTTTTGGACTTTGGGTACTTCTTTTGGCGTTCTCGTACTTACCGAAAGACTTGCCATTCTCGGTATGTGTATTAATAGTCACATGAAACGATCACATATTCGAGGTCGCTAAAAATTCTGCAAAATGTCTAATATTCCATAAACGGTGCAAGAAATATTTTAAACCGTCTGATCTGGCCTCAATTTATAAGGCAATCAGCCCAAAACTAGAATATAATGTCCACATCTGGTCCCAAGACTGTTCTGCACATTCTAGAGAGGGTATAGAATCGCGCGTTGAAATTTTTAAGTAATAGATACATTGCGAATCCCATACATTTTATCGCTTTTTTTTTTGTTGTTATAGAAAATGCTCCAACGAAAAGACAGTTACATTCCTCCCCTTCAAAATTTTACGCGCAATATGCGCCATGCTTCGAATGCACATCAGTTCACTTAAGTCCAATTTTTGGTCATACTGACAAATATAGAATGATCTACCAGGCTCTAAATATCCTACACTTCAAACATTTAAAACCAACGTGCACCGGCATCTCGTCTGTTCCACATTCCCCTAATGAAAGAAAATCTTCAAGGCTATTGGGGAAGGCTCCGTTAAAGACGTCGCATGAATTTGCTGCCAAATTGATGTTTTCAAATGACTAAATAAATATGTTTTTAATCTTTGTAAATACAATAAAGTTCAAAAATGTTCTTCAATAATTCTCCTTCTATACTCTAAACCTTTTTTTACAAAATGTGTAGAGCTTTTTTCAATATGATCAATTTAGTGTTGCGTACATCTGTTTACCATACCACCCTTCTTACCTCCTTTAACACTGGACAAGCACATATCATATAAATGCCTCCTCTCTCTCCCACGTATTGCAAAGTGAACACTCTGTGAGGAATGTAGTTTATTTGCACCATCTGTCCTCTTGCATTGAAAAACACCGAAATGGAGTCCACTCCACGCTCATGATTTTTCGAAAATAGTTTTTGGCTCGATGGCTATTTTCGAGGCGATTATAATGACTTCGAATGTATCTACGTTTTGTAGCAACAAATACAGCTTGCGTTTCCACGTTGAGATATTTTCGAAAGACAGATCACCTGTGCAGTTGCAAAGTCCAGCCATTTTTTCATCCATTACTACTCATGACAATATCTATAGAATATAATACATATAAAGCCTAAACTTCGTTACATAGAGAGGAGACAATCCTGTTTCGGCATACAATATGTAGTTTGGTGTGTTCTGGGGCAGTCTAAAAAGTCTTTTTGAAAAATGTTTAACAATTTTTCTACGGAGTTCGACTCCAAAAAGTACCAGGACTTTGCTTCATAGCACGAAAGGACCTCATACTTCGCACTTGGCGTGATGAAACATTACTTATACAATTACTCCACGTTGTGTTCATTTCGTTTGTTTCTCTGCCAAATACTTTTCCAAGTTAAATATCAGTATATTACATATTTATATTGCCTCACAGTTTTTATTTCTTGGCCGTTGTAGAACATCCTTTCATTTCTCGTATCGGCCGTAGCCTCTTCGAAAAATCTTCATTTATCATTAATTGCATTGATTCTTCTGACTCTGCCAGAATAACGATATAATCAGGATACATTAATACCTTTATCTGAAGTCCTGCGAAGGTGATTCTTGCTGGCAGAATGTTGGACAAATCCTCAATGAAAAGACGAACATATTCGTATTTGGCCTGATTCCGCACTCTAGTTTAAGCCCACCAAAAAGTCTCGAATATCTCGAATTATGATTACATACTCGTACATGCTCTACGAGTATATCACATTAACAAATTTTTAAGGCATTTCAATCATAGTGTTGAAAGTTGCCTTAAAGTCTACAAAACAAACATTTTTTTATTTCTTTCGATATAAGAATGTGCAACATTCAAATATCTGGGATCTATGATCAATAGCGAAGCAACTTGTGATGATGACATCAATCATCGCGTAAGCGTAGGGTGGATGAAGTGGCGGGAAAACTCCGCTATCTTCTGTGATCGAAAAATGCCCCCTAAGCTGAAAGGAAGAATCTCTACACCGCAGTTGTACGTCCGGCGCTCACATACGATTCACAATGCTGGACAATGTACAACAAAAAGTATGAAGGATGAAGATGCTTTGCATAACAGCAGGAGTAACAAAGCTTGATAGAATAAGAAGTTCAAAGATTCGAGGAAGCCTTCATGTAAAAGAACCCATCACAAGCAAGATAGAGAACGAACGGTTTTGTTGGTATTGTTATGTTCAAAGGAGAGATCCTTCGAACCCCATCAAAAACGCAATATCAATCAATGTTCCTACACAATAGCGCAAAAAAGGCAGACAAAAAAACAAATGGATCACACAAATGCAAAAACATCAGCATTCGATTGGCCTTAGTGACGAAGTGATCCGAAACCGGGAAGCCTGCCGGTACTTCCTGAGGTCAAACCGGCAAACCCCACAGGCGGACCAGTAGGGATGCAGTAAAGTGGGAGGGTTGTGATCCTCTACAGTCGAGTAGCCCGATTGGAATCCCACTTGAAATTCGCCAAGTTTACTTGTATTCTTTCTTTTAAGCGTGCTTGTAGGATCACTGTGCAAATCTTCATTACGGAGTTTAGAAATTCAATTCCTCGGTAATTAGGTACATTATTCATGCCTTTTTATGCAACGATGATCATGAAATGATCGATTCACAGGAAGTGCCCCTTTAAAAATGCGATGGAACTTTTCCGATTTGAGGTTTGTTACCATTCAACTTCCTAACTGAAAGAGTAGGTATAGTCTAAATATTACTAAATTAGTTACAACTTTACTCGAAATCAGTACAAGGGATGCCTCCTTGGTTATAACAACTTATTTTTGAACGGCCCAGGTCCGCTATCTAAAGTAAAAATACTTAATTTCTCCAGAACCCTACATAGTAATATTGCTAAATTAATTACAACCTCACTAGAAGTCAGTATAAGGGAAGATCTGTTGGTTACAATAACTTAATCTTGAAGTTTGAAGTGGCAGCCACTGTACCTTCACAGGTCTCTTTTTTGACATACATATATTACTTAATTACTCCCAGACCCCACATATTAGACGATATGAATATTCTAGATATTGCTAAATTAGTTACAACCATACTAGAAATTAGTATAAGGGATGTACTTTTTGGTGTAGAATTTTGATGTTTGAAGTCGGGGCCACTATGCAAGGGAAATATACAGGTCTCTTTTTTGACATGTAAACACATGCTAAATATTGTTCATTTCATTACAACCAAACAAGAAATACGTATAAGGGATTCACTTTTGGCTATAATAGTTTATTTTCAATAAGCTTCCCTTGTCGCTATGCAAGATAAGTAAGGTACGACAACCAATTGCAATTTATTAAATTTTGACTAAAGACTGAAAAAACAAAACAATTTCCTATGAATCTAAGGGCAGCAACAATTTCTGAAACATTTTTTTTTATTAAAATACATATCCATATGTACTCCCACGATCAAATTGCAACAACAAAATTCGTGAATAATCTGTCAAAATTGAGAAACGAGACCCGAAAAGTCTAAGTAGCTTAACAAAATTGACCGCAGTTTGACAAACAAAGTTGCAAGATAAGGAATAACCTACGAAAACACGATGCATACAAAATCACACAATTAGGATAAAGAAACGAAGCTACACAGTCTCAAGATTGAAACATTACTTTGAAAATTGGATTAATTGGGATGCGCAGATGACATACCTACACAACCTCTAGATTATTAGAAACGCCAATATAGGTATAGTAGTCCTTCTGAGTTTTTCTCCATGAAATTCATTAAACAAAAAATCCCTACATCTGACTCCTTTCCATTTCCATCTCTTATAGTCTTAGCGTAGGATAATAATTTAAATGGAATGAGTCCAAGGATCTCTTTTCTTTCTTTCATCCATTGACTGTGTACAGGGACTAGACCGAAAGAATCTGTCAAAGACCGTTTTCTTTTTTTCGGGTTGCCATAGGGAGGGCTAAACATGAAGAAAGGTAGCTGTGGACGGTGGGTATCCTTTTAATTCTTCTCGCCCAATTTCGTTTTTATGTGGCAGGTTTTTTCTTCTCCTCTACCCACATCACACAGATTCCTTGGAGAAGGTTGAACGAGAAAAGAGAACCCTTGGTGGTGGTGAACGGGGGTACCAGTAGCAAGCAGGGTTTTGTTACTTAATTCATCCACGGTTGGATTTTCATCCCTGTCTCTGAGTTAAGTTTTTTTTTTTTTTATTCCTGTGCTGCTGGTGCTTTTTCATTTCTCTCGTTTCATTTTTTTTCCCTACGGTTGATTGGGGGTGGTAGAGTGAATCGTTGATGAGTAGCAGGCAGGCATGGTGGGAAGGAGAGAAAAATTGAAGGCAGTCTACTGGCCACACTGGCTAAAAGGATCCTAAAGCTATCCATCTCCTTGGTAATAAATTTTCCTTCTTCGTTTCTGAACGACGGATTTTTTTTCTGCTTTGCTATCTCAAGGCAGGATGATTGTGGAAGCACTAAGAAGTAGGTAACAGTGGGATGAATGGATCAAGAAATTAAGTCCTGGTATGGGGGTGACGATGAATGAGTTTTTTTTTTTGTTCTTACTTTTTTTTTCCTGTGTTGCCTTGTACCCGTCCCTTATTTCATCTTTTTTTCCTGTTTCTGACTTTTTCGGATTTTTTTTGTTCATCTTTCCGCTCCATCCCCAAAGCAGAGAACAGCAATATAGCAGAGAATCTAGAGACTTCTGAGAATAGCAAAGGCAGTAGGTGGTGCCCTCAAAGTGGTTAGGGTGGGAGGAAGAGAGCGAACATAGACATAGCATTAGAGTACAAGGAGTAATCAAACCCTTAGAGCCACCCCCTAATTCATTTAAGACAAGGGTACACAACATTTTCTTAAGTTTAGATGCCAAAAACATCATTCCACCCAATGCTTACACCTCCCTTCACTTCTACCGACAAAAGAAACCACCCACGTTGGGCGCCATCATCTTGGATTTTAGTTCCGGGGAAATCGAAAATCTTGTACATAGTGATGAAGGTGATGGTAGTGGAATGGGAGGGTTAGAGTGAGAGACACAGGCAAAGGACCGAGACCATTTCTGCTGTTACTGCTGCTGCTGCTGTTAGTGTACCGATAGTTTTAGGGTACATATATCGGTTTTACTACCCCCATTTCCCATCAAAAACATTGGCCAATACGTACGAAGGCATACAGATACCCATACCCAGCGACAGGGAAGGAGGTACACGAAAACACATCCACTATAGGAAAATGTAATTTGGGGGTACCATCGTACTATCGTACTACCGTATTTAGAGCTTAATGCACCTGCAGAACAGCAGAGTTTCGGGGGGAGCAAGACATATTTTCGTATGCTTATAATTCAAAAGGAAATGATGGTGGTGGTGATGGCGGCGTTGGCGTCATACATGGTACATTTCTGCATACATCATGGATATCAAAATCTTAGACGGCCTTCTACAGATGCTGCTTCTTCACCATCTCCATCCCATCCTCTAGTATATGTCGGTGAAGTGGAATTGCTTGTGGAATGAGCGCATTAGAGTTGGGGATGAAAAGGCTTTGGCATAACACCAGCAGCTCCTTGGATGGTATCTTCAGCAGCGCAACAGCAGGCAAGCATATCAAATGTGGCGGCTGCAGAGAGTGGAAGATGAAATAACCTTACAAGGAACCGTCTAACAATCCCACAAGCACACATATACAATCTAAGGATATGATAGTAAAATTTTCAGAGTTGGGGATGGCACTCAAGGAAAATTCGAAATCCTTGGGTGGTTGTGTCTTGATTCTCATTCCCTAACTGTACGTAGCAAAGGCAAAATCCAAGAATTGTTCTCCCCGAGAACAAACTCCTGGAAGAAGAGTCTCTCTCCCTGGGACTGCCAACCCCATCAAAACATTGACGAAAGGACCAAAACCTATTTCCAGCACAGCTCTTTGGTTATGGGTTATAATGAAACTTGGACAGGAACTCCGGTCTTGTCCTGTTTTCGTTCGTCGTCGATAAGGGACTGGGATGAAGAATAAAACTCGAGCTTGTAACTATGGGATGAGATGGTTCTTTCACATTTTTTTTTGCTTCTAGAAACCCTCTTTATCCGAGGGTATAGAGGACTAAATATCTCTATGGTTTCCTCGGGCCGAGAGAGGTCTTTCTATATCCCGTTGGAGATATACAATGATTTTTTTTTCCTTTTCTCAAGGAATTTTTTTTTGTACCATAGCATCCTTGTTTGTGCCATCATTTTTCGGGAGGCTCCTTCTTCCTACCCTCGGTGGCTCTTCGTTCACTTTGGGGGGTTAGTAATTCTCATTTCTTGGCTATTCGGTTTTTTTTGTGCTGCTTCAATGGAGAGATGTTTTGTGCATTTTTTCTTTTTCTTATTTTTGTGATTTTTTCAACTTTTTCTCGAAGTTGAAGGACGAATCGAGTAGAAGATGAATCTACGTAGCAACGACCAACGATGCTGCTGATGATAGTGGTGAGGGCGATGATTGTGGCATTTCTAGCATTTAATGTGAATCATTCGTATAGTTGTCCTACCCCAAAATTTTATTCTACGGTTTGGATTTTGTTTGCGTTTTTTTTTCTCTCCTTCATATTTCGTTCCATTTTCTAGTCTTCTTGAAAGGAAGAAATGGATTTTTTTGCGAAATAACTTCGATTTGAATCAGATTAATTCGATGCGTTCCACTTCCCAATCTCTGAGGGAAGTTACTTCTTAATCATCGGCATCACTCATTGTCATCACTCAGGTTCTCTTTGGTAATTGGCCTGATTCAAATTCGATGAGGCGTCGTCCTAGTCATCGTGGTCCAGTTTACTTTTGTTATTTTGGCACATAGGGTACCTGGGGGGAAACACATTCTCTCATGCACTTCCATTTGCATGTACATAAGTGTTGAGCAATAGGTCCTCAATTCCTTTGTTGTGTAGACCACGTTCTTGTACTAGGTCGTGCACTGTTTAGGTATACCTAGAAATCTTACACTAAACTTCCTCTTTCTACACTGTCACCTTTATTGGTCTACCTCCTTCGCATTAGTGATATCATTGGTTCCTAGGCCTTCGAAATTTCATCTCATCATCATTGACATCATTACCTACCATGAACCGACTAAGGCTGCTCAGGGAGGGCATCTCTATGTGCGATGATGCGGTAAATGGTATGAGGCAATTCCCATGTACACAGTTGCACACCAACACACGGAAGCACTTGTGTAGCACCACCAGGCACTTGTAAATATCTTATCTGCGGCAAATGGGATCCACACACAATATGTATATGGAGAAAAGCGCTACTGCCACCCACCTGGACAACAGTCTTTAAGACAGTAAACTTTAATCTGTGTATTTGCATGCGGAATAAGTAGGTAGGTATGTACCTACGCAATGCACACTGTTCACCCCCCAAAATGTGTTTGTTTGGAAAGAGGGCATAAGCACTGCATGGGGAAATCATGCTGTGTGTGGGATCAAGCCCCTGATAAATCTACGTTTTCCCATTGCATGCAATTTTGTTTGAAATTACCTTCCGGAACCCTGGCCCCTCTACGTCTGGATTGGAGGGATTTCAGTATATTTTTGATTATTTTTAAGAAAATTGCTTTAGGAATGAAGAGATATATCTATGTATAATGTTTTGTTAATGACTTGCATCTAGTGCCTAAAGATAGTTGTTAATATACACTCTTATGTGACTAGAACTAGAAGCCTAGATGATGTGCATATGGAGTACCTTTGGGGACATTAAAGTGCAACAAACTTCACTCAAATTTGTAAGTCGCTGTTACACTAGTCTGTTCACCAGCCACTGGCCACAGTGCAATTTTCCACTCACAAAAAAACTACTGCAAACTGTCAAAAATGAGCAACCAATTTGCAACGAGGGTTCACTCATATGTTTGTATATCACTGACTAATGTGACAATCCGTGGGAACCCGCGTTATATTTAAAGGTCTAAATCGTTGTTCTTATCACAATATTTATACAATATTACATTTTCTTGTTTTATGAGGTTCACAAGCTTCAATCAAGTCAATCAAGACAATTAAACAATTTCAACCTCACAATTGTCACATTATAATTGTAAGCTTATAAAAATAAAATTTGATTCAGTAATTTAAATGAAATTCAAAATGTTTAAATTGCAACACGCGTTACATAAATTGTATTGCCTGTATTGCCTTACCACAGATAGAGGGTCATTGTAATAACAAAACAAAAAATCGCTGTGAGAAGACGAGCTATATACTCTGTACATGGGGATTTTCACTATCCAACCAGATTTCGAACGTCATGTGATTAAATGCTAAATGGAAAATTTGTGGGATAGATTTCAAATGAAACAGAATGAACAAAGTTCTTCCACTATTTTTCCAATTTACACCGAGCATGACGTTACAAGGTAATCAGAACTTAGAACTGATGATTTCTATGGCATGTATTTAGTGAGTGGATACCTATAATGCACGAATTTTATTTTGAAGCTTTGACGAGCAAAACAATATTGCAAAGTTCAGATTATGGTCAAAGCAAAAAGCGGATAACAAAGCGGATAACAAACCGGCTTAACCAAATTTTGAGCTGATTTAGAAATAGCGGATTTATCCAAATCTAGCGCCGGATTTTGAGAGTCATTTCATTGTCCCTAAAATGGCATTTCAATTTATGGTGGATAGTAAATGAATGTATAAGAGTATCTATTACAATTATTTAATTCAATTTCCTCCTTCAACTACGTACTGCAAGTCTGCTGTTCTCACTTGATTACACAGTTAACCACGGTCTTCTGTTTGTCAATCCTTCTGCTATTTTCCCTACGCATTCACTTAAAGCTACCGCAATGTTTGAGGAATTCCAAAAAAAGGATTTAATTAAGCCACCCTTTGAGTAGAAAATTTTCCCTAACTCACCCCTCGAACTGAAAAAATATCCTCACAAGACTACTTCTAATTACAATTCATCCCATCTCTGCATCCATTTCCCTAACCCCACTGAATCATCATCAATTCCTCTATCTTCTTTGTCATTCTCACAAAAAAAAGGAAGAAATACAAGGGTGGCAAAAACGAAATCTCCTTGTCACATGCCCTTCCCTCAAACAAAAGGAACAACAAAAAAAATTCAAATTCAAATAAAACAAAAATCCTTTCACCCGCAATACACCCGAACAAAGTCCTCGTTATAATTGAGAGCGGGCAAACGGCGGACCATTTAAACCCCATCCACCTCAGAGTCTCTCACCCTCCACAGGGTCATCTACTGCAACTGCCGAAAAAATCATTTTCATCTATGTCACCGTTTCAATCAGAGAAGAGCTCATCAATACACATTTTTTGTTCCTACTGCTGCCGGTCGCCTGTGTGCATTTTTATTTGTTTTTTTTTCCTCCACTAGGAGTGCAGTCCTTCGTCTCATAACCAAACTCCCCCATACACACAAAATCCAATTGAACACAACGGGACACAGCTAAGCGTAGTCGAATATCATCATCATCATCGCTCGCCGAATGGTTTTCGTATCTCAACTCATCCCTTATCCTCTCACACACTCAGGTTATACTAGAGTAGTAGAAGAAGGACCCTTTAGGTAAAAATTGGAACTTTGTCTTTACTTTGCGTGTGCAATGGACCTTGCTACGATGCACCCCTTTGTTAATCGTTCGTTCCACTACCAAACAAAAAAAAAAAAAAAACCGAAATGCTTCGAATTTGTTGTCTCCTTTCCCATACACACCCGGTTAGGGGGATTAATATCAACCCCCAGTGTCGTAGGCCGACAAAAAGGAAACAACACACCAACGCTCCCATTAGGAACGCACATGGGAACTCTGCTTTTGTAACATTGAAGAAAGTCCTCACTCACACACATACACAGACTAGACATCCTCTCTCTACTTAGCAATTGATCCTGCGCAGGTCCTTCGCATTTTCCATTCACTCTTCCAACTAAAAACGTTGATGCACGTTTCTGTTTTGGTCAGTCAGCAGTTGAATTTTAGTCCGATTGGTGATCGTCCTTGAAGATAAATCGGAATTAACTTTAGTCCCACATTTTGAATGAGTGGGCAGTAAAGTCTTTCTTGGAAATAAGCCCCAAAGATTAAGATTGTCATCAGAGTGATAGTGCTTACAAAAAAAAAAAAAAAACTTTCTAGATTCGCAAAGTGTTGTAAAGTGGTTTTTCCCTAGTGAAGGTCAAGTTCAAGGAAGAAAGATTGTAAACTAGCGCCGATTTGGCGGTTAAATTTTTTTTATAAAATTTGGTGAAGTTGGAAGGGATTTCTTGTTAAATCTCAAATTGAGACAGAAAAAAGGAAGTGACATTAATTTGCTTGTGACTTTGCAGTGAAATCAAGTGACATTCATCATTCTGAGAATGGCAGCAAAACGCAAGGCATCCGTACTTCTTCATAAGGTAGGATTTTAATATTTATCTTAAAATCAAAGACGCACTAGGTCCTTAAGGTACTAAAAAAATAAAGACTGTTTCTTTGGCCACGAAACTACCATTTTTTGATGAAAAGCAGGTCAAGTGAGCAAAGTGGTGGTGAGATTAAAGAACTTACACAAGATACTTTTTGGGCCGCAGTGTTAGATGGTCTTCAACAAATCTCAATCTCTTCATCAACAAGAGAGAGAACTAACTTCCCGCACTCTGAGTTCTCTAAATAGCATTTACGACTTATTCAAATTTAATTAATTAAATTTTTAAAAATCGTCTTTAAGATATATTCGAACATATTGCGTTTGATCTCAAAGTCCTCATTTTATTTTTACCTTTTTCGGATAAGAAACGATTTGCATCCAGCTCGAAGGACCAACAGATCAGCTCATAACCAGCTTTACTTATCTACCTCACATTGGCAATGAATACTTTTAATAAGACGCACTAAAGCTTTCATAGGGTTCCATTGATTTTCCCTAGCATAGGTCAAGAACGTACATACATAGAAGAATAAGGGAATTTTCAGCCATAGCCGTCTTCCTTCCATTCCTTACCTATCGAAAGAAGTTCCGTTCAATTAATTCGTTCTACCAATGTCACAGGGAATTTATTTAGACCTCGTTAGTTCTGATAAATTACCCTCCCAAGAGAGTAGTAAGAAGACTTTCTTCACTTAAAATGCTACTCCGTGAAAAACTAATAAAAAATGTTGCCTAGTTCTCCGACACCATGTGACCAAATAAATTTGAAGTACAGCTACCCCCACCATAAAGCAATAAAATTCAGAAAAAAAAGCCGAAGACCATCCACTACCAGTCAAGAACAACAAATCAGCTGGCCAATTACTTCCAGGAAACGCTAAGACATAAAACAAAAAAAAAAAAAAAAAATTGATGAAAACCAACCAAAGAGGAGAACGAAAAAAAATAAATTAATCATATATCCTACCCCCAAAAAATATAGACCACCACGAGCATTTTTAGGGTGTCATGAGAATGAAACTACTCCCCCTTCCACATGCCGTCGCACCACCAAAGAAATCGAAATAATAGTCAGCACACACGACTAGATACCGAGAACAAGGACACATCGTTGTGATGGGGGTGCTAGATAGAAAAAAAAGAGTATCCACGAGAAAGGAAGACACATATCCAGATAGAACACTCACCGCTCCCTTTGGCCAGGCTACCATCATCATCATCAACATCAATGCTACCATAACTCACCCTTACCGACTTCAAAACCCGCCGGTTGTGTATGCCATGACAATATCCCCCGCCCCCACACACCAAAGAAAGAGGACAGCCCAAACGTCGTCAACGACGACGACGTCGCCCGGCACTATACCCCACATCCTCCTACTACTATACCCGTCCTACTTCTACACCCTCCTACGACTCACCCGTCGCCCAAAGAAGAAAAATAACTCTCGAGCTGCGAAGAAAAAAAAAAAAAAAACCAAATCAAGAAAAATTCATAATCATCCCCTTTTTTCATGTGTTCCTTTGGCAAGGAGTACGCTTCACCCACCATTCCCCGTCCCATCCTCCCAATCCAGAAATACTACCTACTACTGCTACTGAAAAAGTTCGGACAGCGGATAATCCCTCAGAAAAAGACGAAGTAACGTTCCGCTCATATTTTTTTTGCCTGTTTTGTTATCTACCTCCGCAACATCAAAAAGGACGACGAGGAGAAAAAAATTTAGAAATTGTATTCTACACTCAGCATGTAGTCGAAAAAGACGGGGGAAACTCAGTTGTATGGTGCAGATGGGCTTGCTGGTGAGGGTGGATGGTAACCACACCAACCCCCGACTTCCACACTTACGGGGTGATGATGAAAGAAATGGAGGGTAGGGTCGATCCAAGGCGAAATTAAGGCCCCCAACCATCTCAACCGCCTCCATTCATTTATACAACTCATCATCAGGAGTAGTAGTAGTAGCAACTACAGCAGCTTGTAGAAGGCTAAATTCAGCAGGAATGTTCAACACTCCCTCCCCCCCCCAACGCCACTCTATCGTCCTCGTGAAGAGAATAAAAACCGGTCCGTTCCAACAGCGTTGCCGACCCTTACTTTATCCGCTTTCCTCACCGAAAAAAAAAAAAAAAAACTAAGGAGTAAAAGTCCATTCTATAAAAACCCTCGTCGGGTAGGGTGTGGAACATAACAGAAAGCAGAAAAACAAAAAATTCCGAAGAACCCTTCAGAGTGGAAAGAAAATTCTTATGTGTCGTGTCGCAGGGTGGCCGTGGGTGGCGTAGCTAGAAAACCTCATTTCTGAGATATCCCCCCGCATCGACGCCGTCGTTGTCTGAAATAGAATACAGCAGTAGCAGTCGTTCCCTTAAGGGTGGGAGGCTGGTTGGAGGTATCCCAAAAATCATTTTCATCTCCCTGCACAATCCTTCTATTCGCCCACCACTCTGGATTCAGTCGCCGTCAATTTTATGGGTCGTCTTCCTCCACATAGGTATTAAGAGGGGGAGCTTAGAGGGACTTGAGCACAGAGCTAACAGCACCAGCGGTAGAGTGGTATCTCAAAGTGGCAGGGTATTGTGTGTATGGTATTATCCTTTCCAGTTTGCTTCAGTTTTCATCGTTTTCAACGACGACGCCACCTTCACCATCACCCGCGTTGTTGTCGTCGTCCTCGTTGTTGGCGTTTTTGGCGTTGTCCTCCGTCATTTTACTCATCATCATCAGCAACAGAAGTTGTTCCTTCTCCTCGTTTTTCGCCCCACCATTTTTATTTTTCCGCTACCGCCGCCGTGGAGGAATCATCTCGAAAAATTACCCAACAATGCCAGAGAGAGATCCCTTAAATATACCCTGACTACACAGACCTACCCACTCATATCAATTCATCCGCAACGCCCAGATCCCTCTTGGTAATTCATCATCCCCATTGTATTCCCCATACCCACTGCAGAAACATCAACCACCTCGACATCTCCTTTCCCACAGCAATGGGTCTAACGAAAAATCGGTTTAGTCGACGGTGGTATCAGAGAAGATAACCTAACTTGCCTTCCATATCTCTTGCACTCCATTCTCGTTATTCTCGTTACCACCTTCTATCAAGCGAGGGAGCCGAAATGAAAAAAAAAAAAAAAAATTCTAAGAGGAAAGCTCCGAGAATCCTTGGGTTTCGAACCCAAAAATAAAGTCGAAATGACGGTTTTTGGGGGGAAGGTTGTCAGGCAGACAACAGCACTGCTAACAAACAACGTTCATCGGAGCATGGCGGAGGCGTTGGTGGTGGGTTATAAGAATGTATTCAACCATAATGGAGGAAAGGTTTGTTCTTTCAAGGACCGCTGTTCCCTTTTTTATCTTCCGCATTTGTTTCATATCCTCCCTTGATGGAACACCAAGGAAGGTCTTGCAGTTTACTACTCTGTTTCATAGGAAAACTGCTATCAACCACAACCTTTTCGAGGAACAATGCTTCGAAACCTTGGATGGTACTCAAGCTGTCATTTTCGTTGGTATTTCTTGTTAATAATTGTAGTCAGCTGTCTTTTTATCATATCTTCTCTATCTTGTTCATGTTTTCTCTTTCTATAGCCAGACTTCATTATTTCGATTTCATGTTAAATGGAAAGAAAGAGGTTAGATTGACTCGGTCACTCAGTTAAGCTATTTTAGTTTATTTGATAAGCGACAGTGAGTAAGGCAGTAAATTAAGACATACCTTTTATAAAACAACCCTAAGATTCAAAAAGATCCAAAAAGGTCTCGTTCGACCTTGTCGTTGCTTATGAAATAATTTGGAGACTAACTTTTACTCCTAATTTTCTGAAAGTCTTTCAAAAATTGGTCAGCCCTCCCTTGGAAGGATGTTGTATGGCACTTTTTCTATGTGGGACCTCAGATTTGCTCTTCTCCTTGATATCCAAGATCCTACAAGACAACTTTACCAGAGAATCAAACAAGTAGGACTCAAAATCACTGAAAGGCCCTTTCTTTAGAAAAAATTAAGCTGATGTCATCTGAAATTGTATGGTTGACACTGCATTAGCTGATGGGCGATCAGTGACGGCTCGCATAGACCTATGCGTGAAGGCATATCATTAATCAGCGGCACAGAGCATTTCTGAAATGATGTGTAGTATATCATACAACAAGACTCCATAGTTGTTACTCAATTACGTAGTTCTTCGCATGCTCTGAGAGTTAAAGGAACATTTTAAAATCGTTACAATTACACGAGAAAAAAGGAGAATACGTATGCCTTAAATCTAAACTACATCTAGAGCTACACAATCTACTTCTCCAAAGTTTTTCCCAGAAAGTCGTTTGGTGCAAATCAGAGCTTATGAAACATGCAACACTGTCTCTCTTTGCCGGTGTTAATAAGATCTGGGTCCAGTGGCGCTCAACGTGTGGTCATATTTTTATACAGTGCCGTTCGAAAAATTTTGGTCAAACTTTTTTTTCCAATTTTGTCAAATTTGTTGCAATAACTACATATTTTTTAATGAGGATTCAATTGTTTCATGATACATTTAGAGTGTTAAAATTTTTCACACTCGGTCACGGGAGCAAAAAGTTGTTAGACCGAAAAATGGGTTTTTTAGGTACCTGCCTCATTTTTAGGGATTAAAGAAAAATGCTTTATTGGTGCAGTATTTTTGTTTCTTATTGCTTCTGAGAAACATTCTCTATCTAATTAATACTTTGTTGGACCTCCTTTTGCTTTTATTACAGCTGCACATCGGCGAGACATTGACTCAGATAGGTTTTTCCATGTGGAAGCAGGTATGGTGTTCCAGGTCCGGATAAGTAAATTTTTTAGGTTTTCAATTGACTCTGGATGCTTCTTCGCAACCTTAAGTTTCATTATTGACCAGATATTCTCAATTGGATTGAGATCTGGACTGTAGGGAAGTCAACTTAATACATCAACATTATTTTCTTCGAAGTAAATATTATTTTTAGTCATAAAAATTCTAGCTTAATTAAAAGCTTGATATTAGTCTTTCATATTAAAAAAAAACAAGTTCATACTTACAATTTTGGCTGTATCTCAAGGAGCATTGTCCTGTTGAAAAATGAATCTGCAAGTGTCACCAAAAAGCTCTAGCGCAGAGGGCTCTAATAAATTTTCCAGAACCCGTAGGTAAACTTTTGCAGTGACTTTCGATTCTAGGAAGACCATTCTATCGTTTTCATCTCCAGAGAAGCATCCCCAGACCATCACACCTTCAGCCTTCAGTTTTGGGGGCATCCGTAAGATTCATTCAGAGCTCAGTCTTTCCTTTGGTTCTCTTCGCGCAAGAATCCTCCCATCTCCAACATGCAGCTTAAACTTTGATTCGTTGGAAAAGATAACATTGTTCCACATGTCTTGAGTCCAATTAAGATGCTCTTGAGCCCAGAGCAATCGTTTTCTGACACTTTTTGGAAAATCCGGCTTCAGTACTGGCTTGAGTGCTCTAAGTCCAACTTTCACGATCCTTTTCCTCACTGAGCTTGACGAAATTATTATTCCTGTAGCTCGACACAGATCGTTTTTTAAGATCCACCGAAGTCTTGAACCGATGCCGACGGCTGTACAGCACCAAAAAACGATCTTCCACTGGGGTCGTCTTTTTGGCCTCCCTGAGCCTTTCTTTCTGCTGCTAGTCCCGGTCTCATGATATTTTTTTAAATTCCATGCCACAGTTTGTTGAGCAACATTTAATCTTCTAGAAATTTCACGTGTTGTCAAATTGAGACGTGACAGACACAAAATATTAGCTTTGCACTCCGAACTGATTTTTCCCATTTTTTTGTCACTAAATTACTTCGGTTCATTTCGGACTGCTATCACGAGCTAAATGCACCTCTTATTCATAATAACATCGACTTTTATGCACTATTTGAACGACATTTTGCTACCTAGTGCAAAAAAACCCCGTAGCTCTCATAAATTCCAAGAACTGCACCCGAAAAGGGCAATAAAATGTTTGATCAACATTTTTCGAACGGCACTGTATAAAGCAGCTTTACATCACCATTACCGCTCTCAAATCTAGAAGAACCTGAGCACCCAACGTGGGGTTCTAATTTACAATTAATAATAGGGGATCTGGGCTGCCCAGCAATGCTTGTTTGAGCTGCGGACTTTGCTTGTACGTTTGTGCACGATAAGATAGCATAGTCCTGATATTTAAGTAAAAATCCATTCTCCAATGTATAGATAGAAATATGCAATTTTGTAATGTCTCTCGACAGAAACCGACATTAAGCACCCATAAGACTTACTTTATTTTTTCATATTATATTCAAGGCTGAGCTTGAGCCTTAACCAACAAGACTCAGTTATAGTTCTTCCGTGGTCTAGGAAACAGACCTGTTTGAAGCCGTGTGCAAGTGGTACGAACTTAGCCGATTGCAAAGTTGATTGATGTTCCTACCACTTGTACACGGTTTCAAAAAGGTCTGTTTCCTAGACCACGGAAGGATTACATATATCTGGTGTGAGTCTCTACCTTAAAAGTTGAACCCCTAGCTTTTTTACGATATCGATGTCGCTGTACAACTCTATTGCGTAAGGCACACCAGACAACATCCTTCTGAAAATTAAAAAAAAAAAAAAAAAAAAAACGGATGAAGTATAAGCCTATACTCGACGTATGCATTGAAAAAAAGAAAACAAATTTATTAAGCATATCAGATTGAGACGGAGTATGGATCATAATTTTATAATCTAAACTTTCATAAATTTCTCTGTAGAAAATTAACTAAAAACAGTCAGCGCTCTTTTATACTATCAAAACACAACGGTTATTTAGTCTGCTTTTAAAGACCTCCTAAAAGACCCAATCGTTCGCATATAACCACACCACGACACTGAAGGTAATATAAAATACTAAAAAAAAAATCCTGCTCTAGGTGCATTCTATTGTTACCTCGTCATAAAAATAAGCATTGACCAGTGGACCTAGTACGGTCACCGTTGCCACAATCCACTCTATCTCATCGAGTTAGAGGTGCAGTAGCAACAGCAAACGAACACGAAAATTGAAGAGGGCCATGCGGGTTGCTTCTAGTCCCATTAGTTCTCCACCAACTATTCTGGAATCATATAAAATTCTACTCCAACACACGCACACACTCACACTGATAGGTACTCGACGCTTGACACTCTCTTCGGTCAGAGGTGTGGGTGGTGCGCACATTCCTTCTTTTTTTCTCTGCTCGCAATGAATTTCTAGAACTCTGTGTTTTTTTTTTTTTTTGTTCTCCCAACCCCGTTATAGGTGTGGGAAGCTCCCTATTCACCGGGGCTCTGGAAACAAAAACACACACCACTCACCACACACTCCTCTATGCATACATAGGTTGATGTGATGGCGCGCATAGATGACGCCTTAAAATTGCGTGCAGAGCCCATTGTGGTGCCTGCTCTGGAGGTGGGTGTTCGGGGGTAGGCAGTTAGCGGGAGATGGGCTTATGGTAGTAGGAAATGCGATTTGTAATGGGTAGCAGCGGTGTGTTCTACAGCCGGTACACCCTCTCTCTAGGTACACTTGTTTAAATTCATTTATTTACTTTATTTTTTTCTCCTCATCGTTGGGGCCGCCTTTGTGCTTTGGCTTTTGCGTTCCGGTGGGTGTGAGTGCGGAACCCATTCCTCATGCAAACCAACCGACTGATACAAATATCAAATCCCATAGGACATGTGCCAGTTCTTGTACACATTTTTCATATGTCTTGCTACTGTATATTGGAGCTGGGGGCCGACAGCAGAAAAAAAAAAAAACCGTTATTACCCATCCCTCAGGACACAACAAGAGCAAACAACTAATAAAACTTCATTTGGCAAAAAAGAGCAAGGCAATAGTTATTTCTACCATGATCGATGTGTTGGAATAAGAAATCCCAATCTCTGATCCTTGTGTTTGTCCTTTTGCAACGCATTCCCGATGATTGAAGTCTTATCTAAGACGAAGGCGGCATTTACGCATATCCCCTTTAGTTATTCGTTGTCAAGGATACTATGAGATGATGATGATAACCTACGTCTCTTTCTTATATTTTGACGAGGGGTGTGTCATGTAGCAAACATACGCACGCAAGGATTTACTAGAACATTTCGGTCCAGAAGACATATCTTTTGGAAAAAATCTTCTGCGGGGGATACTCTTGCTGTTTCTCTTTCTCATTTACTTTCAACAAGGACACACTCGCTTTATTAGGGGGACAGACAGTTGTAGGGTCCAGTTGGGTATAGCAAGCATATCGTAAAAACTGTGCGTATCTTAGCCAAGCGAATAATTTGCTAGGAGATCATTTATCTTGTTGTGTGATACTCCTTCGGGTGTTTGGTGGCCGTAAAATAGCAAAAAGAACACGGCCCCAAAGAGAAAGGGAAATAATTTCTGTGATAATTTATACCGTCGGTTCGGTGTGTTTGCAGAGATATTCGTGAGTACGAGACTGGATGGAATTGACCCTAATTAAGATGTTGACTTTGGTGGTTTGAAGTCATTGTTCCTAATTAGGGAGGAAATTATCCATTTTTCAGCTGGAATAGGAAGAGCATACCATCAGGCAGAATTTTTCATGGTTTTCTTTTCTTAGAAAGTCGATTGGATGAAGATAGAATGCGTGTGAGTGTTACAAAAGGTCTGGGTACAGCTTTGCTTCTTTTATAGTTTTTCTTTTATGTTTGGACATATAGATCTAAAAAGATTGGTTTTAGTAGCCGATTGGAAAGGACTGTCATCCACCCAAAACGCAATTATACGACCTAAATGATTGCTATAATTTTGTGAGCTTTAACATGGAGGAAATCGCAATATGTCTACTTGAGGCTGCCGAACTAATAAGGGCTCATACATTTATCACTTCCACATCTTACTTCCACAAATACTGTGCTTTCCTCGGTTGATCACAATCTTGGAATTTAGACACTCCTACAATTTTTGGCTACTGTCATCTAGAGAAGGATACAACACAGGTTCTGCTTGACAACTTTAGTCGCTTTAATTGCCGTCGCTTTAACGTGCCGCTCAGATGAACCAGCCGTCGAGAAACCATATTTTAAGAGTTCTACACAGAAGACGGAATGGTAGAACATGGTTTAAGCTAACTTTTGAGTGCTTTCAGTCATGGGTTAACCTGTGCTGACGAAGACGTAACTAACTCTGCAGTTACGAGTAAGTATAATATGTAACCGAGTTCTTACGTGTAGCGAAATAGGACCGGAGGGTAAGTAAAATAGGAAGAGTAGCAAAAGGCATAAAAGACATTGCTTTTTGAATGACGCATTCTAGTTGATGTTTATAAAAATAGGCTCGAATTACTACATAAAAACCTGTTGAAGCTGCAACATAACCAACATCGGTGCCATTTTTAATTGCTTACTTACTTCGAGCCCGGAACTCCAATGTACCCCTTTTTTTCCAAAAGACGCTTCTGTAGAATAGCCCCTGGCAAGATTGGTTCTTCGATCGATATTCCGAAAGATGTCGTTGTCGTTTTTCCTTTAGGATTAGAATCATAGAATTGCAGTTCATTGAAACCATTTTGACAAAGTTGTCGTGCTTCCATACAATCCTGATGGATTCTCTCTAGTAAACAACAACATGAAATTCGGATGGTCCTCCAACTGGGATTAAGTACAACGCTAGACTGTTTTTCTGCGCTTATTTCGAATTCTTCTTAATCCAGTATCTTTCGAAACTCAAAGCGATAGAAAATGTCTTTTTATTACTAAGCATCGACCCTTTTTATGAGTTCCAACTGAATTTCATGCAACTGAGAATCCAACTGAGTCTCGTATAGGTTTCGCTCTATAGAATCTTGGCACAGGATTCTTAACGAACCAAAAACACTGGATTATTGAGCCTCTCTGCTAAAGCTTTACGAATTTAAGAATGGTGCCATTCCAGTAATTACGCACAGGCAACGAAGAATTCAGTGAATGGATTTCGGGTGTAAACTAGGAGAATCCACTAATCCATCGGGCTCGAAAGAATCGTAGCGTAACAAAACGATGAACCGGACAACGAGCTACTCGTACTTACTGAACGGGCTCCCAGCACGTGAAAAGAGTCCGTCTGTGGTAATGCAGCTTTCCATAATCTCCATTTAATCTCCAATTCTCTAGACCAAGCAATCTGGCATCAGGCCTTCTTTTTTTTTTTTTTCTAATATAATACATTCACATCTTCGTAAAGCTAACATCTTCGTTCGCTATTGCATCTTCTCCTTCACGCGAGCTCTTCGCGTCTAGAACCAAATATCCACTTTCTCTCGAAAGTGACTAAAATTTGCTCGGCTTTCCTCCTATAGTCAGGCATTCGGCATCATATAATGGAACTTGAAGTATCGGCGATCTGTAGAGCATCAATTTTGTTCACCAAGTTAGGAGCTTTGAAAACAGTTGTTTCACCAAATCGAAGTAGCAGTAGTTTCCTAAGGTCAGTCGTCGTCGGATCATTATGAGGGTGTTATTTGTGGAGATGATGATAGATGAACTGCTTAATTACTTCCAAGTTCTCAACGTTGACGTTTTGACCTATACGATGGATAGATGCGTTTTCGTTTGTCGATTGTTGACTACACAATGCTATTGTCTTAATTAGCTTCAAATTAACTAATTCTGGTCCTCAGCCGTCAGAATCGATGAATGGTCAGACGAGCTAACGACGTTTAAATGCAACAACAGCAGCAAGACTACCATATGTTCTAGTAGCAAAACTGCAAGAGTCTTGCAGTTCGGGCTTATTCTTACCCGACAGATGCGTTCTTGGCATTGATCTTGCAAAAAGTGAAAAAAGAAAACCAGAATCTATTTTGATTATCACTATAATGAACTGTCAAAATAATGTTGCTCAGTTATCGGTCTTTTGAGAATGTTAAATGTATTGCGCGAGCATGTTGCATACAGTGTGGTCGGACTCAATGTAATTTCAAATAGAAAACTTTGATACTTGGTACAAATTTTAATATATATCTTTTTAAAATGGTCGAAGCTTAATAAAATCCAGGCACTGGATGCTCCACATTGGTAGATCCGTCTTGAACCTAAAATTTAATTTTAGTCATCTACTGAAGACATGACCCACAAAAGTGATCGCGCGACGTTTATGAGCACTTTAAAAGTCTTTCTGATTATAGCATAATGCTGAATTTTGTTAGTACATCTTAAGATACCACACCACAAGATACCAAATACCAGGCTCGAATAAAGCTTACTGAAATATATACAAAGAAAGATCTAGAATAATACTAACATAACCAGTTTAGAGTTGGTTTAAAAAACTCTCATCTAGGAGTTGGTTATTTTATATGCCCAACCGAAAATTGTACCACCTCTTTCAGTCGTTTCGAAAAACTCTCCCAAATATCCTATTTGTCTCCATCACCATGTATACCTACTCTTTTTTTCTCTGACCACTTTTTTTGCTTAAAAACTCGAAATCATTCACATGCATTAGCATGTACTCATACGAGTACCTGCAAAACCCATCATCACCATTCCAACAATAAAAGCATTTCCAATTTCTGTGCACGCAAACTAAGCTCACCCACTGTGGTGATTTGTCACCACCAACCACCCATCCCCAAAAGTAGGCACATTTTCTGTCTACCTAGTCACCGTACACTCTTTTTTGATACCAACCCCGACCACCAATGGGTGAGGAACTTTTACCCTTTTGGGGTAATTTGGATTCTTCAGCTGTTGGCTTTTGGTTTGAGGACTGATTCCCTCTGTGTTATTTCACCGTTAGTTTGATGTTTTTGTTTAAACTATATAAAAAATAACGAGAATTCTGAAAATTTGTCCATAGGTATGTACATACATATATTTATAGAAAATTGCCCAGGGAGGGCATGTCGAAAAAATGTCCTCTTTTTATTATTATTTCGCAGGGTTATACTGATGGTGGGCAGAGAAAAAAAAAAATTATTGTAGAAAAAAAAAAAAATAGGGTGCGTCATGCTATAGGCCCATTCATTCGCCTACTGAACCGCCTCCTCTGATACGACGGATGATGATATCGCCTCACGCCCCAAACGAATTGCTACATATCGCACAATGCTATAATACAGCACTATACAACTAAAGAGAGAGTAGGTACGGTTATTTATAGAGGCACAGAGGGTCGTCAGTAGTGTCCTACCAGAGGGTCACCCCACAAGCTTTTCGGACTCAAACTGGAACACGAAGGCGCCTATATATACAGAACCGGGGCGGCCTATATGGCTCACAAACATGTATAGATACGGCGGGCAAAATTGCGTAATTAAAAGGTGGAAAGGGTAAGCAGGCACACTGGGCTGGTAGTGACCCAGTGCAGCACCTCCGCACCCTGTACAGCGGATGATTATTATGATTATGATGATGATATTCTTCCGGGGAGGGCGTTACAGTGCCACATGTGCGTGTGCCTTAACTCCTGCTATGTATGGCACGCAAGAGGTGCAGCAGTAGTTCGGAGTTTGGTCTCTCTTTGGCGAAAGTGGGTTCGATTGCCGTGAATGCATGGCCACCACCACCCAGCAACCATCCCTCAACTATTATTATAATGCAAGGAGGTTACATAACTATACGTCAATCAGGTGCGGAAACCAAAGGGGTTATGGTAGGGATAGCCTCCCACAGAGGGCTACATCGGCTGTAGAGACATTTATGTGAAATGTGCGTAAATGCCTCATTCCGCCTCCCACCATTCATCATCCACCCTCTCGTTCACTGTGAGCCACCCCTAAAATGCGGCACGCACTTGCTCATCAACCATGCACACAGGCAGTCCCAGTAGTGGCTGATATATCGGAGAACTGTTTGGGGGGGTTTAGGCAAGCAAATAGTGCTGTCAGCCGAGGTGGTGGGTAGTTGGGTGGTGAGCAGCTTCGATGGTTGACAAAAAAAAAAAACTCTGACGTTCACTCATATGGGATTTTTTTGAGTTGCCATCGTTTCCAACATAATTTTTGCGTTCGGTTTGATAAAACTGCGTCGACAGAGGACGCAGAGGGGATGGAAGGCCTATGGAATTCACATATTCGTCTACGCTGCTGGTGATGGTGTTTCGCAGATATGCTATCCTGTCATGCGAGTTTTTTCTCTCTTTTTATGTAATGAACGACGCACATAATGCCATGGATATGCGAGGGCTTCGGGTACGCATTTCGCTACAGCGTGTGTTGTGCTGCTGCTGTGCACCCATCGTGTACAGTGATGCGTTATGAAGCCTTCGCGGCATAACCCACCCTCCTTCTACAGCCAACACCATTGTAGATATCCTCCGACACATATTATTCCAAGGCCTGTACCTCATTCTCTCACCCGAAAAAATGCCCGGAGGCTTGTTTTGCAATCACACGCATGATGATGAGTTCTTTATTTCACGTTCGCGTTTTTATCTTTTATGCTTTTTGTTCGCTATTTCCATTCCCCCCGTCCGTCACCCTAGCTGGCACGCAATTTTTCATGAACCTATGGGGTGAGACGGGGGGCTTGTTTGCATTTTCTGTCCAGAATTCTGTGCATCTCTGTGTGATGATGTTGAAGCTTTAATCTGCTGCATCCTACATCTCATACTATGTGACCAATGATTGCTTCTCCTACTAACTGAATACGGGCGAGGAGTAAGTTAGCCAGTGAGTGAGTGAGTGCAATTAAGGATTATGGTATGGTTGGGACGTTATCGGAACACATATGATGGTGGCGATGGTGGGGAGTGCGTTTAAGTAACCCCAAACACTATTTAATGAGATAAATAGGTAGTTGGTTGCTTGAAGTTTCATTGAGGATGATGTTGGGAGAGATGTCGGGTTGTTGCTTTTGGGAAAACAGGCTATGCAGGTGCTGTACTTACTCAGTGGGTGGTATTATGCGATGTTGATACATATAGGGCGGGGGTAAGTTTCATTCCATTTATGTATTTTACCCATGTTGCGTGTTCAATAAAATTTTAAGCTTTAAAAGGGCGTTGCCAATTTGTCGATGTTGGCTTTAAAAAATATAAAATATTTTTTTACCCCCAACACCCCCAACACATATTATGTACAATGCGTTGCAGAATGTGCGTACGTATCCGGGGATGTGCCGATTATGAGAAAAAATCGGGCAGAGTATGTAAAAAGAATAAACACATGCTGCAGCTAACTGATATAGATTTGAAAATTTTGTACAGATATAAAATTTAGTTCCTTTTTTGTTGACAGTATGGATAAGCGTGACCGACCTCCTAATGAAAAAAGGAATCAAAATTATATAGTGTAGCACTCATCAAACTTACAATGATTATACGAAATTAATCAGATGCACCAGAATGCTAAAAAAAGGCTTTACTTCTGTTTGATGCTCTCTACAACAATCTCGTTGGCCTTTAAATAATGAAATCGCTCTTTGAAACCCAACAAAATGCTTACAAAATAGGATCATCAAATTTTGCAGCACATACATGTAGCTTATTGAGTATAATACAGTAATCCATAGGAATTGTAGGACTTTTCTCTCTGTTTTGAATTCTTACCTACTTACTTATGTACTGTTATCTCTCGCCGTCATGTTCGGATTTCTGAAAACCTTTTCAACTCTCTCCATCTCATTCTGAAAGTTTTAGATTCCCCCTCGATTTAGGCGACCCCTTCTTCTGATCAGACCAGGTGAGAGGATTTCTCTGCACGACATACTCGTATTTGTATGAGTATATGATTCGGTCAAAAAATCCTTAAGATGGTACGAAAACTTATGTTTATGTAAGACTGAAGCTTACGTATGATATACATTCTTCTATTTTTACACCCATACAGCAGTACTGAATCTACATTGGAGCGAAACAGTCGTGGGCTTTTATTTTTGTTTCCAGGGTTATATGAATGAGCACGGAACCCTATTGCTATCCCCAGCGCGTTCGCCCATCTGTCACCACCTTCTAGAGCCTAGCGTCTGATTTCGATATTCTTAGTAATTTCCGAGATATCACATTTTGCATATATACTCGTAGGTACATAAGTAATGGGTAATTTATTTCATATCACTTGCCCTGAAGCAGCACCCAATCTATCTTGAGCCTTCCCAAGAAACAATTTTTTTTCTTGCCTTTCGCTCGTTAGGGCACGCAAAAAATTACTGGTAACGACCAAGAATAACACTGGCTTTCTCCCAACCCCGCTCTTTATTGCTATTGTAGGAAGCTCTGACAACAGCAAAGAGCTTTCATTTCATCATTTTAAATGCATTTTTATTACCTCAATTCGCTTATAACTTAAATGCTAGACAAAAAACGCTTAAAACTAGCTTAATCAACTTAACTATGTTATTCTAACTTACTGGCCCTATGCGGACACTCTAAGCTAAACCTAAGACTTAAAACTATGCCTTTTGACGTACCGTACTTAATTGTTTTATTTGTCTTATTGCTTAATTATTAATAAATACTAAGAAAAATTTTTAGATAAAATTACAAAAAACTTAGTATATGTAACAGTAAAGAGCTGTTCGCGGATACGTTCACGCTGTCGAACGCCTTCTCGAGTCGATAAAAATCAGATGAAGCGGAGAATTAATGCATTGCTCTATGATGATCCGCAAGGAGTTAATATGGTCGATGCAGAAAGATCCCGAGCGAAAACATCGAGAGCTAGATCAAGGTGGTCCTTGATCCGATTCAGAATGATTTATTTTGGCAACTGCAAGAAAAACGCAAATACCTGCACAATTTTCGCACTCCATGAAAATTATCCTTCTTTGAGAGTTTGATAACCATCCCGTTTTTCACTGTTCTGGTAATTTTTCACTTTCCCAAGCATTGTTTACGAGAGGATGTATAAGCTCTGCCGATATATAGTATTTAAAGCGACTAGGAAAAGATGTGTGTATATGTTTAATATGTAGAATTGGGACCTTAAATGGCTAAGTTCATTGAATAAAATTGAGCTAAGTTTCATTCACTATCACTGTGAGTAGGTTATGTGGTGTCTCGGAAGCTCGGTAAGGAAGGTCGAAGTGAAGCTATGTTTTGTTTAATATCCTTCTAACCGTGTCAAATGAAAGTGGTTCTATGATGATACATGTTGGTCATTGTCGATTGTGATTAATGCTAGATCGTCAATAACTGAAGACAGAATCTCGACCCCAAAACATTTGTCAATATTGACAAAAACTTAAATGATTACTTCGAAATTCTTTTTGTATAATAAACAAAGTTATCCTAAGCAAACTTTTGCTAAAATTATTGATTTTGTTACAATATATTATTAAAAAGCAATGATTAAAAAAATTTGGAGAAATAAAATGAAGAACAATTTATCAAAGCAGTTAAACTTATCACCTTTTTACCAAGCACTTATTATTTACCCGTTTGGTGAACAAGAAATTCGATAAATACTTTCGAAAAGTAAATTCAATTCTCCCTTTGGTGAAACAGGAAGTTATAGAAAATTAGGATTAACTGATAAAAAATAAGTGATAGTTAAACGGCCTTATTTCTTCAACGATTTATCATATATTTCAATAATAAAATTTATAATTATAGGAAAGCATTGCTTAGTTCTAATGCACAATTTTTAGTGTATGTTGTTTGCCAGCGGTAAAGGGTCTTTTGAAAAGCAAAATTTAATTCTTTGATTAGCATTTTGATAATGTTTTTTGTTTTTTTTTTATCATCGCAAAACAATTGTTCGATCCTCAGAAAATAAGAAAAAAACAGCAAAAAAAGTAAATGATTGGCAAGAAAAATAAAACATGAACTGAAAAAAGTATTCGATCAGCAGAATACATATTTTTGACAGAAAGCAGAAACTAATATTTTGTTAAGAAGAAAAAGTAAAACAAGATTAAAACATCTAATCGATCATCAAAAAAAAAAAAAAAAGAAGAAAGGAACAATTCTGGAAAATGATTGCCTTCGGGATGATTTATTTTTCTGCTGATTAATTTAGCTAATCACGGTTAGTAGTATAAAAAAAAACTTGGGTAAATATATATTTGGTGCAAACAGCCCAGACATTCGCGAGAGGTGAAAGGATAAAAAACTTGTTTGTATTTTTCTGGGAATTGAACCTGAGTCTGCCGCTCACTGGTCCATTCTTTTAAGAACTTAAGCCACGTGTATGGTATGGTGTAGATTATTTTTCATACGTCATACCCCAAACTAAAAGTATTTTAGTTCTGCTCTTAACTTAAGCCTCCGTCGAGCCGATTGTGAATAGCAAGATACAATTTTAGAAACAGCTATAAATGTTCATTACCTTCAGCCGCTGGCGATAAAGGTCACTAATTTGTCCAATTTTGATTTTAGATGTAAAACAAATAAGCTTCTAGCTACTCGTAATCACTTGTGCTACAGTTTTATGCTGTTTCTGAAGGTCAATTTGTTCGATTGTGGAAAGCTTCTCATGACAATTTTACTCTCGGATGTTTGTCAGAGTTGGGACCGTGAGAAAACCGACACAGGTATGTAGATGCAAATGTTGGGAATGGGATACGGTATACATACCGTATATATGTAGGTGTACTTCACAATATTAACGAAAGGTTAAGGGTAGTTGCGTCTTAAAATACAAACTATTAAAAAGGAAACTCTTAAAGCTTTATGAAGGCCTTGACAAATTTGGACAAATTTTCCACGTACGTACTGTACCTATGCCCAAGCATGTTATGCCTTTTGTATTCATTTCTGAAAAATATTTTCCGAAAAAGATTACAGTACAAATTGTTTTTTGGCGCATAATTCCGACTGTAGTTTTTAGTGCGCTTTTATGAGGTTTTAATATTTTATTTCACTTGCATCGTTCAGATATAGTTTTTATTTTATTTATTCGGTTTATAACTAAAATATTTTATTTTATTTTATAAAAGTGTACAATCACTCTATCTATCAGGTATTATGTGAACTTTTTTAATCCTTTAGCGGAATTTTTCACAAAAAACTTCCAAACTATGTATATTAAAAATTGAAAAAAAATTAAACTTAAAAAAACAAAAAAATATTCTGTTGCTCGATTTTAACAAGTTAAGTCGAATTTTGCTACCCACCTAATACTACTGTGTATACGTACATTCAGCTCGCTTTGTTCTTCCTGCCACTTGCACGATATTTAATTGGCATTCAATATGATAATTCCGACCAATCAATCACTCATCCCCCTATGGGGGTACGAGTAAATATCACCAGAGGACATAGGATAGTGGTAGTAGTAGTGGCTGCAAAAAAAAAAAATACACTTACCCCACACTTTGTGCTTAATCCCCTGCGTTAATCCCTGTCAACCGACAAACTCATTTGTACCCTTTCCGAGCATAGAAATACCAAGCTCAGTGGACCCGCCGCCAGCAAACAGGGAAAAACAGAAAAAAAATACCTACATATTCGTAGCTGGAAAATGGTGGAAAAATCCCAAAAATCGACATTAGCCCCAACACGCGACATGCCAGTCTTACCCACCCGCCCGCAACTCGCCACGACTCATCGCATCGCCCGGCAATGGATGTGCTCCTGTGAACGAACAGGATTTGTCGTGACCGAAATTTCATTTATTCATTCTCGCGCTCACTCGCACACTTTTTGTGTTTTTTGCTCTGCAGCGATTACCGACCAACAAAATTGCAGCCCCAAACTCCGGCAGTGTTGGGTATTCATGGATGATTTCCGGTTGCACCTTCGATTGGGGCGACTATTTTTTGTGTGTGAGCTGAGAATGTTCGTTCATTCAACCACTGCCCCCCAGTTGTGAGAGGAAAATTAAATCATCCTTTACTCACAGAGGATCAACGAGGGTGCAAAACACAAAAGAGTTGTCGGGGTCTTCAATACGAAAAAAGAACAAAAAAGGCGTAGAAGAGTACCGACTATGCTTGCAGTAGTTGTTCATTCGCTTGTTGTGTTTTTCGGTTATGAAGTTACCCATGCCATCAAAAAAGAAAATCAGCGTCCCAACCCTTTCAATCAGGAGGTAGGCCTTATTTGGGACACACGGACGTTGCTAGTTTCATGCAGTTCACATGCCTGTTTGTACACATGCATCGACGACCTATATATCAATTGAAACTCTTTTATTTGTGCATTCATACCTTCCCCGACATCCCCTGCGACAGCTAGCACCCTTCATTAAAAAAACAAAAAGCGCTGGAAAGTTCCAACATCAAGTAGTATAGAAAAACAGCTATACAACCCCCACTCGTACTTTAGTCCCTATAGCAAACCCTTCACTGCACCCAGTGTACACGAGCGCAGAAAAGAATATTAAACTGGGAACCAATTTGAATGTTGGTTTGTGTTTTTTTTTTTCTTCTTCCTCATCGGATCGGGATAAAGGAAACAACCCTTTCCAGTTGCAGTCCAATTTTAAAATAACACACGCACGCAGCCACCAAACTCAAACCCCAACTCAAAAGCACAACAAAACTTCTCTAACGTCATCGCCTTTTTGTCGTAAGAGAGAGCTATCATCATCAATGTTACCGACGACGACGACGCCGCCGCCCGCCGTTGTCCCTTTTAAGTGCCATGCTGCCTCATCCACTGAAAGCGAGTACCCATGACGGTCGTATGCGTTCAATGCATACATACCCCATTGGACATTGAACAACCCTTTTAATGAGAACAAACAAAGAGAAAAGGATAAAAAAAAACCTATGGGTGTCAGTGGGGTGGGGCGGTAATGTTTTATAGGCTTGGCGGCATGGATAACTTTGATGAGAAATAAACATTTTAATAATAAACACACGGAAGGTGTACTTTCTGACATTACATTCTAATAGTTAGTACACTGCGGTGAAATATATTTGTTTGTCCCAAAAGCAAACAATTTTCGAGAGGACGATTCGGAGATAATTATGAGAATTCATTAGAAAGGCTAATCAATGCTGTTCACGGTATGCTGCTTTCCTCTGGCATAAAGTTGGAAAACGTTTTTTTTAAAAAGTGCAGTGGAACTGTTTGCCAAATTGAAAGGTCTCCTGAGAGGGATGAACATCTAAATAGAAGATGTAGAACTGGAAAAGGAGGGTTATGTAGCAATCCTAGGCAAGAAGCAGTTCCAGCTGTCTGAAACCGTACATCTAAGAAAACTTTAAAAAGACTACGACAGCTCAATCAGTTAGATAGACAGAAGTCCAGTCATTCCACTCAAAGCTATAATACTTCGAAGTAGACCTGGGGGGTTAAAGCCAAGATAATAATATTGATTGCAGGTGTACTCTCGTCGTTAGACCATCATCAACAGTTTGGCACTACGAACGGTGATTTTTCGACGTCTCCTTTAAAAGTCATTTCGGTCTTCAGATAGCCAGAGGTAATTGCGTATTTTCAGCATTGAACTTGTAAGTCCTATGTTATTAATTCGCCGTATAGAAGATAAGGACGATTTCTAGTATTATACGTTGACGCACAGATTTGAATTTGAAAATACATTTCACTGGAGTGCCCGATCCATCTAGATCTGTTGATTTTAACTCTCTACAGCTCATTGTTGAATCTTCGTTCCAGCACATCATTTTCACACTTTTGATCTGCTTCTCATATGCCCTGAGTGTAAAACTGCATCTGTTGGCACAAATGATTCTCCTTTTAATCTGGTTGCTGATTTTGTTGCCTGAGTTGACCGTATTTTCAAGGTAGATAAATTGCTTTACAATGATGTTGGGACTGTGTATTTGTAGAGATCATATATGTACTCGTACTTTGTTGTTACCTGTATTCTGTTCAATTTCAGTAAAGGTCCCACTGACAGCTCGCTCTGTTCTTCACATGATGTCGATGTTATCAGCATCAGCTAAGTGCTGAAACGACTTGTAAAAGATTATCTTTCTCAGATTTCAAGAAAATGTTGAAGAAGTCGCATGAAAGCTCATCACCCTGCTGAAATCGTTTGCAAGTGGTAAAGAGGTCTGATATCTTTTTCTCTACTTTTACAGAGCAGCGAGTCTTTTCTAGTGTAATCTTGGAGAGACGAAGAAACTTGAATGGGATATCAAACATAGACATCTGATGTTATCATACGAGTACCTAGGCAGACTTAAAATCGATGAAGAGATAGTGGGTATCTATTTACTGTTCCTGATCATTTTCAATAATTTCCAGTGTTAAATAGCTTCGTTGGTAGACCATCACATCGAGACGACTTGATGTTTTGCTGCTTTCAAATAGCTGCTTCAACTTCGTTTATATTGGGTGGTGTTGTTATAAGAATGAATGAAATTTCTGCCTGAAATTGCCTTTTCCGTTAATTAGGTTAAGGAAGTGCACCTTTCACCAGCCCAGTATGTCCTGTGAGTTTGAACTCCCAATTCCTTCTTCACAAATGGTGTTTCACATGTTCACAGAATTTGCTAACCAAAACAGCATTTCTTACCATTTTGTTCTCTGCGATCATGCTGCCTCCATACTCCTTGTTCTTTTTACGATCTTTTTTCCTCACCGCGCTTATTGGCACAAAAACTCTGAGTTGCTCGAGTACTTCTTTGTAGGATACAAAAGGAAAGGATGTTTTGTTCTGAACCTGAATTCCTTCAGATGGGTATTCCAGAACTTCTCTTGCTGCGATTCTAATGACTTCTCGCAGTGACTTCAGAGCTCCTCTATAAATGGTTTACGTATTTGGTGGCAGCACTTTCAACTGTTGATGGGAAAGGCGGTTGTTATATAAGTTGGCGGTATCCTGGAATTGAAACGCATCGACGTTAAACCGGACGAGGAGACAGAACTTCTCTTGCTGCGATTCTAATGACTTCTCGCAGTGACTTCAGAGCTCCTCTATAAATGGTTTACGTATTTGGTGGCAGCACTTTCAACTGTTGATGGGAAAGGCGGTTGTTATATAAGTTGGTATCCTGGAATTGAAACGCATCGACGTTAAACCGGACGAGGAGACATTCACCACCTTTCCATTCCAACTCATCCATTTCTCTAGTCACGGAAGAGATGAACTGGACCCGGCATACTTGGTGAATCACCTTGTGCATCAGTTAGCCTTGGTAAGCATTTATATAGGAAGAACAATCGCACCTCTAACAAGCAAATAGTCGAACCTTAAACAGTTAGATAACCTTGAAGGTTCTTGTAAAATAAACTACCAATTCAAAACTGGAATGAGGTAGACCAATTTTACCACGCATGGGTTTCGAAACATTATTCGGTAGATACTTGTTCTTACCAATAAGTCACCAGATGTGCACATAGGGATTCCTATGTTTTGGATAATCTCAGCTAATCTAACTACTACGCTTAGGAGTGTAGTACCGTCATGTAGCAAGTTGTTTGAAGTGAGAGTAGGAGCAAACGTTTCTGCAATCCTTTGTTTAATTTACTTTCGTATTTCCTTCAAAGTGTGGTCTTTTCACGACATTGGCAGCACTATACAGATTGTATAGAGAGGTATTACATGATTTAGTCAATTAGATGTCCACGCAAGTTGGACCATAAGTCTTCAGAGTTGATGTAAAAAATGAACCTAGTATAGAAACAGAGCTTATGAGTCCCTTCTGAATAAAAAATATTGGTAACATCTACAATAAGTGATGGGTGATTTGCTAAAATACTCGAAAATACTACCAGAAATCTTCCAGGAGTATCACTCCTCGTGTGTACAGAAATTGTCTATTAAGAATTCGGTTTGACTTGTTGTACCCTTTTCTTTAAAACAAAGGTATGTAGTAAGGACAAAGTAATGATCAAAGAATCGCCCAGAGGAACAAGAAGCTCTAAAACTTTTAACCTGACCACGTGAAAGGCATACCTCTCTCCTCTACATATAGGACGAGTAGAAGCCCCTCTAACAGACCATTCTACGTTTTCTATTTTGAAACCCCAAGCAAAGAAGAAATCCCATCAAAGGAAAGAAACAGAAAGTTAATAGAAAAGAAAAAACAAACTTTTACAAAACTTCGAATCCCATTGAATTGGAAAAATGACCAAACTGGGCAGATTTGGGGTTGCGACTCGGAACTGTAACCCCAAAAATTGCACAGGATCACAAAAGTTGTGAAGACTCATGAGACTGGAGGGGGTAAGACGAAGGAAGGGCGATTGACTGAAACTTCCAATGGTCTGCATTTCTCACTAATTAATTTCCTAACACTATGCGCTGAAGTAGATTAAGTTGTCTATCTTAGCCTGTACATCAGAAAAAAAAGGGAGAAACAGCAGAAGAAGGAAAAGAAAGGAAAAACTATTCCTCGCATGCATTTGGCACCCTCATCTACCAACCCCTTATAATGTACATATAAACCTCCCCTGCCTGTGACCGCAGGTTCTAAAGTAAAGCCAAGATGATTATTCTTCGAAATTTCCAAATCGAACCTCGGAAAACTATTTTGCACACTCACGGTATGGGGAGAATCTTCTTTCGATGAACGACATATTGCCAGCCAAAGAAAAGGACGAACCACCCAAGGATGGCCTAATCTTGCTTTTTCCTTGAATTGTTGCTTTGACTTTTACCGAGACTCCCTGCACCACCGTTTCCTTAAACTAAACCAGGACTTGCTTTGAATGCTTGAATAAGTGAGGAAGGCAAAAACCCCCACCCGGAACAAAGATGGGGGGATTGGACAGGAAGGACCTTTCACATTTAGCTGTTTTTTTGTTCTCTTCCAGTTTGGGTTTCTTCTTTGCCACGTCTCGTCCCATTTGTGTTCTTCCTGTCGAGAAAAGACACTGAGTACAGGAGGTAAATTGGAAGACAGTGCAGGATATCACTTTGGGACGGGGTTGTTTGCGGACGTTTTGAACATTTTTCGAAGAAAGACGGAGACCTTTTTCTGTGCCTTCAATCCCCCCGACAGCGCATTGAGAGAATGATTAGATAGAACGTTGTGAATCGAGGGTGTGGAAAGGATTCAGGGGTGTACACTATACGCAACCAGACAAGGCACAAACCTCCCCTGCCGTCCATATGGTATTCATCTCTAGTGTATGCGAGGGTTGAGGGTGGGGGAGAGTTCATTTTATCCTTGCATGCCTTCTTCCAACTTATTTCTTTTTTTTACCCGCTCTCATTTGAGCCAACGGACATTTGTATATACGAGTGTATACTCAAATATTGGCTTTTGGGGTTTTTCGGTATACCATAAAACTATACTTCATCTTACCATTCCTTGCCTAAACGTCACCACCACCTTGGTAAGCTCATCCCTTCTACGTCGACGACGACCATTTGAAATGTGTCATCGCCAATGCTCCTAGGCATACACCAGTACAATATATTCGATACACACATATGCCTTGTTGTTTGTTCCTAGTCCACCACCCTCCCCCTCCTGCTATCGTACTCAATTCATTTATGTACCGAAAATGAAATCCTACCACCCCCAGGAGTTTTGTTAGGTCGACGCGCTGTGGTGGGTGGGCGATATGAGGATCGAGAAACTTGTCTTGAAGAAAGTTGAACTTACATACCTACTATGCCATACCTAGTCCTCTCCACCTTCATTCAATTCACTTACTCAGTCAATTGATTTATGTACACACACATCCTTTGTACACATATATTCACTATTTTTATGTACATACCCATATCCTTGTATAATGAAGTAAACAAGGATGTGATATCCACTGAAATTGGAGGTGGAGAACGGGGAGAACATCTAAAACTTCCTTAGCCGATTCAAAGACATTTTGAGGTTAGAATGAAGCCTCCATTCTTGTGAGTGTGTGTAAGGATATTCGAAGGAAAACCTCAGATTTACCTGTGCCCTACCATTACAAATTATATTCAGTTGTGCCTTATTCAGGAAGAAAACATATTTTGAAGCGAGTTGGATTTTCTTTGGGACACAGTTTTTCAACTCGGCTGATATGGAAGGATGTTGCAGGTGATAATCAACCGCAAAATAACCGAATTTTATTCAATATACTTAGAAATTTAATTAGACCTTTGCAATTCGAGTATGGTGTACGTGTTAAAGTCAGTTAGTTTGTTTTTTAAACTTAAAATCAATTTATTTATTTTTATAGGAGCCTCCGATGCCCACGCCACCAATACCCGACACAGCATCCGATGTCAATCCTGAGGACCCATATGCAGGTCTCATGAAGGATGCCGATAAACTGAAACTGATGCTCCTCGCTTGGAACTATCAGAATTCCAATGCGGTTCGTAATGGTACTGAGGGACCTGATTTAGGAGTTGTTGGCGGTCTGTGGGCTCAGTATCAGAATGCCCTGGCTCAAAATGTCACAAAGATGGAAACCTCCATTTCACCAGTTCCACGGACCGAGGAATCTTCGCCAATGGAAAATCAGGATGAAACAAACTCTTCGGGCCAGAAAGATGAAGATGAGGGGTCTGAGGATGACTCTGATGATAAATTGGATCAACAGCCTCATGACCCGGAGAGATTGAAGGCGTTTAATGTAAGTTGTAAGCCACTTCTAAATTGTCCCATTGTTGACTGTCTGTCTCTTGTAGATGTTTGTTCGTCTTTTTGTGGACGAGAACCTCGATAGAATCATCCCGATATCAAAGCAGCCAAAGGAGAAGATTCAGGCAATAATTGACTCCTGTGCTAGACAGTTCCCCGAGTTTAGTGAACGTTCCCGAAAACGCATCAGAACCTATTTGAAGTCTTGCCGTCGCAATAAGAAAGCCAGAGAGGGCTGGGATAATACTGTAAGTTTTAAAGAATAAGTTCCACCTGGATCTCACTCATCTCGCATTTTTTTTTAGACCCGTCCAACTCCAGCTCATCTCACATCAGTTCAGGCCGAGCAAATTTTGGCCATAGCCTGCGAGAATGAAAGTATGAATGCCAAACGCATGCGTATCGGGTTAGATCCTATAACTCAAGCAGTTCCACTCACCACGAGCACAAGTTCCACAAGTACTGTTGTCACCAGTGATGCGGCAGCAACTTCGACACCATTCACAAGCGGATTCCGTTCAACTCCGAATCCAAGTACTTCAGAATCTGATGTTTTGGTTCCGACAACAACATCCACACAGGGTGCAAGCTCTTCGGCTCGTAGTTCTCCATTGGCTCTGAGTACCGCATCGGTAGGACAGCCTCTAGGCGGTGGAGGGACCGTCCTATCGAATGGCAATACAACAGTGACCAGCATCGGTGCTATACCGGCTTCATCGCCCCTATATCGTCCGACAGATTTCACTTCGCCATCATCCACGTCACCATATGCAGCAAGGACACCAACCTATCCGAGTTATTTTCCAGGAGCTAATGGTAAATGACATTCAATTCGATACCTAAACAAATGTATCTAAATCTTCCCCCCTTCTTTATAGTAACCCCAACAGATCTCTCAATGAAGCCTTCTTCGGCTCAACAACCCACACAATCAATAACATCCACTGCTGCGGCTACATCATCATCCCTTAGTCCGAATGCGCGTCCCCCACCGCCCCTAGTCACACATAAGCTTAGCCCTAATGAGATAACAGCTGCAAGGCAGGTGATAACAGCGTATCGAGAAAGTGCTGCATTTCTACTGCGAACAGCTGATCAAGTCGAGCAACTATTGGTTCAACAGCAGTAAACTGGGGAGAGGAGCAGGAGGGGCCTGAGACACTAAATTGTTCGCTGTTCCTAATCTAAAGAACAAAAAAACTATTTTTCGTGTTTTCATAAAAATCTTTAAAAAAAATTAAAAAATTCAAAAAATTACTTGTAAAGTAGACAAAAAAAAAAAAAAACTAAACAAGAATTTAAGATTAAAAATGGCTTCTAGAGTTTAAGTTAAAAAAAATAAAAACAAAATAAAATTGTGAGTAAGAGAAGATAAAATTTAAACTACAACACAGGGTGATATAAAAAAAACATACATGAAAGATTAAAGTTTAAAAAGTTAAATAATAAATCTCTATATGTATAATGTTAAGCGGTTGTTCTTTTTTTTTATTTATTTTTTTTGTTTTTTATGTTTTTGTTAAAAAATGAAATCAGGGCACTTCTATCAAAATTAGCTACAATATTTCTACTTATTAGTTAATTTATTTTTTTATGCATGTACCTAAGGCGAAAACATTTTAGTAAACTAATAAGAAATAGACACGGAAGAGAAGAAAAAAAAAAAAAACATTTATATACAAAAATACACATATATTTAAGAAACAAGTAAAAGAAAAAATGTATCTTTATTGCGAAATATCTATAATCCAAATGGAAAACAAATAATGAATTAAATAAATACGACAAAAAAAAAAAACTTTAAGTGAACGTTTCGTTTTATTTTAAAGCGTTTGTTCCTCTCCTACAGAAGTCGCAACCGGGAGAATATGTCTTTAGAAGTAGAGCTGTTGTCCCCTATTGATATTAGAACCCTCTACAGCACGGTCATCCGTAACTGTTCTACACTGCCGTAGGATATAGACATCCATATTATTTTAATGACATTAATGACACTCAATCACACTAACCCTATGAGTGTCTTCTAGATTAATTGTCGTTCAAAGTAGGTATGATCTTTTTTCTGTCCATTTTTGACTTAATTCTAACCTCTGTTAGGAGTAATAAAGAAAACAGAACTTATACTTATAAGTAAAGAAAAATAAAAACTACATTTTGAACCATCTGAATTTTAAAATTCCTCGTCTTGGAATTCTACAAAGAGAATACAGGCGGTGTAGCCATATTTAACAATCACTAAAAACAAGGAGAAATTAAGTCTTTCCGGGGCTAAACACTGGACGCTTACTGCTGTCATTAGGTCTATCTTTACACACGCATAACTTTTCTTGTCACTATCTATAGAGAAAAAAAAAAAAAAAACACTAATTTAATGATACTCACGAGAAACCAGAGTTTAACAGGTTTTTTTTTTAGGTTTTTATTCATTTTAATTCATTTTTACTTAGATGCTAGACAAAAACGCTTAAAACTAGCTTAACTAACTTAACTATCTTATTCTAACTTACTGGCCCTATGCGGACGCTCTAAGCTAAACTTAATCCTCATCTATGTCTTTCGACTTAATCTATTACTTATTACTTTTTTTTTGAATAACAATTATGACTAAGACAATTTTTTATTTTAAAAACTTATTTTATTTTATATAATATATAAAACTTAAATGCTACCTAAAATTAAGTCTTAACCTAACTTAACTACATGCATAATCAAATATGCATAGGTCGATATCGATCTACTGAATCGGAGACGCTCTTCAGTGCTCTGGGCGACGTCTCGGATGTAGTTGAGCCGCCTGTCCACAGTTGTCCGGGCAACGTGGAAGATTAACGGCACCGCTGATCTATCCTGGATCAGACCTGCGATAAGGCGCACCCTCTCATGGTACCTATGGTTGGGGTAATAAGCCCCGAAGATCAGGTTATTCATCGAGGTCATTGTTCTTGCAATGTGCCTTCGAATCATCTTGACCAGGAAATTGTCCACTCTTATCAGATTCGGCCTGTTGTATAGGACCTTATTAGAATAGAATTTTATGTACCGAGACTCTGGTGTTCTGTACAAGTGAATGTAGGCCCTCTCAAACACCCGAATGTTTCCATCCTACTTGCCCCTATGTTGAACCACACGGGACATCCATATGCGAGTATGGGCCGAATAAGGGCCGTGTAGCAGATTACCTTTACCCTTGCATCGAGTTGCTTGCTATAAATAAGTCTCTTTGTAAGGGCGAAAGCAGCTCGGGTTCTAGCCAGAGCAGCACCTACATGTTTCTTAAAATATAGATATTGGTCTAGCCAAAGTCCAAGGTATTTGACCACATTTTGACACGCAAGTGGACACTCAGCGTTTAACACGTATAGGTATAACAATGCCATGAGAACCACACCAACACACGACTCTAATGCGGTTCCTGTACTTTGAACACCGCATAGAGTTTATTACGCAAACAAGCATCGGACTACCAGCCTTAACAGCTCTATGGATGAGTGGACAATTTTCGTCAGAACAAATCAATTCAAACTATGGTCGATGGTGTATTCTCCGATACCTTTGCTGAAAGAGCTAAAGCGCCTACTGATCTAAACTTTCTCCAATTCTGTTTCTAGTCCATATCAATGACCGTTATATTAGCAAAATCTCAAGTTTTGTTGAAAGCACACTCTTAAAATCGTTTTGCTCGATAAACATAATATGAGCATATGCGTATGATACGGGCATATTATGCTCATGAAATCCAGTACCTCACAAGGTCAGATCCATTCATTAAACAAAGATCTACCAACAAACAAATTCACCATCATTTCCATAAAGACACGTCTACTGTACTACAGCTTCAAATTTGATCCAACCTAAGAAAACCATGGACGTTCTTGGCATTACAGTACAGTCTGCTGTAGCATGACATGACCACATATCCAACATCGCAAAATTCTTTAATTGAGCTACCTATTTATGCCAAAGAGATACTTTATAGAGGAACAATTTCTTCTTCAGTGCAAAGCACAAGTTAAGCCGCGGCTTGAGTATTGTTCTCACGTTTGAAACTCCCGCACTAACATGCAATCTCTAACTGTTGGCCCGCCGAAGGCAGGTAGCAGACTCATGCCTATTCTATCAAAAAAAATAAAAATATTTTGACAATTCCTCAAAACTTGGTATGCTGTCCTCGCATATGTCAAATATTGCTTAGATGTCGATTTTCAACATTTTATTATTTTTCAAAAATTCGTTAATAAGTAAAGTTATACGCATTATTTCCCAAGACTTGGTATGTCATTTAGTCCAATTCGAATATTAAATTTTAACAAAATCTTAAAAAATACCGTCCAGCCGCTGCAGTCGGCCAATATGCGAGGTGCAAACAAAAAGTGGAATACGGGGCTCTGGTACAGCGGACAATCCTTAGCCGCATTACTCGTGGATTCATGTATAAACAGAACAAGAACAACTTAACAAATAAGCTAAATGGGATGTGGAGAGACACCGTGTCTATGATGGGTCGCATAGAGCAAAGACTGTGCTAAAGACCTAGTGGGACGTAGTCGGCCACAGAAAAGCCAAGAGGGAGTTTCTCGACGAGGGCAACATAGCTCCAGTCAAGAACTCATATAACCTCAAGGAGTATCCCTGGGGATTCAAGGAGCCAGCTGACTGATGCAACAGTAGTTTCGACGGAGGGTGGGGGTCAAGCTCTAGCCCCGCAGCTCTTGGGCAAAGCAGCTACAGTAGATATAGAAGCTAGCAAATCAAACACAGTTCGGACTTCTACAGCCTCTCAATTTAAGGAAGTTCCGACGACCCACTGAGAAAGGGTTTTAGTGGTGCGAGCTCTCGCTGATACCTTCGCTACCTAGAAAAAGGTTTTTCGCCTGACGTTGCCAGAAAAAAAAAAGCAGAGGAGCATAAGACTAAGCCGGACTTCAATGCCATGCCTACAACTAAGCGGAGCAATCAGGAGATAACGCCCTCTGCATGTAATGTGCAGAAAAAGATGAGGGCACAGGAGAGTGCTATGAAGTTTCAGGCAGAGCCTGCAAACATGTTGTGACTGCGAAGGCTGGGCAGGTTGCCGTACTGCCTACGAAAAATCAACGCTTGTCACGCTTTTGGTTCACGGTTCAAATCCTGATGTCAACAATCATCTATTTATTTCGTCATAAAAAAATAAATAAAAAAGTCCAATTGCGAAAGCTAAATCAACTCTACTGCGAAGGCATAGCACTGGCAGTAGAGTGGTCTTATGACTGAAAATGCAACTTGATCGTGATGATGACATCAGGAGGACGGGAAAAAATATTGTGAATCATGAGCAACGACAAAAGCAAAACAAACAAGCCCCCCAGTTATCTGGACGCTACCCTTGGAGTTTACAGAAACTTAATACCATCTAAGTTTCAAACCAATACACTAAATCTTTCTTTCTCTCTCTCTCCTTCACAAACGTCCGTATCCTGTAATAGTATAAGAGTATTCATATCCTCTTTGGCGAGCGCAAATTATAAAAAAAAAATATATATATCTGCAGGAAATTCTCAATGCTGAGGACCTCAAGGCACTCAAGAACACCATTGTGGTGGAAATGGTTCTGGGATGGAAGCACAAGCTCAAGTTCGGTCGAGTGCGAAACTCCGCAGACAGTGGAATGACTCAAGACCGTAGCGCCCAGATTAAGGCGTTGAAAAGGAGTGGGCCTTACTGAATGCACCGGGACGGAAACGTGCCTATTCCATCACAATTTTCCTAATAAAAAAGTATAGATCAAGGGTACCTCAGTGTGTTCGCTCTCTGATGAGGACCTCAACCAGACGGTGGTCTCTCTCCCTCAGCACTTCGGTCTTGAGGAGGATAAGACCCTACTAACGGAGATTGGGCCATTGCCCCCGACGAAATTAAGGTTTCCCAAGTAAACATCCACTCTGTAGCGGCATCAGCCGTGATAGTCAGAATGTTTACCAACCAAAATATAGGCATAGCACTAATTCAAGAGCCATGGATTTTAAAAGGATTGGTCAAAGGACTATCATGTAAGGATGCAAAAGTAATTTGGGATATGATAATGGCCAGTCCAAGGGCATGCATTCTAATAAATAATAAAATTAAGTTCCTCCTATTTTCAGATTATGTGACGCGAGACTTGGTGCCATTACAGGTCGTTCTGAAAATGGATGGAGTACACCGCACCATAATCATCACTTCTATACACTGCGCTGGGGATGGACCAGCTGTTCCAAGGAAATTGCAACGTTTAACTGAGCATCGACATCAATATCAGGGGTGAGTCTTTCTTAGAATTTATTTTAACTTCATATCTTGATATATACATATATTGTTGAGAATGCCCCAACATTTCTTACTGGAGGTATCCAATGAGCTGTCATTGTCTGACCACAGAATAATTTTGTATTATGAGAAATCCAATAAGAAATCCAAGAAAAATTAACTGGGAGACCTTTGAAGAAACCCTAGGTAGTAACTTGAAGCATATGGACATTAGTAGTAGTGGGAAAGATGTGCCATGGTGGAGCAACAATTTGACAAAATTAGATTTAGAAAATTCAGTAGAGGGCATTTGTAGCGCTATCACAAACGCGTTTAAAGCAAGAAGTCCCATATGCAACAATAAGGGTGGAAAAGATGTGCCATGGTGGAGCAACAATTTGACAAAATTAAGATCCGTAACACGGAAATTGTTCAATAGAACAAAGCGTAATCCGTTACGACTGGCAAAGCTACAGGGAGACACTTACACAGTATAACAAAGAACTGAAAAAAGCCAAAAAGTAAAGCTTCAGGAGATTTTGCGAGACAAGACTGCATAACGCATTGGCAAAATCGGGGGGAATGCAAACGTCTGCAAAAATCCAGACGGTACTTTCAGTAAGGATGAGGAACAGAGACCACTACTGCTCTTAGAAACTCATTTCCCTGGAAGTTTGCCGAATACAAATAAAGAGAGCATGACCAATATATTAAGACATCGGAAAGAAGATTGAAAGCTAGCACTTGCAATCTGCTCCAGAGGAAAAATTGAATGGACAATAAGCTTCTTTCAGCCGTCCAAGCCACCAGGTGTGGATTAGATGGTATTTCACCAGCCCTACTACAGAAGGGGCAAGATAGACTACTACCATACCTAGTCAGTTGTGTTCATATCAAAAATGGGGAAAAGGACCCAACACACCCGAACTCATACAGACCAATCAGCCTAACATCGTTTCTTCTCCAAACAATGGAAAAATCCGTGGATAATTGCATAAGAGAGGACATACTAAACACATCCCCACTTCATTACCGTCAACATGTATACAGTTGCAGTTGACGGAAACCATATAGAAAGCTCTCGAAACGAAAGAGACCTCGAGGGAGCATTCGATAACACTTCACATGAAACCATTAAACGAGCCCTGGACAGAAAAGAAGTCAGCAGAGTGTCTAAGTGGATGTACGAGTTGCTGAGAAAAAGATCAGCAGAAACTCAGACGTCGATAATGAGGATGCCCACAAGTATAAAGTTGTGGATGAACTACTTGAAAAGTTAATTAATCTCGGAATTAACTGTCAAGCCTATGCTGATGAGATAGAACTGGTTGCCAGAGTAAAGTTTGATATCATACGAAGGGGTCTAATAGCAATTCAAGAATGGTGTTGCACGGCTGGGCTCAACATAAACCCGGCAAAAACTACTATTTACGACAAAAAGGAAGCTTGAACTGAAGCCAATCCGGCTGTTAGGATTACACCTAAAGAGTAAACTCATGTGGAAAAAGCGCACAGAGGAGATATTCGAAAAGGCCACAGTCTTGGGGGCTTAGTCCTAGCATTCTAAGATGGATGTATATCTTCATTGTGAGACCAATGATCATATATGAAGCAATAGCGTTGGCAAAATGAACTAGTCTAGGAACAACGAGGGAGACACTCACTAAAGTGCAAAGACTTGCTGTATTACTGGGGCCATGAGAACATGACCAACTGTAGCCATGCTAGTATTCCTGGAACTAACTCCGCTTCACATCGTAGTTGAGCAAACCGCAAAGCGGATAAGCCTAAGGATGGTAAAGGAGGGTATCGGGAGGGAAAAATGCATAAATTCGAAGGAATATAATGTACAATACTTCCTAAGAAACTTTCACTTCCAATAATCCCTAGGGATGATAGTATCAGGAAATTCAACTTTAATACAAAATGTCGTACGAAGTTAAGTAATAAAAAGGACTGGTGCAATGAATCCATAATATACCGACTCATTAACCACACAATAGAGTGGTATACAGACGGCTCGAGAACTGAAGAAGAAACAGGGGCGGGTTTATTTGGGCCAAGAACAAAGCATTCAGAACCTATGGGCAAAATTACTACCATCTTTCAAGCCGAAATATATGCTATAAATGGATGTGTCCAATTCAATCTTGAAAGAAGATACAATAACTGCGACATCATAGCACTATAAAAAGGACTTGACTCCCATGTCATTAAACCAAAACTTATGTGGGAATGCCTACACAAACTTAATGAATTGGTTATTTGTAACATGGAAATCCTCTATTGAGTACCCGGCCACGAAGAAGCCGACTTCTTGGAGCAGCAGAATCCTTCATTGGTAAGTAACGGTGTATGATCATCGAACACAATTCTGAAAGAATCATATTCCGAGGGGATCTATAATGAGGGAATAGACCTCTCCTAGGTATTAGCAGGGGGCACAATAGACCATTATGTCGCAGTCCAAGAAGGATATTTTATAAATTAATAATTATCACAATAATAAATAATATAAATAAAATGTATAAATATGTATTATTTCTACCCATTTGTTAATTCTTAATTGTTATTAAAATATACATTTATTTTAATTATAACGTATTCACATTTTAAGCACACTTATTTTGGGTAAGCATACATGCCAAATTCACATTATTTGATTATAACGTTGTCACTCACTATGGGTAGGTAAAAGCGTAGTAGATTTGTACAAAAAGCGAAGTAGGTTCTCAGTTCAGCGGAGTAGATTTGAGAACACAAAAAAAAAAATTCATTTAAACCTTTTCTTTTTTTAGGCACATGTTTGATTTAGCAAAAAAGACAGTCACCCTGGGTATGTACTTGACATTCACGTTACAAAATAATTTTTCTAAATAATGTTTAATATAAAACATTTCGGTAGAATCTGCAAGAATCCGATTGCAGATTTTGGAATCGCCTTCAGCTCCTTCTGCAAATTCTCCTTTATCGCCTCAATCGTCTCAAAACGCTTTCCGCGAAGTGATAACTTGAATCGTGGGAATAGGAAAAAGTCACAAGGAGCCATATCAGGTGTATGCGGAGCTTGCGGAATGGTATGAACGTTGTTTTTGATCAAATAGTCGCGTACAAGATGAGATGTGTGAACCGCTGCGTTGTCGTAGTGAAGAAACCACGAGTTGTTTCTCCTGGCCTCTTGCGACGAATATTAACGCTTTAATACGCTCACGTTATACTCCTTATTTACTGTCTGGCCTGGCAGAAGAAATTCGGAGTGGACCACACCACGGCAATCAAAGAAAACGGTCAACAAAGTCTTGATTTTGGATCGACTCTGTCGTGGTTTTTTGGATTTTGGCTCGTCTGAGAAGCGCTATTCTGATGATTGTTGGTTAGTTTCGAAGTCATATTTATAGACCCATGTCTCGTCACCGGTAATGATGCCATCGACATTTCTTTAGCGACATCAATGCGATGCTGTTTCTGCAACAAATTCAAAGAAATTCGCAGAACACGACAAACACTGACTTGTTTACATAGCTATCATGTACAAACTCCCGACAAATGGCGCTCAAACAGATATTTGAGCGCCAGATGAGATGTACCAACCTAAAAAAAAAGCTTTTGATAATATCTCAATATATTTCTAAAATAATTCTTCCCATTTTTTACAAAAGCAATTGGTGTAGATTCACGTAGCAAGTTTTGTTGGCTTGAAGCAACAAATGAGTGAAACTACATCAACATGCTAAACACTGTGAGGGAGGCATTTCGTGCATTAACTGTAATGTAAATACCCGTGGATCTATGGGACGCATTAGCAGTGCCTTTTACTACAGCGACACAGCAGACATGGAGAATGAACCTATCTTCAAACGACATACCTTTCTTGGTGATTTATTGACATTTTTGAAAAAAAAGGGCTCATAGCTCGGCATCAGATATACTGCTATGGAATGCAGTCGATAATAACAATCAACAAGGCACAAACAAGAATGCAACCGTTACAAATCGTACAATGCAATGATAAATCTCATCGTACCAGTAAATGTCCTCAACTGTCGGCATTACCAGTAGCTGAACGTTTTCAACGGCTCAAAGGCTCTAACCGCTTTAATTGCTTAAAACCAGGTCATGCAACGAAAGTGTGCGGCTCCTTAACCTGCCGACCAGAGCAGCATCTACATTTTTGTTAAAATATAGATATTGATCTAGCCAGATCCCAAGGTATCTAACCACACTTCGACTCGCTAGTGGCTGCCCGTGCTGTCCCACGATTGAGAACTTTCGCCAATTCTTTCTGGTATCCCTGGAGGCCCCAGATAACGACGTTCTAAACAGAATAGTCTTTGTCTTCTGGAAGTGGATCTTCAGCTTCCAGTCTTCGCAGTATATCCTGATCTTATCGAAATCACGCTGCAAGAGTATTGCAATGACCTCGATCTTTGGTCCTGACCTATACGCGATCAAGTCGCAATAGCATGGGGAAGAGATCCTACGAGATCACTCGTGTAAATGTTAAAGAGGATCGGCGAATTAACCGCACCTTGTTGTAGACCGTTTTTGATTTCGAACGTCCCAGCAGAAGTCACATTGCCATTTTTCACAATGAACTGTCTACTGGTGAGCATATTACAGAGCATGTACAGCAGTGGTTTACTTATACCCAGCCTGTTCAACTTGTAGAAGAGTCCTTCTAGCCATACAGCATCGAACGCCTTCTCCAAGTCAACCAGGCAGGCACCCGTTTATTGTTTCTTACTTTTGTTCCATTGGATATCAGATACCAGCCTTGAAACCGAATTGGTTATCCGGAACTATATGCATGTCCTCAACCCACTTAGTCAGGGCTCTATTGACCACTTTTTCGAATACCTTGCTGATGTTCGGAAGGAGACTTATCAACCGGAGATTCGCCGGATTGGATGTATCTTTACTTCTTTTGGGAATAGACTGTACCACCGCTGTCTTCCAATGCGCCGGAAAATGTGCATTATTCAGCACATTGTTAAACAGTGTAGTGTAAATACTACTGATTTCTTCCTCCTCAGTAAGTCGAAGATCGTTTGGAGCTCCACCTTCGATATGAACGGGGGATGCAACCCCTCATCGGCGACGACATTCTTTGCCATGTTATCGTCATTGAACTCGGTAAAACCTATGTTCTCTGATCGCCAGTGCTGTATATCATTTCGAAGGTAGACGTTGTGCACAAGGACTCGATTTTCCAGGCTGTGGTTCGGGCAAATGCTATCATTCACCTTGTACACTTCCTGGAAAGTCGCTCCTATAGCCTCTACTTTCTCCTGCGGATCTTCGATCATGAAAAAGTTGTCATCATCGACAGCGTTCCCGGGATCTATGCCTGCTGTTATTAGTATTTGTTCGTTGTTCGTCGTTCGAGGGATCTTAAGACACGGCAGGTCGTTTTGATTATTCCTCCGAAAAATTTTATTTATTTGCGGGAACATACTCGGGTTGTTGGATTTTACAGCCCGAATTTTGTTGTTCCAATGCAGATTTACAGAGAGTCTGTAATTATCTCTAATTAACTGTTGGAGATTTTTAATCGACGAGTTCAGTGATTGCTGTCAACATTTGCACAATTTACAATTGGCAGACCCTTCATTCGGCACTCTGGGCGAATTGATGCATTATTTGGTGCAAATGTTTTCAAATAATTACAGATGGCATTGTGTGTGGCAGTGATGGAAAGCCATTCCCACAATCAACTCAACTTAGCTGAGTAGTATTTGGACAAGCAAGAATTCACTCCTGTACTACATCCATAGTAAGATCACTGTATGTTTGCACAACTATGGAGGATCAACGCACTGATGATTTATTACGTACACTATTTTAATCGGATGATATGAACGCTATATCTACTACCACTATGTGAGAAAATATTTATTGCTACTCATACACCAGATACAGATGGCCGTTACAGCATGCAAATACCATTTAAACCGAATAAAGCCAGCGCTTGGTAACTTACACAATTCGGCATTACGGCAGTTCCATCGATTGAAATGTTTTTATGAGGAAATACATTATATGCATGTAATTTTGGATCATCCAGGCGATTCATCACAATCTCCACATCCTATATCATTCAGTGATTACCAAATTTCGAGTGGTTCTCAATGCTTCAGCGCAGATATCAACAGGCATCTCACTCAATGATACACAATTGGTTGGCATGCCCATACAAGAACTACTGGATAATACAATTTTTCGATTTCGACGTTTTGCAGTTGTTTTATCCGTAGACGTGGAAAAAATGTTTGGCCAAGTGCTTATTGACAAGCGACATAGGAAGTGGCAACAAATTTTATGGCGAGAATTGCCTACCGAACCATTACGTACATATCAGTTGGCTATCGTTACTTATGGGACCGCAAGCGGGCCCTATTTGGCAATTCCTGCGACGCAACAGTTTAACTGTAACAAAATACTAAGTGGCAAGCGGGCAGTAGCTAGAACAAGTACCTATATGGCGAGACTTTTATGTTGACGATTATCTCAGCAGTGCTCTATAAACTCAGCTGGATCTTGAGCTGGCAAGAGATATCGATTTTGTACTCAAACAGGGAAATTTTCATTTACCCAAATGGCGATCTGAGATATTAGCTATTAAAGGTATTACTACCCAAGGGTATTACTACCCAAGGCATCACTACGACGATGACAACAATTAGACAGGCACTTGAACTCAACTACTTTCCATACGCGATGTATGCACTGTTCTCGATTGACTTCGAAAATCACCAGCACAACTCAAACCATATGTAGCAAATCGCGTTGGCTATATTTAACAGCACTCCGATGTTGGCAATTGGCATCATATTTATACTCGATTCAACCTGGCAGATTGCTCGAGTAGAGGCATTGATGTTGATGCACTTATCACATACCAGCTTTGGTGGCATGGTCCAACGATCGACAACACACAATCCTCTGTTGAAGCCATTGCACTGACGGAGGATGAAACGTTGGCAATGAAAACGGAATTTAAACCAATCAAGACAAATGTAGCACGCCCGATGAAGGGACTATTAATTGAAACACAATATCGGTGTGGAAAGGAGCTTCTCATTATCAATTTGCTCGAGAGTTTCAGTAATATTGGCAAATTGTTTCGCTCAACTGAGTGCATCTTACGTTAAAAGAAATCACATCGCAGGTATAGAACACAATCCATAGTGTCAGCCGATGAGATGGAAGAGGCATTACAGTGGCATATTGTTGCAGAGCAGCATCGTTATTTGGAAGCCGAGACCATTGAGCTCCAAAAATCTAATAACGTGGCTATATCAAGTCACATTAGCTCCATATATCGATGTTAAGATTAAGAACATTTTGCGTGCTTGTGGTCGACTTCACTATGCAAGCCTGAACGAATATCATTCTTCCCAAGGAAAGCGTATTGGTGAGGCTTATTGTTGATCAAACACATCGTGAGATGCTCTGTACTATTTGCAAGAACCATCAATATACTAAGGTCATTACCGCGCTCTCGGGTCTTAGCTTTTCCAATAGGTGTGGATTACTGTGGCCATTCTAAAGGGTTTTTCATTAAGCGCTTCTTATCTTAAAATTTAAATAAAACAAGATTTGTATGAGATATCATCGAAATTTTTTATTCTTTTGAAAGGCCTATCGATGCCATTATGTATGGAATAAAACATCGTTCAAATATCCATCGCGGCTTCTCTGGGTGGCGCGCATCCGAAATGCCAAATTTCCCAAAACTCTGGCCCATAAATCAGGCTGAATTTGACCGATGGCATGGGTTATGTTGGCTATGAGGGCCGCTGTGGTTTGTGGCTTAGTCGCATAGACCTGCGACTTCAGAAAACTCCACAAGAAAAAGTCTAACGGGGTCAAATCGCACGATCGTGCGATCACCTCCACGTGAGATGACCATGCCCTCGAATCACTCGTGCAGACTTTCCAATGTGGCGTGAGCTGTGTGACACGTAGCGCCGTCCTGTTGGAACCAAAGAAGTTGGTAATCATCGACCTATAGCGCTCGCCGTTGACGGTGATAGCCTGGCCAACGTCGTTCTCAAAGAAATATGGACCGAAGACGCCGCCAGCCCAAAATCCACACCAAACAGTGACTTTTCCGGGAGGCATTGGACGCTCTTGGATCTCATGTGGATTGGTATCGTCCCAAATTCGACAATTTTGTTTGTTGACGTACCCACTCATCGCTGAAGATGATTTTTCGATTAAAATTAGGGTCATTTTCCAACTGCTCCAGAGCCCATTCAGTGAACACACGTCGTTGTCTACGGTCGTTTACCTTTAGCCCCTGGGTCAGTTGAATTTTGTACGGGTGCAGGCCCAAGTCACGATGCAAAATTAGCCAAGTTATGGTCTGCGAAAGACCCAGTTCTTGTGAGCGACGCGAAATTGGCTGCCTGGGATTCTCCTGCACACTCTCGGCGATGTTTTCGGCAGATCTTGCGCTTCGTCGACTTACGGGTGTTGGTTGATCGTTTACTGAACCAGGGGACTCAAATTTATCCACCACACTGCGAATAGTCCTCTCGGAAGGACGATTATGGCGACCGTGATTTGGTGATTTGGCAAAACAGACTGAATAAATGACAGCTAATTTGACAGATGTAGCTTCAATAATATGGCCGCTATCAACTGTCAAAGTTCGGAAGTCCCTATTGGAAGACCCTGTACATTCACATTGGGTCGAGACACGTCCGTACTGTAAAGAATACATACATATGTACGTCGGTATTTTTGTTTGCATGGCTTCAAAGGCTGTACATGTTGAATTAGCTGACCTCTCCGCAGAAGCATTTATCAATGTGTACACACGATTTGTAAATCTTCGTGGCCCATGGTATCACATGTACTCGTACAGCAATAATGGAACTGCTTTTATTGGCTATAATCGAATTTTAAGCAAGATCTTAAGGAATGGCATAATGCTTACGCACTGCTACATTTGAAAATCAAGGGCACGCGATGGCATTTCATCCCTCCTGGCGCACCGCATTAAGGCGGCTTTTGGGAGGCGGCAGTTAAATCAGTGAACAATCATTTGCTCAAAGTTCATGGGACATATTCTATTTGTTATGTTCAATTAGATACTTTACTTGTACACATTGAAGTTTGCCTAAAATTCCGTCCATGACGATCGAATAGCTCTGACACCAGCAGGCTTCCTTATTGGCCGCCCTATTATGGCTGTAGCAGATAAACCAGTATTGGAAGTATATACACAACGATTTAGCTATTGGCGACAATTGGGGCAAATGCATTAACATTGCAACAACGTTTGAAATAGCAACGGACAACATCAAGCAACACAATGGCAACTTAGTCGGATTACAAGCATTCATCCAGGCGAAGACGACCTCGCCAGAGTCGTTACAATCAAACATGAAAAAGGCGAATGCACACCACCGATACAAAAACTATGCAAGATATTGTATAGCTCTGAACGTACCCATTTAGCTGGGCAGAATGTTTATGATTACATCACCTAGATTGAAGGAAGCTGATTGGCAATGATAACAATCATCCCACTCAAATGTGTTAAATGTTCATCGGACGACTTTTTTGTCGAATGATTGCCACACACTTCAACCGCTTTTTGCTTGACAGTTACATGAACGCTAGTGAGCTGTATTCCAGGGCACTTCTTTTTTGACATTGGCAGCGACCGCATCATATCACTAACCTTAAGTACTTGAAAATAAAAGTTTGAAGTGAAAAATAATTTTATGTTATATAGTATTTATTCATATTCTGGATGTATAGGTATAAGAAGAATTTCTTTTTTGGACGAAGATTTTGGTGTGTTCTTATACTAATTATTAAAATCGGTACATTATGACTGAAGAAAAAAGAGAACAATATGGAAGTAAAATTTAACAAAACTCAGGTTTTTCCAAGAACTATGATCCGATTGGCGCCGAAATTAATAGAGATCAAGTCAATGATATGCAAAGGGAATCATTGAAATCTGTACAGTCTTGTGCAAGTTATCATGAACAAAAGAAGAGCATGGAGCAAAATTACATATGTGTTTTCAAATCGTTACTGAAATTAAAACCAAAAGTTAATTTTTATAAATTAAACACTTTTGCGAAAGTTGTTGTGAACGAAAAGATCGAAAGGTAATTTATACCAGGGAAAGACAGATGCACGCACTATCGATATTAGGAAAATTCCTAGCTACTTCCATTTCTTTAGAACATAGTTTCAACAAAACCTTTTCAAAAATCATTTTTCAAAATTAAATGCACTATTTTACTAAAAAATTAAATTCGCAAATAGCTGATGCTAAGTTCCCGAAACCATTTCCTATTTTCAACGCGTTTTGTTTTTGCCTGTTATAGTCTGTAACACTAACGCCATATAGTAATATGATAGTTTTGTAAATACATACCTATAATATTCTTATAATTACATGAAGTTTTATTTAGGTACGTATATGTGTCTAAAATGACGAGCAGGATGCGTTCCAATAACTTTTATGGCTAGATTTTACTTTACCGAAATAATCTTCAAAATACTATTTTTTTTATCTTGTAGATAAGCTTAAAAGTCCAGAATTGCAAAAAAAATGTTGGTGCTCGCTTACCGATAATTAATTAGAGCCTTAAAAAAAAAAACATTTTCAATAGTTTAAGTGTGTCATCACAGACTTAGTCGCTCTCCAACCCGCAGGATGCTCGCGCGAGCTACTCAACCAGGAACTATTGCAATACGAGTACGTGTTAAATGAACATATAATAAAAACAATTTTTATAATTGGTCGTAGTTGTTCTACGCAATATATTTTGCACTGAAATTACACCGGACTTAAAAGACCCTAATTAATTATAGGTAAGCGTGCGCCAAATGTAGATTTTCGATACACGATTAAACAAAAGTACATTTTTAAGGTGTTCCGGTGTCAAGTAGAATTTTGCAACTTTTATTGCATTTTGTCTGAAGAATAAAAAAATATAGAGAAAAAAACGTAGGTAAAAGTGGAGTAAATTTGCTTTACTCCGTAGCAGATTTGTATTTCACAAAAAGTGTAGTAGACTTGCAACACTGCCCATCATCGCAATCCCAAGCATTCGTACATACTTAGCAAATGAATTTTTCAGGCATTGGGCATTGGTTTATACACAAACCTAGCGCTAACGACATGCTATTTTTTGAGCAATCTGATCTCACCAGTCACCACATAAAACCATGTTCATTTTGACAGCAGAAAAAGCTAGTTATGTATACTATGTATATGTAGTTACCAATAGCGCTACTATGCTACTGTTCGCTTTATAAAAATTTTGAATGAAACAATTTTTTTTTCCTTGTTTCTTCCACTTGTTGATTATATACATACATATGTATGTACATTTGTATGTATGTACTTCACATTCTCTGCTCTGCATTTTTTTTCTTTTCCATATGAACAAAAATTGTTTTTATTTTAAAATTCACTACACTTTTATTAGCTAACTTAACTAAATCACTGAAAATTTTGATGGATAAGAATTATAAATAAAAATTACGTCCACAGATAACCGCACTTAAGTTACAGTCTCCACAGTTGACTCAAGTTCGCCGATAAGTTCCCCAACAAGTCGAGGCACGCACTTACATTGTCTAAGCTGAGCTTTTGGAGAGTTCCAGTTCGCTCGCACTTGTTCGAGAAAGATAAGGCAAACGCAAGGCACTCGTACTTTCTGTCTCCAATAAATTTATTGTGAGAAGCAGTTGTTTTTGTGAATTTATCGCGGAAGATTTCTTGCACGAAATGTTATTTTTGTCTTTGCGTTGCAATTTTAATAAAAGTGTTAAAAGTCAGTTGTTGTGCAATACGTGGTGCTTGTAGCTAAATATTGTATCAGGTACGTTTTTACTATTTTCTGTAAATTGTTGATGGTACGCTACCTTCAACAATTTGACGTAAGTACATACATATGTATGCATCTAGTTTCGTGTTTTATTTGGGTTTCCTTTAGGATCCATGAATGTACATTTATACGTACAAATGTAAATATCTACCAGGTGTGGAATGGATATTTCAACATTTTCCACCGGTCGGTAGGTAACTAGATAAAAAAAAATTGGTCAAGTGCGAGTCGATAGTAGTAGGTTCGGTACAGCTATTTGAATCTGACTAATCTGTAATCCTATTACCTATTTGTAAGGGGCAGATCTAAACAAACACATTTTGTTATATGCCTACTCGTCTGTTCTCACATGGATCGTTCAAGATCCAATTCTGCAAGCTCAGTTCAACGATCAAGCGCTAAGGAGGCCATAAAAAAGTTTTAGATTTTAATTTTCAATAAAATGGATTGAGCTAGATTGCCCGCCATCAGAATATCCCTTATTTGTATGGCATCTTATTTTTTAATTTGTCTCCGGTCAGGTCCTTAAAGTTTTTTCGGATGCTTGGGTTAGTGAACTTTAAAAAATAGTAGTTCAGTTGGGAGAAGTTAACTGGTGCCAAAAAAGCTTTGAAGTGGATTTTTATGGTTTTAAGAGTAAGTTGAGTAAAATTATTTCTTTTTTCGATTTTGGCCAAAGTGAAGAAGTCGGTGAGTGGATTTTAAAGGAACGTAAAAAAAGATGTAGCTAGAATATTGTAATATGCGAGCTACGGCTCGAGTAGATAAAACGATATTCTGTGAGATTATTTCTTTATTTTTCTAGACTATAGAACAATTCAAGTTCACACTATACTATTCTTCGCAAATTCTTTTCTTACAAGGTCTCTTTCTTTTTAAATCACTTTATCTCCTTTCAATTACTTAATTCACAAATCCAAACTAATTACTTCTTGTTTACTCTAAACTTTCAATTTATCACAAAATTACAACTTCGCTTATTGTCACTTTTCCGTGCGGTTCGAAAACCAACTGCCCTGCCTCGATCGCCATCTGTCCTTATATAGCCGCATTTCTGATAGCCAGAAACTTCTAGCAAATTCTTCGACCACTGGAACAAGAAACTTCTGATGTAATAATTCCAAGATGACAATAATCTCTTGCGGTTTATAATTCTCTCTTAATTCCGTGACGTCGTCTTAGATATTATCCGTCTCTTACCGTGGACACGAACTGTGGACACGAACCTCGAATGAAAAGACACTTGGGAATGAAATTATGCTCGAATGAAAAGACACTTCGGAATGTGTTGCATCTTTTGAGGGCGTAGTTATTATGCCACATTATGTTACAATATTATCGAATCTAATTTCCACTACATCCGATTTTGATGAATTTTAAATGAGACTCTACGGTGAACTTGAGGATAATCTAAATAAATAATAAATTCAAAATGCTTCATATGTCTGCAGACTAAGAGCTCGCATATATAGAGTGTTTTCGAAGGGACGTTTTGAGTTTGTTTGTTGTTTCTCTATTGATATTTTTGAGAGTCGTTTTAGCAATGATTTGTGTGTAGGCGCCAAACTTTTATCATTATCGATAATGGCCAAAATTTTATTAGAATGTTCAGTTCAGAGTTTATTTTTCTAAATTAGAAAAAAAAGAAATAGACTTGTATTTTGGCTATAGGTACTTTCACATGAAACATTTTAAAGTTATGAAAATACATATATGTATAGCTATATTAAAATTACAAATGAATTAGTATTTATTTAAATGGAGTCATTGATATTCTTAAGTTGAATAAAAACACTAGATTTCCCGCTAAGAGTTGAAGACATTTGAAATATTTGAAAAAAGACAATCTGTATGCCGTAGACCGCATGATACCACATTCCTCATCTTCTAAACCAACCCTAATAAAATGAGGGTGGCATTGTAAACTTTTTGGTTCAAATGCAGTGAAATCTTTGTACTCAGAAGATATTCTCTCGCTGTTTACGAGATTTTGCCAAATAATTTGTGGCGAAGACTTTTTTAAAGAAGAAAGTGGGCGTGACGGTCGCAACTTGTTACCGAAGGTCAAGAATTCTGGTGAAATATTCACAATGAGACTTAATCATCTTTGTATTGGGTCAATAACTTAATTCGTGCGGTTTGCTAAGAGATGGCGTAACTTGTATTATTCCATTGTTATTATTCCATTGGAACATGCGTTGGAAAGCTACTGTCATTGTACGTTATTTCAGTATATGTCATTCATTTGAAGGGTAAACAACAATAAATAACTTTGCGAAAGCAAAATAATATTTTTTTTTTAAGAAATCGCCCCAAAAAAAGTGGGAATGGCATTGTTTAAAGTATGGACGAATTGTAGAGAATGTGAACGTTTACATATTAAGGCGATTTTTTTCAGTTTCTATTAAAAATATTCATAAAATTTAAAAAATAATCTCAAAAATGTTAATACTTATACTACTTCGGATCCTAAAAAAGTTATACATTATTCGTCTTGTTAGTTCATAATTTAAGGCACGAAAAGTGGTGACATACAGACGGACGAACGGACATGGCTAGATCGTGATGCTGATCACGTATACTTTTGGGGGTGTACTGTTATTATTTCTCTATGTATCGAAATTAATATACCTCATGGGATAGGGTTAAAGAGTTAGATCTAGCCCATAAAGCGCTAAACTGGCAGCACTGTTAATAGTCATTGAAGATGTATGTATGGTATATATTTTCATCGCAAAATTGTTGAAATCGGACGGAGAGAGATGTTAACGGCGGTCTATAAATATTGAAATAATATTTGTTGGAATATCAAGAATGTCTGAACAGATTTGGAGCAATTCGGCTCGTAAGCTTAGACTGATACGGTTGTTGTCTAAGAGTGGTGGTAAGAATTTATTTTAAGAATCTATCATCATATTTCTTACACATCTAACTCAAGAACCCCTCAACGAATTTTGATGAAATTTCTGTCTTACCCTAAAATCATCAAAATCGGAATAATAAGCAGTGGTAATATATGGTGGGATGATTTTTAACCCCACGTCTTCCGTTTTTTTTTTTTTTTTTCCAATAATGGCTTGTGTCAAAAGACTTTATGTATATGTTTCGTGTAACCTTCTAATGACTTAAAAAATTCATGTTTTTTTTTAAATATATTAAAATATTTTTTTACAATTTGTTTTCACCACATTCTATTTATGAATGTGCAAAATTTAATTTCTGTAGGTGTAATGGTTCAAAAGTTACAAGCATGTGCCATACTGATGGACAGACTGACACGTGTACAGTACATATATTTTTTTTTTTTTGAATTATTGATTTTTAATTTTTTGACAATTAAAAAAAGTCGCCGAGTACTTGAAAAACTAAAGTTTGCAGAACTTTAGGGAACTTTTCGCTCAGTTTTGACGTCAGCTTTATTTAGCTTAAGCCTATTAAGGTTAGACCTAAAAATCCAATCCACAATGTCGCGTTCACGTTATAAATTGCGCGCGCCATACGAATAAACTTACTATATATTGTTTCAGGGCACTGGCATTTAGGAAAGTGGGGAAGAGGAACATAGGAGAAGCCTGTGCACGTTGGCTTTAAATGTTTGAAGGTTGTAGTGATGGGGAAGTGCAGAGCCTGGTAGATCATTCCACATTCGTGACATTCCGCTTATGAACGAATTCCTATATATGGCAGTACGATCGAAGTTAGGCTTAAGGATAGATTGATGTGCATTCGAGGCATGACGTGTATTGCTGGTGAAATTTTGAAGGGGAGGAATGCAACTGGCTATTTGGATAGTGTTTTTTTTTTTTATAAAAATAGGCGATAACATAGGGAAAGACACGAGACAGTTGACGGTGTTCAAGTGAATGTATGGAGTTCGACAAAAGATGCGTTTATATACTTTAGCCGACCTTACGATAATATTACGATAATATTTGTCATAAGCGCAACATCGAAATTTGCAAAACGGAATATCGCGTCAAAGTACTCGTGCGTTGAGTGGTTAACAATTGTCACATATTAGAGGTCGGAGTGTATTTTTTTACAATTCGGAGCAGCTTAGACCTGATACAAAAATGTTGTTTCGCTAGAATCAAGCGGCGTACAATGTGGTAATTATCTGCCGCATATTCAAATATGGCGGTATGTATTTTGAGTTGGTTTGGGGAAGTCTTTATTCGTCATGAGATTCTTGATCCGTATTCCGTAACTTTTTACACGACAGATTTGTAATAAAATTCTGGACGACAGAAGGACTATAATCGCAGCTGATAGTTGTCAGCACGATATGACGACGATAGAGTTAAATTGAAATTAGCTCAGGTTTACTAGGTTCCGCTTTTGTCGAAACTCTAGGGCGGTGTCCTCTGTGAAGTTTACTTTTACTCAGAGGCATGTAGGTGAAATTCTTAAGTACGAGTATACATATATCTTTAAAGTTTAAGCTGTCGACAGTGACTTTTTGTCATAGGCGGTGAACAGATGATGTGTTTTGTCGTCAGCATATGTATGTATATTTAATTTGTTTTTATCCTTCTATACCTATGTATATTTTATTTCGAAAAAGTTAAGATTTTATCAAAAATTAATGAAAATTTGACAGTCCTTTTCTGTATAGAAATGAAGGCTTTTATAAAAAGTGTTGCATAGGAAATTCAATCGGCTTTTCAATCATACTTCACCTATTAATTTCAATTGTACCCTTCAAAGAATTGAAGCGGCAGGCCTTGAACAATAATATTCAAACTTAATTCCAACAAAAAAAACCGAATAAACAGTCCGAATGTGGATGGTCCTTGTGTTCTGGTAGTTATTTAGCTGTTGCTGAAGCTTCGATTCTTCACAGCACTGTTTCAAATTTTAAATTATTTGACTGGTCCCTGTACAAATTTCGATTTAGCCGCCATCTAGTATTCATAAGCTTCTGCTGGTTTGGATATATGATTTATTGTTATTAATGGGAACATTACCTCAGAGCTTTGGGTATTCGCCGGAACTTGATTCGCTCTAAAAGGAACCATCGGAATGACGGGATATTAGTATAGCTTATGCACCAACCCCCGAGAGGCCATCTAGTGCAACAACCCATGTAATTTCTATGTATACCACTTTCTTTTATTTTCTTTTATACAAAATTACATTTAGCATACTCTTACAAAACATCTAATTTACTATTCTAACTTAAATTTAAGGCATATTTTCACTTCGGTTTGGAATCGTTTCTTTCTACAAAAGAAATGTATTTTTTTTAATAAATAAAATATTAACAAATTAAAAACAAGAAATATCGTGCCAAAAAAATTGTTTAAGAACCTTATTTGATTCCTCGTGGGCTACAACACGTTTGTGAATGGAAAAAGTTGCACCACGTTGCACCAGTTGCTAGCCATAAGCATAGTTTAAACAATAAATTAAAAAAACAAATCAATGGCAGAGTGTGTGTGTGTTTGTATGGGACAGAGAGACAGTGACAAGCTTTCCCATTTTGTGACAGACTTTTGGCCAAATTAAACTTAAGGACACATTTTTTTGAAGGCAAGGATAGACTACGGTGCTACAAGGCTAAGAATTCTCACGATAAGACACCATCTATAGCGTGTATCACACCATTTGTTGCGGGAATATTCGATGTCACCATTTGGGCGTCGTTAACCTTGATCTTTCCAGCACTGGTCTTTTGCAAAATAACGGTTTTGCCGGTGAGAAGAGAATCCTTTACTTGATAGAATCTCATGCCGGCAGAGAACAGTGTCCCAGGTACGATGTGCTTCGTCGCGAACTCTTCGGCGGCATCTTTGTCGGTAAGGAGCTTCTCGAGAACGTCGGGTTCAAGTTCCTTGAAAGCCTTCTCGGTGGGGGCGAACACAGTGTATGTTTTGATGCCTTAAAAGGAGATATGCAAATGTAAAACCAGATTTTGAAGATGCTTTCTTATTGAATCATACCCTTTCCTTGCAGCTTCTCAGAAAGTCCCGATGTGTATAAAACTTTTAGGAATGTAGCGAATCGTGCCTCTCGATCGGATTGCAGAGTCTGCAGAAGATCACCAACTGGTAGTGGGAACATAACACGATCCACAGCATGGGCGATTCCTTGGGGTATCTTAATGTCCTTCCGGTCATTCACTACCATAGCACCATTGATGGTTGTCAGCTGAAAAGACACACACAGAGTGAACAGGGATGAAGATCTTATATTCTGTCCAACTTACCACGACATCATTCCACTCCTGATCATGCATGGTATACTGATTGACCCTGAGTTGAGTGCCCGCCAATGAGACTCCTGTCATCTCATCTTGCAAACTTGAAATCTCAAAAGCACCCGGGATCACATGGTGCAAGAGAAGCTGAATGGAAAAGTAGTTAAGAAAATAGAATAGGGCAGGGGTCTTATTTAACTTACACCACTCAATAGCCTTGGATTGGATTTAAACTTCTCTTCGGCTCTCTCAGGTCCTCCAAGTTGGATGAGGAGATTCTTGAAAGCCTTGTCGGTTGGGACGAAAATCGTATAGGGCCCGGTTTCATTTAAAATGCTGTCCAAGCCGGATTGTTTCAAATACTTGGCCATAGCAAATAGTCCATTCGATTTGAGGATCTGCAAGAGATCCTCACCGAGATTTTGAACCGCTGGTTGCTCAAGCTGCTGCTGCTCTGAAGTTGTGCCAGTCAATCTTTCAGTGACGGGTGAGTATGTTGAACTTACTTGAGGCGTATTTTCATAGACGGGTTGAGGAGTGGTGGCGTAAGAGGTTGGCGCTTCGTGATACAAAGGTTCTACTGTACTGCGATAGATGCTGGGAGCTTCTTGGAGCAAGTGCCCTTCACTAGATCGTTGAATGAGAGGAGTGACCGTGGTGGAGTAGGGCGAATGCGACCCTCTGGAAATAACTACCTTTGGCCTTTGAGGGGTAAATGGAGCTGGAGTAGTTGTGGTCGTCGTCGTAGTTGTTGTTGTGGTTGTAGGACGTGGTGTTGTGGTTGTTGTCGTTGTGGGTATTGATCTCTGAACAATCTTGCCGTTATCAAGCGTTACCTCTTGGTTATCGGGCAAAATTAGTCTTGTTACGGAGGGCGGAAGTTTGATCTCTCCACTCCTAATCCGTTCGAGAATACTCTCCACCTCAGCTCCAGTAGTCTTAGTTTCTTTCTCGCCATTAGCTTTTACACCTTGGATCTTAAAACTACCATCAGCTTGTTCCTCGAGATAGACGTAGGTTGCTTTCTTCTTTGGAGGGGCTGGTGTTCCCGGTGCTGCTTTCGGCTTTGAGCTTAGACCTTCAATTTCATAACCCTCTGGAATGAGTCCTCTTCTCGCTAGTTCTTCGATCGATGGAGGCTCATCAGAGTCTGATGAGATTACAGCTGAGCTGGCAAGGCTATTGGCTCCTCCACTTGAAGCACTACCTCCTCCATAGAGATTTGCTAGGCTTGATAAATCAATCCCACTTTGATCTCCAGTGGCACTATCGGGAGCTCTTACAATCTGCACTTTATGCCCGTCAGGAAGGACGAGATCCTTTAACTTGTCTGGTGCTACACTTGCAAGTCCCGAATTACTCTTAGCCGCCTTACCGCTGGATCCCGCTATCAGTGCATTGAGTTGGTCTTGACTAAGTGCCTTCTGTCCCTTGATAAGGTTCGGGTCCTTGGTACGAATTACCTGCACTCGTTCTCCATTGGGAAGCACCAAATCCATCTCCTCGAAGGGTTTGTCTCCCAAATCCTTTTGTGGTGCTTCAGCTAGAGCGGCTTTGAGCTGTTTCAATAGTTCATCCCTTCCAATTGTTTTCACAGGCTTAGTTCTAGTTTTAGTGGATCTCAGCTTTTCATTTTCAGGTCTTAATGGCCTCTGAATCGGTCTGGCCGAGCTTGTTGTGGCTTGGGTAGTTGTTGTGGTAGTCGTAGTGGGGTGATCTAGATGATATTTTTTTAAGGCTTCGCTGAAGAGGTCCAATTCTGAGGGATGCACGGGACGTGAACGTGGTGGGTTACCGTGAATTGGTGGACCATGTGAATGATGATGGGGGTGCCTTGCTGGGGCCTCTTGCTTAATGTTGTGCTGCTTGTGGACGAAATCCTCGTGAAGTTGCTTGACCTTATTTTGGGACTTCTCATATTGCTTTTGGACAAACTGTTCATGTTTATGGATCAGTTTCTGCTTATATTCCTGTTCGGGTGATTGGATTGGTGCTTCGAAGTTAGGAATTCCTGGATAATTGCTATAATGTGGAGCTGAGTGGTGTGGGTGCGAACTATGGTGTGGATGAGGATTGTGAGTGAATTGAGGCTGTGGATTGGTTGGGTAGATCTGAGGTAGGGGATGTGATGGTGGGTGTGGTGGTAGGTGTGATGATTGATGTGATGGAGGAAGCGATGAAGGCTGTGGGTGGTAGACTTGGGCCTGTGCCTGAGGTCCATTGTTGAACGTGAATTGAGGCGCTGTGGAGAATGCCTGGTTCACTTCCTGTCTTGGAAGTTTTTGTTCAGTTTGAGCTGGTGGAAGGCTATTTTGGAACTGTGGAAGTGTTGAGAATTGTTGAGGAGCTGGCTGTTGTAGTTGTGGTTGATGTTGGAATTGAGGTTGTACTGGGATTGGGCCCTGTGGTTGAAACTGCTTATTGCTGAAAGATCTCGACGGCAAGCTTTGTTGCGGACCAACTTGGGGCGCTAAATTCCTGAGAGTGAGGAAATTCTGGGTGTGAATATCCGGCTCTTGTTGTGGCGCTCCAAGTGTTGGAATTGCACCTGTTGGAAATGGTTGCTGCACCTGATTATGTACTGACCGTTGAAATTGTTGCTGTTGCTGCTGGGTTTGAGGCTGAGATTGTAAAGCCTGTGGAACTGGAACATAGCTGGGAACAAAACCAATCAATGGATCTTGTGGGCTAATACTGCTGGATGGTGCCCGCAATTGTTGTTGCTGCTGTTGTTGCTGCTGTTGTTGTTGCTGCTGCTGGCTGGTTTGTGGAAAGCGAACAATTTCTTGCCCACCTTGACTGTTGTGATTCCTTTGTCGATGTTGTTGCTGAGTGAGCGGAACTTCCACATTTGGACTCTGTTGGACGTAGAATTGTTGCTGTGGTTGTTGCTGAATATTGTATCTTTGTTGATGTTGCTGAACATCGGATAGGATGTGTTGCTGGGTAGTTACAGGGCGACGGTATTGGGGACTAGGCTGCAAAAAAGAAAAGAAAATGGTTAAAACATACGAAGGACACTTTTAATTGATTTGATTGATTAATTTTACGCCACTCTCTCAGTCGAACCATAATTGATGGCAAAGTGAATGGCAAAAGACAATCCCAGGAGGCTTTTCCAGCAATCCAACATGTACGTCAAAGTCAATGGAATTTTTTTAGATCACTTGAACAATTGCAGTTTGTTTCTTTTTTTTTTTTTCTTGTTTGAATTTTTAATTGGCTTGGAACGAGTTTTTCTAATTTTTTGTGTGCCATTGGGTTTGTATCTGGTGGTGCACCTATTACATCTAATTCACTCGTTTTAGTAAAACAAGTTCGAGAAGTGATTTGAAATGGTTTCAATTAATGTTTAACTGTCAGCAGTAACGATTTATACCGATAGTGAGTTACGAGTTGCATAATTTTTTACTGTCATGTGCGAATTGGTGGAAAGATAAGTAGGTGGCTCAGGTAACCAATGTTGTTTGAATTTCAAAAGGAAGAAAATATTTCCACATCTATTAAGGAAGTTCTCATCATATCGACAGCTATCATCCTAACCTGTTTAACCATCCCATTAAGGAAACTCTCCATCAATTTGGCGTGGGTATGCAATACCTGCCGGAATCGTAAAATGAATTTGTAATATATTATTCGTAACATATGGACTATGGGGAAAATTGATGTCTGCCATAAATGATGATATTCAGATATACACTAACCATCCTACAGTAGAAGTGTATAGTGAATAATTTATTTTTGTTGTGAGGTCATTTGGGGTAGAAGTTGGGTTTGAAGGTTATGCTTTTACTAACAATTTTGAACTTTTAAAACCCTATACTCTTAATTGGTTTTCATCGAACAAAAAAACTTAAACCAAATTTCGCAAATTTTATATTTTATTCGTTGCACATTATCTTTGAATTCATAGTACAAAAAAAAACGTAATTTCAACCTCCAAAACAAAACTGAAATAAATTGCTCAACTCTGTGTATACAAAATTCCTCCATTAAAATTATCGCTCTGCATATGAGTCCACTACGAACCTTCCATATTCAACAGTGTACCGAAAATGTGCGAAAAGTGAAAGGAGTTTGTTGCCTTTGTAGCCCCCCTCCTTGTATGACCAGTTTCGGCCAACTCGAGAGGATTCACTTTCAAATATAAGTGCGCTTATACCATCTTGGGACACTCGAATCGATTTCTTCTACTTCACCGATTGGCATCCACATCCAATCGATTTGAAGTTAAACAATTTTGCAAAAGAAAAAAAAAAAAAAAATAATAATAAATGGATTTAGAAAGATTTCTGATCGCTTCTCAACCTTGAACCGCAAAATGCGTTTGCAGATCTCTCAATCTCACAAAGATGGCGAGGAAGAGGTAAAGAAATAAAACAATTGCGGGTTGTGCAATCCACATTCAAAGAGTCTATTTGAATTCTGCAATGAGGCTGCAAATGCAGGCCACGCTTCTCGACGGATGGACAGACAGACAGAGTTCGACTATAGTGTTTACTGCCTCGGGAACTGGGTCTGTATGAACGCAGCAGCACCATTACCAGCAGCAGTCGTTGTGCATTTCAATTGAGGATTATATACGCTGGTAACGACGGTGATTTCATAAGATTCTTCAAATGAGGCTTGGAATTAGAGAGCCATCACTAAAGATGCTTATGTTGTGCTTATGGCTGTGTTGTTGATGTTGTGTCTATGGACTTGGAAAAAGTATTTCAACTTGCAGCGTTGCGGTTGAAGCAATTTGCTGTGATGATAGAGTTATTACCTCCCCTCTCCCTAGTCTGGTAAAGAGGTGGATTATTTAATCACTTGTGCTGGACAGTCATCATCTAATCAGGTAGAAACTGCACTCGCTATGAATACATGTTCTGAGGTGACCAATATCAGAAGACGTGAGGTGATCTGAGAGGACAGTTGGTTGATTAATTGGTAGAAAAACTAATGAAATATTTGTTTGCAAAAGAGAATGGCCGGTGGAAGTGGGAAGAATCCATCATTGCATCAGAATTGGTGATGGAATTCACAAGGTGCCCATCTTTTAGAAGATGGTTTGTTTGGTTGCCAATTTTGCGTTGCCAGTTTGTCCCTCTCAGGCACACACACATCCGTTTAATGTTCTGAGAAAAAAAAATTCTGAAAAACGAGAACACCTAGGAAACTGAAAATTTTCAGGTAGCCTTTTTTGGGACCGAAAATTCCTTAGTGATATAATATCTTAGGATATTATGAAAAGCTACCAAGGGTCAATATTTTTCTCATTGCACATGCAAGCGGGACGAGGAGCTAGGCTTAGTTGATGCGCTTTTATTCATATGCCCACCATGAAAAAAGCATTAAAGCCATTTAATTGTTAATTTTTTATGACAATTCCTACCACAAATCAAAAGTGGACTTTGTTATTACATGTCTGCAGAACGGACAAGTACGAGTATGACTTTTGATATCACCCGACCAGCACCGCCATAGCCGAGGCGGCTAAGACGCTGTACCAAACATTCTTGACCTCGAAAACGCGGGTTCGAATTCCGTCACATGAATTTTTTGTTGCAACACAATATTATATTAACAAAGCAGCCATACCAACCATTCTTTTTTAAATGAGTGAATCTCAAAATAATCATTCTTCATATTTGAAATCTTAAAGCGCTTAAATGTTGTTCTCAAAATTTTAATTCAGAATTGCGAGTGACAACTATCCATCTTGACAGGGTGCTGGGGCTTAACTAGGGCCAATGATTACTGGCAGAAGAGGTTATAAATTTAAGCTTTAGTTGAGGCTTTGAACTGAGTAATAGTCGGGGCCTATTCCAATAGTGAGTGAGGAAGTAATAAATCGTGCTCATGAAAGAAAGACTGGGGTCATAAATCAGTCATTAACGACCTCCGACAAAGGTTACAAACCTTATCTCTTCCAGCCTTGCTCGTGAGAACAAAATGTTACTTTTAAACAAAAGCCGAAAACCAAAAAGAAAACCGATGATCTAGATGCTATCTTTGGTTGTTCCTGTGCAAAACATGGTGCAGATGAATGTATCTCATAAGAAAGGGAGTAGCAATTATTTACTGATCCCTCTGAGTGTCCCCCGAAAATCTGTTGCGAAAAGCGGAAAATTAATACAGGTTTACCACGTAAATGCAAGTTGTGCAACTTGTCTCTAGCATGGGCTAAAAAGTTACTAACTAAGAACCCCCTTTTTCGCATTTAAATCGGAAGCGACCAGGGTCAGCCCCAAGAATGCCGCCGATGAGACCAAACCTAGTGGGATAGCCCTGTAAAACCCAAAAATCTCAAAAATTCTAAAAAATGCAAGAAATAATATTTTCAAAATTTTGCAAAAAGCAGAGTGGCACTTCATTGCTTTAAAAAAAAATATAAACAAATTCAATTTCCTCGTAAACTATTGAAGTAAATCAAGAGACATTAAGAGGGCGAAAATGAGCCATAGGTTGCTGAATCCGAATCCAATGTCAAAATTTCAAATTCAAAATCGCGCGGAAAATCCCCAAATAATAAACAAATTTAACTTCTGAATACGGGGACAAATATCAAAAAATAAAATCAAAATGGCGGATACAAAATGGTGTCCATCAAAAAATAGAAAGACGTACTTGACATCAATTAGTCTAGGTACATTTTTTTGAGGTTTTTGAATCCAAATCCGAAGTCAATTGAGTCTGCCTGTATTCTGTCTGTCTGTATATAGGTACATGTGCGCTGGATTGCAGAATAAACGGCCGGAAGGTTTTTCTACAAATTTCATATCTGGGGTCTGTGAGGTCACAATTCGAGATGAAATCAAAATTTGAATTCCAACCACGACACTAGTGACACTTTACTAATGTAAAGCAAAGCTAAGAGTGAAATCTGCATCCAAAATATACGGATCTTTTCAAGTTCATCCACACCCACCCAAAGGAATTTGCCATCGTGAGGTTTTATTTGAAGAGACACATATGGCATTTAGAAGATATAGGTATATACACAATAGCAAGGTGAGTTCTGAATCCATGAAAAGCTAAGAATTCACCAGGGGTAGAGGACATAAACATAAATAGGTTTATGGTTGCTGAATTTGACACATTTTCCATCCAGTCATTGGCTTAGAGTTAGTGTGCAGTTTATGTTCTATTGATTCTTCGCCTTCCACTTGATTTAACCCGTTACTCTAATCATTATTTTTAAAGCTATTTTCCTGAAGTGGAGTGGGGATCACAAACGTAAATACCTACTGATGGATAAACTTCATATCGTGAAAGTTATCGAAAATCCCACCAGTCCATCATTATCCACTTCTAAGAAAGATTTCTCACTTAACCCACATTTTCACACAGCCATTAGGCCTAATTACTTATAACCATGAACATACAATAAATCTATACATACCTACACATAAAATATCTCCACACGTGGAAATCAATTACATAAGACCTCGTTTGAATTCAATATTCGCAGAAGCAATTTATATCCATCATTCATTAAATAAACATCGACCATCATCCGCAACTTTCTTCATCGACACATAAAAACCTATCACCATCACTGTATCATACATGCAGATAATTATATCGTTAATAAATGAGTAAATAATAAATGAAACTAAAAGTGAAAAAATTAGCAACATTTAGCTACATATGTAAATTAATTTCACTCACTCGTCTCTCTATCAACATATTAGCAACAATTATCGACCTATGCAACATTATTCAGTTCACATAATCGAAGGTGAGGATTCAGTTCAAATAATTTAATTTTAGAAAACTCATAAACATAATCATTTGAATCTCACCTCAACTCCAAACCGGCAAGTCAAATGAAAGTTGGTCCCAACGGATCAGATGAAAAAAAAAAAACAAAAAAATTTTTGATTTAAGAAATCGAAAGTTGTCAATAACTGACGTCCAGAGATTCATGTGAGTTCAATAGGAATTGGTTTGAGAGCATTTGCATTTGATTATGTATATCCTCTTGATCATCTTTATGACACACCTTGCGGTAAGAAAGAGATTAAATTGAATAAAATGCAGTTATTCCGAAGCCGGAAGTGGGACAAAGCAAAACGCTATTCGAAGAGTAAAAAGTGTGTGAGAGGTGTTATATCATGTCTGTACAGTGATTGCAAAGATTTATCTAAAGCATTTGAGATTTGCCAATTGCTCCAACGTGAGGCTTAATCTTGAATGTTTGGGTAGAAAAAGTCAGGCAAATGGTTTATGGACAAAAAAAAACCTGAAGAAAACTGGTCGTCACTGCCAACTGCCATGGAAGACGAGAAAATTCCGTCAGATGCCAGCAGTTGGGTTATTCAATTGTGTGGATGGTTTACGTGCCAAACAATTAATTCCATATGTTGCGTCGTCGTATCGTTTGTATCTGTGGATACGTATTATTGTCTAACTAGGAGTTTTTGCCCTTGTTTCATGGATTTGCATGTACCAGTTTGTTGTAACAAATACGAGATGTCTTACATAGCCTAATTAATGTTTACTAATTGCTACCGGGTTGAAGACAGTGAAATGTGTGCGCTGGCAACATTTGAATGTTGCATGGGTTTGAAATAAGGTGTTTAAGAAAAAAAAGATATGAAACTTGTCAAAAAAGATGATTGGTAAAACTTGGGTGGATGAGTCTCCGAGCTTTTACAATAGTACAAGAAGTGTATGAGATTTCTTAAAGGATATACAAAGACTGTTGAGATCATCTTGTGACCAGTATGACCCCCTCTGAGATTAAAGCGCAGTAAATCGAAAATTTCAAAAAATTAAAGCAAATTTAAAACCTATGTTTTTTAAACACCAATTCATTTAAAACATTTCCTCCATTACATTAGCTCCATTTTTCTATAATCTACGGGCGCCAAAGGGATTATTAATACCCTTATATTTTTTTAGGACACGGGCCTTTAGGAAAATAGGGAAGAGTAACAGAGGAGAAGCCTGTGCACGTTGGCTTTAAATGTTTGAAGGTTGTAGTGATGGGGAAATACAGAGCCTGTGTCATTCGGCCTATAAACCCTATATTTGACAGTACGTCCGACGTAGATCCATCATAGATTTCGCAATCGTTTACTATTTAAAAGAAATGTTCGCTCTTCATTGTGGTTTCAAACCTGGAAATCAAAAACCTGTTTGCCAGAAGCACTACACTAGTTTACAACTCATAGAGTTTGAGGTTAAATCGTTATATCCATTTGTCCACTTCGCACACATTGACGTTATTCTTACCAAGGAGTTATCGACCACTTAGTGCGGTTAATAAAGCTGCAAGTTTTGTTAGTAGAGGTAAAAGTTTTAAACCCAGATTCAGATGTATTTCTGTTTGTCAATAAAAATATTTTGTACACTTTAGTTAGCTGCATGTTTAGAACTTATTTCTTAGTGGAGCCTACCGACATTTTAATAGCTATTTTGGCTTATTTGCACTGTTCTACGTGTGACTGCCAAACTAAAACTGAAAAAATTTCAGGTGTATATTAGTAGTCCATTTGTCGATCATACCACTCACCGTTTCTCTATCTAAGGCAGCAAATGGTTCAGGACCCAAAAATTCAAAGGCTGACATCTGCTTTGCAAGGGTGTTTGTTAATATTTCCAGAACCTGTCTAAAAGGGCAGTAAATCTCTGCGTCCAGTGTGATAATGCGAACAAATTGTGAATGGACAAATACATGCAGCTACTTTCGAATAGATGTTGAATGGAACATTTGTACATTCATTAGTAGCGCCAAGAAATGCAGTAAAAATGTTGTACTAGTATTCCGTCAAAGCTTCAATCGATAATGAATATATTTATATTCAAGGCCCAAAAAGTCTCTGTCACTAATTTCTTGATGTGCTCTTAGTAGCGACATCCTTGCATCATAATGGTACTACTGGATTGGCGCTTCTATAGGAATTTATATACAAAGATGGAACGCACTTTGTCCACTAATGGTAAATATAACTACAATTTTTTTTTCTTCACCGAGACGCTTTCTTTTCCAGTAAAGTCCAAAAACCTTTTTTTGTATTTTCTTAGCACATACATTCATCTATCCACTTTCTTGTAAGAAAATAAGTTCCCCATCTAGATGACACTGAATCGATCACCATCTAGTGGAAAACTCAAAAACAGCAACTCAGCTCATCTATTCAACATGTGTTTCGTCCATGCGATTACTTGCCCCGACCGAATGGATCGAAAGATAGTAGCTTGACGCGGAGAGAAATGTTTTCTTTCCTTTAATGTTGAGAATTTTATTATTACTGCCATAAGTTTCCTCTAAAAATAAGTACATACTAAGAAGCAAATCGACTCCGATAATTTCATGATACTCGTATATGTTGCACACTACTTATCTTTTTTCTTCTCTTATGAGATAAATTTGGACTTTTATCTGATTTGGATTGTTATGAATCGTGGAATTTTCTTTTTACACCGATTTGTATTTTTTTTTTCAGAATGCTGGAAGTATTTACGAGTACAAAGAAAATACACAAAGAAAGGACTGAGTGTCGGTAAGTGCAGAAGATCTTCCTTATTGTTAATTTTTTTTATTTTTACATAAAACTTTTAATCTAAAAATGAATTGAACTTCCTTTTTCCAATAAATCGAAACTTTACTGACTTTATTGGCCACTATATTTCGAGTTGCTTAAGTTAAATATTCTATAGATAAAAACGTGTATATATCTCATAAATTATTATTTTCACTGTTGGAGAATGTGGATTTTAGTTCTTAACGTATATTTATATAGAGCTTGTGGGTTATTTGCACTCTTTCGTATTCTGAAACTTTCCTGATTTCATGTTTAAGAATTTAAGTGCATGCCATCAATGTGTTACTAACTCAAATATATTTTCTCCCAAATATACTCTCTGCAGTAAAACTATGTCAAGATCGGTTTTCTTTCATCAATTCAATTCGAGTCCATGACTTTCCTTAACTGACATCTTCTACCTGCTTCCGTAATCACGACATGATTGAAGAACAACTACCGGCAAAAATCTCAATAGTCATGCCAATGATTATTGCCAATTGATCAGCTTGTCGATAAAAATTCATTTCACGCTCCTCACCTTCAACCAACTAAACCACATCTCTCCCACATAGCAACGCACTCTTAATCAATTCCGTCCACAAAAATCTCACATGATATGCCGATGATGAAGCGCGAATATTTCCAAGTGGGTCACAACAAATTGTCTACCGAAACAAAATGATTAAAACTTTTTATCAGTGCGGAATTCCAAAAAGACGACAATCACTTAAACAAGACAAATAAAAGAGAAGATACTTGAAACTGGTTTCTAATAGGTTTCACTTCGTACCCCCGCATAATCCACCTTTAGCATATTTCAAGTCTCACGTGAGATACACACGGAATAAAAGTGAAACCTGCTAAGAAAAAAACAATAAAAGGCACAACAATCATGATGCTATTGACCGTTGAAGTCAGATATTTCATGTTTGTGGAATCAGCAATGGTGATGCATAAATATGAAGAGAGTGAAATTTTGCAACATGTTGACGGGGGTGGCGGTGTTGATGTGCAACTACGAGTATTTTGTGATAATCGAAAGTCGGCGAATTAAGATACCTCTATGATGTACTTTGCTGTTTAATTTTTTATATATCTTTAGTTTTTTTTTCTTTTATAGAAGAAAATAGTTTCGTTTGCTTATAAACATGTTGCGTGAGTTGCGGCAACACGTGTTCTTCACATAAAAGTGTGAATTGGATTATAGCCCGATAATTAAGCGAGATTTTTGGTTGTCGCCTTCAAGTTAGTGTTAAGTTTTGATCGACACGAAAAAAGGCCTATGTAGATGATGATAATGATGGATTAGGCATAAATGAATGGAAGGGAATGGTTCAATCTATCAGACGTATGCCGACGTTTTTTTTTTGGAGAGAAAGTTGTAATTGTTTACACCAGGAAGCAAAGCTACTAATTATTTCAAAGCTAAATTTCCTATATCGGGCTATTAAATTAAATTTGAAAACGAAAGTCGGGAATGACCCATCAAAGTTTTCCCTTTTTCTCCTCCTCCGCATTAATCCTCACTGGAAAATGATTGATTTCATTTAAATGATGGGAGAAAAATTAATAAAAACCAAACAAAGTTTTTTGTACCTACACAGAATATGTGTACCTATTTTGCAGAAATGTCTACAGTAATGGTAAATTAATTTGGCATCTTTGCTTAATGCTTTCACGTTTAACCCATGCCCAAGGTGAACGAATGTTGTTCAGCGTGGCAGGCTGCTGCTGGTTTAAGCACTTAGCGGTCGGGTAATGTTGATTGATGGAAAGCCAATTGTTAAGCGAAGGCAATAAACGATGATTAAACTATTTGTAAACGAATCTAAAGGCGGGTGGGTAAAAGTTTGAAATCGGTTTTTGGTATTCACCAGTGAACGAATGTAAGAGGTAGAAATACTTTATAAGCAGAAAGAACACATAGTCTGCGTTGCTTATTTCAACGTTGGGTTATCAAAATTGATATTTTCGATGAAAAGAAAACCATAATCACAGTTTATATTTTTATTTTACGTAGACAGTCTAATTATTATGCCTGAGATGAAAATGTTTGTGCATTTTAAATAAAAACACATTTTATTATGCGACGTGCTTCAAATGTGCTGTGGACTCCGGCACTTTGACTTTAAACACACAAATTTGCTCTTATTTCAAGAATAAAATTTTTAAGGTGAAAACGTTTTTTTTTTTTTGTATACAAATCAACTTTGTACAAATATTTTATTCAAATTTAAGTCCGATTAGCAAAGGACTTGTTTATCAGTACATACAAATTAATAAAAAAAAAAAAACGTTTTTCAAAATGAAACTGATCGCCTAAAAACTACTATAACAAGAGAAATCAGTTAAGAACATCGAAACATACTATGATATATAACTGGGATATTTTTGTAGAAAATTATTTGCACCATAATTTTGGGTTTTATATCAGAATCGTGTCCCGCAGGCTTGATTTCTGTCTCCGAACAAAAATGCGAAAGTTTTTCGTAGTACTTACCATTGAATCTAGCTCTGATAAAGATAGCAAAGGTCTGTTTGCAGAAGCTTGTTGACTGAGGCTATTAAGTTGAAACGATGTTTATATATATTTACTGGTTCGTTCAACGTTTATTATTTACGTATATTATTCTGAACGGTTAATCGGAGTTTCTAGTAAGGGTTATTCGAAAAATTGAGAGTCAACAAGAGGCAATAACTCCCTCTCCTCTTATTTGTTAATTTTACGAATAACTATTAAATGAATAGTAGTGATTTTATGAAACCTGGTAGCTTAACTTTCAGTAGATCTGAATTAAGATGTAGAACATCTGACAGTCTATATTCATAGAACTAGGTTGAACTCAAAGGGTGCCTAGTACATTTTTGGTCTCTATTTAAATACAAAAAATGAGGATCAAGCAGAAAGCCAATTGGTGCGGGTTCTAAAAAGTTATTTTTTATCTAATTGTCAGTAATTCACATTAAATATTTTTTATCTTCATAAGCTTTACACTTTCGCATACATACGCATTTCAAACTATGAAATCAAGTTTTGTTAAAGTATGTACTAGTTGCTTCTACCTCCCTCTTGCTTCTACACCCTCTTTTTTGCCAGATTGTAAGTTCATTTGTTACCTTTCATCTGGGGTCTATATAAGGATCCCCCAACCATTTTGAACATGCCCTTGCCAGGCTGCTACTAGTTATTCTTAATAGGCCTGTAATGATCCATCAACACTTGGTGTTTGTTCTGTACACATGGTCCTGGCCTCAAGGTATTCTTTAGCCATCTTATTTTTATAACATTCTTTTTTTAATTTTAACGATCAATGTTTTCTATTTATTTCTCCAAAATGGCCACCTATTTTTTCGAAAAATATAGACAAAAAAAATCTAAATAACAGTTTATGTTTGGCCCACTTTCGTTGCCAATGAGTGTACACTTTTGACAAAAAAAAATGCATATTTGCATCCATTATAGCATCTAATGGATACTGTTTTACATTCTCATATTGGTGAAAAAAAAACCTCAATACAGTACAAAAATTTCTCATTCTTTTTAATAACATACACCCACTCATCCTGTATCGCTCACTGTTGCAATATAAAAAAAATATTACATAATTCCTATTTATTCTCATCGCCAAATGGGTAACTCATGTACCATCAGGCACTTAACTTCATTTACAAACCTCGTTTAATCGCACCGAGCACATTTTATCTTTATTGCTCTTCATTCCAATGCGTGTTTATTCTTCTATGAGCCTTCTTCTTCTTAGCTCTTTTACGACTTCATCACCGTACCCGTATCCAAAACGGTTAACTCTTCATCTCTAGAGATTTTTTCATTGCTATAAATATGTTAATGTATCTGACAGGTGGACTATTGTCACGAGGGCTCTAAAACTACCATGTTGCGTGATCACGTACTACAGCGAGCCGAAATGACATTCTCCTTTGAAAATCGACACATGAAAAAGCTCACAATGAACTCAAACTAGGTTGGTTCCATAGCGTTCCACATGCACCAACAGAAAGTGCAAGTACCTCTGAGACGCGAAACAATGCACATATATTTTTCAATTATGGTCATGCATCATGGTATACCAATTATAATGGGAACCAGAGTCTCGAAAAAGAAGAAAATGAAAGGGAACTCCAATAATAATTAAAACAAAAAAATCTATGACCATTTTGGAGTTTTGTCAGAGCTTCAAAAGATAATTTGTCTTCGTGCGGCTACTAAAATTACCTGTGTCTGTGCAGTCTCGAAATTGCATTTAATTAGCGGTATTTGGTGAACTTAGTAGAGTGAGTTAAAAAGAAAATAAATCACAAAATTACTATTCAACGCTTGTCGATTGCATGTTTTGAAATACACTAATTAAATAGAATACCACATTCCTGTTAATTAATTCAGTGAGGCTTGCAAAAAAATGTGTATAAGCAATGAAATAAAAAGTGTGAATGCGAGCAGAGTAACAAAAAAGAGTGAGAAACAGGTTATGTTAGGGAAAAGGTTGATAAAGCAGTCTGAGCTCTCGTCGCATTAAATATTGAATATTGCACCGTCTAACTCAAATAGGAATGGAAATGTTGTTGAACTGGACTTAGGGATCTACCCGTTATAAAATCTGGGCCTAGCGTATGGTAAGAAAAAAAAAAAGATAAGCATCTCTTTTCATAGAGGCAGTATATTTCCAATTTTGCGTGTTCTTCTAAAAGGCAACAAAGCACGTTTAGCTCGCGAGCAAAGCACGTTTAGCTCGCGAGCAACCGAGCGTTCGCTAGGTCTATTTTAATTTGACTAAGAATATCTCGAAAGGACACCGTTCTACGAAAAAAATGAGGTTGGTACTCGTACATGCAAATTTTTTAAAATGTTTGAGACTTGTAGATACCCCACCAAAATGTCGGATTTTACACCGAAGTTAGTGGAATATCTTGAAAGCGGTGCATCCGATTAAACAAAATTATTATGGTTGAAATTTTAAATTTTTCAATTCTCTACAAGATGAATGCCGAATTTTTCAAAATTTTCGAAATTGTATTAACGCATCTAAAATGTCTGGTACATGCTATAAAGAAAGTATTTTAGTTGAAAATTTAGGTTTTGAAATTCACTACAAAATAAATGCCGAATATTTAGAAATTTGAGGAAACTGTAGGAAGGCATAAACAAAATGTACGAAAAGGTATTTTTCGTTTGGTAATGTGAACCCCTGACCTTAAATGGTACGAGGCGCTACTGTTTGCCTTAAAGTGGCCACCAACTTTGTTTAATTTTGTTCGCTGGTAATTCTGCTTAGATCGAACTCAATGTTTAGGACGTACAATTCAACCAACATGTTGTTCGTTCCAAGGAAAAGTTTTATACGCATGAAGCCGCTTGCACCCCTACCCCACAATTGTCCAAATAGTTCAGAAGAAACAGTATGTAAAGACTGAAATCTGCATTTGTGTAGCTAAAGTTGATCAAAGTACAAATCCAGTTGCCTGGCTTTAATGAAGGCGGAGTTCGATTGATTTTTTAGCAATTTAAATAGCTGTGGTTAGTTCTTCTACAACTTTCCCTAACTTGTTCTTCAATAAGCAGCGTACAAGAACAAGAAAAAAATTTCAGAAAGGATTATGAAAAAGTTAATATAAGTCATAAAAACTTGTCGATATAGACTAAGAAACAAAGAAGATTAATAGATTTCGAGTTTACCGCCGCTTCACTGAAAGCCTTTTTCTACCCTGAGGTGTTGGAAATATCGGAATCGTACTATTTTGCTCAAGTTTTTTCAGTACATTTTCGTCGAATTTCGGAAAGTCTGACCTTCCATTTTATTTTATTTTAAGCAAAATAATTTAACAGCTTCAGTAATTTATTGAATTTTCATTTATTTTACCAATAAAAATGAGAACTGGATTTCACTACACACGCCTCAGCCACAAAATTGTTTGCCTCCGGTTTTAGTCTTTTGACCTCAGAGACTTCATGTCTCTGACCACCAACAACCACCAATACTCAGCCATCCTCATTAACGAAAGAAAGTGAAGATACTCGTATTTTTTAGGCTCCCCCAAAAGAAGTCTCATCGCGGAACCTATGTGTGTGAGCGCGCCATTATTATCTTCGATGGAATGCTGCAAGTGAAAATAGTTTAACATCATGTCGGCCGTCTGACTCAATCGTGCAACCATGTTTGTGGCATATTGCGAGATCGTGCAGAAGTATAACTGGTTTTTTTGGCATCCGCACCCTAAGGCTGAACATTTCTTTCTCCTGTTTAGCGACATTTTTGCCGTGAGGCGGGTAGAGAACGAATTTCAATAAATCATTAAACGGATGAAATAAGCGGTTCAACAGAAACAATTGTCTACTTTGAGATACTTTCGCAGAATTGCGCAAGATTACAACAGACAAAAAAAAAAATCACTCAAGATCCAGTTCGGTGTTAACCTAATAAGCGTGTTCACCACAAGAGTTGGTTCATAGTTAGCACCATCATCGTCATCATCTCCAATAAATGGGCAGAAGCAGGCGGGCAGTGAGCATCCACATATCGATTGTGAAAGTGAAATCTTTCTTCTCTTGTCTGCTCGACGCCGCCTTGTTGTATAATCGGCAACTTTTTTTTTTTCATCTTATGTCGGATCTTCTGTAGGATAAAAAGATACACATGCTGCGCAGTGGAATGTATATGATCGTGGTGTGTTGTTGACCTAAATTTATGAACAAGCCGAGGGTTCAAGATGTCATTGGCGCTGTACTGGAGTGCCTCTAGAACCTTAACTTGAAACAGAAGCTTGCTTTCCAGTTGCTTACAAAGGTCATTTCCAGCAACATTTTGTGTTGTGCTATGGAGAAAACTTAAAAGTAATATATATTCATGGTTCAAGTGTAAGTAACAACCGAAGGATGACTCCAACAAAAGAAACTACCACTAACTACAGCAACAGCAGCAGTGTAACATCTGCAACATGACGACGATGATGATCAGAAGTGAAAGTGTTTTCTAATCGCCGACTGTCTGTTGTTGTCTGCGTTTTTTTTTTTTTTCTTGCTCGTTTTGGTGGAATCCATTTAATAGTCAGCAGGGTGACTACAAAATAAAGTTAAGGTCACGATCAATGGGGATTTATTTTGCTTTGTCCATTACCCTATCTCAGTTCTAATCATTCATTTGGCTGATTTTGTTCATCAGAGATAGTCTAGAAGTTCTCATTGTTGAATTAGTTATCTTTAAGTCGAAGATGTCCATTGTTTTTATTTTGATCATTTTGTTTCCAAATTTAGCATTCATTCCATTCTCATTATTTCAAGTAGAGAGCTTTCTAAATAAAGTCGCACCCACATCGGACAGCAGCTGTCTTTCTGTCAACTTATTGCAAAACTTCCTCGGGGCTTAATTACGAGGCAATGTGAAAAATATGATGCCTCTGGAGTGCAATTACGTATTCGGTCGGATGTGGGTGAAATGACCCAATCTACTGAATGATCTATGAAATGGATGTCAATAAAATAAAATGAATGACTTTCTAAGCTAATTTTTCTTCTGTACACTACATTCTGATATCAATTGCGATCTGTAGAGTAATGCAATAAAAAAGTAAGTGTTAGACAGATTAAAAAGTGGTTAGACGGCAGCGAATTTATGGGTTGTTGAATAATATAAATCATAGATTGTGCAATACTTATACAACCATTTTATTTTGCACTTCCATTGAACTCATGTTGTTAAAGGAGCATGTTGGAGGAACTATGACAAATGATGGATAAACTATTATGCGATGTTGTAAATTTTGTAATTTAGTAAAATTCAGCATCTTGTGAATGCGTGATTGTTAGTTGAGTTGAAGTAACCGGACTGCGTTTTTGAAAAGCTAATTTGTTGTAGAATGGAAAATGTTCGTTTCAAAATTCGAGTAAGGATAAAATATTATCAGGGGAATCGATAAAGGATGGTGAACAATCTTTTTATAGAGAAGGTCAAAGGAAGTGGCAACACGAGATGCAAAAATGTCTGAATGTAAGAGAGATGTAGAAAAATATGGTTTAAAAAACTTGTATTACTTATATTGTTTATATTTATTTGAATCAAAAATGCTACCCACCATCGCATATACTGTGGTTAATTCATTATCATAAATTATTTGATCAAACAAATTAAAATTATTATACGAGTATATTTGAATTTTATCATTGATTCCTAACAATAACAATCGTGATCTGATTTTTTCCTTGGGTTCTTAAAAGATTTGAATTGAATTGAATTGATTTTTAGTTTTTATATATTTTTTTAAATACATCGCTAACTTTTACTTTTGAAAAATTGAAATCGTTCTCGGATCTACTCGTATAACTACTATTGATTTATAAAAACAAAAATCAAAAAATAATTATTACTCTTGGATTTTGTTTGTTTAAATAGTAAAAGTGATTACTGTTGTCGTCAACAGAATCTGTTGGCAAGAATTATTATTCATGCTGTCATTACATGAATTAGCTGCAGTTACTAAATTAACAAATTATTTCACAATTCGAAGTTTGTTTAAATAATAGTAGTTTGGTAAGTTTTGGGCAGCCTTTGACAAAAGGTACGTTGAAAAAATTGGAAACTTTCTGAATCAGTTTACAGCACCAACAAGAAGTTGAATTGTTGTAGTTTGTCACTAAAACTCTCATAATAGTATTTCATAATGCCGAAAACCTTTAATAGAAGGTTTTGATAACTTTTCTTGTAGTATGATAAAGCAGGAACCCTTCTTAAGACTATCTTGGAAAGATGAATTAGTTTGGATAGGCTGCCACAAATTTTCCGAAAAACCCTCGTCGCCTGGCAGAGCGACGGGGACTCTCTTGACTCCAAAGTACCATATGTTTTGACTTAGTTCAAGTAAATAAATTGCTTAGCATCATCATCGAAGCGAATAATCAGCTATAGATGGAGAGCCAGCGACAAAAAATTTTTTTCTTTTTTTTAGAGGAAGGGGAGATCTTCAAAAGATACTGATGATCCGAGTAAACAGCATGCCGGATTTTTACCGACTAAAACCACCTCCCACATAATTGCTATCTAGTCACTTGGACTAATAAGCAATTTTTTTCTGACATCTTAGTCTTTGTATGAGTTACACCCCTTGGTGACCCTTTATTTCGAGTGTGTATGTATTTATAAGCAAGTATATACATTTTTTATTTTTCTTATATTAAGTTAAATTGAGAGGTTTTGTTCTTTTAAGCCTTCGTAATTAATTTTCATTATGCATTATTTTTCTTGCATCTATGTTTATATGCTCTTCTAGCTTTTGTTTGTGTTTTTTTGCATGTTTTAGAATTTCTGCAGATACACTTTCTACCTTCAGGTTTCGATGAAGGTCAGTATTTCTTATGTACCAAGGTGCATTTACTATATTTCTAAGCACCTTATTTTGGAAACGTTGTATTTTGTCTATGTTTGTCTTTTTGGCACAACCCCATAAGAATTTCAGAATTTGAATTTCCAATTGATACGGATGAGTTTCTTCCTATCAGCCAGTGCAGTTTTCTATATTTGATTTCTAACTCTTCTTTTTTCTTTTTTACGTGCTCTTTCCATCTCAACTTTGCATCTAGAGTCATACCTAAATATTTCGCTGTATTAGCGCATGAAACTATTTTTTGGTTTATAATAATTGGTATATATTCAATTTGTTTATTAGTAAAGTCAACATGGACTGACTTAGACTCGTTTAATTTGATTCTCCACTTATTAGTCCATTCACAGATTTTGTTTATGCCAATTTGTAGTTTTTCTGTGGATTCTTCATTGGTTCTTCCTACTGCTAGTATTGCAGTATCATCTGCGAATGTTGCCATAGTGTGGTTTTCTAATTTAGGAATATCACTAGTATATAATAAGTATAATATTGGGCCCAGTACACTACCTTGCGGTACGCCGGCCTTTATTTCTCTTAGATTTGAATAATTACTCTGTTGTTTTATTCTGAAATGTCTTCCATCTAGATACGGTTTCAGAATAGAAGCATATTGATTTGGCAACATACATCTCAGTTTATAGATAAGTCCTTCGTGCCATACTTTATCAAAGGCCTGCGCCACATCTAAGAATACAGCCGCGCAAACTTTCCTTTTTTCTAGTGCTTCTTCGATTTTATTCGTAATTCTGTGTACCTGTTGTATCGTAGAGTGCTGCCTTCGAAAACCAAATTGATGGTTCGGAATCAGCTTTTTGCTTTCAATTATTTTATTTAAACGCTTTGCGAGTACTTTCTCAAACACTTTTGATATCATTGGCAATAACGAGATAGGTCTGTAAGATGACACTTCATTTGGCGGTTTACCAGGTTTGGGAATCATTAGGACGTCAGCAACCTTCCACAAACTAGGCATATATTTAAGCTTAAATGTGGCATTTATTAAATTTGATATTTTTATTATTGCCTTCCTTGGTAAGTTCTTTAGTACGATACCAGATATAAGGTCATATGCAGGACTTTTCTTTGCATTTATTTCATGCTTAATTAAGTTGTAAATTTCATTAGGAGTTGTGAGCAGAATTTCTTCGCTTTCTTCTTCTGAAGGACCTATTAACGTAGGTTGTATATTTCCATTTTCAACTGGTGGTTTAAATATGTTTTCTAGGTAGTCTGCGAAGAGAATGGTTTTGTCCTCATCGCTTCTTGCCCAGTTTCCATCAGTTGCTTTGATTGGAGGTATTTGCACAGTAGGCTGTTTTAATCCTTTTGTTGCTTTCCATAGAGAGTAATTAGTTACGTATTCAGCTGTTGACCCTCTGAGGTACCTTTTCATTGAATCTTCCTTAAATTTTGTAATTTCTCTTCTTAGTTGTTGACAGAGGTTGTTTAGCTTGGCTTTATGTTGTGGAGCTTTTGTTTTCTGCCACGTTCTTCTTGCTCGTCTTTTATCTGCTACTAAATCTTTTATTTCTTTCGTGTAGTTTCTTTTTGTGTTCTTTCTCTTTAGGGCGGGGGTGCTTTCCCAGGCCGATTGCTGAATATCGCTGACCAACTTATGCAGTTCTTTTTCTACATCATTTTTGGTTATAAGGGGTATCATTAAATCTATTTTACTCGTTAAGTTCAGCTTGAAGGCTTGCCAATCTGTTCTGTTATTTGTTAAGGTTTTAATATTTGTATTTTTAATTATATGTTCACTCATTTGGAGAATTATAGGTGAATGGTCAGAGCTTAGATACTCGAACTCATCTATGTGTATATAACTGCTTGACAAATTTTTGATTATGAAAAAATCAATTAGATCTAGTATCTTATTTTTGCCTGTAGGCCAGAACGTGGGCCTTCCTGTCGAGAGAATTTCGCATTGATGTTTTTGAATAGCAGCATAAAGTTCTTTTCCTCTCGTTGTTAAGGTTTTTGGCATTAAAATCTCCACGTATAATGTATCTGTTTCCTAGTTTTTCAAAAAACTCTGAATATTCTTCTTTTTTAATTGAATGTTTTGGAGGACAGTAAATAGCAACGATATTAATTTTTTTATGCTTAGCTTTGACAAAAATGGTAACGTCATTTCATTAAGAAAATAGTTGGTATCATTGTGTAGTCTGAGTATAAATAAACATTAAATGCATTGTCTGCCACTTACGCGTTGGTGGGGAGGCTGTCGGTAGTGGGCTAAAGGGTTAAAAAATATTAGAACAAAAACGTGATTTTATTACAGATGATTTTTGGTTTGATGACGCTAAATAATGTTTTAAGTAACATATCAAAAAGGTAGACAGTTTGGGTGGTACGAAGATTGTGGCAGACTGTGGGGAAGGTCGAAAAAATAAGGGGTAAATTATTCATTTCATTAAAGTTGGGAAAAATGCTAAAATTTTTAAAATGCTATTATAATCCTGTAATCAAAAAGGCAGACAAAAATTCCGAGCCTAACACCCTGGCAGACACAATAACAAGTGAGAAAATGTTTTTTTTTCAAAGAAATCGTTTTTATACTTTCACACATACAGACGGTTTTATGATAACAGATAACGCTTATCTCTGGTTGATGTTATCACTATTCTCTGTCAACAATAGCTTTGCGCCATTTGACTGTTCTCATCGTAATTGTGATTTCCATTCTTCCTAGGCTTCTGTTACCAGGTTTCATTTTCATATTTTCAAGCACTAGTCATACTCGTAGTGGTTTACCAGCAGTCGAAGAAGTTTATTCAGTCCTATTTTGTTAAATAATATATGAATAAAGCCATGCCAATTTGTGTTATTTGCCATTGCGAAAGTGATAAAATGTTTTTGTTCACTGAGAATAATTTAAAATGTAAAAATATTAAGAAACAGCGTTTAAAGTATAGTTTGAAATATAATAGCAATACGGGTACCATTACAAATGCTATAAAAATTTCACTGCGATAAAAAGCAGGTACGCAAGGGAAGAAGCTGCTGAAAACTCCAGCATACCTTTACCCCAATCTTCCACTTCATCCCAAGTCAAAATTGGCGATATTGTTGAAACTCCTACAGAGGCACCGTTATTTGAGGATCCAAAAACAAGTAGGTTCCCAGTTCTTAAAAAGGTATGTAATTTTGTGGTAAGGCTAGGCAAAGATTAAAGGGAAAAGAATATCCACTACATACCGCTGAAAAAAAATATTTCGAAGAGAATGGCAAGAGAATTAAATGATGTACAATTCCTTGAGAAAGTTGAGCAAAATAATATTTTAATGTATCACAACAGCTGTAAGGTCACTTATCGCAATAAGTTCCAACCAGTTAAGGACTCCAAAAAAAGTTCCAACTTATTGGCACACAAAAAGACAGTATTTTGTGTACTTTCATCAGTGATAATATTCTGAATAATAGAAATAGCTATTTTTCACATTTTCTCTGTAAATGCTACAAGAGTACTTTACGTCGATTTATACCAGAAGAAGACAAATATAAAGAAAATTTATTCACTACACAGCATTTAAAAGATAAAATTATTAACACATTTGGAAATCAAATCAAAATTGTTTCAATGCACTATCAGAATATAATTACACATTCCGATATTCCTTATATTCATCTTGAAAAGAAACCAATTATATTCGAAATGCAGCCGTTGCTCTGAGAGAGAAAATTTTAGAACTCAAAAAGTACCATTGCTCAGTAATTTAACAGTACGTGATTTGATGAATGGAGAATGTGGTATTCCTGAAGAGCTTTACGACTTTTTGCTTACATTACTCGGTGGCGTAAATCCCCGACGCAGGAAAAGTGCCGATTGTAAGTTAACGATTGATTGGAAAGTTAACTCTTTTGCCCAGGATATCATTTATGCCGTACAAAGCATCTAAACATATTACTTTAGGTATGTCATTGAAAAGCCTGACAAGTAGCCGGAAGGTCAGTGAGATTGAAAATAGGCCGGGTCATTGCTGCAGCTATAATGCGATAGAAGAGCTTGAAACGGAGGCAACTTTTTCATCTACTAATAGTTCAAATGTTTGTCCGTAAGGTATTATACTATCTGGCGACTTGAATACGGGAGTGGCATTCGACAATTTTGACCGATATGTGGAAACTTTCAGTGGCAAGGATACACTCCATGGTACTATAGGCATTATTTATCAGGATGCAGATTTACCAAACAGGTCAAGGGAACTTCAGGTCAAGCAGGTAATAGAAAAAGAAGATTATACGAAGCTATAATTCCGGAATTAGAATCATATCCAAAATGATAAAATGCGCGAAATGCATCCATGCTCGATTACTAAAATTGACAATATATTTTCGGCCTATGCAAAAATGTTCATTTGAAAAATCCAACTGAATTGCTTCCATCTGAATATGGATGGACCGAAATTGACGGAAGGTATGAGTTGTGTTGGCTTGAAGGCGAGCAGTCCCCACCTTTGGTTAACGACGTTATAATTCAACCAGGCAATTTGGATGAGAATATCACTGTCTCAGGTAATTTACAATGAACTCATTTTTGCTATATACAATAATCGCAAATTGTTATTGAATTAATTTGACAGATAATGAAGAGAATGAGGATGATGATGACGATGAAAGCATTCCTAATGTTCCATTTCTCAATTACGATGAGGACAGTCAAATAGCACAAAACTATTCTTAGGAGAATATGTGTGAAAGTATAAAAACGATTTCTTTGAAAAGAAGCATTTTCTCACTTGTTTTTATTTTTGTTTACTAATAAAAATTAATTACATTATTGTGTCTGCCAAGGTGTTAGGCTCGAAATTTTTGTTTGCCTTTTTGATTACAGGATTATAATGGCATTTTAAAAATTTTAACATTTTTCCCAACTTTAATGAAATGACGTAATTTACCCCTTATTTTCTCGACCTTCCCCACAGTCTGCCACAATCTTCGTACCACCCAAACTGTCTACCTTTTTGATATGTTACTTAAAACATTATTTAGCGTCATCGAACCAAAAATCAGCTGTAATAAAATCACGTTTTTGTTCTAATATTTTTTAACCCTTTAGCCCACTACCGACAGCCTCCCCACCAACGCGTAAGTGGCAGACAATGCATTTAATGTTTATTTATACTCAGACTATACAATGATACCAATTATTTTCTTAATGAAATGACGTTACCATTTTTGTCGTTGGCTCTTAGACTACTAGTAGATTCGACTTGAAGGTATCGTTTTTAAATCATTATATGGCGCAGCGTAAGCCGACAGATACATATATTATTTATTTATTCCCCTATAAAGCACACTTTACTTGGTGCAACCAAAGCCACAATAGCGATAGTGTTGACACTTCCTCGCACTACCTTCCATCATGTCGCTTTAGTCCTCTTCAGTCCACAAGTCTCTGCAGCTAGATTAATTCTTAACTAGCCAAGTTGGTTTATGTCCTTGCGAGCAACATCAAGGTATCTTCCTGTGTTCGAATATTCGTTATGGTTCATTTAGAGGTCATCAAAAATTGTAATAAAAAAAACATACAAAAAAACTACAAACCGTCTAGAACGGATCGTGTGATACCCTCCCTCATCTTCTAACTCATTCCTAATAAAGTGGGCGCGACGTTATGAACCTTTTGATTCAAATACAATATAATCTTACTTCTTAGAGGATATTCTCTCGATTAATATAATAATTTGTGGCTTAGACTATTTTTAGAAGAAAGTGGCGGTCGCCATTTGTAACCGAAAGTGAAAGATTCTGGTTAAATATTCACAATTAGACCTAAAGCAAAATACGTTGTTTTGAAGAAAACGTCACCACAATCGCGCAAATGTCCTCTGCATAGAAAGATATTATTGATTCGGTTTTAGGAATTTCGTAACACTACGCTCACTTTATTAGGCGTGAGTTAAAAGATGGGAGATAGGGCATCATACGATCCGTTCTAGACGGATTGTGAATTTCCTCTTATGTTTTAACACGATTTGCTTTGTAAGGATACTAATAGTAGATGATAAAACCAAATACACCATTTTGTCTTCAAGGCTGCAGTTCGTTATGCTAATTGGAACCTATTATTTAGCAATTTATTATAAGCTCAGTTCAATCAAACCCGAAGTTAGCTAGAAAGTGATTAGTCTCACAGACGTCGGGTCAAGGGTGCCATCTGTCAAGCTCGAAATACGTATAGCCTTCTATTACTCTTCTGTAATCAATGCGTGTCATAATTCCCTCTCTTTTTTGATTAATTGACGGCATTAGATACCAATTGGGGCCCTAGCATTGCTAAAGAAAATGTGTTAACTAATTTATTTTTCAATTCTCACCGCAAAACCTATGAAACCCATCCACAATAAGTTATGCAACTGTAAACTAAATTAAACTAAAACTCTGAATTAATATTGATTAGCCGACATTCCTAATATTACCAAACTCATCGCCACCAAAAAATGTAACCGGCAACCAAAAATGTATCCCACAACTCGTTCAACATAATAAACGTGACTCCAACATTAAATTTCACTTTCTATGGCAACCGCGATAATGATGTAGCCGGAAATAGCAGGTGCAGAGTAGACGTATTCCATCTAAAGCTAAAAGGCCCAATTACGAATTTTGTCCTCACGGGAAATTGAAATTAAAAAAAAAAAAAAAAAATTAGGTCCTCTTGGAGAATGTGAATATGATGACTGCGCATCAACAGAAAGAAAGTGAAAGATGTTGCACTTCCATCGGATTTGATTTGAAGTCAGTTAGTCAATTTGCCTAGCCCTACATGATGATCGTAATTTTAAACTTTCATATTCGAAAATAGTAAACAAATGGACCACCAGTCGACATAATAATATAATTATCATAATTTGATTACATTTTTGTTTTTACATGTTGCACACTATGTTGCAGAGAGTGCAGGGTAATAAATTTCAATCGACATATAATTAGATCGCAATGGCAAATAGGAAATTTGCAATTAAATATAAGAAAACTATCACATCTCAGTGATTTTCATTTCATTCGCCTCAAGTGCACTGAAGTGCATTTGTAAATGTTTACCAACATACCAGTACGCCACACATGACGCACATAACGATGAGTGCACCATGTAATCCATTTCGTGTTTTATGTTACTGGTGATGGGTGCTACTTTTGCTGTTGCTGAGCGAAAATATTTTACAGCACGCATTTTGCATTTAACTATCTGTTAATAATGTTATTTATGTTTTTTTTTTTTTTTCTCTCCCAGTTAAGATTTTTGCTCATTTGTCTGTAGCGAAATAAATTTTCATGCAACTTAGACATCACGAGAAAGAAAAATTTTCAGTAAAAGCGAAAAAAAAAAATCACTTTCACATGAGGAATTTATGATAATTATTTTTTTTTTTTTTTGGTTATGACTATGGAGACTTTAGACTTGGTCTAAGCAACAATTTACCCATAATATTGGTTTCTAATTTATCCTGCATTTAATATGACATTTAAAATCGTCTTGTGGAATGTAAGTTTTTATTTGTTTTAAATGGGTTTTTTGACTCGCTAATATGTAAATGAAACTGCATCGAACACATGATGCATGCATGGTGGATGATTTTGCTAAAATATTTTAACTTATGATGTAATCATCTATAAACACTTTCATTAAACATCTTTAATTTTGTTCGTTAAGGTGACCCAAAATGTTATTAAAGGTTACAAATAAGATATCTTAACGTTTAAGAGGATTAACGTTGTTACATCTGACAACCGTTTTGAGGTAACAAACATTAATCAGATAAATCGATTATCACAGCCACTTGAGTGACCGCTTTCGTTATGTGAGCACCTACATTTGTTGAAATGTATTTTTATTAATTATGTTTGAAACATTACTGAAGGTCCAGTTATCGATTTGATTCGATTTGAAGGTAAAATAGATGACCAAGATGAGTTGAAGAAAAGTACATACTTTCAAATTGTTGATTCCCGCATACACCGAATGAAATCCGGTTACCATCCGGTCACTTTGTGATTTCTTTAGGCCACAACGTGGGAATTCGGCACACTAATCCATTTGACCGGATGCGGTTAGCCTTGAAAAATATACATTTGTCATGTCATTTGACATGCAGTATTAGTTACCATATTGTTTGCAACTGACCAGAAGACTGCAGCCAGACCGGATTCGGTGTGTGTGTTTTCTACCACGAGTGGATTGTTACCTTTCTTTGGTAGCATTCACTTTAATTGTTGAAAATCGTTCCAAAGAGGTACTTATAGGTATATGAGACAAGACGTATCAAGTTAGATCAGAAAACCTGTCACACACACAGTCGGCATAATTTATTTAAGGGTCCAACAAATTTATTTGGATAAAGAGAAGAGATGAAAGTGGTGATTGCGATAACAAGAACATCTTGACGACTTCAATACCTTCAGTATGGGCCATAACATAAAAACCATCTTTGTTCAGAATTATATATGACTGCTCCAAGTTGAGATATGATATGACCTTCCCCACATACAATTCAGCATCTATTCTTATTCTGCATAAATTAGTTGGCATGGACATTTCATTTTCACGTTCGGCATGACGCTTAAGAAAAACAATGCAGCTGTTGGGTTAGGTTAGGTTGTTAGTAGTGTTGGAAATTATCGAATTATTCGATAGTACCGAAATATTTATTCATTCGATATTCATTAAAATTCGTTCATTACTATTTTCATTCATTTGCTGAATGAGCTGAACTATCAAAATCTTACAAAATTTTCGATAATCTTCCAAAATGTCCGAATTTACCACCAAGTTAATGGAAATAATTTTTGAGTGCAAATATCTCGAAAACAGTTTCTTTTATGTTTCATTTTTGTTTTTTTAGTAGTAGAAGTAGTAGTAGTTTTCATTCAATTTCGGTCATAAGTTGCTAAACATATCGCCTTAAACTGGTGTATCTACCAAGCGGTTTTGATCTGTTCCGTCACCTTGACTTCTATGATTCTTATTATTTACTGTTTATTGCTGATCTACGAGTATTTATGGATAGTTCATCTGCTTTTTAGTTTTTTCTATGTTCGCAAGTATAGCAAAGATTGACGTTTAGATGTCGAATATTTTATTCTGCATGCCCCTGGTCTATTAGTTTCTCTGTATGTTTGATTATTTAACAATAAATTCACTGTTCCTCTATAATCTATTGATTGCGAAGTTTACGATTTCAGCACAAGCAGAATACTCCAGTAGCACTTAGTATTTCCATTCTTGAATTCTTGAAACACCAGTGTATAAATTGGATGTCTTGTTAATTTATTGACGTAGTAGACACCATCGAATTTAGTAGAAACAACATTTTCAAATTCATCTAAAGGTTGTATGAGTTGTGCACTCAAAAGGTCTACCTCTTCATTTGAGTCCGACACTATTGTATAACTTGAGCAAGACAACCACTGACTGGTCTGGTTTTATAAGAGTCATTTGATTGTTTAATACAAATATTACACAATCGATTTTTGATTTTTATAATACGTACCTTCATAACGTAGGCTTCAATCGTAAGTATATACGTACTTAACTGGGCCAGGAAATAGTCTCTCAAACGAAAGCCCTATTCGCGTATCGCCTTAAAACAACAAGTGGTACATTTTCATTTCATATCTCTCAAGTATAATTCCTCCCTTCTACTTTGCTCCCGAAAGTGCATCCCAACCAATCCGTCTTTTTAGCTGCCTGCCTCCACTCATCCTCTTTCGTCTGCTGTTGAGGTTATATGACCAAATGAATGAAATTATTCAAGAAACCCTTCAGTGCTTGGTGGCACTCCTGTTAAATTTAAAAAAAAAAAAACAAATTCCAACCCACAATACCATCATCGGGTCACTGCATAATATATTTTTTTTATTTGTTATTATTATTTTTTTTTTTTTTGTCTTGAGAATCTTGACCATGCCTTCTCATGCACTTGTTGACCCTGTTCTCTGTGGTATATCTATCTTTTCCTTTCGTCACCGTTGTTGACAAGCTTTCGATGGCACTTGACTGTTTTTCTGTCGGTGTTTTTTTTTCGACAAATTTGTTTATTAACATTTTCTGTTAAATTTTCATTTTTATTGGTTTACCGGTCTCTGGTTTGTCCATGGAATTTGCCGAAATTTGTTTTTTTTTCTCGGGGAAAGTTTGAAAGGAGGAAATAATAATAAAAAAAAAATATTTATCACTTGTCAATAATGAATCAGCTCATGGTATCAATAAATTTCGATTTCTTCAGTTTCTTATGTTAATATTCTAGTTCATGGCATTCAAACATTCAAAAAAGCATGTCACCATAAACATATGATGGTCATTAAAGCGGTGACTCTTTGGGAAGACCCATAGAAGCGGTGTACTAATCCATTTTAAGGTTTGGAATTGAACAAATTTTAATGCTAAATATGGCCTACATACGATCAATATCGTTGCATAATTTGTTAATTTGTTAGATGGCAGAGCCTTTTTTGTTTGGCTTGGTTTTCAAAAGCGGAAAGAGTTTATGGCCTGAATTGGCATCTCGATGAAAAGTTTATTGTCTGCGTTTATCAATAGAAGAGCAGACAAAAGCGTAGTATTGTGTATTTAGCAAGGTGTAACAAAATGTGAATAAGATTTTGTTGTTTATTGTATTTTAATAATCTTCTTGGAAATTGGGTTACTATGGAATTTTGTTGTTTGGTAGTGAGTCTTTGAAAGCTTTTTTTTCTGTCTACCTATCTATCTACGTATCAGTACTTCAATGAAGAATTGTTTGTATTAAAAGTATGAAATACCATTGTTATGGATTGTGGATATAATCAAAAGCGAATCACTTTTAAGTATACATTGGAGTAGATTACTGTAACTAATATAGAAAGTATTTATTATTTTCCAAATCTAAAGAGAACATTTGTCAGATTAAGTCAGAAATTATTAGTGGAAACTAAAAGTCTGCAAATCTGCAAAGATCAATTAAATCCCAATCTTTTTTGTCATTATTTGCAGTAAAATTGAGAAAAGGCCTCCCACTCCTCGCAATATTTTAGGTGTTATGCATGCCGTAGTGGAATTTGAAAACAATTTTGAGACATCATTTATTTATTGATCCGACCGATCTTATTCATCAATATAAATTGTAGGGGCCATAAAAATATATCAATTTAGAGATGACTTCTAACGAAAAGTTGACTCTTACTATAGATTTCATAAATGTCTACTATAATCTGGGAAATACATCGAGTCGTATTCAAGTCGAATTTAATGTGACAAAATAAACTTATTTGCAACAATATACAGTGTTTGTGTTTTTTATATAATATTTGTGTATGTATGTAGATATATTTTTTGAGGCAAAATAAAAGAAGATTACATGATCTTTTAGATAGTACATGATCAGTAGATAATTAAAAGTAACATTAATAAAACTAAAAAGAAAATGCAGAGAAACGTTATAAACAAATTTCATTAATAACGTTTTCAACAATTAAACCAAGTTGACAATAGTAATAGTACAAAGATATCTCACAATAGGGATTAAAAGAAGACTTTAATCAATTTTGTTTTTTACTCTATAGATGACTTTTAATATTTCCATTTTTAAGGGTTTGTTTTCCTAAATATCCATAAAGTTTCCATATTAACAGGAATTATATTATGAGTCTTAAAACTTTAATAATTTTAAGACAACAGATCGACGATTTTACCCCTATATTTGGAAAACTTTTTCTTTTTCATTTTGCAATTTACTTCCACAGTTTTTTGTCGTACCTTGCACTCTGCTAAAAGCTCTTATTCGATAATATGTCTTCGCTTTTCTTGGTAGGGCATCTGCAGATTCGCAATCAGTGAGTCTGATAAATATGCTAGCAAAATACAATAAATTGGTGAGTTCATAAAATTATGGATAAACCCATGCAACCCTTCTCGAACCGTCGAAAACGTTTCAAGGACTATTAAAAACACATTCAAAACTGCTTTCTTGCCTTAGTAATCGGTATCCTGCGACGTTATTCAGTTCTCACTCAATTGTTCACTCAATTTTAAGTGTTTGATTGTGGAATACAAATTACAAAATTATTAATATAGTGCATTTATATGGTACAGTGATATACGAGGGGCGACTGATAAGTTCGCGGCCTAAGGCATTAAGTGAAAGAAGAGATCCGATTAAAAAATTTGATTTCACAATACAATCTCCCTCGAGTGAAATACATTTCTCACATCGGGAAAACAGTGCCTTAATACCACCGAAAAAATATTCTTTTTCTTTGCCTTGAAAATGACTTTCTACGGCAGCCTTGATCTCATTCTCATCTGCAAATCTTGAGCCTCGTAACTCTTTTTTTTCAAATTCTTTCAGATGTTTTCTTCTGTGACCACTGACACAGGCGGGGGTCGTCTTCACAGCTGTCTCGCCTTTTTTTTTAAATAAGCGAGCGCATTTTTTGACCATGGTATACGAAGGCCCAGAATCCTGAAGAGTCGATGACACATGTCTTCGAAAATTTCTTTAGGCGATTTTTCTTTTTTCACGAGGTACTTTATCACGGCGCGGTGCTCAAAATTGCGAGAATTTCCGATTTTGACTGACATGGTGATATTTATCCTACAACAGATAATAACAAAATGAGATTATTATTGAAACGAGGTGATATTTATACTACTCAAGAGTGCCGCAGTTAGTAATATTACTAATGAGAAGATGATTCGTTGTTGAGTATCTCAGGCCGCGAACTTATCACCCGCACCTCGTACGTACATTATAATAATACCAAAATCAGTGCTCTCCAATTGAATGCATTACTAGTTGTTGCCGTGGGCAGGTTGGATATCTAATTTCGAGAATGTTACACATCCTTTTGATTTCGTACATATTAAATTAAATTAGAAGTAGAAATTTTGACGATAAGGTTCATTCTTGTGCTATGAGCTGAAAATTAATTAAAAGAGAACAAATTTTTGAAATTTTCGATGCTGACATTCTTATTGTTCATTGCGCGATAGGTAATCATGCAGCATGGTTGTGTCTTCCATACATCGACTATGATAAGATCTATTAAGATCTCTTATTATCGAAGACTAATAGATCTATTCTTATCGAAGAGATAATGATCTAGCTGTAGCACATTTTTTTTTTTTTTTTTTTTTTTTTTTATAATTCGCGCGCGCCAAAAGGATTATGAATACCTTTATACTGTTACAGGGCACGGGCTTTTAAGGACAAGGGGAAGAGGAACAGAGGAGAAGCCTATGCACGTTGGCTTTAAATGTTTGAAGGTTGTAGTGATGGGGAAATACAGAGCTTGGTAGATCATTCCACATTCGTGTCGTTCGGCTTATAAACGAATCCCTATATTTAACAGTACGACCGAAGTTAGGCTTTAGGGAAAACTGATGTGCATTCGAAGCATGTCGCGTATTGCGGGTGAAATTTTGAAGGGGAGGAATGCAACTGGCTATTTCGCTGGAGCATTTTTTGTAGAAAAAACGATAAAACAGGGAGAGACAGGAGACATTTCTCCGATGTTCTAATGAATGAATGGAATTCACAATGTCTCTATCACCTATGAGTTTTAACGCGCGATTTTGTACCCTATCAAGAATGTGCAGAACGGTCTTGGGTGCACCAGACCAGATATGGGCGTTATATTCCAGCTTAGGGCGGATGAATGCCTTATAAATTGAGGCCAGATCAGACGGGGTAAAATATTTCTTGCACCGTTTAAGGAATCCGAGACATTTTGCAGCATTTTTGGCGACCTCGAATATGTGATCATTCCATTGAAGATGGTTATTAATACACATACCGAGAATGGCAAGTCTTTCGGTTTCAATGATGCAAGTACCATCCATGGATAATGGTTGAGGGTTTTGGTTTCGCTTGAGAGACAGAAGACAGCATTGTGTTTTGGAAGCATTAAATTCCACGCGGTTGGTTGAACCCCATTTAATTATGCTGTCCAGGTCGGAATTTAATGTGTTTAACATACGTTGCCGTTCCCCTTCTACGGCCGAAGAGCAAGGACGTGAGTTAGGGAACGAATATGAAAAACTGAGGGTACTGTCATCAGCGAAGGAATGGATTGGATTAGAAGTTGCAGACAAGAGATCATTTATAAAAATGAGAAAGAGAGTCGGAGACAAAACAGAGCCTTGGGGAACACCAGCATTTATTTGGTGAATTACAGACTTGAAGCCGTCCAAAACAACTTGTATTGAACGCCCCGAAAGGTAATTTCTAATCCATTGAAGAAGAGACTCATCGATGCCATATGCACGCATTTTCGACAAAAGAGCCTGATGCCAAACTCTGTCAAATGCCTTTGAAATATCAAGCGCAACCATCTTGGTTTCGCCGAAGTGATGGAGAGATTGGTTCCACTTCTCGGTGAGATATGCCATCAAATCACCAGTGGACCTGTTGCTACGAAAACCATACTGCCGGTCATTAAGGAGTTTTCGTGAATCGAGATATTTCATAAGCTGACGATTTATCAGCGTTTCCATGACCTTGGAAAGAAGGGACGTAAGTGCAATGGGTCGGTAATTGGACGGGGAGGAAGATTCGCCTTTTTTGGGGACGGGCTGGACAAATGCTGTTTTCCATCTACTCGGAAAGAGCCCTGAAAAGTAGGATAGACAGAAAAGCTTACGCAGAGGTTTTGCCAGCGTAGAAGAACACCTCTTCAGAACTATGGGGGAGATACCATCTGGACCAGCGGATTTGTGTATGTTAAGACCTTTGAGTACTCCTGCAACTGTACGAGTGCGAAAGTGGACTTGTCCCATGGATAATTTGACGCTCTCAAATACAGGTGGAGACGAAGCATTATCTGGCAGTGTTGAGTTCGCTGCAAAGTGAGCAGCAAGCAGATTAGCTTTGTCTAAGGAGCTGACAGCTGGAATGTCATTGTAAATGAGCCTGGGGATGGCAGACGAGGCAGAATTTTTAATATTTTTGACGAATGACCAAAAATTTTTACTACCTTTGGGACATTGTAGGATTTTTTGCCTCAATTTTTGGTCATGTAAGAATTTTACACGTCGAATGTGGGCATTGCAGTCTTTTCTGGCTTGTTTAAACTTCATTCGGTTTTCCTCAGATTTGTTGGCTTTATAAGACCGAAAACTTACTTCTTTTAACCTGATGGCCTCTTTACAGCTCTGGTCAAACCACGAGTTTTCCTTAGGTTTAATGCTCTTTATTCTGTTAGGAATAAAGTCATTCATACCTAAGAGGATAGTGTTAGTGATCATATCAGCAGCGGCATCCACGTCGCTATCGAGGAAGCATAGCGACCAGTTAAAACTCCTAAAGAAGCTATTGAGGCCGCTCCAGTTGGCTTTCTCGTATTGCCATACTTTTCTTTTAGGAGTTTTTTCTTTAACTGTGTGGTCAGAGTACGAGAATTTAGCTGATACGATATTGCGGTCGGACCGACCTAGAGGCGCTAGAACATCAATGGTGTATTTATCAGGGTGAGAAGTAAGAAACAAGTCTAAGGTGTTGGCGGAATGACTTTCAATGTCCGGTATACGTGTAGGCTCATTTACAAGCTGAGTCAAATTGTTAATCTCAGCAAAAAGTTCAACATACCTTCCTTCGGGTGTTGTCTGGCCAGAATGTTGAAGCCAATCCGAATTGTGTATATTGAAATCGCCCGCAATGACAATTTCAGTATGAGGATACAAGGAGACAATTCGAGTGATGGAATCGGACAGCGCATCAAATTCATCAAAAGTTGAGTTGCTGTCCGCACTAGGGCTTCTGTAAATAAAGCAGTAGTGAATTATTTGCTTACGGACGGTGAATTTTAGCCATTTGAAATTAAATTCCGGGTTGGAACAGTGGCCATACTGTGGTGGAACTTGGTAAGCAATATCACTACGGACATAAATGGCGAGGCCACGGTGGGGAAAGAATAATGACACTAAGTTATATCCAGGCAGTTTCAAATCAGAAGATTCTTCCACTACCTGTGTTTCGCTTAGTGCCAGAACAGCTGGTTTATGGGAATGGGCGTGGGCGTACATATCGAAGAAATTCGTTCGAAGCCCACGAATGTTGGTAAGATCAACCCTAAATTCCCTCATCACTACAACATAGAAACACAAAAAGACACAACTCTGACGTAACTAAGCAAAACTGTGAAGTGTAGATCCAAAGAATAGTTTTCCAAAACAAACTGTCGCAGGTGCTATGCCCAAACGACAATCAGCTGAGGTCCGCTATTCGGATAAACATTCACAGTCCGCTATGCATCAAATGTTACACTCTCTCAGTCATCGCAACTGGAAGTATGTACATATATAGCACATGCTCCAATTGCGATAACGAAGAAGCGCAACAGCGAGTGAGTGGGGGTGGTAAGATGGAATGCACCGCACTGAATTGTGTTTATATATATATATTTTTTTTTTTTTTATTATTATTTATTCATGTGCCTAATTGGCACCAACGTCTGTTTGCCTTCTCTACGGATTCTATTTATATTTCCCTGAGAGTTAACGCTGAGCTTTAGCTACTAATAACCCGTAACAACTAGCGACTTTTACAGTCGTTATAGTCGTTTTTAATTAATTTTGGGGTTAAAGTAAATATTTTCCTCGAATTGGGACCTCATAGACCCCCACATATAAAGTTTGCAGTAAATCCGTGTAAAATAAAATAAAAAAAAAATTAGAATCGTGTATGGTCCGTGCCGATAATCACAGTTAATCCGTCAGATAGCAGGCATAAGTGAGAACTCAGAACTAATCTTGATTCAAGAATTATGAAAGGAAATCATCACATTAATAAAACTAAAAAGAAAATGCAGAGAATATTATTATCGATTTTCACCACATTCAGAATCTAACAATTGCACATATTTTTATTTGCAAATCAATGGAATAAGAAAACATCAGATGCTGCCCAATTCATTCAAAACATTAAAGTGTATCTTACAAAAAATCGCACAAATTGTTATTGCAGCGTCTTTACGTAATTAAAAGTGCGTTGTCGAAGAGGCTTGCATCTTCCTTATGAAGGCTCTACATTACTTGAGACTTTAAATCAAACAAGTTTAAAAGCAGCTTCTGTGTCGAAATGGAAGAAAACAATTTTTTTTTTACCTAAAACACAATTTCCATAGATCGAATATGCTATAGCTGTAGTAACATAAAATTCATCAATTCACATATCCATTATTATACCAAATTCACCTGAAAGTTTTATACTTTTCACAATTTTTTCCAACTCACCACTTCATTGAGCACCCGATTATTATATCCTTGGGAACATGTCGCAACAAAAAGGCAACAAGTGCCTAACAGCACCAATTGCAACCTCATATTTTTAAAATTTTTGAATTCAGTTTTTTTTTATATCTTTTCTTTTGCACACTTGAATTACTATTCAAATGAAAGTAAAATCCGCTAACGAAAACACTAAACCAGAACGTAAACCGATCCTTTTCTTTATTTTTTTATTTTTCTCTTTTGCAGTCCATTAAAAATGGTCATGTGGATTGTAATAACTTATTAACGTTATTAAGTTATTAATTAAGTGAAAGAAATGAAAAAAAAAAAAAAACTATTAAAACACGAAATACGTCCGCAAATATTTTAATAACGATTAATGGAAAGTTTTAAAGCTTGTAATCACGAGAAGCGCGAGAAGAAGTTGGCACATTCGTATAGCACTCAAATGGATGGTCACAACAACAATAGTACCATCTATACCAAACCGAAAATGATCTTAACGTCTCTCTGTGGATACGGGAATTTGTCTTTATCCACAACTTGTCAGGTAAAAGTACGGCGCTCGACTGAAATTCGTTTTCAATTCGATTACAATTTTGTACAATGTGCAACACGGCCGACAACAGTGGGTCCAGAGTGTGTTGTGTTGTGGTTCGCTATGGTCTTTTTCAACTGTTGCTGGTGGTAGATACGACCCAAAGAAAAGGCATCTTCTTTTTTTCAGTACGAAGTAGAGAAGAAGAGTTGGAAAGAAAAAATGCAAATAAACAAGTGGAATCGTGAGGCATGATCATCTTTAGATGATGGAAGCAGGTGAATTGTAGTCATTTGTATGCTTGAAACATTGATAACGCGAAATGTTGCAAAAGGAGATACTTAGTATTTCAAGGAGTATAGGTATTGTTTATTTGATCCAACATTTTTTTTAGTAATAGATTGCTATGGTAGAGGACATACATATATATTAATTTCAGGAACAATGCTGGTAATAGGAACAATTTTGGCAACTGCCTCCGGTCTCCGCATCCTTAAAAAATTTTCAGTGACATCGGCCATTGCGCAGTCCATACTTAATGCGGATATCTTTACATTACTTTAGATAGCGGTTACAGTCCGCGGTGGACCTGGGCCTGAACCAATAAGCGTCTGCAACCAGTTCGATCTAGTGCCAGCTGCCTCCAGTTTTGCACATGAAGTTGGTTGAGGTCTCTTTCCATTTATGTGCGCCATCTTAGGTGAAGACTTCCTTTACCGCGTCGTACCTCCGGGTTAGATTCGAGGACTTTCCGGCGTGGAGCGTTGATGTCCATTCGCTCTGCATATCCTAGCCATCTAGGTCGATGCCGCTGTACAACCGATATAATTCGTTGTTGTATCTTCGTCTCTATTCCCTGTATCGACGGGGATGAAAAATCACTCGAAGACACCAATGCCAAGTCCATGCTGTATAGCAGAACTGGAATGATGAGGGTATTATATAAAGTCACCTTAGTTATCCGTGAGTGGGTTTTGCTACTTAATTGCCTTCTTAGCCCAAAGAAACAGCGGTTGGCAACAGTGATTCTTTGCTCTGATGTCCTTAGCTACCTTAAAATTGTAGCTGTCTATTGTGACGTTCTGTCTAAGTCGCCGATGTTGACTGTGCTTTTTTGATGACAGCATATATTTTGTTTCGTCCTCATTTCACCGCTTCTGTTTTATTACTCCCGAAAGTACCATTGACAGCCTGCTACGTCAATTATGTCAATGTCGTCAGCATACGCGAGTAGTTGTTGAGTTTCTATAGCTCGTCTCTATAGACGCTATTATAGGCGACTTTAAAATCGATGGAAATGTGGTGAGTATCGATTTGGAGTTCCTGGAATTTCCAAAATCTGCCGCAATGTGAATATCTGATCTACGGTGGACTTTCCTGGCCTAAAACCACTCTGATATGGACTAATCAGATTGTTGAGAAAATGTTTAAGGCGTTCACATAATATGGCAGATAGGAACTTACATGCGATGTTGTGAAGGCTAATATCTCTGTAACTGGCACAGTTCAGAATGTCTGTTTTCTTGAGAATCGGGCAAACGATGCTGATGTTCCATTCGTCGCGCATATTTTCATCCGATCATATCTTATAGATGAGTTGATGTATTCTCCATACCAAATTATCTCCATCAGTTTTAAATAGCTCGGCAGTTAGACCATCGGCTCCACCAGCCTTGTTGAATTTAAGCTCACTCGTAGATATTGCAATATACACTTCACTTTGGTTGGACGGAATTGTTGATCGTCATTGTCCGTGTTGACTGGAACATTTTGCCTGACAGCGGGGTTCTGATCGTCACGGCCGTTTAACAGTCTGCAGAAGTTAACTTTCTAAATTCTCAGCATCCACTGTGACTCTACTACTAGATTTCCTTCTTCATCCCTACAGGCTTCTATTGGTAGCTACAAGTTAGTGATCCGAGTCAATGTTAGCTCCTCGGAAGGTGCGAACATCCAAAATGCTGAAGGAGTGCCTTGCATCAATCGCGACTTGATCAATTTTGTTGACAATTAGTTGATTTGGAGTGCGCCAGTTCCCCAGGTGCAGGAATCGTGTGCTAGCTACAGTGATGTTTCGCGCCGCCTTAGTACGTTTCCGGAGGTGTTGTCGTGCGGCTGTATTTTGTGACAGAGTTTCCAAAGGTGCCCTCCTTTCCAGCTTGCGTTACGTTTGTGAGGTTCGTTAACAGTAAAATCATCCTTATCCAAGGTTTCGTAAATAATTTATTTTTCCATACCATACCTCGACGAACAACCACCAACCTAGAGGGCCATATTCTTCGTTAAAAGCCCACCTTTCTCTTTTTCAATGATTCTTCCGAATATGTCGAAGTAGCTTAGCATACAAGGTATTCGGTATCCCTAAGCTGGCTGTTGACGGCACCGTTAATTGCATCAAGAGAATTCTTCCGCCGTACGTCTTCCTTCTGAGGAACTCTCGTTAGACTTCTGGGACGCAGATTTCAGTCAATCAGGTCAACAAGAGATGCCTCGCCAATGCATACTCTGCGATTTGACAAACATGTCGAGTTTGAGGAGATCTATCATGTTGACGTCTGATTTAGTTTTAGGATAAAATGCCGAAGTGACTGTTTGACTCTTTGATATAAGAATAGGAACTGCAATACATGCAGTTCGGCGAGTTTTATGGGAAATGTTTCCATGAAAATATTTGAATTTACATCTGAGACAAGCAACGGATTTCTGTTAATATTCACAACAGATTTGCCTGGCATGGTAGCTAGCTAGGTAAATGGATGCCCTCCTGGTAGGTAAATGGATGCCCTCATAATGGCAAGGCAAACCAAAACGACCCTCCTGGCACAGTAATTTCACTTGGAATAATTTTTACTACGAGTATGTATGTATATATATTCTATTTCCATAATTTTTGCAGAAATACAATAATTGTAATTTCATATTTCCCTAAGGGATATTGTCACTTGCATTTGATCCAGCTTTACAGAGTCTTATTTTGGATTGGTGGATGTCCGTTAAACTCAGTTGACTAACAATCAGACACAGTACCTTCTGAGGTACAATCACTTACAACATTCTTTCACGCATCAATAATGCCGGGGGTCTTTGAATTCAATCAAACGTGGCTAGAATACTTAAACAACAATGTTGCAGCAACATTCCCACAATCACTGAACAACACTCATTTTACACCTTTCGCATGCAAATTGTTCATTCATTTGCAATCAAATGGCTTTGTTCAAGAAAGTTCCAAACACTGACCATTTCACTTCAATCTCCCATACGATACTTGCAGCAGAACTGAAAACATTTACACTTACCACTTTGAAGTTTTTCTGCAACAATTCAGGTCAGTGGAATTGAAAATGATGAATTTGCAATTTAAGTTTCGTGTTTTTTTGTGTTTTTCTCTTAACTGCCTTTTTGTGCAAATGGTCAGTCAGCAGAGCTGTGAGTTTTATGCATTTACATCTATTGGAGAAAGACAGGCGGGGACGGTTACGTCAGATTGAGCATAACTCTGTCTAATTAAAAAGTATCTGTATAATGATAACTCTATGTGATAGTTGGTTATTTCTTTTGTTTGTGATGAGAGACATTTTTTTTTCGTTTTTAAGTTTGTTTATCTTACTCTTTGGTTTACATAATTTTTCGGGAAAATTTATGTTTAACCATTTAATGATGGTCGCTGGGTAAAAAAGTTGATAATTGTTTTCAGTGAGTTGGTGACCTGGGACCATGAATAAATGTGCACCAGCATAACTTTGCTTTTCGGAATATTTTAATTAACGGATATTTTCATTTAAATTGGAGAAATATGAAAAAGTTTTTTTTTTATATTTTATTTTTGGAATGGATGCTAGATTTGGGGTATATTTGTCAATAGTCACTTTGATTATGTCACAGCAGTAGAGGAGAAGTAGATATGATTGCTACTTTTGGAAGTGAAATTTGTAACTGAAACTTATTGCTTTTGCATTCTTGCCTTAATTTTGGATATTTATTTGTTTGATGCTGAGTTATTGCTGGAGAAAAGTTGCACAAATGAAATATTTTTGGTATATGTTAAGTTTTGAATGACAGTTTTGAATTAAGCAATGGTAGGCATTATTTATCTCTTATTTTTGAGAAATTGAGCAGCAAAGTGGACCAACTGACATCCACCCCCCTAGAACATTATATATTGAAGAATAAAATGTTCTTAACCACAACAAAAAAAAGTGATTTTATCAATCTTATTCTAACACCAAACATGGTACTGTAGATAAATACTACAAAATATCAAATAATACAAATACTTATTGGAACATATTAAATTATAGCTCAGGAATTTCTGCGAAATTTTGCCCAAACCACGGAAAGAAGACGTACATACATCGAAATAGGTATAAATATACTGAACGACATATTAAAGTCTCCAAATTTCTCAAATTCACGTCATGGTTTTTGTGATATAATAATGCGAGAATTTTCAAGGCCCTATGTATATATGGGACCCTGTTAAATTAATTGAGAATTGTTGGAAAAGAGATGGTGGCGAATGAGCCCTAAAAAAGCAGCGCTCACACCCCCGAAGTGGCTGACTGATATCGGTATAACTGACCCCTCGTCCTAGGGGTTTCTAGAATGGAACTGGTCCTCCAGGTTGGGGGTTGTGCAGCCTTCGAACATCTATTACGGCGATTGTTACTGGCAACAAAAGCAGCGCCTATTTGGATGTGGATTCGTCATTGAAGGCAGACTTAGGCACGAAGTCTTAAGTTTCAGATATGCGGAAGAACGAAACCCCTGGTTTGACGACGGGTGCCGGTAAGTACATGCAGCTAAACAAGAGACATACAAAGCGGCGCTGCATAGAAGGACTAGAGCTGTTCGCGAGCTCTACGAGTAGAAGAGGAGAGATGAACACCGTCTTCTCAGGAGGAAAAAGATGGAGCATGATTTACCAAAGGGTAAAAAGAACTTGTCAAGGCTACAAGGCCCGAACTGAAGACTGCAAGGACGATCAAGGAAACATCGTAGTAGAAACGCGGTCGATGCTGAGGATATGGAAGAACCATTTCTGCAGACTCTATAATGGCGACGACGAATCGAATCCCGCTGTCAAGCAGAATGAACCATTCAACCTGGACGATGTTGAATTCCGTCCACCCGATCTAGACGAAGTGAAGATAACCATATATAAAAGCTGCTGGAACTGAAGGCCTAGCTGCCGAACTGTTCAAAGCGGTGGGCGATGACTTCGTAAGGAGCATGCACCAACTCATCTGAAAAATATGGTCGGATGATAGTATACCCGATGAATGGAACCTCTGAACTGCGCCACTCAATCATCAGTCTCCTTAACATCGCCTATAAGATCTCATCTATCGTGTGGTATGAACGCCTGAAGCTGTTCGTCAACAACCTGATCGACCAAATATTCACTCTACGGCAGATCTTGGAAAAACCCAGGAGCTTCCCACCGCCTTTTCATCGATTTTAAGGCCGCGTATGACAGCATTTATAGAGACGAGCTATGTATATAGAGCAATGTCTAGTTTTGGCATCCCTGCCAAACTCGTCCATTTGTGGAGAATGCACGCTGCTCCATCAAGGTCGGAAAGACACCGAGATCTTTGATGTCAAAAAAGTATTCAGACATGCGATTTCTTTAACATCGTCCTGGAAAAAAATAGTGCAAAACTCAAGCGCCAACACCAAATGCACAATCTTTCAAAAGTCCGTCAAATGACTCGCATACGCCGACCATATTGACATGATTGGAATAACGAAGCGTGATATCATTGGCGCTTTTGTGAGTATTGAGGTGGATGCGGCGAAGACGGGTTTAACGGTCAATAAAGGCAAGACCAAGTATATGCTCTCAACAAGAAAGGACAACCAACATCGACGTCTCGGGCAGAACGGTACCTTAGACAGATATAACTTTAAGGTAGTTAGGGCCTTTGTTTACCTAGGCTCCGCTATAAATTCAAACAAGGAGACGAGCGCTGAGATCAAACGAAGTCCCGGAAAATCTTCGAATCGACTCAGGTGGCGCACGCAAGTGGAAGGAGACCTCAACCAACTTAGCGTGCGAAACTGGAGGCAGGCCAGGTCCACCCCGGACTGTAGCGCCATAAGGAAGTAAGATAAAATTTCGTTATGCATGCCACCTTCAGAAGGCCTCAGATGACCTAGAAAGGAGGAACTTTGCAGAATTATAGACACGGGGTGGATCTGTGTTAGAGAGGACATTTATCACTGCGTTGTATATACTTTTCCTATTTATGTGTCTTCCCACACCTCTCTGGAAATTCTGGAACTACCTGAAAAACGAACTGAAGGTACGGAGAACCAATTTTAGATTTTTGGAGTATGTGTCTTCCCACGACCCTCACGAAGTTCTCGGATAACTTAAAAAAATAAAACTTAGCAACGTGATATGAATTATTGAATTTAAAAATACATTGTTTGGTCAGAAAATGTTTTCACAGAATTTGCCTATTTTTGTACGTCTTTCCGCAATATTCCAGTAGCTCCCGCATTACGCCAAAAGCTCAAACTTTGCAAACTTATAGCAAGTACCACGGAAAATTAGAAAATAGACCCAAAGTTTTGATTTTAAAAATAAATGTGCAAAAATACAGTGAGCATTTTTCGTCTTTCTCCAGAAGCTCCTAGATGACTAACGAAGCTGGACCTTGCACACTTATAGTTTGGGTCTTAGAAAAGAAGCTAAACAAACCAGAGTTTCAGCAGAATCGTACCTAGTCAGACTTTTCTTCGTTGCAGGATGTTGCAAAAAAAAATTTGTTTCTCATAAATTTTTTTAGCTTACCACCAACGGTAATTACCAACGTCGAATTACTAACGAAAACATTATTTACTGATAATAAAACCAATTTGTATCATTCTGGACAGTTTTTCAGTTTGGACAAAGGTCGTTTTGCTTCTAAACTCTTCATCTTTACTTGCACCTGTAAGGATACATATTGTGTTCCCGAAAATGGTCGATTTCGATCAAATTTGACATTACTATCATAGAGAAACCCAAAAAAGTGGGTCTCTCAATTCTGTCCGTCTGTCTGTCTAAACTGCTGGTTGGACTTTCTTCAAATTTCATATCTATGGTCAGTGGGTTCACAATTCGAGGCGAAACCGGAATTTTTATTTTAATCCCAAAATTTACTAATGGCCGATAGAAAAATCGGGTTTTGGCAAAAAATGCGGTTTTGGCAGGTTTTTGAAAATTGGCATCTCTCCAAGTTTTGTAAAATTATAAAAATATTTTTTTTGTCGATTCTTAACGGATTTTTAAGAAAAAATTAACGATTTTGTTTAAATTTTAAATTAAAGTAAGTATGTGCGACCCACTCGTGAACTTTGTTTGTTGTGTGGCTTAAGCGAGTTTTAGTTTACGTGTTTTCACGCGTAATATTGTGAGAGCATTTTGAGTTTACCTACATACATTGAGAAGCGTCATATCACGACGCGATTAAGTTGAACCTAGAAATTTAAGGCTTCACCTTAGTGAATCTGTCTAGCTTTATTTATTTGACATACAAAAGCAGACACAGTTTGGTCTCTAATCACTTCCTTCAATATATGAAAATTGAGAAAAAGATTAGAAGGTTGAAATTCAATTAGAAAGTGAAAATGATTCTGTGCAAATGTCGCATATGTCAGTATAAACCTATCGCGGTATTGGCTGCAACTACTTAGTTGAAAAAAAAATTAAAAAAGATAAAAATAACTGAATTTGCTTTCCATTCCAATTATATGTATACATGTGTGTAATTTCAATAAAGCAATTAATAACTTTGTTAATTTGCCTCCGGAGACATTTCTTTCACTGCACAGTCTACGTCCAAAAGAAGAGTCATTTGCAGTCGCTCACTGCATGCTAATTATATCCACACTTTATAGTTGATTGAGTCCTAATTTGCATGATTACGACGGTTGCGAAATATTTAAAAACCGTTTTAATGATTTTCATTTCCTGTATTTCACACTAGGTTAAATAATACGTATTTAAAATATTTTGACATATTTAGGGTCAAAGTCGCATGCAGAGAAGAAGATTTGTTTTCAAATTTATCCCCTGAGTAAATTAATTAAGTTTTTGGCGAACAATTACAATGCCAATCATTCAGTCCTATTTATCACTTTCATTGTCGAGTTCACAACAAAAGGGAAATGTGTCGAGATTTGTAAAGTCAAAATTAATTAAATTGAGTTCGGTGTGGTGTGTGAGTTAATGAAAATCGAAATCTATTACGGAATTTGCAAATTTAATTCACGCTTAGATTATACATAGCGGGGAGTATGTAAGCAATGAAATGTCGAAATAAACACATTTGACTAGGTAACATAGTCGAAAGAGTTACTCTGGATAGAACTTTCACTAGATGCAAACATCCTGAATGATAAGGTGGGCGTCTGATCGTTGTTAATGTGAATTATCGCTTTTAGCATCAATTATCGCTTTGTAAATCTACATATGTCCATTGTCTCATATTTCTACTCATTTAGGATGAAAAACCGATCATCTTTGAATTCGCCCTTTTCATTTTTATCAGCAAAAATTCAAAAGTATCTTTTATTCGGTATTTCATAGGGGTTGTAAAAAACACTTATTTTTTGTATGCAAGAGAAATATGTATATATGCTGTCCAATCACTACAAGTTTCCATCACAACATGCAAGGTCGCTCCCACGCTGCATTCACACTTAAATTAAAAATAGATGCCTTAGGTTTCCATTGTAAGGCCAATACTCTTACCACACTCATCATTCACTCCTGTGCAATGTCAAATGCACTGCACCCATTGTTAAGAGTGTTAGCTCAAAGTAAAATTAAAACCAAGTTATTACTTCATTAACTTAATTTTCAAAAATGTTCCCGCACCTATGTAGAAAAAAATCCAATAAAACAAGTAAGAAGTAATAAAATGAGACACTCATTGTGTTGCTACACACACCCGACACGCACTCGTTTATCTGCCGAAATCTTTTTTTCTTTTAATTTAACAATATTTTTGTTTTTCTTAGGTTTGTACTACTATCGCGTAATGTTGTGCGACTTTCACCAAGGCTCTGTGTGACGCACAAAGAAACTCCAAAGTAATCGTAAGCCTGTCGATGCTGGACGTACAGAATTTTTATACGTACAGACACTCCTCCTTTCCTCACTTTTATCTTCGCATTTTAGTATATACATATCATATATATTTTTTTTTTCTATTAATTTCTTTATTCAATTGTATGCGGTATCTGGTTTGCTGAATCATTGAAAAAAAAATTTTTTTCGATTGGAATAATTGTATTAATAAATACAAAACTGTTGCGGCGTTGTCATCCTTTGTTGGCAGACGTTACAGTGAATTTAATTTTTTGAACCGTACTTTGTGGTTACAAAGCTAATGGATTGAATAGATCACATAATAATCGATGATGATCTTTTGAATGCAATTTAGGAGGATAGAGAAGGATTGAGGTGAAAAAATGAATATTTACATAACTAGTAGGTACCTTCTTTAAATCTCCACATGCTATGTCATCACGGATACGCCCTATGCAGACGGTAGCATCATTAGTATGGCTCAATTAAATAATTAATATTTTTTGTTCTCTTTTAATGTGAAAGGTGATAAAGTGTTTAAGTTATGAGGCTGTGCGTGTGGGTTCTGTTGTATTTTCTTAATCAAAGAGACACTAGAAGCATTTACATATATAACTATTTTCACACATTTATGGGTGTTCTAGAATCCAACTGACCTAATTTAATGTTAATTTCGAGGAAAATTGTTTGCGATTCACACTTCTAAAATGGAGACTAATTAAATTTGGCTACTAGAAAAGTTGGAGATCAACGTATGTTTATTTAGTAATAATCAAACCAAACCTTGTTACGCCCTTTTAGCTGTAACAAGTTATTTTTGAAATTTGAAGTCGCAACCACTATGCAAGGCAAGTATCTACACAAATCTCCTTTTTGACATGTAATACTTGATTAATCCCAGACCCCCATATGCTGAGGACAGGCATGGCCTAAATATTGTTAAATTAGTTACAACCTTATTCGAATTCAGTATAAGGGATGACCTTTTGGATATAACAACTTATTTTTGAAGTTTGAAGTCGCAGACACTATGCAAAGGAAGCACCTGCGCTTATTTCTTTTTTGTCATCTAACATGCTATGACACCAGTTTCCTGCCTGTTATATGGTAGAAATATCCCAGATTTGGAAATAATGTTCAGAAATCTGCGAGCGATGTTAATGTACCTATTAAGATCTTATAAGTCGAAAATCGAGGTTAAAATCATCCAGTTCCTCACTCCACTCTACAATTTTTAGCCCCAAATTTAATGCAGTTGTACGGAAAGTGGTCCCAAAAATATTGTTTCCGCTAACAACGCTGGTCCTAACCCAGTCAATAATTCCGCGGCTTTTACGCAGGAGTTCAGCAGCCAATAGAATAGTTTTAAATGGAGATATTATTTCGTACGTGAACAAGGTTAAGTACTTAGGTTTCAGTATAAATACTAACATGACTTGCTGTAATGCTATTTCAGATACTGTAAAGAGAATTTATGCCGGATTACGGAGTTTGAGATACTCATCTCATCTGCTACTTCCCAATATGAACAAAAAGTTTAATAAAGAGTCTGATTATGCTATTTCTCACATTTAATTGTACCGTATATCCTTGCCTGGATTACGAATGTAGTCGTAAGATAATCGTAGCTTTTAATGACTGCATAAGATTCATTTATAGTATTCTAAGACATACCAGTGTTTCTCATCTTAAAGCTTCACTATTGAGAATGAGCATAGATGATTATTGTAAATTTAGGAATATTTTAAAACTCCATGATATAATTCACAATAGGTGTCCTGAGTACTTAAAAGAAATGCTTCATTTTGCTCAGTCTCATAGAGGTCTGAAAATGATTCTACCACGGTTTTCACACACTATTGCAGAGCGATCTTACTTTGTATCAGCAATTCGAATCTGGAATAGTCTTCCAGTAGAATTGCAAAGAATAAGCTCATCAGCCATATTTCGGGGAAAGATATTTTTACACATGTCTAATTGAATGCTAATACAATGTACATTTGAATAATTGCTTAATTTAATTTCAATTAAATATATAGTCAGTTATAATTTTGATGCTAAATTATTGTAAGATAATCATATCTTCGAGTGTCATGTAAAATTTTTATAATTTGAATGAATAAATAAATGAAATAAATGAAATACTTACCTGAAATAAATGAAAAACTTACCTGCCGTCATGTCAGTTGGGATTTATTGATCCGAGAAATGTCCTGTATGTAATTGCAGGATTTTATCTAAAACTAGAACATCTGATTGAATTCAGCATGACATGTCACTGAAGAAATGCTTGAGGATCTCTTTCTCCTCCTAGTAGCCTGGGCAGGTGCTGGGTGCCTAGGTGTCTAGCTTGCAGATATGCTTATTCAAGTTGATATGCCCAGTGTATAGACCTACCATCAGTTTGAAATGCCCTTTGACTAGATTAAGCTCTGAAATAGCTAGGGCATTCTGTCATGATTTTGGCTGCTTTTCCTGATTGCAACTCCTTCCACTGTAGTTCATGATGTTTAAGGAACCCAGAATAGATTAATATGAGAGGAGATTGCTAGACTGCTGAGTTTCTCCTTGATTTCCTCACCAACGTTGAATTGATTCTTCAAGTACCTTTAATTCAGCTTGACTGTCCGAGCAGACGTAGTATAATAGAAATCGCCTTTCTGTGCGAATATTCGGAAAACTTTTTTTTCTTTTTTTGTAACGTGAATCCTGATTCTATATGGCACGAGGCGCCCCTGATTAGTTGTCACCGCTAATTAAAGGGCGTTTATGATTGCTGTCGCTAATTGTGCGGTACTTATTTAAAAACAAAAAAAAAACGTCTTAACTGAGCCCATCAGCCTTTCTCTGAATGTCTATTAAAATTCCACTTAGATTCTGCATTTCTGGAATGTGTTTGTTTCCAATGACTTAAAGTCTCCCGAAATTCTTTTCGATTTTTTTGGAATTGGTACAGTGTCTGATTAGATCAGGGTTGTATATGTACGTTTATGATTCAAGAGTCAGTTGGAAGGTTGTAAGATAGTTCTCGTTTAGCAGGAAGGCTTACCGCTTCACTGATCGTCCTCAAATTTTACACTCATAAGCACGAGACAAACCCAACATATGTAAGTTAATGGCTCTGTGCACACGAAATTATGCCTTATTTGAAAATATTGGCAGGATTCTGTTTCGTTGTTGTTATCAAACGTGTCTTTTATTCTATGTGCTAACCAGAATGCATTAGTCGACATCTTCTGTCGTGTAGTCGTGTTATCTGCAAAAATCTTCCTACTAGAAATTCTCATTCAATCAGCAAGCTTTGAAACCTCCAACACTTCTCCGATCCGATACATAACGAACTGATTAGACGTCGGTGAATTGACTGTCAACAATGAGGGATCTGTGCGAGAGTTTGACCAAAACACTCAAGCATGCAAATGTGTAGCTGCACGTTTGTTATGGCCCCGACTAGCATCTAGTTCGCAGAGCTTCTTTTACATATTCGAAAATACGCTTCTGCTGCCGTCTTCGCTCTCGTCGCTGTACACATGCAGTTGCATGAAGACATCGCTGGCTGCTGCCAGATATACGAGTACCCGTAAGGATCATCTTGATGATTTTTACTTCATTGATGATGGTCTTGTCCCAGTTGAAAGCTTATTGCAGAAGCATCTTGCGTAGTTAAGATAAGAAATCTAAGGTATCACCCTTCAAGGGCCTTAGCAAAATATAGGAAGAACTAGAATACTATACTAGAATGTACCTATAAACTTCTGGTGTTTTTATTCGCTTTTTGCATGTGGAAATGTAGAATTTTTAAATCGTAGTAATTTTAAATTTATGAAAAGTTCGGAATCCGTCTGTCTTACGCAACATTGCCTTTTTGCATTTTTAATGACATCTAGATTGCTGGCATTCTAAAACTAAACCCGATTTCGAAATCGTCCACGAAATGGGTGTATTGCTCGTCTTTTGCCAGCTGTATTACTTAATCGTTTTCGTTAGTATCGACACATAGATTAAAGTACATACATATGTACATACTCATACATTCAACTACTTACAATGTTTCAAAAATAACATTATTCAAATCCATTTGCAGGAGGCGATCCGAGTGACCCGATTTTGTTGCTAGTTTATTGGCAGGGGCCAGGGATTTAATGAAGTCACAAAAGAAAAAGTAGAAGGGCGTAAAATCGCACGATCTTGGCGGCCAGTTAACTTCACTCTTTTCGAAATATCGCGTCTTGGAAACCTTTCTCTCAATAACCCCATTGCTTAATACGCTGTGTGGCATGTAACATCATTTAGCTGGGACCACATGTTGTCTATGTCCGCATCATCCAATTCGGACTAAAAAAATAATTAGTTATCATTTCTCGATATCTTTCCCCGTTGACAGTTACCGTCTCGCATCTCACTTTAAAGACGCATGGCGCGGTGACGCCGCCTAAAGGCTAAACTATAATAAAAGAATGGTTTCGTATGACCACTTCCGAAACAGTACGATTACAAAGGATTTGTATTGTGTGCCCATAATAGCTTTTTGCTTCGATTCGTTAAGTTTTCGTTCACTTTTGCTCACTTACGAAAGAGCGAATGGATTCGCTACTACTATTACTTGAGCAATAGACAGTACTGAAGGAAACTTAACGCAGAATTATGACATTAGCTTCCGATTGCTTCCGACTATTATAGTTCAGCCTTAACCAACATCCACACCAAACATTGAGTTTCTTTGGATGCAAAGGAATTTCCTGGAACTGTTGTGGAATGTCATCGTCCCAGATCCGACAATTTTGATTATTTACGAAATCATTTAGTTAGAAATGCGCTTCATCGATTAAGATGATTTCCAATTGACAAACACAGCACGAAGCGTATAGTTTTCCATGATTAGATGGCAGCTATGACAGAATACAACCATTACAGAATTACAGCGCTGTCATTTCAAGCATAACCACAATCGGTTGTTAAAGTTCAGTCATGGTAATTGAAAAACCCTGTACATTGTTTTTTTGGTGATGGCGGCCACTGACTCAGAGAACGAGTGCTCCGAAAGTTAGCAGTTCCATCGTACTCGTGTGACATCATGGATTTCATGGTTTTGCTACTGAAACTCTTGATACCCTCTACCATTCGTCCTACCCGGGAAGAATAGAGAATTGTTGGCATCTCTAGAAGTTAATCCGTAACAGAGCATTCAAAGATAACACCTGTATCTTAGCGGTCTAAACTGGGACTGCGACCTTCAGATTAAAAACTTAAAACTTGCTGTAATGTCTAAAATGGCAGTTAGGTATAGGTTAGCTCCCGATCCGACTTAAAGACTTTCAGCGGGGTATTTTAGTAAAAGAAACCACCATCTTCTAAAGTATTTAAATGAAAATTGTTTATTGTTTCTTTTTGTTTATATTACGACTACAACTATTTCTTACAAAGTAATTATTTATTTCATTTTTGTTTAATAATTAATAATAATAATTTTTTAATTTAATTTTTATTTTTTTTTTCAAAACACATTGATTGTAAAATTAAATACATTTCATAATATTTTTAACTAGTTATTGATTTCTTTTAAATTATTTTAAATTTGTTATTAGGTGTAAACTAATACTCAACTAGCACTAAATATTGTTATGTGTTTATAATGTAATTAATAAGTTTAGTTTGAGTTAATAATATTCATCACCAGTATATGATTCTTATTTTTATTTTTATTTTACATTACAATCATCAGTAATTGCTTACTTGTTTCGTGGTTTTCCCTCTACGAGTTAATTAATAATACATATTTATTCTAGTTTATTTCTGTCTTGTTTAAGTCTATTATATTTCTTATTATGTACGAGAAATCTTAAGACTTGCTAAGTTTATTTATTTGAAACAACTTTTTTTTTTTTTGTTTTTAGCAATATTTGTTTATTGAGTAAAACGGAAGTTATAGTTTTCTTTAAGTAATGGAAGAAAATGATCTCATGTTGTCACATTACAAGTATAAGTATACTTAAAAAAATAAATTAATTTAAAAAAAAAGTAGACGAAAACTCTAAGTTTAGCAAATAAGAAAAGATCCTTTAAATTCGACTAACGTGGTCCTAACAAAATACGCCAATACGAATACTATTCTGTATATGTATGTATTATGTATATGTAAAAAATGTGTATTCTTCTTATGTTTCTGTGTAAAAAAAAAAAATCTTTCCACACTCTGATCGTACCCCCGCCTATGCCATTCAACATGGCTACCCTTAGCTCCACAGATCCACCATGTTGACTAGTTTGCATTTCTTGAGCTCCAACTTTGTGGGACGTGGTACACGTCATGCACGCCCAAAAATCGCCGACACATCACCGGTACTCTGCGAGTGGGACATATTGGCATTCGCCGCCGTTGTTGCTGGTGCAACCGAATTATTGTTTGTCGAAATACTATACTTTGACGAATGAGCTATGGTGCCACTTGTGGTCAGCAATTTCCTGTGACTGGCTGATGTGCTCATTGTCATAGATGGCTCTGCATGAGAACCATGTTGATGATGATACATTCGATGCAAGGAATACTGCTGCACTGATTCTAGGTCAGACACCGATGAGGTCAGACCTGTGTTGGTGATCTTCGATCGCACAGCGATCTTTTGCATACTACCGTATTTGTTACTTGAGGAGATCTTTATGTCGGGCAGGATTGTGGGTTGTGGATTCGACGTTGACGTGGTCAGTGATGTTCTTTGGCTTTTCACGTTATTATTGTTTGTGTTGTTGGCGATTGCATTCTGCGGCGATGATATGTTATAGTATTTAGTCTGATGTACACTGCCTAATTTAGACACTTTATACGATGACGATGATGACGATGAAGATGATGTCGAGCTAAGCTGTAGCCATTCGTGATGTGCGGCTTCATCTGGAGTCATACGCTTCGCCGGATCCCACTCTAGACATCCTCGAACGAAATTCACAAATAGTCGATCGGAACACGGGAGAACTTGTGAGAGAGAGCGAGTGCCTGGTCTTCGTTTGCGACCCTTAGAGTTCGTGATACAGCGAGGTTTACCACGGAAATCGAAGAAGAGGCGACGACGAGTGGCATTAGCAATGAGATCCTCTGGAGGCAGACCCAGGATTTCCATGATGCAGGCGAGTTGTTCAACTTCATTCTCGCCAGGGAAGAGCGGGAAACCAGTGTACAGTTCTGCCAGAATGCAACCTAAAAAAGAAGAGAAAAAATGTTATCTATATTAGATACAGGCAGTAAGAGGGTTTCTGTAGCATGAGTGCTGAGTTGAAAAAAAAGGTCAAAATTGTCTGTGATGCAAAACAGTTTAAATGTGGAATTGAAAGAAGTTATCTAATAAAATATTATTCCTAATTTCTTTGACCACCGCCCACTAAAAGCACATCCACACTGTACAGATCTCTCATCTGACATTTTGAAGATTATTCCTCTAAATCTCTTTCCCTATTGTTTCCGAATACTCTACAGAAAGCGGATATTTGGCAACTAGTTCATGCCAAAGCTGTATAGACAGTCTGCGGCTGACCAAGCTAATCTGGTTCCAGAGGTAGATATGATATAAGAGATCCAGAAGTGACTGTTTTTTAAGGCCCTAGCTATGTATGTAAAGATATAGGTCACTACATGCTCCTCCTTCCGGTGCAGAAACTGAGCTAAAACAACCCACCACACCGCATACTAGAGTCATATAGGCCCACAGGGACTTTTAACTTTGGCATAAAGTCCTACGTTATCACCATCCATTGCAGTGAGTATAAACCATTTGTGGTTTTCCATTTCATCAATAATTCCAGCCCACAGAACAATCCTTCTATCGATATATGTATGTATGTCCTAATAATATATTCCACGCGCCGCAACAACCTCTCAAAGTCCTTTTACAACTCTCTCCAGCCATTTAAAACAGCCAAAGCGGCGACTGGCTCTTAGCCAAGAAAGTGTCTAAAAATTTGAAAATAATTGAGGAACTAACTATATAACAATCCCCAAACACAGATAAGGCGGATACTTGAGGACATAAATCTGATCTCCTAAATGGATGTCCTCTGTACAGTTGTCCTTCAATCATTATTATGACAAAACCACAACCACAAATATCTGAAGGCACTCAGGATAATGTAGAAAGAATTGAAAGTCGCAGTTGTAAGTTTTTTTTTTTTGTTTTGTTTTTAATATCTTTGCTGAAATATCTGCTGCAGGACTATTGTCATCAGAAGGATACTGTTTCTTTTTTGGGTCGCGCAAAATCTATCACAAAAGAGAACGTGTGAATATGTATCTGCGAAATATGTGCAAGGTTGACTGGTTTTCATTTACATCTTCCATGGCCATGATTTTATGTCCCAGTTTAGTATAAGGAAGAAGGACACAATTAAAAATATGATAAGCATCGCAACTGGTGGTGGTAGCATAAAATGAACAATTTCCTTTCGCTTAGTTAATGAGTTTCGCTCTGGTCTCAATTGTTCTATCATGAGAGAGTTAAAAACTGTTTTTGTTTTCTCGTTTCCTGGTAGATGTGGAATGGGAACAATTGCGAAAAGACACATTGGATGGATAAAAATTATACAAGTTCCAGTGCTTGGTCATTTGTTTAGGTTCACTGGATGAAAGTGAGCGTTTTTTATAGTTTTTATATTCAAATGAGATACAATTGTAAATGGAATGTGTTGTCTAATAGGTGGATTGAGGATAATTAATTATACAATAGAGGAGGTGTTTTAAGGGAAATAATGTTTATTAAGTTCCAAGTAAAATTTAGTCTATGTTTGTATCAAAAATTATTTACAATCTTTGTCTCTTTATTATATTATAGGATCCATCAAAGAAATCGTTCAAAACCATTTCTTATAATTCCTCGTAAGAATGTAGTCTCATCCATCTCCGAATGCATTTTCTGGCCAAACAAAGACATTACTTATACCCCCCCTGGGATATGCTCGTAATGTTGCAGCAACAAACAACATCGGTAATATCCCCCTAGGACACAATATTAGCGTCACCATTCCAAGGGAGACAATTTCGAAGCCAACAGAGAATAACTCTTAGAAATTTTTTGGAACGTATCCAATAGAGACGGAAAACTGCTACACAATGGACCCGAAATAGATTTCAGCTGGTCAAAATGTGGAATCTTTTTTTGTTGTTGCTTTTTTTTTGTTGGACCTGTTTGATGCTTTGCGAAATGAGAGCTTTTTTTAGGGAGAAAATTAGTGAAATTCAATTGAAAAAGCCTTTTAATTAAATAATTTAAAAAAGCAAACATACCTCAGTAATTTGTACTTGAAGTAGAGAGTGATAAAACTGGGAATGTCATTAACGAAATAATGCTGAAAGAGAATAAAATATGTATACCCTTTCAAAGGCAGTTCATTTAACGGACGAATATTCATGCAGGTTGAGAAATAGTTTTTTTTATAACCTCTCCTTTTGGACTGATTATTTCAGTTCATATTGAAACAGCAAAGAGCACCTTTTTCATTCACCCTTTTGACTAGGAACAAAATAGTTTTCCCGGGTTTTTGTAAGAGCTTTGGAGTGTGTTTACATCGCGATAGGAAAAAATGTTGTGTTGCTTTTTTTAGGCAGCAAAACAAAAAAGTTTTAGAAATGCTAAGTATGTGCACTCTTTTGAGTTAGTTTTATAAATGGTACAAAAAAAAAGTGGAAGGAAACTGGTTGCAATTTGGAAGGGCAGAGAGTCACTTCTTGAGCTGTTTTCTATGTGCAAATTCATTTTTTTTTTCTATGGGTAAGCGTATTGCGGCATCATATTACATAATTATTTCAATTGGCAGAACCGACATCCAGCAGAAAATAAGGTGAATTACCCAATTCTCCTGTAAAGGGCAAGTACGGATATTGTTTTCGTGAAAAATTTAAATCTCGAGGTTTTGATCAATCTTGGTATTACTATTACAGAAGAAAACGAACATGTGGATCTGTTTGTCGAACAACGGTACTTTTACCTTTACGCTAAGACGATTTTTTTTTTCAAAATTAATATCTAAGTCACTTTCGATATAGGTAAGCGCATTACATTAAAATTTTGGACATACGGTCCAAACAATTTTTTTTTTTCCTTTTTAACGCATTCTACGAAAGCTTCAATTTCTTCGCTTCTTATCCATTTTGCTTATATTTGATATCTGAACAATTTACAAACGAACAATGGACAACTAAGTGCGATCCAGTAGTGTTTTTTATTTTTTAAATGTAGTGCACCGTTTCTTTAATACCAAAATATGATCACTCCTGGTATTCCATACTAGCATAGAAAAACTAGAAAAAATGGGTGCGTTGTACTTTGAATGTGCCTTATTTCGATGATATGAACCAACCTTATCTTATAGCCTATCCAGGGTATATATTTTGTAACATAAAGAAATAATAATGTTATGCCGATCTAGACATGTCCGTCCGTATGTCACCACTTTTTGGGCCTTAAATTTTTTAAGAACATTAAATTTGGTATGCAAGGTTTCTAGAATCCGAAGCAATACAAGTGTAGAAATTATTTAAATCCGTTGACAGACATTTAAAGCCAAAGCGCACAGGCTCCTCCTCTGTTCCCCTTCCTCCTTTTCCTAACGCCCGTGCCCTGAAACAGTTTAAGGGTATTCATAACCCCTTTGGCTCGCGCAGATTATAAAAAAAAGACACGCCCACTTTTTAAAAACAATGTCGGTTTCTCATTATTTTTGCTAGAAACTTAGAAATATTGTTAAGGTACATATGTAGATGTTAACTTTCTCTACATTTCGTCCATACATATAGCCACGCCCACTTTTTATGGGCGTTTAAAAAAACAAAAACATATATTGCTTTTTCAAAGCTATATATGGGGCGTTTCAAAAAAAAACAACATGTATTGCATTTTCAAAGCTATTTAAGGTGATGGTTAAGTCTTATTGTGAATATCTTAACAGTATCTGTGAGCTTTGGTTACACATTCTGGGAGCCACTTTCTGCTAAGAAAAAGTTGTAGCAACAGTTTTGTGAAAGATATCATTGCACCTGATTTAAAAATTTCGTAACACCACGATAACTTTATTAGGGGTGAGTTCGAAAGATTTTTCTGACCCACATATCCTAAAATGGCTCTTTTTTGCCTTTGTAAGATCTACTCTTTAGTACTGCTGTATAATCTGGAATCTATTTTATGAAATTCACTCTGTTAGAATTGAGAAAATCCAAAAACGATTTACGAGAGAAAATATTTGTCAATTATATTTATTCGTGATTTGGTTAATTGTCATATCGATTACCCCTATCTTTTGTCCCTAGTTGGGTTCTATGCTCCTACACCATCTTAAAAATCGGTTTTTATATCATGTTCATAGAGATAATTATGCTTTTAATGAGCTTGAGGGAAGCAAATACTGTATTCAATTTAATTGAATTTGATTTTAATATAAATAAATTTAAGTATATCTTAATTCTAGCTTTAAATAACTTTGGTGAAAGTTAATAAGTACAATTTCAATGCGTGTTTATGGAAAATTAAACAAGTTCCCCACTAAACTTTTGTTGGTAAACCCATCTGCTCTTGCCCCATTTAAAACTTTCACCAGACCCACCCTCGTGATCCCCTTGACTGCATCAGTACGGTCTCGAATTGCATGGGTGTTTTTGAGTGCAAAATAAAATATTTATTCAAACGATAAGGTCTGTACACAATGCGCCGTCGTTATTGTTTCATCAATTTTTTTCAATTTTAAATTTACACAACACAAAGAAAGCAAGTATAGAAAAAAGAGCTCCCCATAAATAATAAATAAGGATATTTCTTTTATTTTCTATTCCACTCCTCACTGACACTGCCAGTGGACACGGAATTTGCTTGTTCCAAATTGCCTCTGCAGTGTGCACCGATACCAAGTCCCCACACGCTAACCCGATAGCTATCGACTGAAACAGCAATCAAGTTTCTGTTTATTTAACTATTTGTTTTTCTGTTGACCCAACACAACACACATATACATTTAAACAATTTCAATTTCAAATATTGTTTGCACTCAAAGGAAAGGAAAATTAAATCAGCATTAAAATTTACCCAGACTCCACATATCGATGGCGGTCCCGTAGGGCAGGCCGAGAATAACTTCGGGTGACCGATAGAATCTCGACTGGATGTATGTGTAAATTTTTCGATTTACAAAGCACGAGCTCCCAAAGTCGATGACTTTGATTGAACTGCTGCCACGTTGCTTTAGTAAGATGTTTTCCTGTGAAAAGAAAGCGAAGAGATAAAAAAATTGGTACAAATGACATAAAAAGGATTATTTATATGGGTCAGGAATACGGAAATTTTCTGGAGGCGTAAGAATTTATTGCATGAGAGCTATAATAATAAATCATGTTCATGGGAGTGGATCTGGAATTTATTCTCTCATGAAAATCGAAGTGCTATTGGCATTTAAGCCGAAAGATTTCCTTTTTCCATAACCTTAAATCTATTAAAAAAACAAATTACAATACTTACTGGTTTGAGATCACAGTGTATGATATTTTCCTCGTATAAAAGTCGTAAACACTTCACAATCGAATTGCAAAATCTTCGTATTAGGCTAAGACTGAAACCCTGGTAGTTGTTTTTTTTAATCAGTTCGTAGAGGTTTAAACTGAAAGTAAACAATCAAAATAACAACATAAATTATAATTAACTGTCAAAGCAATAAAATTACTATTAACGAATGGGGTAATAAACGAAGAAACAACAAACACCCCTCTAACAAGTTGTTGGGGGCGTACCGACCGTGTAGCTGCTGCTTTGTACAACCTTGCTAACATCAACATTCAAAACGGCTTACAAAGAACCAAATAAGGAGACCATAACAATAAAGTAACAACCCGTTTAACCATGACGTTTAGCATGTCAATTTAGCCTCTTTACCGCCAACAATACAAAAACATTGAACAACAAAACAACAACATTGACGACACAAACGATAAATTAAATTTTATTATTTTTCTTCACGTAGCAATGGGGTGGCTTTGATGGTATCTTTTAGATCCCATTCCACATCCTCATTAGGGATGCATTATTTTAGGGACAAATTTTGTCATGACTCCCAATTTAACCGGCTTTTTAAAGAAGGAAATAAACACGGAAAAATAAAACGCCTGCCGCCAACCTAACGAAGGGGGTGTAAACGATAAGGTATCCTATATCGGAGTTTGGGATGTCCTTTTTGTTATGACTGCGGGGGAGTTCAGGGGAAAAATCACGAACCTAAGTAGAATATTTGAATTGCACGAAGAACTAACTTTTCGCTAACGAATTCGCGATTAATTAACTGATACCATTTGTTTTGGGGTTTTTTTTGTTGGCAATTCTTGTGGCGTTCGGATTTAGTAACAAAGAAATTATTGGCATTATGACGTAGTAATGAGATTCTAGTACTTTGCCCTTGGAAGATATTAGTGAAATGGAATTTGAACGTTGAGCAAATTTTTTTTCTTACCTCAGAGCAAATTTATTATTGATAAGCGACGAGATACTTTCAAGGACTCATTACGCTGACGGGTACGAAGGTTAGGGTCTGTGTCTATCGCACTTTATGACCTTCTAAGTAAACTATGTAATTTAATAGTGTCTTACGGATTGAAGGTCATAGTGATTAATATGGAGGTTGGTAAAGTTCAATTAACTTTCAGACTAGAAAAAGGTTGCTAAATATTGGTATGGGGCAGATTAAGTAACAATGTAATGGAACTCTTAAGGACAGAAAAGGAAGTTATTTTTTCTTACACAATTTATTGTGGTGCAAATTAACTGGTACGGAACAAAAGTCGTAAAATATTCGAACGGTACATACAGAGTACATATTCACAACTTGCGGTTTCAAGGGTTATGCGTTGCACGCACAGCCTTCCTCCTATTTGTACTCTAGAAATTTCCTTTCTTTCCTTTGCTCGAATTGAAGTAAGATAATGGTCATGATCCTTATTGCAATACCAAAAATCTAACTACGTCTAATTGAAAACTCCAATTACTAGAAAAATATAGCACCTTTTGATGCAGTTGCCTTTAATGTTGGAAAATATTCCTGGAAGGAAAATAGTCATAGCGGCTTCTGGAAAACCCGAGACACCCGATCGAGTGAATAAGAAATTACTAACATTAGGATTTTTTTTATATAACGCTAGCCGGCGTACACTGGGGCCGATAGTGGAAAAAGTTACCGGTAATTATATAATAGTTTTATCAAAAGCTCTTGATAATAGTAAATTACATACATACAAGCATGACAAAAAATTGTTTTGATTGAATTTTTTTGTATTATGGATACAAATTGACAAGGATCCCGCACAAAATATATGGGATCAAAAATGTCTATCAGCACAGGCCCAAAATATAGATCGGTTAGGCGCCATTTTTTTTTTTTTATTGTTAAGTTTGGATCCAATTATCGTTAATTTTAATATACTCGCATTTAAATACTATAAGGTATTAAATTAGTTCAAAATGCACACCGTACAACACTTTATTACATATACATATATAGTTGAGACAACCAAAATACTTCAATGGACTTAGAAACCATATTTCATTGAAGATCGTTAGGTAGTTCCCCATACAAGAGTATGGGGAAGGACGAACGGAACAGGCAGACAGACAGGTATATAAAGTGACTGACTGTTTTGACCTAAAATAGAAATATTAAACAATTTCCATAACTATTTCAGAAATGTATGATGAATTATTGCATATGTATGCGAAGAACAAGTAGTGCTTTTGCCCTCCCCAATGATAATACCCCCTTAGCCGAGTTGACTAGCGGGCTACACCAACGATAGGCTGATCACTGATCGAGTCCTCTCGATTTTGAATTAACTATTATTATATTGACAATTTAAGAATAATAGATTAAAACATTTGTTGAAGGATTGCACAAGGAATAAAACATGGGCACACAGCACTGACCGAACCTGCGATAAACTTTGTTCATTTCAGAAATGAACACATAGCTTCCTACAACATATTCTCCGAATAATGGTGAATAGACCATTTAACAGCATTCTAAAAAGGCGATGTTAAGAAACTAAAATTTCAGGATTTTTTAAAGTTGACTAGTACGTTTATGTAGTTACCGATCATAAGGGTACTGAAAAAAACCCTTCCCTGCGCTTGTACCATTTTTCTTCTTCGTGTAATTCTTCAAAAAATATTTCATTCTGTCATTCGATTAAATTGCAGTGTATAGGTATACCAAAATCCAACCTATTGAATTTTGTTTTTGTTTGCCCCAAAATGAGTGAAAAATTAAAAGCAATATACATATGTATGTACCTATACATACAAAAAACTAGTAAAAAACGAAAAAGAAAAAGCAAAGCAGAAATGAGCAAATTGTTTCTTGATCTGTATACTAGAGGTCCTATTGGAAAACACGCACCATAACTGCACGAGCAACATGCACAGCAGACTCTCTAGTCCAAAGTGTCAACAAAAAGACTCAATTTGTTGAAACAAAAATGCTTCAGCTAGAAGAGATATTTAAATCATTAAATTGAAGTAATAAATTTTGGTGCAAATAAATACCATAACTCGGTGGCATCTACTCGTACTTTTGCTTTGATCTCCAGCCAAGTGCTACTTTGGATACATGTTTGAATACGAAGTTCCTCCTTTGTACACATAGTTCGCAAAAAAGCGCTTTAATCGTTACAAATTAAAGTTAACTTATTCATTATTCAATATTCATTGCTGCTGTTTCCCTACTATTTCTGGCAGTTCGAACTAAAGCCACAATTCGGCTGGCGATTCCACTGGTAATTGTTTCTGTGTACAGCTGTAGATACGTTTCTCAATAAAATACGTCTATTATGAATTATGACTAAGCTAGGAGTGAAAAGCAAGCGGAATCTTTTCACAAATAGAGGAAAAAATTACTTAATGATTCCTGTGCAAGAAATTGTCGAGAAGCTTAAAATACTCTTCAAACCAAGGAATGTTCTGGAATATATATATATATTAGATCTGACTAAGAAGAGCGTTGCCGTCCGATAGACTGACCGAGAAGAAAGGAGATACAGGCTCCGGTTGACCTGCTGAGCTTTTACAGAGCATCTTCATTGAAAAATAATTCAATTGCAATGCTCTGGTTCAGAACAATGGAGATTGATTTAGAGATGACCACAACAGAAAGTTTATAAAATCCAGCTGCTGAATGAACTTTGGGCACAGTAATGCTTAGCTGAAGCTACAAGAGGATTGGGCATATTCAGCGACAGTGCAAAAGTCTACCAATGCGATATAATGAGCTCATGGACTAGAGTAATATTTAACAAACAAAAATATATTGCTGAAACTACAATGGATCGCTTACAGCGATACAAGTCAACATATACAACTGGAGATAGCCCAGACACTGCGCAATACCGAAGCAGATTCTGGCAAAGACAACAGAAGATGAATCAGGTTTCCACGTAGATTATACAACTGCGGATAAAGGGCATCTAATCCCAGTACCCAAAAATGAATTTATAACATTTACAAACGAGTGGTTAAAATTGTTGGAAACAATTTTGTGGGCATGGAGAGTTGATTCGTGGTTCTGGCAAAACAGAATCTGAGATGCTTAAAAGGATAGAAGACTTTTGAAAAATTTAAGCATGAATGATCGACCGCATAAAAAATAAATATGATACCTAAGCAGGTACTAAGATCTACACGAACTATGGATTTTTTTTACCTACTGAGCCATGGCTCAGTGGTTAAGTGCGCGATCACTGAGCGAAAGGTTCAAGGTTCGATTCCAAGAAAACACAAAAATAAATAAAAAAAAGTTTTCTCACGGTCCAACCTCTCGTGAACGTCTGACAAATATCCGAGAGTAAAATTGTCATGAAAAGCTTCTCTCAATCGAAAAAAGTAGACCTTCGGAAACGGTATAAAACTGTAGGTCCCAACCATTCGTGAGGCGCACAGAACTATAATGACCTGCATTGGACTGTTAGCGCTAAAATATTTATTTATTTATTTATTTATTTACTATAGATATTCTGCATCAGGTTTAAACAATCTTTCACTGTTTACCTATCCTTCCGGATAGCATTCAGTGATGAATAAATTAATTTATTACACGAACTCCAAGCTCTAACTCATGACAAATTGATTTTGAGAAACTGAAGGGAGGGTTAACTTTCCCCAGCGTAAGCACTTCACCTAATTCTCCTCTCAATACATCCTAAAATAAACGAACTTTATTTTACAGCAATTAAATCTCAGGCACAGCACAAAAACTGCTTCCGATTGTGTACGAACACATATTGGTAGATGTACATACATACTCGTATGTACGAATATATCGTAAAATAAAAAAAAAGTCCGTGCTATGTATCACTAATTGAATTCCCTGCTGTTTCCAATGCGGTGGATATCGTCTGAATGCCGAAAGAGAATTCAATAAAATTCCAATTGTTCTACCAGTGGCAGAAGCCATGCACATACATACGAGTATTTCTCATGTGGCAAAATTGAATTCGTTATGAATCAGCGCAGCTATGTTCATATCCCTACATACCGGAGTAAAGTGCAACATTCGGTTTGCTCTGTCAACTGTATGATAAAATGTTCTCCATGCATTTGTGAGAATATCGACTTGAGGCGTACAAGGAATTTGTTAAAGTGTCTAACAAATCACAGAGTGCGGTTTTCCATTTCCTTCAGAAAAGGAAAATCCAATGAGGATGTGGCAGAGTAGATTTTCGGCGCCTTGTTTTGATTCGCTTTTATTGAGTGTCATGATGGAAGTTCAATGAGACCGAAAGTAATCTGTTAAGGCTGTCGAACATCATCATCCCATCTCTGGCAGTAAGCTGCTGCCTTATCAAATGTCACTTTCTCACTTTCTTACTTACATTCTTCTGTCTTCTCTGCTGCTGTTTCACGTATCATTTTGGCAGGGTTTTTTGCTTTTATTTCGCCTTATACTGTTTTATGGGAATGCCGATTGAAGCTTGTGGGGCGTATCTTTATTTGTTTTGAAATGAGATGTTTGTCGAAATGAATTCATTTAGAAACATAGCAATACTTTTTGGGTCTACATCTGTACATTAGGCTGTCGGTTACTATCACAAGGATTTATTTAAAATTATTTTCCATGACATTGTCCTTTTAACATGTAAAACTGATGTTATTTGCAGAGATTCTAGATAAATTTATTTATTTTTTCCTATGTCTTTCCACATTCACAAAAGTTTATTCTGAATGAACCCCAAGAAATGGATCTTAGACTGGATGGGGATATTTTCAATGCCAACAGCCTTACCGAAGGACAACGAGGAGCTCGTCAATTTTCGTTTGCATGTCGAATAAAAATTTATCGTATTTAAAATTAGGTGGCAATCCGCTCTTTCTTTTCATTTTCGAAACGGCAATGCATTTAGGGAGGTTGGTTTTTTTCAAGGGTGATGATGAACGGAAGTAAAAGAGCAACAAAAATCAATTTGGCTCATATCCTGATTATTGCATTTTGATGACTTTTCTATTGCTTTTTTTTTGTTTGAGTGTGCAGAGTACGAGGTCAAAGCATACGAGGATTTTATTTTATTTAAGTTCTTTTTTGTGGATAAATATGAAAAGTTTTTTGGCTCCATATTTTTACATTTAAGTCCATAATAAGAAGGAAATGAAAACTATAATTTTATTATTGATTTTGTGGGGAACGTAGAGGCAACGTGCATGCGTACATACATACAAATGTATGTACTTCAAGAGAATAGGCAATGATTTTTTTCGGCTCAAGATCATTATTTACATAAATTGTTGCATACTTTTTGGCCGAATTAAAAAATGAAGAAGAGAATGACGTGGTTTGTATCTATGATGATCTGTGATAAGAAGGCGGATTAATTTAAAGATAACAAAATTTAGTATCAAATACACCGTATGCCTTCGTATAAATATTGTCAGAGAAATAAATTTTTCTCTATCAGAAAATTGAGATCAAACCGATATTGTATCAATATTTGAGCCTGGGGTAGAGGTTTGTAGGAATAAGAGAGAATCTCGGAATTTGGCCTAAAACTTGGAAAAATCAAGACTGATTCTTCTTTTTGAGTTTATGTATCTTTGGATACTTAGAATTTCGGTTTATGAGTATATGGGTGTCTGAGTTGAAAGTATTGGGCATTTAGGAAAAGGAAATTTATGTAACGAGTAACTCGAGCCGATGCAGTAAGGAGTCAAAATAAAAATGATTCCCCCAATTAAAAAAAAAAGATTTTTGTTTTTCGTGAAGTAATTCCGTCATTCCAACTTTTCTCAGTGCAGTCTTACGACAAAGAAAATTAGAAGTATATATCCAAACGGCATCGACTAACATAAATTCAGTTAGAATGTCATGAAAGTATTTCATCTGTCAAAAGGATCTATGCTTCATCCCGTTTCTACGATTTCTCGTATTATACAAGAAAATAACGCAGCAGACCCATCATCCCAATGGTCCGTAAGTAACTTTGATTCTTCTTTAATTCACCTAAATTTTAATGGTAGTTTATGTCATAAAAGCATAATCCTAATGTACTTCTCAAAGCCTTGCACTAAACCCAATTCAACATCAATCACACTTCATCATCCACAGTACCTTAGGGAAATAACATCAATTGCCCCAAATCACCGTTCACAACCATCTGTCATCTTCAAATCCAAAAAAGGGTGGACGAACCATATCAATTTCCCTTCCTCAAATTTATGATTCAGATTTTTCTGCAACATTAGCAGCAAACTCCATTCCACCACCATAATTGATACAAAAATCCTTTTAAGGTTAAGGATTAAACGAGAACCTGAGAGCGAAACTTCCGTCAGCTGCTGAGAATACCAAAATTTATTTCAAATCGAAAATAACCTTAAACAACGAAGTACACACATATTTAATACATTTCTGTAGATGGAGGATACAAATTTCAATGCATTTGTTGTAGTAGTAGAGAATGAATCACCTGTCATCCAAGTTGTCTGTCTATCATGTGCCACCCACATGATTACACACACATACGATACGGTAGAAGTCCTGTGTAAGTATGTATTAATTTTAAATTCCGCACGACTGTGTAGAAAGCCGCCTGTAATCGATCCGTCGAGTCGGCTTATGGATATGGTGAGAGGTTGATGGTATAGCAACAACTTAAGGATGACAAGACATCAACTAGTGAGATATTCTTTTTGGCAATTTATCTACTTCACTATGAAATAAATTCCTTTATACATATATATGTATGTATCTACTTTCTCCACATTCTAGATATTTTTAGATTTTAAAGTCAAGGACCACTTGGAGAAAGTTTTTCTCGTACCTTTCTCCGGCAAAAATAAATGAGAACAAAACTTTCGTCATGTCGTAAAGTTCATTTCGTTCTCTACTCATGTTACCTTTTGCCCTATCATAAATTATATGCTTTTACCTTGAAACTTATTTCTATATCTAAGGCAGGTATCTGGTCTAGAGATAATTTTGGGCAGCCAAGGAAAACAGAAGTGACAAATGGATCGATGGTGTTCTCTGGCTGGAAAAAAAAATGTCAATTAGCTCAATTTCATCTTCGTTTTATATACACATGTATGATATCCGTCGTATCTTCCGTACATTTTTACGGTATTGTAGCATAAATAGAAATGTTGAGAGATGGAGTAGGTACTTTATGTGCTTTCACCTTTAATTGACACAAAAGTTGCAAATTTAATTAAACAGATAACTGACGCCACCGCTGTCGCTCCTGCCGGCAAAAACTTAGTAATGCCACAGTGCGCGTGAAGTAAAAAGGGTGTAACGTAGGTTAGGACTTGTGCCAGTGTGAGACACTTAATTGAGATTGACACTCTGAAGGGTTGGAAAAGAAGGGTTTTCTACAGCATTTCAAGAGGAAAATATTTCGAGAGGAATACCAGGTGAAGTGTTGCTTAAAAGTAGGTCTGGATTGAGAAATCTATTCCGAGGTAGTGCCGCTGGAAATCCCTGGATGAAAATGTATATCTTAGGAATTAATGTGAATTTCTAAAGCACCACCGCTAAGGTACTTGCGATTTGTCGTCCTTCAATAGACAATTTTTCACAAACGATAAATTGCAGCTTTTTTGAATCAGAAATTATGTTTAAATTGCGTTTTTAATCAATACGAATAAGTTGAGTAAATTTTTGCTAATCCTAGGCAAATTAATTAAAAAAATTTGTGCCCAATTGAAAATATTTTAACATAATTCAAAACTTAAATTTCATCAAAATCTGTTAAGTGCTTGAGTTGGGCGTATGAGAAAGATGATTTGAAAATGTATTAAAGCCCTCCTTACCCCCACTTTATTCGATTTCGATCAATTTCAAGTGGAACAACTAGTGTATTTATCAAAATCCGTTCAGATGATGAAATTGTTGTATGATTTTTGAGTAGACATTTAAAATAAGGCTTTTGACAAGGAAAAGTATGTTTATAGTTTTTCAGCAATCGGAGAATATTGGTTTTATCCATAGAAAATAAAAAAAAAAAAATCGTTAGAAAAAGTAAATGGTTAGCAAAAAAATTATTACAATATTTGAACAGCAGAATATAATTTTTTGGTAGCAGTAAAAGCAGTAAATCAGGAAATATGTCAGTAGATTATCTGAAAAATTGTTTTCTTTAAGCACAAATGGAGTTTTGATCAGCAAACATAAGATTCATATGCAAAAAGAAAAGAAATATTTATTTTTGTTTTCTTTCTCTTGAAGCATTGTTTTTTTTCTGCTGATCAAATAATTCGATTACGCAATAATTTTTTTTTTTTTTTGGTTCGATAAATTAGTTTTTGCTGATTGGAAAATGATTTTTTTGCTCTTTTGAGAAAATAAAAAAGAATATCGTCAGAAAAAATAAATGGTTAGCAAACAAATTATTACAATATTTGAACAGAAGAATATAATTTTTTGATGAGCAGAAGCTCATTTTTTGATAAGCAGAAAAAGCAGTAAATCAGGAAATATGTCAGTAGATTATCTGAAAAATTGTTTTCTTTAAGCAAAAATGAAGTTTTGATCAGCAAACATAATTTTTTGGGACTAATAGAAAATAAAATTATAGCATAAAATGTAAAAAATAATCCTTAAAGATTCATATGCAAAAAGAAAAGAAATTTTTACTTTTGTTTTCTTTCTCTTGAAGCATTGTTTTTTTTCTGCTGATCAAATAATTCGATTACGCAATAATTTTTTTTTTTATGGTTCGATAAATTAGTTTTTGCTGATTGGAAAATGATTTTTTTGCGGATGATTTATTTTGCTGCTGATTATAATATTATTTTATTTGCTAAGCATACATATTTTGCTGTTTTTTTTAATTATTCAGCCGATCACTATAATATAATCGATTTAAAGTGAGTATTTTCGAATTGTAAGTATATAGTTAATGGAAACCGTTTTTAACTGCTTATGTCTTGAAAATGGGGTGCACCCTACAAAACAAAAATGGTTGCAGCCGAAATTTTAGGTTTTGAAAGCTCTACAAAGTGGCTACCAAAAATTATAGTTATGAATTTGTTTGTCAAAATAAATATTTGGATGGGCTTTAGTGTTGCAAAGCTCTTAAATGCTTAAGTTTTAAGTGTTCTGTCTTTGGAGAATAATTGTGCAAAGCTTTTTTTGAGGAATTTAGAAACGATAGTACATAAGTACATAAATGTCGGTTCAGCCTGTTCCAAAAAGTTGTATGCCTTATAAAGTACATATATGTGCTTAAGTATTCTTGGGCTATCTACGTGCGAAATTCCAGTTTCAGTTTTCTTCTTCGTGATTTGTTTGTCTGGGTATCGGACGGAGTTTCTCATTTTTTGTAGTAGACACGCTAAACTAGGAACAGTTGTAGATTATAATGAAAGAAATGTTTTTTTTTAAGTTGTGAAACATTAAGCAAATCGATTTACTGGGTTTCATATTATCATATGAGCTGAATTAACTGTACATGGTGTACATAATAACTCTAACTAACTTTGCACAAGACAAAAGTTGAGTGAAAATCGGATGCAGGTGGCATATAATGTCTATGATTGACGGAAAGGTAAGCTTAATTAACATCACGAGCTTCAACACTTTTAGTACGTAATATCATAGATACAAGTATGTTCAAAAGACGAGCATTTGTTTTCGCTTTCGACTTACCAAAGTGCTAATGCCGCACCAAGCACTAGAGCTGTCCCATTTTGTCCCCATGTGTGCATTAAAAACCTCATATTCGAAAAAGGCAATTTCAATTATGTCCCAACTATAAACGCTTTTATGACAAACTCGTGTCATTAAAAGTCTGTAAAATAGTTCCAAGTAAATGATCATAATGCGCTCTCAAATGACATATAAACATTCAATTTGCATGTCAGTAGTAGTTCTCGTGACCAAATGTAGTCTATTTTACTTTTGTTTTCCACACAAAATTAATTACCATAATACAAAATCTCTCTACACAATGAATAGTTTCTTTAAAACTTGAAAAATTATACAAAAATTTAACTTATAACTTTGCATTAAATCTAATTAAGACTTCGGTTTCTTGGTAATTGCATACCCAATAACAAACATCCTTTAAGCTCTCCACCCAACTCCCACTTGTTCTCTCTGAACTATACAAGGATGTGGTGGAGACTAGTTATTAATCTCATTATTTTCATTAGAGCTGGAATACTAAAATGTCATCCACTAAATGGCACAACGGATCCGGACACATGCACTTGATTTCATGTTTCAAGTTTTAATTAAAAAAAAAAAGGCCGAGGAAGACACAACAACTCAACAAAAAAAAAAAAAACGCGAACGAAAGGGTAAACATGCAAAGAATCATAAAACCATATGACAGAAAGTAGCGGGGTACGATTTTGATACGTAGCATATAGCTCATCAGGTATTCCAAGCCGATACACAAAACCCGAGCAACTGGTGAAAGTGAATTGTGTTTATATTGTTTTTGCGTTAGCACGCAAGGATATTCATCTCCTGTCTTCACCATCACCCCCGGCACTTGGAAAATGATAATTTATGGGTAAACAAAGTCCCCAAAGAAATAATACCTACTCAACAAGAGAAGAGTTCATTTTTCTTCATTTCGAGGTATTGATGGTTCGATTGTGGTAAATGTGAGTGAATGGTATTTAATTTGCTAGTAATCGTCAACGTCATATGTGATGAAAATAAATAACATCCTTTCGAAGGAAAACAAAAAGATATGTATAATTGGCGATCAGAGTAAGGGATTTTGTGAAACACGGTAACGGGAGAATGTTTACTTTGGGGATTACTACCAATTTCTAGAGAAGACAAAAGCTGACACTTAAGTTGGGCTATGTAATTGGCAAAATCAACATTATGCAAATGGATGTAATGGAAGCGACTCAGATTCAGTGTGAATAAGGACAATGGATAGGATGATTATGGTTTGTTAGGCATTGTTTAACAAAAGGATGACTAAATGACTTGAATGAAATTTTGGCTTAGCTAATGGGCGCATGATGACACATTTACATTGCTTTCTCTACTTCGTTCATCATTCTCTAAGTTGATAATGATATGCCAAACGTGTTTTCAAGAACTAACAACTAATTTGAAAAGTGTTTGCCATAATCTGTTGCCTACTAGTGCTTCAAGTCACCAAAATAATAAGACTCTCCTGAGGATATCGACACACAAAAAAAAATGTTTCATAAGCTATCAACAAATTTGAGAAGTACGTGCGACAATTTGTTTCCCAAATCCATTTTCTCACGTTCCTTTAAAAGGACTGAAAAATAACCAATATCAACCCCTCTCAGCTCAACATTTGATCGACAAACAAAAATGTCTAAGCTAGGTTGCAACCTTTTTTTTCAGTTGAAAAGCCACCCACCCGACCATGTTAATTAAAGTTCCATTTACTCGTGTGCTAATTTTCAGTCTTAATTGTAACCTTTACCATACACAATCACATATCGCATACACCATCACCACTACACAGAGAAAACCACAACAATATGTCCCATGTGATTCAATTCTAAATAATGTGCCACACATATCCCTTAGTTTAATCAACTAGAAATGAGGAAAAACAGGCTAATCTAATAGAGGTAGTCCCTTCTAAGGCTCCGCAAAACAATTTGACGATAATCAGCAATTTGTATTCATGCTAACAAGATAGACAATGTCACATGTAGACACAAAAGAACCTTAGAAAACAGAAAATACACCCATTTCTAGTAAAAGCCATGTCTACCTGTTACTCAAGCTCAAAATGCCATAAGAACAAATGTCGATAATCACGCGATGCTACACACACTTCCTTCTCTCTATTAAAAGTTTATTTTGCTTTTCTTGTTTAACTCAATTATAAGAACGCAAGGTTGTGCAAAGAGTAGGCGGAATAGTCCATAAGCCACCTACGTACTACCCGCCCAATTTGACCTTCTGTTGAACTTTTGTAAGCCAGAGATTGAATCTCATTTTCATAGTAAACGGGAGAGAATCAGAAGAAATAACGATAATTGAAGTATTCTTCCATCAAGGATTGAATATTCAGCTACGTGGTATAATATGTACCTACATATGTAGGTACTCGTACATGAAAGATAAATTGAGATTTGTATCACTCTCCAAGAGTATGATAGACTTCCAGGTGGCATGGCTATTGGAATTTGCCTTTTTTTTATAGTCCACTTGGGTGATTAAAACGGAACAACCATTCTGTGGTGGAAGGTAAATGAGAAAATATTTTCAGTAACACAAGGGGGGTGTATGTATTAATGGTGACGTACCTACAAATAAAGTTTTTCCTGTGGAAATGTACCGAGCTTGAAATATACATTTTTATAACTCTCTGGGGAATCTGAGAGTATTTAGGATGCAAATTTATACTTGTATGGCAGAAAAGGCGAACAGAAATAAAACAATGTCCTTGTGGATTGTATGTATATATTTGTATGTATTTACCGCTTCTCAGGCATTGTAGACCTTTTAGCATTCAAATACCTTAGGGAGCTATAGGGAACATAGGACATGTAACTTTGTCTCTTTAAATATGAATTGGCACTCACAAGTAACACCTCTTTGCCAAAAATTAAGCTGATTAAGAAGAATACGATAGTGGATCCTATAAAAGGAGAATATTCCATCTAACATGGACAACAATTTCTATTAATTTAATTTTCAACTCTCCAATTCTAACTCCCTTGCAAATTGATTGGTGTTATTTTTTATTTTATTTTTTGCTTATTTTGTATAACCACTTTATTTTGAAAACACTGCATCCTATTTTAGAACACTATTTTGCAGGTTTGCGGAAAGGTTTGGCACTTCGCTACTTTACCAGCGACTTAAACTTTTGCCATTATTGGGAAAATAGTGAACTGTAAAACTTTATTTGCTAACTTTTTCAAGTGCAACGACAAAGATATGTATAGATTTCCGTGCCTTATCGGGAATAATGAAAACATTACGGTATACTCGTAAATTCAAACAATGGTTGTATTCCACTTGAAGCCCAGAAGACAGAGGCATATAGTAGCTTCTAATCCAAGGGCATGTGAATACTTAAGCACTGACAATTTCTATAGCCCTCAACTTTTGCGACGGTCAGCTAGTACCAAGAGTTTCAGCTCCACTCCAGTCAGTATGTACAATTTAAAGGATTGATTCTCATTACATTCTTTTGCATATAAAACAATTTGGTCAAAGTGTAATCTTTAAAAACAAAAAAAAAGTGCAATCGATACGTTTTCAGAAATTTAGTGAAAAAGTGTCACAATAAAGCTAAGGGCGTTTTATTCCGAACTGTATAACTGTTATTCCGACTGAACCGAACACTAAGTAAAGACCCTTGTAAAAAACTGGATAGGAACTTATGGATTTTGCAAAAGCTGAAAAAATATTGGTACACATTTTCAAAGGGAAACCATGTTAGTTAGAAAGGTTCCAACACATACTGCTCGTTAAGAAAGTTTAGATACAGGGAATTTGATTATCTAATGAATTCAGAAACCTAAGAATCTACATTTACTGCACAAAATAAAACTAATTATAACTCGTTTTCTAACAACTTACCTCATCAATTCGAAAGTGATGCACAAATGTTGTCTAAAGTACGTATAATCCAACATGTGTATTACATTATGCGATCCATCGGCATCCTTTTCCCTCAGTTCGTCTAATATATTAAGTTCCACAACGGCTTGATTTAGAAATCGCTTTTTATTTCGTATAATTTTAATGGCTACATGGGTATTTGTCTTATGATCCAACGCTCGGATTACTTGACCGAAGCTACCCTTCCCGATTACTTCGAGGATTTCATAGCGAAAGGCAATATGATCGTGTTCCACCTAAAAAACACAGAATTAGATAAAAATAGAACTTCTTGTGAAATCCATAGTAAAGAAATGTCAAACTTACGATCTTATAATTTCCGTTCTCATCATCATACCCCGAATTTAAATTCGATGAAGGTTTCGCGTAAATTTTATTCGCCGATTGACCAAAGTAATAGATTTCTTTGTAGATCTTTAGCTCATCGAATTCCATTTCTGTTAAATAGCTGTTGTACTTCTTTATCAGTTCTGAAAGGAGAAAAAGTAAGTAAATAAGTCCTTGACTCTATGTGACATGCAAAACATGTGCCAAGGATATCGTCTCGGCATTTGCACACACAAAAAAGGATGCGAGAGATATGTACACGTGTGAAGCGGCGTTGACGGCCACCACAGCCGCCGGAGAATGAACGATATAACCGATGATGAGTGAATGAAATATCCTGATGAGTTGTTACATGGGAAAATGCCTGAGTCGTTTTACGCTGTTAATTAATGGAATTAAAAATAATGACCATGAAAGGTCAGGGATTTTTTAATAAAAAATAATTCTTCCTGAGATTGCTTTTGCAAAAGTCACCCAACTGTCAATCTGTCTACTGGTTACATCCGTCCTAATGCTAGCTCTCCTTGACATTTATCTCTGTGTCACCATCATCATCACCGCCGTGTTTCATTATCTTTCTCATCCTTTAAGTTGCCGTTGAATTGTTCTTTAATTACGTCAAAAGCAAACTAAATTGTATCCGCGCCCCCATCCAATGCCTGACTCTAATGATTACGTGCTAGTTATCAGGCTAATTATGAATTCCGCGCATAGAACAATGACAATGGAGTGAAAAACTGTGATGGAGCGTAATTCGTTGCTGAAGGAGAACACTGTGAATTGACAAGTGGCCTAAGTAAATATGGCGAAGGCTGACTGGAATGAAAAAAGCCAGTGAGTGGGTAAATTGGGGCTTTGCTGTGTGCAACGAGATGATGAATCCTTTTGATGTTGGTATCGTTAAAGTGTCAACTGTCATAATCTGTGCGATGCTGTCTAAGTATACAGAGGAGTGGGATTCTACCTCCAATAATTATCCGTCACCCCATATGGTGAAGCCATACGATAGGCATTTGGGTAGAAATTAAGTCGTTCCAGCAAAATTATGACGATAAAGTCAACAATTTATGGGTTTTATGTATCGTAATGTCGTCTGCTGGCGAAAAGGGTCCATGAAAGGAAATACGAGTACTGTGGGTGGAAAGCATATGGAATAATTCAGAAATATCTTTGATTCATTTAAGTCTTGACATAATTGGGTCACTTATAAAGGAGCTTATGGTCCATTAAAAGGCACAAACATATTTAATAAGTGACTAGGAAATCCAGTCACCATTCATAACAACAAGGTAGAATCCATCAATCATATCTAAAATCGTAACTTATCTTCTTTTTTAGCTGACGCATACTATCATTGATTGAACCATCATCTATTCCCATCCCTAATATCTTGTTACATTACCTGATGGCGTCATGGGCGTACTGGCGCCCTTTCCATCCACACTACTCGACGATGAAGAAGAGCCATTCGATTTAGCCGAAAGTGCTGTCATCATCCCTGATCCCCCTCCGGACGAACTATTTGTCGTATGTGATGAGGCAGTCGTTGATGATATAGGCGATCCAACATTGTTATTGTTGTTATTGTTGTTCGGCGGCGGTTGCGGACTTAATTGAGTCATGACTGTGTTGTTATGTGAGTCTATGCAACGTGCACTGCGTGTAGTATTACTCGCATTACACAGACTTGGTAGATCTAAGCGGGAGCCAGGTATACGGGTGGATTCGCGTTCGCGACGACATTTGTCGTTGTCAATTTGTACCTGAAAAAAGAAAAGAAAATAAATTTCATTGCATACTTCTGGGAAAAATAAAATATTTGTATTTTATCGTATACGATCTTGCCAATGGATTGAGAGAAAACTTTACAAGTGGAACTAAAGTATATCCAAAATATTGTAACATGCGAGCTACGGCTCGAGTAGATAAAACAATTATTCTGTGAAATTTATTTCTTTATTTTCTAGTCTATAGAACAATTCAAGTTCACACTATACTATTCTTCGCAAATTCTTTTCTTACAAGGTCTCTTTCCTCTCAAATCACTTTATCTCCTTTCTATTACTTAATTCACAAATCCAAACTAATTACTTTTTCTTGTTCACTCTCAACTTTCAATTTATCACCAAATTACCACTTCGCCCATTATCACTTTTCCAATCTCTTCGCCACGGTTCTAAACCAACTGTCTTTTTTTTGATCGCCATCTGTCCTTATATAGCAGAAGTTTCTGATAGCCAGAAACTTCTAGCAAATTCTTCGACCACTGGAACAAGAGAAATAATTCTTGCAGTTATAATTCCCTAATATTATCCCTAATATTTTCCCTAATATTATTTGTCTCTTTCGTTGACATGAGCTGTGGAGACTTCGTCCCAGACACGAACCTCGAATGAAGGACAGTTTGAACCAAAATTCTGCCAGAATGGAAAGTCACTTCGGAATTTGCTGCATAGACATAGGCGCGTAGTTATTATTATGCTACACTGCCCCCCTCTTAGACGTGTTCGTCCCGAACAAGTGCATCCTCATTTCGGCCATTGTATCGACTCAGTCGGTCCACATGAACCACTTTCATTTTGGCCCTTGGTCCTCGCTGGATGCGGTAGACAACATCGTTGATGCGGGTTACTATTCTGTAGGGACCTTCCCAGTTCCGCTGTAACTTAGGTGATTTCCCCTTTTGGCGATGGGGATTATACAGCCACACCAGATCTCCTTCCTGGAATCCTGACGTTGTTGCCTTGGCATCATACCTGGTCTTCATGCGGTCGCTCGTCATCTTAATCTGGCTTCTGGTCCTTTGGTGTATGTCCCTAAGCCTTTCCCTAAGGTCCGCCACGTACTCTTCTTCATTTCTGGGCTCATTGGTAGGAGATCCAAATTTCACCTCACTGGGTAAACGAGCTATTCCACCAAATAAGATTTCGAACGGCGTATGTCGAGTAGTGCTATGCACGGCACTTCTATAGGCCATCAAAAACAAGGGAATCTGCCGGTCCCAATCCCGTTGGTAGTCACCTACGACCTTCGAGAGATGTTCGTCCAAAGTCCTATTGAAACGCTCCACCATACCGTCCGACTGTGGATGAAGCGGGGTTGTCCTTGTCTTTTTGATTCCGAGTAGTTGACACATCTCTTGGAAGATTCTTGACTCGAAGTTCCGCCCTTGGTCAGAATGCAATTCCAAGGGCACACCGAATCTGCTAACCCAATTGTAGACGATCTGCTCCGCCACGGTTCTGGCTTCCTGGTTAGGGATCGGAAACGCTTCCGGCCACTTACTGAAGTAGTCCATCACTACGAGTATATACCGATTACCATTGTCGGTTTCCGGAAAGGGCCCTGCGATGTCAATGGCGATTCGTTCGAAAGGTGCTCCCACGTTGTATTGGTGCATCTTACCTCGAGTTTTGATTCTCGGACCCTTGCTAGCTGCACACACGTCGCATTTTCTGCACCAGTCTTCGATATCTTCCTTCGCTTTTAACCAATAAAAACGTTCTCGTACCTTTTCTAGCGTCTTATTCACTCCCAAGTGGCCTCCGGTCGCCCCGCCATGCATTTCCTGTAACACCTCCTTGACCCTCGTCCGCGGTACGACAAGCTGCATTACAAACGATTTTCCGTCGGAGGATTCCCATTTTCTTCTCAGAACACCTTCTTGGACATGGAGGGAGTCCCACTGCGCAAAATATGCCTTTAAGGTCGGGCTTCTGTGAGAGATGTCCTGATGATCCGGTTTCTCCATGTTCTCCTTCCAGGCCAGAATCGGCTCGATATCCGGGTCTTCCTTCTGAGCGTTCCGGATCTCATCTACGCTCCAGCCGGCGATAGGTTCGGCTCTCATTCTTTGGATGGAAACCAGCTCCCGTTCTTCCTGACGCGCACAATGTTTACAATCCGTTCTGCATGGTCTCCGGGACAGTGCATCCGCATTAGAGTGGAGTTTTCCTTTACGATGCTGTATTTCGTAGTCGTAGATTTGCAGCCTTTCGATCCATCTTGCGACCTGACCCTCAGGACTCTTGAACTGTAATAGCCATTTTAAGGCTGCATGGTCTGTGCGAAGAACGAACTTCCTCCCGTAGAGGTATTTGTGAAAATGCTTCGTAGCCAAGATCAAAGCTAGAAGTTCCCGCCTTGTCACGCAGTAGTTCCTTTCTGGCTTAGAGAGCACCTTGCTGAAGTACGCAACCACCTTCTCTTGGCCGTCATGCACCTGGGAGAGTACGGCTCCTACCCCGACATTACTAGCATCTGCATCCACAACGAACGTTTCCCCGGGAGTGGGATAAGCCAGTATCGGGGCATCGCATAGCCGTTGTTTAAGTGCCTTGAAGCTCTTCTCGCACTCAATTGACCATTTGAATTGTTTTCCCTTTTCCGTCAACTGGTGCAGGTTCTTTGCGATCCCGGCAAAATCCTTCACGAACCGTCTGTAGTAGGTGGCTAGGCCCAGGAAGCTCCTTAGTTGGTGTTTGTCTTTGGGGACTGGCCAGTTTTTCACCGCTTCGACCTTCTCCGGATCGGTTCTCACTCCTTTCGCTGAAATTATGTGTCCCAGGTACTTGACTTCCGCTCTAAACAGGGCGCACTTCTTGGGGTTGAGCTTCAGGTGGGCACTTCGAAGCCTTTGAAACACATCCCTTAGATTGTCTCGGTGTTGCGCAAACGTTTTTCCTACGACGATGACATCATCCAAGTATACCAAACAGGTTTTCCATGTTAACCCTTGCAGGACACATTCCATCAATCGCTCGAAAGTCGCCGGAGCATTGCACAGCCCGAATGGCATTACCGTGAATTGCCATAGCCCATTTCCTGCGGTGAAGGCGGTTTTCTCCCGGTCTTCTGGATGGATCTGTACCTGCCAGTAGCCACTCTTCAAGTCGAGAGTGGAAAACCATCGGGCTCCTGATAGTGTGTCTAGCGTGTCGTCAATCCGTGGCAGAGGGTAGCTGTCTTTCTTGGTGACGTAATTGAGCTGCCGATAGTCCACGCAGAACCGCGTGCTGCCATCTTTCTTCTTAACCAGTACAACCGGTGATGCCCACGGACTTTTGGAACTTTCAATCAGACCTTCTTTCTCCATTGCCGACACCATCTCTGCAACTTCTGTCTGCTTTGCCAATGGAAGGCGCCTAGCAGGCTGACGAATTGGTCTAGTATCACCAGTGTCTATTCGATGTTGTACCAGGTGTGTTCGGCCGTATTCACCGTCCTGTGAGGCAAATACATCAGCGTACTCATTGATAAGATTCTCTGCCATAGTTCGCTGCTCCTGATTCAGCTCACTGGACTGGAGAATCGTCTCTCTCGTTTCCGCTGTCCAAGGTGATGGGAGAGGTTTTGGAGCATCACGTTCAGATATTGTTGCGACGGCGGTAATCGGCGTGCATTTTCCAGTCACCTCCCCTCGCCTTAGTTTGACAGTGTGTGGTCTTGCGTTCAAAACTCTTACTGGAACCATGGTGTTCTTTGGTTCGACTAACGTCTTTCCCACGATGTAGTCGTGAGAATTCTTCTCTGGGTCTGGTTCTACTATGTAGAATCGGTGGCTCCCAAGATCACCTTCCAGCTTCGTCCAAATGATTGTCTCTGAAGACGGCGGCAAAACTTCGTCTTTGCTGATGACTGTCCTGAGAGTTACGGCATTCTCATTTCCGTACACCATCGGAATCTCCACATTTCGATACCTCAGTACTTGCATCCCGATGTCCAAGATTACTTCATTTGCTTTCATGAAGTCTACCCCGATGATGCACTCGTCGCATATATCTGCCACCAGAAACGCATGGGAGAACGTCAGTCCTGCCAGAGTAATCGTAAGACGAACTTCTCCAAATACCTTCGCCATTTCCCCTGTTGCAGTCTTCAGGCAGTAGCTGTTGGTGTTGTGCAGCCAGGAGCTTCTGACGATATCTCTTCTTACAATGGAGGCGGTGGCACCTGTGTCGATGGTGGCTACGCACTTCTTCTTGTTGATTAGTGCCTCCACTGTCAGGCTCTTGTTACCCCGTTTGGTTTGCGAAACTTGAATGGTGTTCCTGGGGGCCTCGCTTCCAGTAACCAACTTCTGCCCCGCGAAGTTGGTCCTTACGCATCTCCCGACTGCTGGTTTTGGGAAGTCTGACTGACAGGATGCTTCCTCTCTGCTTCTCCTACTTCCGCAATGTGGACAATTTCCTCGTCTAGGTGCACTTCTGCACTGCCGTTGTAGGTGTCCGGTTTGGTTGCAATTCCAGCAACGGATTTGACTTCCGCGAGCTCTGTCTTCATCCATGACGGCTGTTCTCTGGCATGAGCATTCCACGACGGACATTTCCCTGACACGGTGTATTCCCTGGTATGCTTGGTCCGCAGCCTTCATTGACAAAGCGAATGCCAATGCCTCGGGGAGTGTTCGCTTTTCAGCCATCCTTACAGCCATTTGCAGTTGTCTGTCCTCTATGGCCTGAATAAAAGCTTCCACCGCCATTTCGTTGATAAGCTCCTCACCGGCTTTAGGGTATGAAAGATGGGCTAGTCGCTCTATATCTGCTTGCAACTGTTGGAGCGTTTCCCCCCTTTTCTGGACTCGACTACGCAGCTGAACCCTGTACACCTGCTGCATGTGTTCATCCCCAAACCGCATCTCGATAGCCTGAACCAGAGAGTCGTAGTTCTGCTGTTTATCTTCCGGGATGGTCTGCAAGAGCTCCGCAGCTGGACCCCTCAGTGCAAGTGTGAGTGCAATGGACTTCTCTTCATCGTCCCAGCTATTGGTCATTGCGGCCGCTTCGAATTGCCTTTTATAAATTGGCCATGATGTTTGACCATCGAAGATAGGAAGCTGCATCTCCTTTCTTCTCAGACCGTCAGTGGAATATTCCCGTGCTTTCTGTCTCTTCACGTTGCTGAGCTCCTTAGCAAGATTTTCGACTTGCTTTCCTACTATCTCGAATTGCGTATCCACTTTTTCAAACTGAGTCTCTATCTTCCCGAACTGAGTTTCATGTTTCTCAAAATTTTCATCGAATTTAATTTCGACTTTTTCGAGTTGCGTCTCGACCTTCTCGATTTTCTCTTCGATCACTTCGAATTTGGATTCCAAGTTCTTGTTTTGCTCATCAAGTTTACTTTCCAGAGCATCTAGAGAATTCTTTTGTTCGTCCATTGCTTTCTTTTGTTCGTCCATTGCTTTCTTTTGTTCATCCAGCTTAAGATCTAGAGAATTCTTTTGTTCGTCCATTGCTTTCTTTTGTTCGTCCAGCTTAAGTTCTAGAGAATTCCTTTGGTCGCCCATTGCTTTCTTTTGTTCGTCCATCGCTTTCTTTTGTTCATCCAGCTTAAGTTCTAGAGAATTCCTTTGGTCGCCCATTGCTTTCTTTTGTTCGTCCATCGCTTTCTTTTGTTCATCCAGCTTAAGTTCTAGAGAATTCTTTTGGTCATCGAGCTTATGACTTTGATCTTCTATTGCTTTCTTTTGTTCGTCCATGACTAACTTAAGTTGCAGGAGCAGACTTGTTATACCCGGGTCGGCTGCTGTACTTACTGCTTCCTCTTCCACGTCAAACTCTACGTCGTGCGGATTTTCACCTTCCTGCGTTACTGCTTCTTCCAGACGAATCAGTAGGGCATCTTTTCCCCCAGTTGTGTCGAGGTTCCGCTTACTGAGTTCTGCCTTTAGTTGAGTTATAGTTAGTTTTCCCAATTTGCGACCCATTTTGCGCAACTAATTAACTCAACACAGAAATCGTTTTTTTTTTTTTTTTTTTGTTTGTGCAATTTCACACCACGGAAATAGTTATTCACAGAATAAGTTTTATCCCAGCTTCTGACACCAATGTAACATGCGAGCTACGGCTCGAGTAGATAAAACAATTATTCTGTGAAATTTATTTCTTTATTTTCTAGTCTATAGAACAATTCAAGTTCACACTATACTATTCTTCGCAAATTCTTTTCTTACAAGGTCTCTTTCCTCTCAAATCACTTTATCTCCTTTCTATTACTTAATTCACAAATCCAAACTAATTACTTTTTCTTGTTCACTCTCAACTTTCAATTTATCACCAAATTACCACTTCGCCCATTATCACTTTTCCAATCTCTTCGCCACGGTTCTAAACCAACTGTCTTTTTTTTGATCGCCATCTGTCCTTATATAGCAGAAGTTTCTGATAGCCAGAAACTTCTAGCAAATTCTTCGACCACTGGAACAAGAGAAATAATTCTTGCAGTTATAATTCCCTAATATTATCCCTAATATTTTCCCTAATATTATTTGTCTCTTTCGTTGACATGAGCTGTGGAGACTTCGTCCCAGACACGAACCTCGAATGAAGGACAGTTTGAACCAAAATTCTGCCAGAATGGAAAGTCACTTCGGAATTTGCTGCATAGACATAGGCGCGTAGTTATTATTATGCTACAATATGATAATTACACTAATCTTGTGGGTTGTCAATTTTAAATCGATTAATAAACAAAACTCGACCGGTGCGGTGGTTTTGTAGACCACTTGGAATCGATTTGATGAATAGTGCGGATAGAAATTAACTCCAGCTAATATATGATAGTTTGTTTGCTTTTTGTGAGTCAATTTGTTTTGTTTTCCTTTCTAGCACACACTCGGTCCGTAAATGGTGACGAGGAGGTGTTACTCAACTCATTGTGACATAACAATGGTGAATTTTCAAGAAGCGGAAGGCAAGACTTGGAATAGAAGTGAAGATTTTTTCGTGTGGATCCCATTCACAAATCTGACATTGAGATGTCTGTTTAAAGAGATACTTTGCGCGGTGGCCTTCGAACGGAAATTCAGAGAGACACGATCGCATCCACATAATGTCAATTCGCAAAGAAGATGAGCACAAAACAAAGGAGTGCTATGCTGACACCAATTACGTGTAAGCCTGTGTGATTGGAAATGTCAAGGAATAGAATGTTGTACTGAGTTTGTGCAATACCTAAACATGACGAAGGTACCACATCATACACATCATCGTTGTCATGATGATTGGGGTCGCACGAATGTGTCCCCTGACAGAATGTTGCGAAACATTTAATACAGGTACCATGTTGTGGTCCACCGATCTGTAGAAAAGTAAACAAACGTTAAACACCGCCACAAACTAATAAGGCCAAAGACCAAAAAACGCTAAACCATGGTATTGTTCTTGTTCAATTCGGTAGCGGAAGTTTATTACCCTTCGCTTAACTGTAACACTGTATGGAGTCCGAATTCGAATCAATCCACATGGAGTTTTTGACCAACTGAAAGACATGCGATCTGTACCTGAAAAAATAATTCAAAAAAAAAAAAAAAACCAAAAGGGTCCGTGTGTAGTTCTCATGTCGGTCAGGGTTGATGGGCTGTGAATATCTACCGATAGTAATAATGTGGCACGCTACCTAACGTGGCTAGTTGAGTGGGGTCAGGCAATTGTTTCCATTTCGTTTTGCCTTTTTTTTATAGACGATTAATTGCCATCGATTAAAGATACGGGCAGCGAGAGGCATAGAGTGTGGTAGAAAAACGTTTTGTTTTGATTTCTCACTGCAGCGTAAAGACTCCGGAAGACAACCGGAAAAGAGTGTTGAAGTTACGCTTTGTATGGACTAATTTATGTGTGTTTTAGCATGTACATACATATGTGTTTTTCTGGCATGAAGTGGAACATTTATGATAAGTGATTTTCCAGTGGTAGCTTTTCATTTTGACACTCAGCAGGGAATGATATCATGGTGCTTAGGAGGGGAGAGTAATGAGATATTTTGGAAAAACTGTTGAAGATCTTACAGATGGGTAAAATTAGACATATAGTATGTGCCAAAAATGCCAATGTCATGTATTTTAATCACTACATACATATTGGATGCGCTAAGATTGTTACAAAATTGCTAGGATATCTTAAAAAGGGCATGTCAGACATGCGGCCGTCCAAGAGTAAAACTGGGGCCCGCGGGGACTTTTACAAATGTCTGTTGTGAGGTATGAACGCGGTATCGATATCCTCTCTGTAATTTGGATTTCCGATTCAAAAGTTAGGGTAATAATTTGAGGGCGCTGCGAATAATGTTGTTTTATAAAATGTGGATTGGCATGAACAACGTCTTTAAAAATCCTTCCTGCTCTTGATTAAAGTCGATGATAGGTTGCTTTCTTTCGAAAAATGCAGAGTAAACTAGTGTTGTCAACTGTTTGAGAGCGCCTGCTGAAATCGTACTTCACCCATTCTTAAATACCCCTAGTGCCAGCATTCAGTGTCAATGCATACAATTTTATGTTCACAGACTACTGGTCGTAGGTAAACATAACCATGTGACCTTGATTTCCATTAAAAGTCATATAATCACCTTTCGCCGCATTGGCAAAACTAGTTTTGTGGCAACCACTATGCTCCCTTTCAAAAGTTAAATGTTCCAAAATTTGCATATGCAATTTATTCCCAAAAATTTCGATGTAAATTCTCCCCCATGCCATAGATGGGCTGTATGTGGCTCTGAACAGCGAGACAGTGTCATTTAATTGCATTTCAAGTTAGAAACACCCGCTCCCAGCCATCAGTTCTACACGATGCACATTCTACGATTTTCGATCAGTACTTTAACCAACCTATCTTCTGTATTTGTATCTGTAATTGTACCTTCGCTTTTATGAGTATGCGGATCTTTGCTCCAGTGCGTGCTATCCCCGTGCAATATGTGCAATCTCTGGTTATGTATGTCCCAACTGCCAGATTACAGCAAAGTACTTTCACTTGAAATGGCTTTTCATTTCTGTAAAGCGTGTTTGTTGGCTCTTGTTGTCTATCCATTTTTATGCATATGACATACATTAAAAATGGTTTCCAAATGCAGGTCCGAAAGTAACTTCCTACAGCATTTGATGGGAAACAGCAACTGTTTGTAAACACTGATAACAGGGATAGTAATCAATTAGCAAGTGCCCGCGATAATTAACCCTCACAATTCTATAGACCTTTATTGATTTATACCTTCACTTATTGATAATAATAATATTGCGCGGATTCTGACTGTGGGGCACTTTTTCCGCAATTGTTGCACGCGAATTGAAAGATAGAAGCTTGTGCGGACGACTATAAATAACTCAAACACATGTGAAGCCGGGTGCGGATTTTATATTCATTTATGTAGACGGGTCAAAGTTGCAGTAGTTTTTGCTTCTAAATGGTGATTGTGTGTATTTTGAGTTAATTTGAGGAGTTCAACGGCAATCTGTCTTTAGAGATTCAGTGCTTGTTAGTAGAATCTATGTTACAATGAGAGAAGGGGTGCTTAAATGCGATAAATTGAATGCAACACATTCCATAATAGTCGGTCAATGGACTGCAATTTGTTGCTATGAATTGATTGATGTACAGAACGGATGTTTTATTTATTATTCTTTATTTTTATGAGTGAAACGTGTGTACACATTATGTTTGTGTCAGACAATTAGAGAATTTTTGATGAACTTTGAATCCACTTGGCTGTTATCCGGAGAGTAGGTCAAATTTCATGTTGGATTTGGGAGTGGGCACGTGTTTATATTTATTTTCAAATGCTGCACTCAAACATAAACACCGATGACGTGAGGGATTGCAGGTTAGCCGGTTTTAAGTGGTCTAAGAAATGCAATCATTCGAGTGTAATCAAAATAGATGAACTTGGGCATTTGAATGTAGTGTCATTTTTGCACTTTCCTTTTTAAAATAATACTTTTCCATGATAGGGGAACCAATAACGCTGCAAATTCTTATGTTCGAAAGTTTACTTATATGTTGAAGTCTTTGGAGCATCTGCCGTGGTAGTATCTATAGAATAGGCATACATAAGTCATAGATGAAGACTTGTGCTTTGTACAGAAGATAGAGCTATTCCGCTGTAAAGCTTTTGCTCTAATCAGGTACCACAACTTCATGAACGCCGATTTTGGATATGTGGTCATAACATGTTGACGGTGACTCACCAGAAGATGCATAGTTTCTTTGGGTTTAATAACTTGATCGTCTTTTTGAAGCTGTGGTACAGTTGACATGTTCTTTGTAGAAAAGAAGATGAATTGGCTTTTCTTCGTATTATAAGTTTTTTCCCACTAACACTTTTTCCACATATGTAGTCTAGAGACCAGGCAAATTCGTCATTCAGCGTTTCGAAACGGAAGAACGTCAACAAAACGTGCTCGAAAACTTTATTAATAAATTTGCGAACTTTTGTTATTTTCGATCATAATAATGTGTAAATTGACCAACCTATCAGTAAATTTCAGGCGTTTGGTATGCTTCTTGGTACAAAAATGCCAGTGAATTGTCGTCCTAGTGTCCGTTCAATCGAAGATATAGTGACCGAAAATGCCAACAAAAACTCCAGACAGTATTTGCATGATTTTATAGCACATCACCAGAATATTGGGTCTTTAACTCGAAACGGAAATATGCAGTGACTGATATTAGATATTATATTCAACATCCCATTGCCATTGCTCATTAGTATGCTTCAGGCCCCTAGCCACGATAAAGCTTACAAAGATTGATTTAGTTTGCAATTCCAGTTCATTTACCGTCATACCTTTACAAATTTAAATTTATTACCAAATGAATCATCACATCATCCATAACAACGGTTCCGCCCAAATTTGCTTAACAACAAATTCGCAGCAGACAAAAATTCCTTTTTCAAATTATTTCAGCATATCAATGGGAACATTATTCAGATTGCTATCCAAGCGTTCACATTTTGCCCAAAAATTCTTCGACCCTAAAGTATGTCAATCTTACATTATCTCCCCTCATACCAAACCCAGATAACAACGTTTCGAGTACTTTGGCCTTACATACACATTTATTATTCCCACGCCCCTGCTGAGTGAAGGGTGCGAAAATTTGCGCACAACACGGAACGAAATTCTGAACTTTTTTTTCCTTTCATACTCTCATCCTGTTATGCATACAATTTGTAGGCTTTCAAGGCAACAAGTGGTAAAGAAAAAAATGTCCACCATCCCCTCATCCGAAGGAAGACAAAAATCAACTTAAAAACGAACATTGTTGCTTGCTGGTGCTTATAAATTCGAATGAACTTCACTTGGCTTTGTGTAGCTCGTTTTAATGAAAATACCTTTTATTTGTATTCATGGCATAGAAATGATAAGGAAAGAAAGCGAAACTTTAACAGGATCAAGAGGAACAGAGATACAACAAAGAAGACAAATAAAATATACTTAATAAAGTTTCTTATGTCCTGATTCCTTAAGCCGAGAGAGAATTTTTATTGCACTCTGACGGCAGAAATTATGTTAAATTTCTTTTGTTATAAGCAGACTGAGTTTTATGGTGTAGAATGTAAAAGTATTATCGGCATGCCCACGTAGAACATCAATTGACATACTCAATTTCCCGTAATTCATTGTCAATATCCGATAAAAGGATACGAATACCGAGAAAACAAGTTCCACATACGTCCCACACATGCTTCCGGCAACTGTAAGTGGACACCAATCACTTTGCTACACAGATATGACACAAGAGGATGCAAACAAACCATTGTTCTATAAATACAGAGAACGTCCTTATAAGGATATTGAATAATCTTATCCATTGAATAATGCGTGTGAACGAACTGTTTTATGTGTTATGGCGCAACGTCCTGTTGTGTCAGAATTGAGTGGTTTTTCATTCTTTTCCGCAAAAAAATACTAAGATGACGTATATTACTTATACGCCCACACTATTTGTATGAATGATGCACACCCCTTTTCCGCCCCCCACATGTCAGCATTTATCTGCGCTATACAAAGCCGAGGGAGAGCTGAGTGTTTTGGTTTGTGTGTCAATGACTTTTTAAGTTTTTTCTTGTGGTTTATTTTTTATTTTTTTCTGTCGTGTTCTAATAAATTTCTACTTTAACGTAGAACTAAATTAGAGATATTTCTTAAATTTTGGTTTTATGGTGGAAAAATTAAGAAAGAATTAATCATATGCCAAGCAATGTGCTGTGTTTGCTTTCTTGTTTAAATGATAGATTTGACGAAGGCGGATGACTTAAAGTTGAGGAAGGTTGTTTGTTGGTTTCTGTCCTGAAATTTATTGCAAAATGTGTAACACATAAATTTTATGTTTAGTGTTCAAAACGGTGTGGATAAATATATCGTTAAGTGGAATATAAAAGAGGTATTAAAGCAAAGGACCGCATTTTTAATTAGTTTAAGTCCACGCCTTCGTGTTAAATTTAGATCTCATTATGTTGCGTAAATGCGTAATAGATGGTAAGATATCTTACCGAGTGTTTTAAGAGAATATGAGGATGAAATGTATCGTCTGTATGTCTAGCAAGAGCTGTCTTTTTTTTTTTTTTTACTTAAGACTTGATCGTGTTATTTACAATTGTGATTTAAATTGTTGTTGTTAAATTTTTATCTTACGATTGAAGTCATAAACGTGGCTAAAAGACCTTGAACTTTAGAGGCAATGATCTCTTTTATTTATCATCCACATGTGACTATATAGTTCTAGATACAAGAACCGAGACTGTTATAGGCCAAATTTTAGACTATACATATGCGCTAGTTTCCGTAGCAATTTATTTTCGGATTAACTCTCCTCTATCATTTAGAAATGCGAATTATCTCATTGAAACTTTGCCTTATCTCGTCATGATCTTGACGTAAGCATTCGTACATATATTATGATCTATGAAATCTTCTGTTCAAGGATATTGAGAAAATATTTTCACTTTACGCAATTCAAGTTGAAGTTGCAAATCTATTTGTGTGAGGCTGCTTCTCTTCCGTCGTTTATCCTGAAATGGACATTTTCTAACTCTCCTAACTGGACTGTATCGTTTTCAAAGTGAATTATATATGTGTATGTGTTACAGCGGCGTTGCGGTAATAGAAGAGGTACAGCATTTTCAAATACTTAAAAAGTTCAGCATCAGAGTTCAAATCAATCGTTTTTCCTTATAGCATGCGCGTTTTATTGAAAATAAATCTATAGCTGATAATTGTTTGATATATAAAGTTTGACTATTACAATGTTACGCATGTTAGGTTAGGTTAGGTTTGATGGGTTGACGTAGAGTGTGAAATAAACTACGCCACACTTAGATCAATATAGATCCATTGTGATGCCCAAGGAATGAAGCTTTCCCACTCCTGAACTCTATGAGTTCTTAAACCAACCCGATGCATTTATAAATTTGGCCTTGGAAGAAGTATTTCCCTAGTATTTTGAATCTAAGGTGGTAGAATCCTGGACAATGGCACAGGAAGTGAGGTGTATCTTCGTGTACGTCCTCATTGCCACAGCCTTTACATATATCTTCTTCGCTTATTCCCAATTTCTTTGTGTGATAACGTAACAAGTTATGTCCAGTTATCATCCCCACTAAATCAGATAAGATGTATCTGTTGAAGTGCAGGATTTGCTCGGTACGATTTTTATCGTAGAGCGGCCAGAGTTTTCTTGTAATTATACAGTATTCTAGTGATCTTCATCTACTATTTGCTGTTGCAATCATTTTATTTCTAACTTCTAGGTTCAGGTTGCAGGGTGGTGTCTTAATTGACGGGTCAGCTCGTTCAGGATTTAGAGCTGAACCCGCTCTTGCCAGCTCGTCAACCTTCTCATTTCCTGAAACGCCATTAAATCCGGGTACCCAGCAGAGCTTTACATTGTGTTGCGTGCGAAGAACCCGTAGCTCTTCGCGACAGCAATGCACAAGCTTCGATTTTATTTGTGTGGCGGAAATCGCTCTTATCGCTGCCTGCCTGTCAATGAAAAAGGTGATACCATCTGGTGGTATAGCTTTCATTGCAGAGTCCCGGGCAGCTATTGCCACCGCCAAGACCTCCGCTTGAAAAACACTGCTATAGTCCGGAAGTCCAATTGACTTGTTCAAATTGAGTTTTCCAGAAAAAATCCCTGCACCTACTGCCACGTCCATCTTGTATCCATCAGTATAGATGGAGATGGAGTTGTCATTTAGCGCGATATTAGTTTCCCTTACCTCTCGACTCGGAAATGAACTGGAAAACGGCTTATGAAAGTCTAAATATTTATGTTACGCATATTACATATATATGTACATATATCGTAAACGAAATACCATTAATACTGGTGCATTATTTAACTATTTATTTGATTATTCTAACAGTAATTGGACCAAATTTTAATTATCTATAATACAATATTTTGTACATGTTTGTACGTTGGTAACAACGAGAGCAAAAACTAGTGAACCGATTTGTGAACAAATTAGATGTGTGTATTATTTGATTTGGCAACTAGATGATACAATAAGTGTATAAGTGTTTGTTGCCACCTAGTGCATAGACCTCTGAAGCGATTTCGATGACACAAGAACAGTAATATTTTTTAGAATATCAGGAGTGATTCTCAGTAACTTTTACCCATCTGGTGGCGCAATAAGTAGATATATGAAACAGCTGCTACTAATAATATAAAAGACGGCAGCCCAACCATGAATTTCTATTTGCACCTATAGGTGCACCTATTGATTTCTTGAAAATCTTCGAACTCGTTATTTTGATCAATTCTGGTATTATTAGCCAAATGGCTGGAGAGCTTTACTTTAAACTTTATATCTGGGATCTGTGTGTTCACAATGAAAAAATTGAAAAAATCGATTTTTTCAAAAACTGCTCTTGCGATTTTATTGTAATTCGGCATCAAAATTTGACATGATGCAAGAACATGTCTTACAAAATTTTGGAAAATTGTCAAAAAAAGTTTTTTTTTTGCTTTGCAATTTTTGAAAAGAAAAAAAAAACAACATTTTAACAGTTTTTTTGCTGAATATGTATATTTTCCTTCACTCAGGTAACCAATATACTAGGTGAATAGGTAAATATCTTCCAGGAAGCAATGTCAAACAAACCGACCTTCAAATCAATGACGGGGAGACACAGATAAAAGTTTATAAATAGTAAATCACGATATCCTGCACAAGTTTTCCATTTAAAATGCATAGACATTTTTTCCACCGAACCATCAATTGTCACGTCCGCATATACTCGTATAGTACCTTTCGTGTACGAAACAAGAAAAAACGGTATTCCCCACTTGCCCTGAATAGAATTTTTTCCTCTCTAGTGAACAACAACTATCGCCACACATTCGCTCCTTTGGACCTCGAACAAATTCATTCACATTGTCCGCTCACAGAGTAACTAGAACACAGCTTCCTCCTTTTGGCAAATTTCTACTGCATCTTTTGCCAAAAAATTTCACCTCATTCCTGTGAGATAAAACGGACACATTATTTCACAAAAGAAATCTTATGTCATTCTGCGAATGTGAGACACCGCGCTACACAATACTAAAAATAGTCCATCACAGGGGGCAACATCCATAGATATACCGTACAACAGAGACCAGACTGAATGTGAATTTAAAGCGCGCGTCTAACATAAATTAAAATTGGCAATTTGCAACGTGACGTGCTGATTGTCAATTGACGATTAAAGTGTCAACTGTCAACCCGTATCTCTTTGCATCCTTGGATGCATTTTCTATTTAAGAATTACAAACAAAGTCTCACACAATAATACGTGATTTGAGTTCAAAAGCAGACGCATTCATCGTGAATGAATATAATAAGAAATCAATGAATTGTCTCCCCTCTACACAATTATAATTCTGTTGAAACATAAATTTTCCAAAACTTCACTTAATGTCAAATTGTACACAGAAAACACAATGTTAACTACCACCAAAACGCGGTTTGCTTGCATACCTCAGTGAAACTTTGACGTTAGTTGTCATAGCTATTTCCGGTAAAATACTTTTTTCTAACTGCATTTTCAAAATAAATTCATAAATTACACGAAACTCCCCAGTTTACCCTCAATTGCATTTTCGAACAAATGCTGCATACAATATCGTAATAACAACATTATTGATATATTCTGACAGATAAGCACCAATTAGGGGTTGAGGTTACCCAAAAACCAGGCAAAATAAAAAAAATCGCTTCGAAAAATCGGCGGCAAGTCGACGTTAAATTGGCATATCCGTATTTAACCAAGCATGCTCGTAATATACGTGACTCTGTCGCATTGTTACTGAGTTACTGGGGGCGAAGAGTTGCAACAAAATTTTCAAATAAGGAAAAACCAAAGCTGTAGTTAATAGCTTGTGTGGTGGAAAAATCAGCGCGAGTGCACCCGTCGCATGCCATTTCCTTGATTTTGTGGCACGACAACACAGTCATATGCTTTGCCGGTCGGTCTCGGTTGTTTGAGGAGAGATGCCGGCGTTTGATAAGCGAAAGTTTTGACCTTTAGCAGTTTGAGCCGCTGTGGTTTCGTGAAACTAGTGCAGTTGAATTGAAAATTCCGGCCTAAATTGGCAGCTTGTTGAAAATTTTGTTCAGGTAATTTAGAATTAATTGCAGTATACTGATTTTGCACTAGATGTGTAGAGGACATGACGGGTGCATATCGCTAAAAGAATTCGAGTTACGTGGTAGATTCAATGTTGGGAGATTGGGGGTCGTATGTGTGCAATTCTTTGCGAGTAGTTCGTTGGACATAATACGGTCACAGATAAGTTAGTTAGGTGTTTGGTTGAAGCTCAAGAAATTTGTTACGTGTATTGTATATTGCGGATTTCCATTACAATAATAAGAGTTAATCGCAGATATGGAGCGACTGAATAAAGAATTACCGAGCCTACGTACGGTTTAGACTGCATCATCCTTTTGCAGAATGTATTTCATTATCATAAGCCATGGCTAAGTACTCAAATGTACATGTATCTCGCACCAACTAACAGTTAAATTCTCCACTCAACTCGATCGATTCAGTGGCATCTAGTATAGAAACAAAAGAAGATCTGTGATTATCTCTGCTAAGCAAATAAATTAGAGAGTTCGCTAAATTAAAGTCTCTTTGAAAAAGAAAATAATTTTTGCTAAAAAAGTTAAGGCATGTCAATAAAAAGTATAAAATTTAGGTTAGGTTTTACCATTAATGAAAAAATGTACGTTCCGTTCAACATCTACTCGCAAGTACCTGCATGTATGTTAGTTGTCGAGACCGCTTATGTAGGGAAAAGAGAATGTTCATATCAATATATTTATGTATGTGCATAACCTTCTACAGCATAACTGGACAGGCCTAATTTGATAAATTGATAACAACAAGCTTGTCTCTAAGTGTGTACAGGGAAATGCTGTATGCTGGTCTTTTAAGATAATTCAAACTATAATTTTAAAACATATTTACTGTTGAACGGTTGAGCGGTAACGTACAGGAAAATAAAGATATTTTGTTCACTACACTCTGGTTTTAATTAGGAGAAAAATATATGTTTGTTAATCTGTATACTTGTTAGCTACTTCAATTGATGTCTAACTCGACCTTTTTTTATTTACAAAAGTCTAGTGTGAGGAACAGTTGCAGAATAAGCCACATAAAAGCATGGTGAGTAAAACCAAATATTAACTTTTGAACAAAAAGTTGTATAGCACTAGTAGAAGTTAAGGGAAACATCAAAGCCGAGTGACAATAAAAATCAACACTTAAAGTCCAGATTCAATTTTTAAGACCACCCAAAAAAAAACTTTTCCTTTCACATTTTTTTTTTTCAATATTTATCCCCGATTTACAACAAAAGTTACATAAACATCAAGAACTTAACCACAATAGGTAAACACGTTGCTCAGGCCTTTTATCCCGAAAAGTACACCCCGCTTCACCGACCTACGACAACTTACAACGAAAGTGTTTACTTCTCCTCTAAACACTCACAAACATAAAACCACTTCACCAGAAACATCAGCCAGCACACACCCATACAACAGAAAATGCCCCCAAAACTCGTGTGCAAAATAGTTTCTAACTCTCACGAAATCTTGACACAGAACTTTTATGTTATTTTATGTCATTCCGGGGAGAAAGAACATAACAAAATCATTCGCAATACCCCCCGAAAGCTAAACAATAATAAAAAGACTTCACTCACACGAAAAGGCAACTTACCATCCACACACTAAAATGGTGGTAAAACCAGGACATTTTATAATTTAATCGGCTTTTAACCCAAAAAAAAACGAAACTGAGAAAATAAAAGCGGAAAAAAGCATAACCACCACGAGCAAGAGTGGAAGCACAGTTAAATTGTTCCTTCTCGGCGATTGTGGAACATGGTCTACCTACCTCTACAATGGGGTGGTATTGTTTTGATATTTCACGTGCCAAGCACAAATGAACTTCTCTCTCCCTTTTTTAATGAGGCTTAAAAAAAAAACTCATCAAAATTTCGAAATGGTTGGTGGTTTTTATGTCTAAATTTACACTTTGCTTGGTAGCAGTGGAATGGTCATAAATCGATTTGGCAGAGGATTCTATGTTAGAAATTAAAGGGATACATCTCTTAGGCTTCATTCTAAATGAGGGTTCTTTTGAAGGGTCCATTTTCCATATTTTAAACATTTATCTAAAAAGGAACGCCCTCATGAAAAATTAAATCCAATTCAGAAAATGAAAAAATATCTAACAAAATTCATCTGCAATTCCAATGCAATCCATATGGAAGGAAGGAAGCCTTGCAAAATAAACACGAAAAGAACACATGAAAAATCGTTGCCCCAACAAAATGTTCTTCAATCATTCACGAAGAGCACTGATGCCTGGAATGAGTAAATTCCACTTGAGTTCCTTTAGAGAATTCTACCCTGCGTGTGGATGGAACAATAGAACTATTATGGAAACTACTTGAAATCGGATAGACGCAATTAGTAATTCATAATTACAACCTCACTCAACACCCTTCCAACCATCCTTCTATTATGATGATTTCGTTATTTCGTTTTTATTTTTTCCATACTATCCGCACGAATGCCATTTGATACTGAAAAGAATTGTGAAATCTCGGTAAGAGATACATTCCATATCCATCATCATCATTATGATCATCGTCGTGAATTGCGTCGTCAGCCTGTATCTGTGTGGGTATTAAATGCATTTTTATTTCCAAAGTGCTAAACAATGTCGACTCTGTTAGGTGCCGTATGTCAAACTGACTTTTTGGGGTCTTACTTTGACACAATTTCGTTTTTTATGACCCACTTTATGATGGAGTTTTAAGTGCTTCGCATCAATTTATCATATACAAAGGGCAGCAAGACAGAGATGTATGCGTTAGTAAACTGCCAATTATTTAAAATATTTCAAATTGATTGTCATATGTGTAGACTTGACAATCAACTTCTAAGAGGTCATGTGTGCAGCAGGTCTTTAATGGGACAGCTTTTCACAAACATAATGTTTTGACTTTGACACATGTCACCATGGTAATTTGTCAGCTGATATAGTTGACAGATGACATATTTTTGAAGTTTGCAATGAAAATTGTTCGACGTACCACAAGGTTGTATTCTTATACTAAACACTTTTTTTTTATCGAGAAAGTTTAATAAATGATAATAATATTGCGCAATCGGGTTGTACGAAAAAAATCGAAAAAAGTAGACACGCGCCGAAGACGACGTCGCGGATTAAAAATAGAACTGAATCGACTTCTTAGGAGGCCAGTGGTTGCCTGATTTTTAACCTGCCAATCGGTATTCGCAATCGTGCACATATTGGCGTCGGCTCACACACAACACAGAAACCACCTAGCTAGTATGATATGCTCGATATGACAGCTACCAACAACAACACCACCTTTCCAACCGACAACTAGACATCTAGGTGGCTGCACCGATGTTGTTGAGATATGTATTTATTAGTATGCTATGCTTATGCTATATAATTATTGTATATTATTATTGCGCTCTCAACGCGTATTGTGGTCAGAGTTATGCAAACCGAAAGGAGAGCTTTTTTATAATGCACCGTGGTGCCCACATGTTTACAGCATCATGTGCTACTGGTGGTGTTCCCAATACAGACACTGAAAATACCAGGATTTAGGTTAGTTGGCTAATTTTGCGGAATTCTAGATTCTTTTGTGCAATTATGCTCGTTTGTTTAATATGATATAAATGTATTTCAGCTGCTGTAATTGTTTACCAATGTGTGGTAAAGTGGGGTATCAGCAGATGATGTGGGACATCAGATGTTCATCTACATATTTGGTGATGATAAAAGGTTATTCTTGGCAGTCAAAGAGGAATTAATTTAAATTCAATTGGATTGATAGGTCAGAAGTTTTCTTTGGGGAGTGCTTCTATGCAGGCTTATCGAAGAAACTTATAATTTACTGATTAGTGATGGATTTTCCAAGGGATACTCTACGCTTCGGCATTGAAAGAGATAATTGAATTTAATTTCAATGGTCGAAATTGACATGCCCGTAGATGGGTCGGAAAATGCTTCCAAAATACTAATATGTTCAAAGTGAGATTGAAATTTTAATTCCAATTCTATTTTGAGGCTTGTACTAAGTACTGAATGCTAAGAGCTCTTTCTTATGAAATGAATCGACAGAGATGTTCGAAACAAAAATTGACATTTACTGCAGATAATTTCACCAATTAATTCCTCTTTTAGATACATTAGGCGCGTTTTTTTTGTTGATGTTTCTACAGTAGGACTAAAAAAAAAAAAAACGATATATATCCGAAAAATGTGTTGCTTGCTATGAAGCAAATTGCTGTTTTATTTTACATAATACATACAAAGTTACAAAAAAATACCCTTATTGTATGGATGAGTACTTGTAGTTGGTAGAAAATATTAATGACGAAAAGTTAAAGTTTATCACGGAACATTTGCTGTTTTTACTATTTTTGGTAGCAAAAAATGTTTTTTTTTTTTTTTGCAACTCTGTATGCATTTTACAAAAAACACATACCTAGTTTTGTTAAGAAGACAAATATATGTACAAAAATAAGCTGGCAGAGATATAAAAATTATCGAAACAGAATCCCATAATGAATATTTGATTTATAGAATGTAGGCGTTTTCCGGTATTTGCATTTTATTTTTTTATACTACGAGATTACGAGATGTGGCAACTTAAATTGTGAAAACTTGATTGGTTGGCCAGTATCTTTGACAGAACCACGAACAATTAATCATCGGTTCTCTTTCATGAGGAGAAGAAAGAAAAACGATCTTAAGTAATCAGAAAATCAGAGAAATTGCTTGCGTGGAACGTGTTTGAAGTGTAAGCCATGTCTTTTAAATGTAGGGAAATCTGCACATGGATACAAGAAAAAAATTCAGAGAAATATGTATATATATTGTTTATATGTGGGACGTGTTGGAAGTGAGAGTTATAAATACTTCCTCTTAATCTGCACAGAAGTGGAAGAAATAATTAAAAAACCGAAGATCTGATTTCTGTGTGAAACGTGTTTAAAGTGGAGGAAATGTGTATATTCCTGTCCCAATTTCAATCAACAATTTTCATTACAATTGTATACCCACCAAACACTTAAGAATCTTTAGAAATTTGTACTTCCACTTAATCTGCATGTGCATCTGGGGTCTGGGGTCTATACCAATCCTCAATCCACTTCGCTTAATTGAGAGGCATAGTGTCAAATAAGATACATACTCGTATGTGACGAAGAAGAAAAAAAAACTAGTATAATTGAACCAAATGAGAAAAGAAAGAAGGTTACACAAATGGTCTTCGGGACTGAGAGGAATAAAATAAAAAGCAACAAAATATGCGTGCAAAACAAAGTTGTTCGATAGTCACTAGCACTTTAGTCCATAACCGGGCGATGGAGCACTGTGTGCCCGCACACGGTCTCCTCATGCAAGTAGTTGTCTAGACCAGTTTAGCTGGTTGGACAACGATCATGACAAAAAATGATCAACAAAAGACAACATATATGAACATGTATGTATGTGTGTATGAGTATGTGTATGCGAGGCAGTTCGGGTCGAAATCTATGCGACCACAGAAGAGGATGGTACGCGCGAATGATGTGAATTAAAGGTGGATGGCGATGCACACACAACAAGGTTAATGCACTTTGGGGTCGATGGATTCGTTCGCTCTAAACTTGCCAGAAATGGCAACACATCTAGTGAGCAGAGCACCATACCACCAACCAGCCGTCCAGTTAGTCAACTTTTCAATTATGGTAAAGCATTAGTGATAATGAATGGTTTTTTGCGCACAATATTGCTACTGACACTGTACACGTATTCGATTGGTGCCGGGTTAGCCAAGGAAAAGAAAGTTTTATTTAGAGTGAAATGGTAATTTAGATTTTTTTATTGTTTTTATTGAGGCACTGGCATTACAAGGGTTAATTAAATCGAAAGCGCAGTTCTGGTGGACACTGGTGGCGGCGGAGGTAAACAGTATTACGGGTGGTAATTTATGTGCATGCAATTTGAGATTTATAATGAATTTGAGGTTCAAAAATATTGGATAAATTGCAAGAATTTCACATTTGGTAATTAAATTTTCTTTCATTTCAATGCCTGTATCTGGAAGGGTTGAAGTTTTTAAGCATACGATCTGACAAATGGTGAAATGCCACATCTTTCTCGCCTATTGATGAAATTGCTTGAGATCGAAAACAAGTTCCACAAGGAGTTTTAAAGTGAAAAAAGAATGTATCTGGAGTAACCAATTTATTTCCCAATACTCAAAAGTATTTATTTTTTATTACGATACAATCCAAATGCATTTTTCAAAGTGCGCTCCCAGCTTAATATATCCCCAAGCCCTTTGTGCCAACTTACCCATTTCGTTACCTTTATTTTTCATCACACACCGATGAGTTCATTATTATTGTTCAGACTTATTAATTCCATAGCAGTTTGCGGCAGCTTGTTAAAAGCTGCAACGAAAATACATGATTTGCCTACTAGAGCCTTTCAACACAAATGCTACCATAATAATTAGTAAACAAAGCGCATGACGTTTTATAATTTACCATTTTCTGATGTAGCAACGAAAGAGGTGAGTTCTTACGAAGCCCCCCAGTGCATAGAAGAACCAAATTGATTATGAGCTTTTTTTTTTTTTTTGAATTGACGGCTGAACGATGACACGAATGAAAGAGGAAACAAAAACCAAAACGACCTCAAACTCTAACACAAGACCGAGCAAAATAATTTGTTCGCTTCATTTACTCCTTCTGGTATTCTATTCGCTGTGACCATTTGTAGAATATTTATGCAATCGCAACATAAATTTAACTTACTAAGGGGAGAAAGGTTTATTTGTCTCGGATTCCTCATTCAAGTGGGTGATTAGAACAATGACATTCCACACATGAAATTAGGAAATGGTATTTTTTGCTTAATGACTGTGTTGAATTTGATATGCCCCAAGGCTCCATTTCGGGATCAACACATTTTATCATTTTCGTATCTTTTTTTTTCGTATCTAAAGGCACACACCAATCACCACGTTTTGTAAAAATATGATTTATTTTCAAGTAATAATTTGAAAAAAAAAAAAAAACTGTTGGACACAACACGTGCCAGCGCAAGTTTCACTAGATAAACTCATTTGCAAAGGTCGTTCCATTGCGGAAATCTTACACTTAAATTGACAGCAAATTTTTGAATCTCTGCAAATGATAGCAATAAAGCATTTATGAAAGCAAAACGTGACGACCGGTGGTATATTCGACATGTGTCTTCAAATATCAATACAGTTGACATGAAGTGTATGGCTGTATACATTTGGAGAGAGAGAAATACCTGAAGGAGTGAAATTAATTCCTCTAACTCGCCGCCAGTTATCGTACATCGTACATTGGTCTCTCAGTGATCTTAACTGACCTCGAAGCTTGCTTGGATAGTAAAAAAAAAAAAAAAAACGCTTCAAGTGAGGTTTACGAGTATAGTGGTGAAATTTGGAGCAAAGTCATTGAACTCCTTTTTATGGGAGGAAATGGAAATTTTTGTTATTTCAAGAGAAAAAGTGATTCATGACGGGTGATGAATAAACGACTTAAGGGTGAGTCAAAGTATTTTGTGCTGCTGGTCTAGGAAATGGCATTGTGATTGAAAGCATCTGATTAACAGGTAGTTTATAATTGATATTATGGATACAGTTTTAGAAATTTATAATTAACAAGTCGTGGCGCCGCTATTTACAAGTATTGTCCAAGCTAGGAGTTTTGCAACATTTAGGATTACATAATTTGAACTGGTACTAGTCTATCGCAGTGTCATTGAATAGTACGTAATTGGGTTGTAAAATGTTCCCAAACAGCGGCGTTTGAGCATACGTATCTCTTAAATTTGTCAATTATTATCTTATACCAGTTGACCTACCGCGGCTTCGCCGAGTGGTTAATTTAATTTTATTAATTTACAGCGGAATCGATCTCTACGTTTTTCAAGTACAAATGACCATAAGAGGATTGTATCATATATTTTCATGTTATACCTACAGCTCTTTAAAGATCTAATTAATTTAAATTACGTTTCTTAAAAAAATGGATCACGCTCGAAGATTTGTTTATGTCGGTATGCATATCCCTTCCCTTGAAATCAGATAAGTTTTGTGAGAGTTTTGACCGTATAATCATGAATATTCTCTAAGAAATTGCATTATCAACAAAATAAACTGCATCGAAATCTGTTCAGTCGTCTTTGAGTTACATGGCTACAACACGAAAAACTGAGCAACATACCACATAATTTTATTTGTATTACTAGAAATTACATACATGCATACCTTCACAGACTATTCAGCAAAGAGGCACACCTACACGTCCGCGTGGTTTTGTAAAGCATAGGAGAGCTCCATCCATCCATAGGTGAACTCCATCAGTTTTCCATTCTCGAGTGTGAGATTACTAAGACGCCTTTCTAAATCGAACGAAAGTTAAAAAGACTGTTTTCCTATGTTTTCGTCTATCGACATGAAATAAGTTCCAGTTGTCGTAATGTTGATGCCATAACAGCTAAGTCATTCCATGATTACTACTGGCTAGTGACTGATGACCAACAAATGAGGTCTCTGATCCTATTCTATATAAAGCCATTAGCTCTTACATTTCGTGACCACGAACCCAAATCAGCATCAGGTTTTACTATCAGAACAGAAGTAAATGGACGTGCACATAACTTCTAGCTTGAATGTCGCATAGACTATCGACTCTACACAAAAAATGTATTGCACCTTTTTTGTTTAGAATTAGTTGCCAGCTTCAATTTGGAATAACACATCTTTAAACAAAACCCTTTACCATTATTTAACACTTAATGGATGGTTGAGAAATGGAATTTTGAAATTTCATTTAAAACTTTTAGAGGAACGAATTCAATCCTTTGCGAGATTTTCCGAAGTCCTACAGTGACTAGACCATTTAGAAAACTTTCGTTGAGTTGCTGAAAGATACGGACTTCTGCCAATATTTCCATATCAAAGATAGGCCTGACTGAAGTGCGTTTATTGAGTCCCGATTTAAAGAGTTGTTACTTCTGCTGCCACTAAAATATGGACTTGTGAAAGTATGTTAAGTTTATAAAGGACTACATATCCTGATGTTGACAATTCCGTAAGAATACATTCACCTGATAAGGTCAGAATACTTTTCAAAAGTCATAATATTTTCGTTTACGTCTGTCACTATGAACAGTAGTTGGATAAGTTATACAGCTACAAACTGGCACATATCTTCACATGCGTCCAGAAAAACTCAAGTCGCATAGATAAAACACGTTGAACGTATTAAAAGCACGTGCGATAAAACTGTTTTGCATAACGAAAACATACTTTATTTCACTCACACTAGCCGACAATAAAAATATTTCAAGATCGTTGCACCATTTAATTGAAACAAAGCAAAATTCATGCGATTTGACTTCTGTAACAACTGCAAAATTGCCAATAAGGAAATCCCTTGCTTATTGGATGTCATGTCAACAACAGCCTGTTTTGTCGTCGCCAACTATGGTGTCGTTTTTTTATTAACTACTCACAGTAGCAATCTTTATTTATTTTGTTTTTAAATTACAATTAATCAACCGCATCACATGTAATAATGCAACTTAAATCCAATGTTAAACTCTCAAGGTACATACATCTCTCCACTGAATCACATCACGATTCACCACACCACAATCTAATGACACGTTAAACATATAAATAATTAGGCACTGAAGCAAACGCTACTATCAGGAAATTGTGACTAATTGAGAGAAGCAGAAATAGCGCCCAGTGTTAGATTTAAGAAATGACGATGCAATAGCAAAATGAATGGTCATTAGAAAATGAACAACTACATATATTTAATGAAATTCACATTTTCCCCCCTGATATGGAAATTCTGTGAAGCGTGTTTTTTTTTCGAATGATAATGGTAAAGAAATAGGTAAATACAAAAATTTATATATAAATATTCAATTTAGTCAGAAATGATAATAAATGCAAACGGTATGTACATACATACTACTTCGGACCCGTTTTGTCTAAAATGATAATAGTTTCACTTAATTTGCATCATTGAGGCACCATGTACGTTTATGTATTGAATGCATAAAGGCAGACACATTTGTCATGTTAAGAAATCTGCACTTTTGACAGGTTCGAAATAAATTAATAATTGTTAGATGGACTTTTAATGACAATCTGTATGAAAGAGAATGTGAGGACAGCTAATTTAGACATCACGAAAATATTCAATGAATTTTTATTTAGTGTGGATCGTATTGAAACCGGAAGTGTTTAGTGCAAAATTGAACTTGATTGTGAATTAACACATTCTCATTTATCAGCGACTTGATTGGAGTAAATATAAGTTACGTAACAATGGCTGGTATTGGTCTGAGTATGGACGAATATTTCCAGGCCCTCCCCCAAATAGCTCCAAATAATTAAAAGAAAAAAAACTGTAAAATGTCAGCTTTCTCATCGATTCTTACTGATTTCTCCCAGTTACCTACAGTGACTGAAAATTAGGTCCGTTACAATATATTATATTTTTAAAATGCAGTAAAATGACAAATCGTGGGGGTAGATTAAGGGCAGTGATAGAAAGCCCTTTTTGTTAATATTTTAAACTACCCTTATGTGCAAGATATTAGGTAGAGTTCTTTTTTTTTTTTTTGCTGAATCTAGCGCTAGACCAACGCGTTTATTTATAGTCCAATGACAGTTTCCTACTTTCTTTTAAGAATGCAGGGAATTATCCATATAAAGCTAAGAAATCATCATGAAGAACAGGGTGGACAGAATCATTAATCGAAAAATCTGTCAATAGAGGTTTGCATTAACATTATTTAAAATTGTTGTTAAATTGGAAAGAGAAAATCGATTATTTTGTCATTCAGTTTTTATGATGTGTCTCTCAATAATCATAATATGTAAATCGTACTCTATTCAATTAGTATGGACACCCACTATTTGAGTAGAAACCAGAGTTTCAAACCACTACATCAAAAATCTTCCACTCTCTTCTCCTATCTTTCCTACTTACACATGTACATAAATGCAATATAAGGGAAGGTATTCATAATCCCTTCAGCTTAAGGCCATCTATGAAAAACAAAGGATTTAGATTATGATTGCTAGAAAGTTTTTATTTAGAGTACGATTGCATTTTTTATTTCATTTTAGATATTGTTTCATAGCTATGGCTGGGACTAGAACCAACAACCTTCCAATCAAAAGCCAATACATCGCAATGAACAAAATCTATTACCTTCTGGAGAAGTTGGTATCATGAAGTATAACCCGTTCAACAGCTAGATTGAATTGCCTCACACTAATTTAATAACATTTAGCTTAAGAGATCATTCAGTCAAAAATTTGATTAATACCACTTCGTAAACGTTTTCCTCACTTCCAACTCACATACATATCTCAGCATCTAGTGGCATTGATTTAAACCCATCCACATGACATAACCCACACATGGGGTTATTAATATTAATTAATCCACTTTCATCAGCAATTATTGAGACAATCCCCGCACATTGGCCCAATTTCGAAACACAATCGAAAGACTTCTCCCATACACGATCAATCATTTTAGTCATGAACCGTACACAAGGTTCCCTAGAGAGAGTGACTAATTTAAAGAGAATACCGTAACGGATTTCCCAACCTCGAGGATACACATTCACAAAATTTCAAAATTTAAAACATGAGTTTCTTAGTTTTTTTTTTTTTTTTTTTTTTCTTTTTTACTGTTGATATGAAACATACACACCCCTGCAATCGCAAAACAAACACAAACAATTGTACAAGTACCACACTGCAAGAAGGCGTCTTAACCGCCTTGATTTCTCTTTATCTAATTGGTACGCAACAACAACGTGTGTTTGTAAGATAAGACTACGAAGAAGAAAGATTGCCGTCACAAAAACAAAAATTGCCTACTAAGTAATTTCAAACACTATCAACTGAGTTTTTCTTCGTCTAGTTCTGGGGGAAGTAGTTTGTTTACTTTTCTAAGTCTTCTGTTTGATAATACTCGTACATAAGCTACTGATAAAAGGAAAATTTAATTATCGCCACTTCATCAGTTCTAAAATTAAAAAAGGGGTTACGAGTATTTTAAGTTTTTTTTATTGTTATTATTGTTTACCTTGGTTTTTTGATTGTCGAAAAATTGTGTCTTTTTTCTTTGTGACCATGATGAATTTTAGGGTATTGGTCTTATCGGGCTTATTCAATTAGCGATTAGAATGGCGTTTGGCAACCAATGACATATGTTCTCTTTCGTTTTCATCGATAAACTATTTCAGGTGACTTTTTATGGTTTATCAAACTCGTGGGCATGGAGTGTTTTTTTTTTTTTTAATACATAAAATTGGCTCTAAGGTTTTTCTCACTGCAGGCTATGTATGTATGTCTAAAAGAAATCCAATAAGAAGTCTTTAAAAAAATCACCTGAAACTGGTTCGATACCGTTTACGCGCAGGAAATTGATGGATGCATAAACTAAAAAAAACTCACCATGTGAAAAATTACGATAACAGAAAGAAGAGTAACTTGAGTAATGTTATTGTGGTATCGAGAACATTTAAGCAAAATCTACGGAAACCATTTTCGCTATTTAAGGCTAAAAGATAATTTCGTCGCAGATGATGATCAATATTTACATGGATTCGACTTGACCGAAGAGTTAGCCTTGTTACAGTCAAAGTAAGTTGCAAAGGAGCAAGCTTCAGCTTATATGGTCGGTTGAAATCTTTGTAGTTAAAAGTGATCGATCCTTGCCGTCGCAGTTTTAAGCCAGAACAATCTCTGATTTCTCAGATGTTCTCTATGTAGGTGAGTTGGTATAAGTGATGATTTCCCGAATCATTTACCGCGAGGTCTTTTAAATGTCGTCACATAAATGTATTGTAGAGGATACCTATGTAGCTTAGTTGAGTGGCTCTCAACTGGCTCTCCCATGCTAGTCACCACCATTCTGGCAATATCCATGTATTTTGCTTAGGAAATCATCATCGAGTTAGTCCACTCCCAGCGGAATGTGGACTTATGCGTCTTTCGCAATTAGAATACAAGGAACGATTCTCACTATCGCCAAAACGTCTGCATAAACCCTCGAGACAGTTAATATGTCGTAGGGTCTGTTAATTCTTTCAACGTTATTAGTGTTTCTTTGCACTAAAAAATCAATTGAGTGGACCTGTGGCTAATTTAAAATTATTTTGATAAATTGAACCGATATCTAAATTGAATGTTTTCAAAAGTTATGATAAGTCATAAGTTATTGGTGAAACAGGGCTCTGCTTTAACGATAATTCTAGTAGAAAGTTCTTTGGTTGGTTATGTAGGGTCGATTAACACTAAAGCCCCTACCTGAAGAGTGAACGAATTTATTCCATTGAAACACGGAAAAAAGACTCTCCTTATTTTTCACATTCCATGGTATGAGTAAGCAGGATAATAAATGGACTATTCAATTAGAATCTGATTAAAGAGGCTTAGAACCTCCTGTCGTCCTAGTAAAGTTGACCGTTTTCTTGCCATGTTGACGCTCTGCATAATTATTATTAATATAGTTTAGTTATACAAATAAAGAAAAAGGGTACAGAAGATGATTAGAGCTAGGTATAAAAGTATCGAGAATGAGGTGACGAATATTGATAGGAACTACCGAATAAAATCTATCGACTTATTCGAAATATTCATTCATTCGATAGTTATTAAAATTTATTCATTACTGTTTCCATTCACCCAATTTGTCTTGCATTCAGTTTATTTCATTCGGTAGTTCTAATAAGCTGAGCCATCAATATTTAGAGTTTTGAAATGTCGAACATTTTTAAAATTTTCGAAAAGTGTAGGTACGCAAAATGTCCGACTTTACCCCAAAGTTAACGGAAATCGATTATGAGTATGAATATCTCAAAAATGGTGCGTCGTACGGGAAAAAATATTACAGTGGAAATTTTAAGTTTTGAAATTCTCTATAAAATGGTTACCAAATTTTTCTAAATTTTTGATAATTATCTAACTTTATCCCGAAGTTAATAAAAACCATTTTCGAATGTGAATATCTCGAAAACAGTACATCCTTTGCGAAAAGTTATTACTATATAAATTTTAGTTTTTGAAAGATGAACGCCGAACTTTACAAAATTTCAAAAATTTCAGGCATGCAATTTTCCGAAATATTCGTTTTTATCACAAAGTTTATGAAATTGTAGGTGCGCAACGCAATCACCCAAAATGTCCGACTATACACCGAAGTTAATTGAAATCTTTCTTGAATGGGAACATCCCGAAAACGTTACGAACCGCTGAGAATTGTGAACGAATGAAGGAAATCATTCGATACATGAAATCATTCAGTTAGTTACTATCGACAGTCGAATTTATTCGATAGTGCCCTAGCATTGGCGACGGTCTTTTTTTTAAGAATAATTTGTCTGCATAAAAAGTATTTACTTGTATATCTGAGAAAAGTAACTTAACCACATTCACTATTCAAAATATGTTTTATAAAATTTGCAATACTACGCCTCCAAATTTACCGACCTTATCAAAGCCTAACCACAGGCCCAAGTTCATTATTACTCCTCATGCATGAAATTCTGATAAAGGGGCGGACAAATCATAGGAAATCACGTAAATCTCAGTTAAATAGTTTTTTTTTTGCGCACTTAGATTAACTCACTGCCATGAATGTAATGAACGTTTGTCGAAGTGAAAAAAAAGATTTGCAACTACAATTTGTTTTCTTAATTATTTTGCTAACATACCATTTTCATTTCCTTACATAATTATCATCAATTATGCGCTATGCTAAATAAAATGAATAAAAAACATTTAAGTAACCCTGTAGTCGACATTTATGAAGTGCACATTCGCATAACGAAATGCACTTCCACTGGTTTTGCATAGTCACATTAAATGAAGAAAAAAAAATAATGCGAAAGAAAATTGCAAAAATGCGAAAAAGAACGCATAAGGCATGACGTTAATTACCATAAATTATGATAAGCATATACAACTATCAAGCGACAAGTCACCCCAGCTAACCGAACGATACACACAGTGACTGGTCACACCCAGAAGCAAAATCAAAAAGGTTGATGATAGACCAGTATCTGAAGTATCTCCCCAGAGTTGTTGTGAAACTGCTTTGCTACAACAAGGAAAAGCGTTATACTTAGCCTTTGTAAGGTACACAAAGCTCAGAGATACACAAAAATATGCGCAAACTGGACAAAGGAACAAAGCTGTTTATTGCATTTCAAATGCATACCAGGTGCAGCAGGCACCACAAATGACTATTTTCTATGAAACAAAGAAAACTATGTGTATTTGATGTTCAGATACAAAGATAAATAGGATTATGTCTCGGACTTTGATTAATGGCCCAAGAAAAGATTTTGTTTTTTCTGTTCGATTTAATTTGGTGCGATTCGAGCTCACGCTTTTACTAATGCAAAACTAAAAAAAAAAAACTGTCTACGTTTGGTGAAACTCGTATTCCTTCGTTTTTTTTTTTTTTTGTTCGATGATTAATTGAATGGCATCTTTAGGTGTTTCTATTCCTTAAAATAATAATGACCCCTACCGGCTTCATCCAATTACATCACTTTCTTTGATGGTGTGGTCAAATCTCCAAAGAAAAAGTTCATTGGTCCACTTATCCCCGAAAACCAGTCAGACTTCCGTTCCAGGATTTATTTTTTCTGATTTTCTGATTGTTTACGATGAAGCCCACAAAAGGACACGAAAGGGATTACGATTTTTTATAAAAAAAAAAATAAACTTTGACGGAAGACTAATTAAAATGGACAACAGCGAAGATCCTCAAATTCTCAGAAAACCACAAAGGAATAAAAAATAATATTTCTTGCGAGCAAAAGAAATGCCAGACAAAGAGGAACAATACTACATTAAAACGATTCTGGTACACATATATACGAATATAGTATACAATCCATACATATATCTCGAACAGTGAAAACGAACGATGAAATTATATTTTTATTCTTCTCTGGGTCAGCGGCTGTGGTCACTAGTCTGCGGAAATGATTGAGGTTCATTATGTTGTCAGGATAACAGAACAACTTTCTGTTGTGTTATAATGATTTTATTGCTTTGATGGCCTTCATATTTTGAAAGCTACAAAGTCTTTCTTGACTTAATACGATACCTTCTTTGCTTTAGGAGAAATATACTATATAATCTAATATATAGTCCCTGGGCAAAGTAGGGTTACGAAATCACAACTAAGGTTATCATCTCACTGCACTCAAAGCTACAATCAATTTTCTACAATTTTGAAAAATTCGTCATTCATACTGTAGATAATTATTTAAAAGCATGACAATAATTTTTTATAGTTTTCCGGTCAAACCGGGCCTTTACCAATGGTTTTTCAAGTTTTTTGTCCAACAATGTCAATATTTTCTACTGGCCTGACAAATACGAATGTCTAGAACCTCCAAAGCTTAGGAAGTCCCAAAATTTCGGGATCTGACCTTAAGCATATGGTATGTGTTATCGATGGAATTTCACTAATTTTTGCAAACCATGCTCTGAAATTTCGCAGGATTCGTCATACCATACTTGTCATATCGTTTGAAATACCAACACATATATGTAGCTTCATTTGGTCATTCTTCAACTCGATAAAACATATTTTTACAACATTTTACGCCTTTCAGCAGGGAACATGAACGCCCAAAGGAACGGTAAAAAACATTACAAAAAACTCTACAATCTATTCTGTGGGTCTTCACCCTAAACAAGTCCCGATCTAATCGGTATAAACTAACAAAAATCAGCAGCTGATCGTATAACGATCCTCTTCTTAGTAAACTTCTTACGTACTCTCGATCAGCAACTTTATCGCTCGTTCACTTCCCTGCTTGGCTGCTTAAACTTCCTGGTAAATGGAGAATCTCGTACCGAAAAAACCGGTTGTCTAGTACATTTGAGTATATGTAACACTGTGTGAATAGTGGCAGCAACAACTTAATGCAATGTTCTTGGTCCACTGCACTTTAATGTTCTTCTACTACTGCTACAGCAGAGGGCGGAAACGAAGGAGGTTGTCAATGGTGTTTGTTAGAAGTGGTACTGGCCCAGACCAGTTTTATACAGACTTTTTTTTTATATTCATATTTTTACTCCACTCCTACCTACTGAAAGCAGCAAACGCTTTCTTATCCATAATGTGAAGAGGGAAGGAGTTTTTGCTTTGTTAGCAGTCAGACCCTCCACAAGAAATGTTTGTGTTTATGAAATTTAATCAGGCAATCGACTCATTCCAAAAAAAAGGTCATTGGAGACGATGACTTCCTTGCTATATAGGTACTCGTATGTACATATATATTAATCGATCGACATCTGCATCCTGTTGATATGTATGCAAAAATCACAAATTTATCTTGGAAAGGGACTTAAATTACCGTAATGTATAAATACAATCCACACCATCCACTCTGGTGGTCGTTGGTCGGATTTTGAGAATTAAGGACGGCCAATCTTGCGTAGGATGTAGATAAACAATCGAATTGTATGCAAAGTTATGAGTTTCAATTATTTTGCCCACTTTTGCACATCAAAGTGAAAGCTCCCAGATGGTGGTGTACAAAGGTCGGACATCATGTAGTGGGATTTCTTAATTTATTTTCTTCATTTTATTTACCTTGGACAGGTAATTAAATTGGAATTAAATGCGGGAAGTAACAACAAAAAAAAAAAACTGCAGTCACACTCTGGGCGAAAAATACAAAAACCAATCTTATGAATGGAGATATGTACGTGATTTATGATGCGTGTGTCGTTTTCCTATATGTGTACCTCCGTGTACACAAATAATTGTTCATTTAATGTGGAGAGAAATTTGATTTTCTTTATCTACCTATAATTTTTTCTTTGATTTTCCCTCTCCAAAGTAGGTATGAGACTCTGGCTTAAATGGCATGACAAAAAAAGCGCCCACTATGAACAATAGTGAGTTTTTATTTCTCATATGAGATGAAGTATCTCAGTAAAATCGAAGTGGGAAAAGCGAACTTAATTGGAAGTTGCGCAAGCAAATCGATTTTTGTTTGCTTCTGATGTTTTTTTTTTTCTCCCCACATTTCTTTTCTTCGAGATTGTTCAGTGTTACCCTACCTCTATTTGCTCGTTTGCATTGTTGTGTGCTACATTCACGGAGATGCATTAGAAAGAAGAGGTTTCGAAAATCGATAAATTTTCATTGGTCTTTGATTTTCGCCCCCCACGCCTCATGCGGCCCCGTGTGTTTTCGTTTGGAAAGTTAGCGAATTTTCCTCGAAAGATTTTGATGGTGGTTGAGCAGTAATTTTTAATTGGATAAATGCGTTTACAGAAATAGATTATTTTACTTGTATCCATGTCTGAGTTTCTTAAAAAGCTTTAGTTCGTCTTGAAACAAAGTGACACTTATTCATTATTCTTATAAATCTGTATGATTAATACAAATTAAGAATTACAAGAAAAAGCGAAACCCTTGGGAAAACCAGTCCAAGGCCCATGCTTCAAGCCAAAAGTATGTCATGACGCACACCTGCAAAATTAGCATCCTACTCATTGTTGTTTGACCTTTTTCGTCAGCCAAGAAAACAAGATTTTTTTTTGTGCTCTGTTTTCTTCAAAGAAATCGACAGTAATAAGTAATAATTACTCGAGTACCGTTTAAAGTTGTCCACACATGCCACCCACAAAAGTATCACGAAACAAAAGAAACCAATCAGCGGCATTCAGTGCCAGGTACCCAGTGTCTTGTATTCACCGAAGCGAAACAAAGAAAATCATGATTTTTTTTTTTTTTTTTTCAATAGAAGGATACATGAAGGATTATCTGCTATTGGACACTTAGGGTTTCCCCCAAGTTAAATGAAGACGTCAGCCAGTTTATGACTCATCTAGGTCATCATTACACACCATTGAGCTTCCCAAATGTCAGCCTCCACAACTTGTAAGTGTGGAACATAGTTTTTGATGATTATTCAATTAACTAGTTATAGGTTAGATACTACGTGAATACGTTCAATCTTCTCCGTAATGCTCAACTCTTTGGTTGCAGTGATGCAGTCAGTGGTAATGGTTCCCAGACAATTGCTGTAATTAAATCCGAATTTACATAATTAAACGAGTTGAGTCGAGGCTGCAAGACGGTGGTAATGTCGGTGATGTTGGTTATGGGCTCTGCCATAGCCTAAAGAAATGACAAAATGTCTGCGAATCTTGTTGGTGGATGGCGTAGGCTGAAAGTGCATTGGAATAAGCCCAACTGAAGTAACAATCAACCGCATGTCGACAACTGCGGCACCAACCATGAAAATGATGATGTTGGTGGTTGGTGATGATGTGATTTTTTGGGATTTTGCAATCATGTCTGTGGGAATGAATTATTTTGTCGAGAATGCATCATCGCTATATAAAGATGGTTAATATGCTTTCACAATTATTTCCTATTAATTGACACATTTATTTGAAATTGATTGGATTCAATAGAAGAGTCTTACGGCAATCAAACTTCCTATGAAAAACTGCTTTAAAAGTGAATTTAACCGATACAATAAATAAACAATTCTCCTTCATTTCTTTTGTAGTCTTCTGTTGGTTTTTTTTTTTTTTTTTTGCTTTCTTATGAAACTGAGTAATTCTGAAATATTGATAAACTGAATTGACTGTCAGAAAATAAAGTACACGACTGCGTCGTACGTACTAGCTCGCAATATAATGATCTTTCGAAAATTGTTCAGATTTCAAGTTTAAGCAAAATCTAGGGAAATTTTTTTATACTTTTGTTTTATCAAAAATTAGGAGACAATTTTAGATTTTACTGTGTGAAACCAAAATTATAAATTTATGAGTTTACATACACAATATTGTCAGTTAAAATTGTACTTTAATGGAGAAGGTCACTGGAAAAATTGAAAGACTCACTTTTTTATGTTCCTATTTCCCTCGAGATCAAAAATGTTAAACATACCAATACTTGCCCTTTATAGAAGCAAGTTAAGTGATTTGTTAAAGAAACCCGATAAGTTGCTGATATGAGATTCTACAAATTATATCTCAATATAGGGCGTTATGGTTGCAGATAACAATTAAAGCTGCAATGATTGATTTAATACAAAAAATAAGTCTCCACAAAGTACATACATACATACATATGTTTTTATGTATATTTATTGCATTATACTTTGAACTGGTAAGGTAAGGTAACTGCTCTTGAACTAGTATCTAAAGATATGTAGAACTTACAAGTAGTGATGACAGGGACAAGAAACTTAATCTCAATTGCCGTTAACTTCCGTCTCATCTAATCAAATCTAACTTGTTATACTTAAATTATATTCATTTATAAAAATTGTTTGTTAGATCTTATCTATTTTGGCGAAACGATTGTTTTAATAATCTTTTTTTTTTCGTCTATATCACAAAGTAACAGGTGACAATGAATTTTAGCAGTTAACAAAGGGTTTCTGTAACTCGATATTTCTTGTCAAAAAACTTAAAAAAACAAACCCTCATTGTAAGTTAAAATGTTGTGTAACAAAGGTTTCTGTAACTTGATATAATAAGTATATGGACATAAATAATAGCAATTAAGCATTTTAACTTATTTGTAGTTACACTAATTGTAGAAAAATTTAAAGAAAAACAATAGTTAGGTAAAATTGCTGCAAACCAATGTGTAAATAAGAACTAGATACTTGATAATAGGTACCAGAACAAGACGCTTTGGTGAACAATATCGCATATCGTTTTTTTTTTCGACTTCTTAGAACAAAAAAGAAAAGACAAACAATGTTTTTATTTTCAAAATGCAAGTGCCCAAAACTAATCTATGTTGAATTTGTTTATGCCTTCCTCCAAATTTCGAAATCAAATAAAATTACAACAGTGCGGGCAGGCCTAAAATAGTGGAAATCATCACCCACAATCGACAGCACTGTTAAGCATCCTGCTTGTGGCTCAAAGTTATATCGAAAATAATTAAGATTTTCTATTAAAACACTTATCATCCCCGAATTGTCATAGGATGCTTAAATAAACGAATATTATACTCGTCAATAGGAATATAAACGTGTACTGATCTCCGTACGTACGTTCGAGCAATTAAGGTCAATAACTTGCGCTTGTTGGAACAAGCTGAGAAGCAACAGTTGAATAATAATCCAAACACATGTTCAAATCCAACCTATTAAGAGTTCAATGCAAGGTATGGAGCTACCAAAGTACATATCAGAAAGCAATCTCTAAAATCACGATAAATTGCACAAAATCGAGTACCGAGACTTCTGAGTCTTGTAGTGCTGCTTTCAAGTAAACAACCCACAAAACAAACATCCATAACTTTCTACTCTACCTATAAACGTGAGTTCAAGTATCAAACCATGAAATTCACCCACAAAACTCAAGTGAATTATCCATTTCAGTTAAATTTAATTCAAGTTTCCTAACCCGTTTATGCCAACGGCTAAATTCTCATAAATCGCAAGTAATACGATCCACATGCTTCTATTCTAAATAAAATTTTATCAGAAGTCAAGCATCTCATTTGTTTGCATTTAAATAAGATCCTCTTAACCGATTTTAAAAACAAAGAAACTAGTTCAAGCACCCACCAAAAAATAAATAAATACGTTACCTATCCCATTTCTACCCTAGGGTTATCTAATATCAAGAACAAAAAGCTACTCCACACCTATTGAACAAAACAATTACAAACTCTTAAGATACATTCCCGCTGCCTCAGTGTATCCATTTTGAGGAATATTTCTGTCGAAATAAAGCAAAAAATAAACATCATTTATTCTTAATAATTAAATTACAAACGCGTCTTTGAGATACAAAAGTCGTTGACCAAATTAGCAGTCAGCTCATAGAATTCACAATTAATAGAGCTCTCGCGTGTGTGCGAAAAACCGGTATATCAAAGAAAGATACATATATATATGTATATATAATTTTTTTAATTTTCGACCTTTGATCTGGTGTGAAGGAGAAGAGAATTTGCTTCCCCTACCTGTTTTGGGTGATACTACGTACGCACGAAAAGATACCCAACTATCTGGCATGTCGTTATCGCATCAACCTGTTTATCAATCAGATTAATTCCTGATAATAGTAAAACAAAACAAAAAATGTCACTATGACTCCGCATCGCTTTCGTATGAATTCCGCAATCACGTTAAGAGGGTAATTTACACACCTGACTTATCATGTTAATTTCAGGTATCCGCTCAGACCGGAAATATGATTCAAATTCACTGAAATTTACTAAGATTCTCGTAAAATTTATGGTTTTTAATTAGCTGCATCACAATAAGCCGCTTCATTGTAAGCGATCTCGGTGATTGTGGTACATATGTAAGTGGAACGTAGGTATGCAAATAATTCCCTTTTTCTTCGTGTTAGGCGTCAGTAAATAACAATCACGTTGTGTTAACGTCATGACTCTCTGTTTGGTTTTGAGATGGGCAACAATTATGGGGCGTTAGACATTGACGTAGTTTCTTTATTCTCACATATGGGATGCGGGAAGAGATTCGCGCAAATATCACCTCATACATAGAGTAACTTTGTTTGATTAGATTGAATGGCTGAGACGGCGAGAAATGGAAAAATTTCACATATCTACATATGTATACTCTGATGACAATTTAAACGGACGAAACTAGGGTAGAGATAAGGGAACGGAGACATACCTCCAGACTAACTTGCGCTTGTTATCTCAATCTTAGCGTTTTGAAGTTTACATTTGCGGGACATGGGTTAATGTTAAATGAAAAATGAGAAGTTATGCGAGATATATTTATAAATGCATATCAGCAGAATCATAATGTTAACTCTAGCTTAGGATGCTTCTCCGGTTGCAACTTGTGGTCGCTAAAATTGTTTACCAGTGGATATTTGTTTACTTTTTTATGTGCAATATTCTCAACTTCTCAGCAGATACATTGAAATATAAAGGAAAAGGCGGTTAATCCGCGGTTTTCTATTAATTGATAATTGATTTTGTGACTTGAAGTATTTGCATTCACTATATTGTTTAGGAATTCTAAGAGAATGTGCATTACCTATACAAATATGCTTACAAATTTTAGTTTGACATTATGTATATCGAAATTTATAAATGCAACCCACAACTGTTTATAAGCGTTCCTTAAATTGTAAAATTCTTTAGGATTTCCCTCATATAAGCCCCGAAGGCGAAGTGCATGACGAACTATATCCCGTAGCATATACCTATAAGTTTATACTACCTTCATGCTAGTTCAAACAAATAATTCGAATTTTGTTAATACGAAACTGAAACTACGACCGAATATGAAAGTCTATACTTACTACAAGTAGGAATTTAATTTTAACATTTAAGTGCATGTACCTGTCATCTTTGTGGTGGATCTGTAAAGAATTCCCAATCTTATGTGTAAAATTGCATCAAGCCTGAGTCTTTCTTTATTTTTTTTTTTTTGTTTTTATTCATACAAATCTCATGTCCTAGCTATTAACACATCCGCCAAAGTCAAAAAATTCGTCCGAAAATCCTTCAAAGCGCCAAAAAACCAATAACGTCCCCAACAAAATGTTATCTTTGCCATCAATCCATTAGCACAATATCCCATCCCAATATACCCAACCTTTCACAAAAGACCACACTAAAGGTAGTTGGTACATAAACTCTAATAAATATAATAAATACATATGTAAGTAGATACTCACGCCGAATAACATCACACAGGTGGTGGTATTGGTTGATGATGGTGGTCAAATATCCCTGAAATGTTCGTAATCCTTGCAGAACAAGCAGCAGATGTATACCGTCTATATCGTTCCTATTTATATGTATCTTTTGATGCGTTTTCAATTAAAACGAAAACTCTTTTGGTTTGCTTTTATTAAAACGTATCCTGTTCCAGTATACAAACTAAACTCTTTTTCACATCTTTTATATATCGCACTCACAGATACATATACACTTTCAGCCACTAAATAATAAGGAAGCTGTATTCCTTCTTCGTTTGCACTTGTATTTCGTGAAAAAAAAAATTATATCGCCCTTGCTCAATATGCACAACCACACTACTATCTGCACTTTACTTCAATTTATGAAGGATTCAACAGAAATGTGAACAAAAAAAAAATAAATAAATTTGCTGGGGCATTAAAAAGTTGAGATGCTTTTGTATCATTTGCCTTTTTCGCTCTCTTTCACTCCTTTTCTCTGAGAATCGGAAGAATCCTCTGTGGATGCTGCTGCGCGAGATTGGGTGTTGCAAGGAGAAAAAATATTATTTTCTTTTTCACAATTAATATGGCTGTCTGGAAAATTTTGCAATTAACACATTTTTTATTATAATATTTTTAGTTGGATATATTTTTATTTAACTTTTTCACTCTGGATATTTTTTTTTATTTATATTGAAAACACTATAGATTTTTATTCGTCCGTGTTTAACACTTAACATTTGAGGTGGAGGCTAAGTGCAAACGCCAACCTCACTGGCGTGCGATTCGTCCGGAACTGGAGGATTACGAAAAGTTTCAGAGTTGTGTAGTCGACGAGCAATTCCTCATTGTGGAACATAACAATAGAAAGCTCTGCACTTTGTTTAGTGACTTACCCACCAAGCACACACTCTTTCTCTCTCTCAATGTGTATAGGTATGTTTATACCCTCGTCAATAGGGTATATTAACTCTTACATTTAGTTTGTAGCATAGAGAAATAATGTACAATTTGAAGTACAATTATCGTTCCAGTACCAGTCCCAGTAATATGAAAACCACGTTTAAGTCCCTGAACTGCTTGACACCTGTGTTTAGCACAAGTTGATACTGGTACTTTGTGCAAAATCGAGGCATATTATGTCGCTCTAGTCATATCAGTCAGTCTGTATGACTCCCAAGTGTCCGAGGCAGTATAACTGAGCTGAAAATTATAACCGACTTTTGCTAAAGTTAACCTCTGATTAAATATACATTTTTACCATGTATGAAAAACGGCCACTAGTTGAAGGCATCCTTTTTAAATAAACATTTTTTACAAAGCTATTTACTGTGATAATTGAACTCAATTTTATTGATCTTTTTATGAATCGTGAATTTGAATTCGAATGCTCCATTCCATGTTAATCTCCCAATATAACAGGGTAGACGCTTAGGAATAAATATAGTTTAGCGACCTCACGAAACACATATGCAATTTAAAATCCGTGAAAATAAGTAGTTTTGAAGATATAGGGGCTGAAAATTTCCAAAATACCATACTTGGCGAAAATGCTTGCGAAAGGCATAACCCGCTTACAAAGTTCCGGAATCGACTCAACCGCGTAATTTGCTTACCCCTGCATCAATTTTGGAGTGAGTAGTTCGCTTCGCTTTAAACCTTCAGTATTTCATATTTTCGTTGTTGTTTTAGGTAACACACCGGGGAGCCATTTTTAAATATCTAAGCCCTTATAACTTCAAAATTAATCTTAAAAATACGTTGAAGTTAAAGTAAGTACGTTATATTTATTTCAAAAAGTATTCATCTACTTTATTGGAGCTTTCTTAGAATGTATAGGGTATAGTACGATGGTTTCCGATGGATTTTAACATTTTCGTATTTTTTTTCTATTGCATGCGCTTTTCGCCTTCGCGTGGAAAGATATAGCAACCAACACAAGCATAATAACGCAGAGAATGTGATATCAAAACAGAGAGGGAATTCCGTTGATAGACGCACATTCGAATCGAATCGCTGGTGTCGTTGGCGTTGATGCTTTGATGGAAGTTGGGAAAAGTGGTTTGTCGTCTCTTGGTGTTCTCTCGTTCGTCATCAAGTTAGGGGAAAATTACGATACGCGCACTGTGTATGCTTGTGCTTGATTCGAGAATCGACGGAGTAATATATTGTTTATTGTTTATTATATTATGTTTTGTAGCTATCTTAGGTGCTGAGCAAGGTGAGTGATTCAATGGAAAAAAAAGTTATACATACGTTTAGAGTTACAAAAGTATTTTATTGTTCTAAGACTGCGTAAGGTATTATTTCTACTGACTAAAATAAGCGTTGAGTTTACTAAAACCTGCAAGTGTTTGATATTAGATTCATTTGGACAAAACAATGTAGTGTAGTACGTCACTGGTAACACCACAAGAAAAAAAAAAAAAGACTCCAAAGTATCGCATAAGATTCTGCTTTTACTTTGAAGTTCCCCTTTGGTATAATTTATAATAGGCTGTCCCTACAGACGATTTTACTTTGTAAATGTGACCGCCAGCCTGATCAAATCAGACGTTGTCAGATGATGCAGCTATCTAAAGCCACCACACAAACTTATGTTTTGTCAGAACTTACCAGATTGGTCTTATCAATCTGATTATCTCTCAAACGCATGAATCGGCTCACATTATCAAATTCCTAGAACAATTAGAACAGTTGAAGTAAGATTTTTAAATCATACTCGCATACGTGCTAAACTATTTCAGTTTTCACACTCTAATACTAGAAAGCTTAATAATTAAACTACACCGTGAAATAATGCTCCAAAAATGGTGTATTCTTTCATAAAGATATAAGGCCCATTTTATTTAAGGACGTAATGCCCCAATATAATGAAAAGGGCCCCACAATAGCCCGAAAAAATAGCAAATAGGTCCGTTTGTACCACATGAAATTAAATTTGAAACTTTACTGAAATTATCAATTTCTTATCTATCTTTATAAAATTCTTAAATTCAAAATTATCTAAATTGTCTAAAAATAAGCAAATTGTCTAAATTTAATAAAATAATATCGTTATTAAAATCAGTCTGGAATTTTAAACTATTATTTCTTTATACTTTAAAAAGTCTTAATTCGTGCAATAGTTTTTCGTTAAACGTTTTTAGATTTAAGTAAATTAATAAAAAAATAAATATTAATAATAATACTCGCGCATTTGTGTTTTAATTTATTTTCTTAAATTTAAAAGGTCTTAATTCGTACATTAATATCGCACGATTTTAGATATAAAATTTTCTAAAATTGGACAAAACAATATTAAAAAAAATCATGGGATTTTCTAAGAATTATTTTAATAAGTACTATAAAATAGTCATTCATTAATATTGTTTACGTTTTAGTAAATTATTTAAAAAAAATTTAGATTTAAGAAAGACATTAGTGCATATGTACATATATTAGAGTAAAATTGTTATAAGAAGCTTCTCTCAATTCAAAAAACTGATCTTCGGAAACGGCACTAAACTGTAGTTCCCTACCATTTATGTGTCGCAATGCACGAATGTCTGCAAGTAGCTAGGCCAAGGTATTGGCTGCTAGCGCCAACATATTTATTTGTTTTTCGTATAATTTTTTGCAGTATTATCTTATTGTTATAGTGGGGCCAATTTTTCCAGAGCCTGATCAAATCTATGGCCAATTATGAGAAAAAATGAAACCCTTTGCTTCATAAACAAAGTCTTGGCCAAGGAATTTCTAGCATAAAGGGCAAGTATTGGTTTCTTGAAAAAATTGACGCCGAGATTTTAGTATTACTATAATGGAGATATCAAAATAGTGGATTTCCGCAATTCTGTCTGTTTATCTGTCTCTCTGTCTGCATGTCTGTATGTTCAACTGCAGCCTAAATGACTCGATGGATTTTCTTCAAACTTCATATCTGGGGGGTCCGTGAATTTACAATTCAAGCGGAAATCGAAAAATTCATTCTAACCTCAAAAGTAACCGTACTTTGCTAATGGCGATTTTGTAAAAAAAAAAAAATAAAAAATGATTGGCAAGAGTCATCTCTAGGTTTTTGCAAAAAAAAATGCATATAACGGTACTTTACAGATTAGCTGGTTTTTACAGAACTGTTATTTCTCGACTACGACTCAGATTTTCTTCGAAATCAATACTTGAACAATATTTGACACATACATATAAGATAATGGTGTACCAAGTTTTGAAATATGTTCATAATATTTCTTTTTATTTTTTTAAATGATTTTGTGTATTAACTGAGTGATTCGCAAATAAACAACATATATGTATGTGCAAGTATGTGTGATCCAGTCGTGCACTTTATTTTTCACAATGAAGTGACAAAAATAAACTCCTAAATCCAGAATGAGGTCTTCGTAAATCTCTAAATCGATTTATTTCATTCATATTAAAATCATAAAAACGTTATTAACCGTAGTCTACCTCCTACAACCAAAATAAAAAATTATGCAAAATGTTAAATGATCGAAAAAGCTCGTATATTTAGTTCTTTCGTACCTAGACTTATCGTTCCTCTGCAAATTGTGACCAATCTATTACCATCTGCGCCTTCTTATGAGAGAATGATTAATGATTGATTTTGACTCTTTGTTTAAGAAGAACGGTGGCAGCTTGGTGTATTGCTTTCCAAATCTGACAATATACCGTACGTAGTCTCTTCTTTGTCAAGTCCGTCAGTTTGGTTCCTACTTCGAGCGAGACTATACGCCGAGAGGGCTGAAGTTCCTCACTGCTATCGGGAGTCAATTTGGCAATTGAGCGTTAAACATATTTTCTTTGGAATCAGGAAACAGATGCCCTTCCTTGCATATATCTATGTATTGTGACGGATGTTGTAATACCTATGTACGTATCAGCTCCTTGGTGACTTTGTTCCTTTATTAAATGACAAACTAAACTTACTAAAAGCAAATGTCAAAAAATACCCTTTATTTTCCTTGCTAAAGTCATGCCTGTTTTACGAGTATATATGTTTTCAGTGGTAACATAACTATTTTCGTAACTATATCTACGGGTATATGCAAATTATTTTAAAATTTAATTTGTTACAAAAAAATGTTAACTTGAAATTTGTGCCAAAACTCAGTTTTTTCATCAAATATTGGGTCAATAACTTAATTCGTGCAGTTTGCTAAGAGATGGTGTAACTTGTATTATTCCATTGTTATTATTCCATTGGAACATGCGTTTGAAAGGTAAACAACAATAATTTTTTTTCACTCAAATATGTCGAGCTTTGTGCCTGAAAAAGTGTTTTTGCGGGGAGTTCTTCTTCATTACTTTAATATAAAGAAATCTGCTGCCGAAAGTCATCGTATTTTGGTGGAAGTTTATGGTGAACATGCGCTAGCTGAGCGAACGTGCCAAAAGTGGTTTGCACGATTTAAAAGTGGTGATTTTGGCTTGGAAGACGATGAACGTCCTGGGCAGCCAAAAAAGTTTGAAGATGAAGAGCTGGAAGCGTTACTCTATGAAGATTGTTGCCAAACACAAGAAGAGCTCGCAGAATCTTTGGGTGTCACTCAAGCAGCCATTCCAAAACGTTTAAAAGCAGCTGGATATATTCAAAAGCAAGGAAATTGGGTTCCACATGAACTCAAGCCGAGACGTCGAAAGGCGGTTTTGCATGTCCGAAATGCTGCTGGAACGCCGCAAAAGGAAGTCATTTTTGCATCGGATTGTTACTGGTGATGAAAAACTGATCCATTACGACAACCCCAAGCGCAAAAAATCATATGTGAAACCAGCCAAATCAACGGCAAAGCCGAATATCCATGGCGCGAAGGTAATGCTCTGTATTTGGTGGGATCAGAAGGGTGTGCTGTATTATGAGCTGCTAAAACCGGGTGAAACCATCAATGGACAACGCTATCGAACACAATTAATCCATTTGAAGACAGCAGTAGCCGAAAATCGCCCGGAATATGCGACCAGACACGAGGCAATAATTTTCCATCATGACAACGCTCGGCCCCACGTTGCTATTCCGGTTAAGAACTATTTGGAAAACAGTGGATGGGAAGTTTTACCCCACCCGCCTTATAGCCCAGACCTTGCCCCTTCTGACTACTATTTGTTCCGGTCGATGCAGAACGCCCTCACTGAAATACGGTTCACATCAGAGCAGAATATCAAAAATTGGCTTGATTCATTCTTGGCTGCCAAGCCGGCGCAGTTCTTTTGGGATGGGATCTACAAATTGCCAGAAAGATGGGAAAAAGTCATAGCTTCAGATGGGCAATACTTTGAATAATACTATTGTACATGTTTTTCTTAAAAAAACGTTCAAATTTTGACAACAAACCGCACGAATTAAGTTATAAACCCAATATATTTTTAAATAATTAATACTTTTTTCCTCTATAAAATGCAAGTATTGTTATTAGGCTGCATACTTAGTATTTCGCGAAATAAATCTAATAATGGATGGTACATATCAGTTTTGTCAGATCGTGGGATTTCACCTTTTTTATGTGTTTTTCGAACCCTAAATGAGCGTTGGGTTATTGTTCCTAATCATGGGTATTTTTAAAATTATTACGTGTTTACTAATTTTAGTTTAAAAAATTATAAGCAATAAAAAAGATCATGAAGAACTTATTTGTCAGTTTACTTGCATTACTGCAATGTCAAAATGCTTCGCATGATGTATCGGTAAGAAAAAGTACAAAATATGTTAGTACTAGTGCATAACCTTGCCAATAGCATGCTAAGCTTGGTGTATAGAAGATAAACACTCTAAGCTTGGTGTATAGAATATAAAAAAGTTATTTGAACGCGCAGTTCAAGCTGCCTCCAACTTGATTCCTCCTCAACTGTTCTGAGCCACGTTTCCCTAGGGCGTCCCGCTGTTCTGCCTGCCTGGGTGAGTGGATTCTACTGCATGGTTGTCTCAATTCATCACATTTCCCTTTGTCGGAAGCTTGATGATCATCCCTCTTTTCCAGTCCTGCGGAAATTGTTCATTTTCCCACGCTCTTCGTATGAGCAAGTGTAGCAGTTCTGCCGATGTATTTGGGGCTGTTTTAAATAGTTCGGCATGAATGCCATCAATACCCACCGCTTTATTTTTCTTGAGGGACTTGATTGCTGTTGTTATTTTCGTTTTACTGGGAGATTCGGTACGAATTCTATCATTCAGAATTCACCATCTTCTAAATGGTTAAGGATTGTAGCGAAGTGTCCTCTCCATCTAAACTCTTCACTGGATGTTGTTTGGAGTTTCGACCACCAACAAGTTCCTTGGCGATGTTATAGGCAGTTCTACTGTCACATATGCTTGCTGCTTCTTCAACCCTTGAGGCAAGTGAGTTGATACACTTGATGATTGAGTTAACCGACATTTGTCACGTCTCACGCTACACTGCACTTCCTTTATTTTCACACGATATTGGCCTTCTAGTTTGGTTTTCTCCACTGCTGAGACCGCTGCAATTCAAGCCTTGATTGCTGTACGCTCATTGATATATTGTGAATACTTTGAAATATACTTCATACCGTACAGATGTTCCTCTTTGTTTCGTACTGTCCAAAATTGCAACTTTTTAAGTCTTTCGATGGCTTCTGTAGCCTTCAGAGAGGTATTAAATAGGCAATGTCTTAGCAAATTTATATATATTATGTATATATTGTGAATTTATTTTACTTAGGTATATTCATGCTATCAAATTTCAGTAAAATTGAAAAGATTCTAACAACAACAAAACAAATTTAAAGACAATTGGTAGATTGGATCAGGGTACGAAATCTGTTTACTTGCTGTCACATATGAAACTACAAAAGCGTACAACGCATGTGGACCCTTGTTTTTGTTGAGTTTAGTAAAAGAATGTTATTATTGAATTTAATTTTCAAGTACATATTTCTTCTTGGGATTTTTTGATTTTGTACATGAATAAATTTGGGGTTTTTCCCTACTGAATCTGACAACACTGACATACATTAGAATTGCAAAATTGTGTTTTTAGTTACATACAGTGCTGGCACGCTAATTAGCACACCCTCATAAAAGAATAAACTTGTGCCTTATTTCATAATACAACATAATTTATAAATTATTATCTGTCCATATTACATATTTAACAATCTCTAATCACATTTTGAAATGTTCAAATTTTGAAATTTCAGGAGGCTTTGCTTTATATTTTTTTTATTTTTAAAATAGATTGCCTTTCGCATTGGCATTTTAATTAGCACACCCAAACAAAAAATTGCGTTTCATTTAAAGCCGTTATTTTTCATTCATCCAATTGTTGTGGTGAGTTATAAAGTATTATTTTGAAGTGTTTAAGTGCATTTAGAAATAGTTATAGGATTAAACAAGAGTTCTACGCCGGAGGAGAGGAGGTTAATATGGCTAATGTTCCAGAAGGAGCAAAACGTCAGCAAAATTGCACGGAACATAGATTGTTCGCGAAAAAAAGTGCAAACCGCTTTGAAGCATTATGAAACCCATGGAACATTTGCGGATAAAAGAAAATGCAGACCTAGAAAAACAACGAAAAGAGAGGATTCCATTATAGTCCGACATGCTCTTAGAGATCCTTTTGCCACTTCTTCTGAAATTAGAGCGCGCATGGAGCAAGAATATGGTGTAAACATCGCGGCTAGGACGGTGCGACAACGGCTTTTGGAGAACAACCTTCGAGGATGCCAGAGTCTTAAGAAACCGAAGGTAACATATGGTAATAGGAAGAAGCGAATTGCATTCGCAAGAGGCCATTTGGATTCTCCTTCATCTTTATGGAATTCAGTGATATGGAGCGATGAATCCAAATTTAATATCTGTGGTTCTGATGGAAGAACTTTTGTACGACAAGCAACTAGATCCCAAGTACACCAAAAAGACGGTAAAGTTTGGGTGGAGGAAGCGTAATGGTATGGGGTTGGTTTAGCTCTCATGGTGTTGGACCTCTAGTCCTTATAAAAGGTAAATTAGATGCTCTAGCATATAAGACTATGTTGTCGAACCACCTCATACCATATCTTGAGAGTTTACCGCTATCATTGTACCGGGAAGCTGTTTTCCAGCAGGACAATGCGCCTTGCCATAATGCCAGGTCTGTAAAAGAGTGGTTTGAAGAACACCAAATATCGGTAATGGATTGGCCCCCTCAGAGCCCAGACCTAAGCCCAATCGAAAATTTGTGGGCTATTATTAAGAGACGTGTCATGGCTTTAAAACCGAGAAATGTGAACCAGTTATGGGACACAATCCATCAAGAATGGTTTAAGATACCAAATGAAGAGTGCGCACGCCTCACGTGCTCCTTGAATAAACGATGTGCCGCCGTAATTACCCAAAAAGGGTACCCAACTAAGTACTAGGTAAGTTTACATAAGTTAATTTTAATTTTAACTTGTTATTATTTAATTTTTTATATTTTCAGATGTCTTTGACGAGACTCTGGCGTGTTACGAAAACACATATTTTTTTATTTTTTATTTTTTTATTTTTTTTTATTGTTTTTTTTAAATTTTTTTTTATAAATTAATTAAGTATTAATATCAATAAAAGCAAACATTGAAGATCCTTATTAAATTGTTTTACTTTAACATTCGTTTTATCTTATCATAACTTTGTATGATAGGGTGTGCTAATTAGCGTGCCAGCACTGTATGTACATATATCTACATTCACGTAGTAGCCTATGTGGCTATCTAGCTAGTTTGGTATAAAATTACTAACTGATGTAGTTATTACTTGCTTCCCAGATTGTGTCGGAGAAGTGTAGTATAATCCCGATGAAAACCAAATCCACCTACCTTCGAGTATCGACACTTTGATTGTTCTACAAGTACACCAGCATTGCAATTCTCGGCAATAAAAAAGCTCTCTCACTGCAAGTACCTAACCTTTTTTTCTCCAGTCTAGTTTGTGACTGTGTGCATGAATACACGTTTTTCACGTTTTTCCCTCTATTTATTTTCATATACTCAGCAAAGATAAAAAATAAAAGGTGGAAAATTTGATATGTTTGTGTGTATCCATCTCTAGGCATTCCCCACCCAAAATTAGATTTGTTTACATTCCACTTTTTCAATTATTTATCCAACTGGGAGAGAGTTGAGAGACTTATGATTACACACACTTCGCTACCAAGGGTGCTGCTGTAACTGTGGAATGTAATCCTGTCGCAGGACACACAAACAAGCTAACAAAAATAAATATTTTGGCATGCAATTTCACTTTTGATATAGTCTGGCTAAAAGATGCATATAAATAAATATGTATAGGTACTACAGGATGCTGACTGGAGAATGCGCATTGTATCCAAATGTGTAGGTACACCGGGTATCCTATAGTATAATGTTTGCTTTGATGCATCGTAGCAAAAGCCGCCAATGAACCGAAGTGAGGGGCAACGAAGGAAAAAATAATTAAGATGCTTACTCACGTTGAAGATGCTTTAATTAAATGCGTAGTTAGTCATTTATTTTAATTAAGGACTATCTTAGTGGACTACCAATATTCCCATCAATCTACGTAGGCGCTTAATATCGTCATGAAACCACTTTTTTTGTGTCACTTCTTGTTCTTTTTCGTGTTTATGTACACACAACAAAGTTAAACAATTGCCAAGCCCTATATGGCAAACTATACGATTCTCGAAAGTTTTCTATGTATAACCGCAGGGTGCTGGAAATAGAAACTTTTGTAAAACAGATGTTCGTTGCACTATTGTCTAAGGGGGAGAGGAGTGTAGAAGTGTCAAATTCGTTTGATGCCAAAAATGCAATTGCATTTCGTTGTAGGAGTTTTGTAGCAGATACTTTTGCTTTTCATCTGTGGCGATTGTGGATACTGTGTCGGAAAAGTTTGTCTGGCTACTAGGAAAGAGGATGTAATTTGAAAAGCAATCCCCAAATGTGTCAGCAAGTGCATTAAGTGTTGGCGTGTAGGTGGAAATGGATTGTTATGTCAGTATAGCAGCGTAAGTAACTGCGACTGGTGTATACTATATCCGGACGTAAATGGACCTGAGGACTTATGCCGCAACCAAGAACCTGCGATTCGTCTTTACTTGCGTGCATAATCATATGTTAGTTCTACTTTTTCCGTGTAATCGTTTTGGTCGTTTGCTCTACATAGTCCAGCTACTTTAAGCTATAAATACGAAACTTCTGGGTCGATGACTGTTATGATAACTATGATGACCAATCTATATAATTAAGCACAAATGAATACTAAAGACGAGAGGCTCCCCATGACGAAGTACCAACCATTAATGGCTCCCAGAAAAGGAGGCAACGAACTATGACTGGAGACGAGAGGCAACATACTAACTACAACCGAGTCTCAGACACGAATAACAACCAACCAATCATGAGGAAGGACTATCCACTAAAGACTAATGACTCCTAATCAATCACGTCGGAGTACCAACCGCGAATGAGTACTAGAAGCAACTTATGAGTACCAGAAAAAATACCACAAAAGACATCCAGTACGGGAAGCGACGGAATGAAACTGACGAGCCAAATAAAACTAGAAATTACAACTTGCTTGGCAATTTGTTGATCTGCTGATTGTCGCCTTCTCTCATGAATATTGATTTGTGCACTGGAGAAAGTCGGTCTCATCATCTTTCTTACCTGTGGGTGAACTAAGCATAACAAGTACTATCGGCTTTATCTGAACCCTAAAGGAAATAAGTATCCCATAATGGCTTCATTATCGCAAAAGTAAATTTCTAGGTCAGCGATATATAGCTAACACAGTGCTTTACTAATAAATAAAAATATAGCACCGATGACAAGTCTATTGCACTGAAAACAAACCAAATCAAGAAATTAAATACAATGACCCAATCATTGCTCCCAGAATGGAGATTCTTACTTCAACCACAGTAGACAGAGTGGCTTTGTTATGACATTAATTACAGACCACTTCCCCATTGTATACTCCCACTGATAACGCACACAAACAACATCAATTCAACCTCATTTAATTGTTCTTGTCCCCCTTGATAAACTCTCTCTGGAATTTTCTTGGTCGTATTTCTACATTGCCTCCCTCTGCAGAGCATCTTTACACATTAATCAATTTAATAAAATTTACATCACTTTGTTTCTTTCTGGGCAAGTGTCGAGACTACACTTTATTTACAAATTGCAACAGTTATTACTTCCTAGTGGATGAAATGTGTGTGTGTACTTATCAATCGCTTTGACAGAAGAAGGCTACAACCTACTCAAACGAGTCTACCGCTAAAGGTCAATGGAACGTATCTTCTTCCTTCTTTCCGGGAAAAATACAAAATTTTCTAATTTGTTTATGCGCAACTACTTAAATTACATTCCGTGGTATATTTGTATTGATTGTGTCAGGTTGCACAATGGTGTGAGGGTGGTTGCGTCAGGTGTGGTGCTATATGGTTTACCTTCTATTTCTTCTGGACCATGACAAGACATAGAAATGGTGAGACGAATCTCTCTCTTCCGTAGAATTTGAATACATTCACCGATGGGTGACATTGGATGTGGATTGTATTTCTAAATTATTTTTAGATACACAGCGCAGCTATTCATAGTTATCTATACCGGATATGTAAGAATCCTCTGATGACAGAGGGAATGTCATTATTCACTTTAATTTACGACCCATCTTGCAATTGCGGAAGGCAGGTCATTAATTCCCTTCTTCCCATGTCATATACGTGGAATTTGTATACCTATACATGTCACGGTCGATCAAAAGGGTGGGACACCATCTCCATGCAGTGTTGTCGAAAAAAAAAAAAAAAAATAAAAAACACCAGAACCGCTGAATGAATCTGGCACGCAATAGGGAACCCCTTCCTCACAGCAGAGAATAATGTTTAGCGTATCAATCAATAATCGTTAATTTTATTATTATTGGCGCGCAGTATAAGCATTTGGCAATCCTCTCTTCTCTCATATTACAAGGAGGCTTTGGCAAATTTATGAGACACTCTGATGGTGTCTCTTGTGTTGGATGATATTTTATGATCGGCTAATTAGTTTCAGATTTATTGCAGTGGAAAGTTGATTTTGTCGAAAGAGATTATGTTGGCACAATCCTGGACCTTTGACTTGTCGCGGTGGAGGAGAAAGTACAAAATCTATCTGCTCCGAAGCTTAACTTCTTGTCGATTTCAGCTCCTGACAAGTTTTTGATAATTTTTGCTCCAGTCAGCTTGGATTAAGCAGTGTAGGGTGTGAAATAGAATTCGCAGAACCTTCCTTGCATATAAATGACCAAAGAGTGAAGGTTTTCTTTTTTTATTTCTAGAAGTAGGACAAGAACGATAAAGCACGTATAGGGAGGAAATGTTTTAATTAAAATGGCTAAAAGCAAACGAATGTAGTTGTCAACTATGCTAATCGGATTAGAAGGCAATGTTGTTAGTGGGAGACAAAAAACCAACTACGAGGATGGATGACAATGTTATTTCTCAAAGCATTTGGCGCTAGGTATTAACGGTAGCAATTTATGGAAATTGAAATAAAAAAAGTTCTCATACATGTGTAAGGAAAAGATAATTATGAACACGTTAATGAGGAAGAGATTTAATTGCAACTTCAGGCAATTTCGATAATTACAGGACAGTTCCGTGATATCATGGATTCGAGAAGGTTCCAACTACACCGTTCTGACAAATATCAACTTTTGTCATATTTAAGGTGAGAAAGTAGACGCAGTATTTGAATAGAGCAATGCCCAGTTTCTGGCTCCGTATTTTATAGTCTGTAATAAATTAGGGAAGGAAATATGTATGGATTATATGAATTTTCTATTGTTTCGAATCGCTTAAGCTCCATCTTTCACCTACCTACGTATATGTAACTGCCGAGAATCGTCTTCGACAGTATAGCGCCAAGTTTTTCAAAAGCTACCATACTTTCCAATCCGGGTTATGGGTTCTATTGTATAGCATTGTTACAGTCATAACACCGTCATCAAACAGTCATTTTCTTAGCCCATACAATTTATAAGAACCTTCCGATTTCTTCCTAGGTTGGAATTATTGTCAACATTTTGGCTAAAAATAAATCTCAAAAGTTAGTCTATCAATTCTAACTGTATGTCTGCCAGCCTAAATGGCTGGGCGGATTTTCTTTAAACTTCATATTTGGCATTTGTAGGACCACAATTCGAGACCAAATCGGAATTCTTATTCTAACGTAATAATAGCCGATTTTCTCGAAAACGGCTACAAAGATTCGGTTAAAATTTCATACATCAGTTACTCATGTCAGTTTTTTTAGTTTTTGAAAATTGGCTATGATTTTGCTTCTTGGCTCATATCAAAAATTATTATTCCTGTCATCAACCTTTACTCCTGCATTCAGTTGTTTTTAAAAAAATTTAAATTTAAATTCTGAGTAATTTGCAAATGGACATTAGTATCGCCAGCCCATTATTCTATACGACGGAGGGCGAATGGCGATAGTATACAGACTTTGCTTTAACTCTTAAACTTTTAATTACACCACGTAACATTTAGTGACTTTGAAAGTTGCTTCAATGACCGCTTATTAATCGTCGGAAATGCTGTTCAATCTTGGCGATCAAAAAAATGTCTACAAGCCACGGCGCTTTACTTTTGTTTTTAACTGCAATGCGAACTTGGAAATTATGTGTACGTACAGGAGTTATATACAGGGGTTATATATCCGCATAGTTATTCAAAACGATGAGCACAGTGCATCATTGATTACTCGTATGTGCATGATTCTCCAGTTTCACTTGCAGCTTCTTCGACTTACGCAATCAGTACTGAGACTCAAGCATGGTCTTCATTTGTCCTTACACAAAAACAAAGCTATGTATCTGTATCGGCTATTACATTTTTGTTTTTTTCTTTAAGAATATGTAGTTCTCTTTATTGTCTATTTTGCCCGAAAAGGCATACATGCCTTGCCTATTTCTAAGTCGTTGTTGTTTAATTAGTTCACCGCAGGGGTGATTTGTTGACATCTAAGTCCATAGTTAGTTAACATAATGCTGTTTTAACTTGCCGTTGTTTCAAGAATGACATTTCTAGCTTTAATTGCAACTCTCGCAAATGTAAGTACTCTTGGTAGTTAAAATTAAATCCTCTTGGATCTTGCATCTAAATAGCCCGGTTTTATTATGGTGAGGTTATGTTTTGTAACAGGCTATAGCCACCTACACACAGTTTCATAATCTAAAAATGGCATCGACTTCAAATAATTTTCGATTGTTTTAAAATTTTACCGTGAGGATTTGATGATATTCTCCGAGGACTATAATTGGATAATTCGATAAGAGCCTATATCTATTCCCTTCCCACCATTTACCGATTTGACTTCTAATCATTGCCTTACAATTATTTCAAATTTTATTCTCACAGCAAACCGAAACCTATTAGATTTTATTTCAAAAATTTTGAAATCGATTATATTTTCTGACGTTGTCATCTTATTTATGTAGATAACGGAGTAGAACCCATTTCACTTTACGAAAATGATTCTTTTACTATTAACATTGATGGCAATATGATTTTGAAAACAGGTTCTCTCCGTAAACATCTTTTGTACATACCATGTCCTTGTCAACCGTTCTAAAGAATACAATCAGAATCTATGCATAACACAACGTCACCCAACGTAACCCAATCCATTTGTTAATCCATTCAACCAACAGCGAGGTATTGCAAATAGCGTCTTAAGTGAGTGTAGATAGTAACAAATCCGTCATCGATTGCTTTAGTAGATTACACATCTTCTAAGGATTCCTTTCTCTGTGAAATAATGTAGGGAAAGCAAAGTGTTCTTAAGTGTATTCTGATGCGATTGTACTCGTAGAAAATGGGGAGAGTAAGGTGTTGGGAAATTCTACTTCCGGTTGGGGAGGGGGGTGGAATTTTTTTTTTTTTATCGAGCAGAAGTGGGAGGAAATCTGTTTTTTAAAAAACTCTTGGGGGAATAAAGAATGGATAAGTAGCCATTTTGCATTGATGACTTGAAAAGTTATGGGTTTTCTACTCGTACATAGTTTTGTTGTATTAAAAGTTTAGTCCATTTTTGTGGTCTACTTTAATAATATTGAAGCGTGGTGTAACAGAACCAGTAGTAGTTCATAAGAGTCGATTTCCACCCATACTAACTAAGTCAAATCCCGTATCGCGCATTGAAATTGGGTCGAACGTAGCTGGCTAGCAATCTATATTCAGTAAGTCCAGTGAGATGACAAATGGCTGGCAGTAAGAGGGAGTATGACATCTGCTTTTTTTTTACGAATTACGGAATGTGGAATTTGTCAGCCTAAGTGACAGTTCATACTTACATACATACGAATACTTCTTTGCGTGAGGTAGTTACAAGTATATACAATAATATATGTAATATGCATGTTATGTATATATATTAGACAAAAAGTATGCCATTGCCATTCTAATATTGGTCGGCGATCGATATCCTTTGACTTAAGGGACATCACAGGTGAATCACAAGCAGATCCCATTTGCATAGACTTTTATTTAGAAAGCGTTTAAGGTTAAACATGTTTCTTGGCTCTACTTACAGGTGTAATCCCGGGCTGTAACCAGTAACCCTGTACCCAGCTCGATCTTTAACTAACTACTCTCGGTCTCGTGCAATAAGCTGGTTGGGAACCCTTTTTACTTGTTCGAATTTTATTCCTCTGGTGAAGAATTAGAACCTTTCTGAATGACAGTGGAAGAAAAAACGAAAACCCAGTAAAAGATTGTTCACTTGCGTTTATGGTTATGTGCATTGGAACATGACTGGAATAATGAGGCTTTTATCTACCAAGATTTCGAAAAGGTTGCTAGGTGTTAATGGAGGTTATTGCAGTCCTAAATGGAACAGAAAATATGAAAACAAGTCTTGCATTTCTCGTATTGGAACCGTCATATGCTGATACTGATTAGGTATATTTAAAATGAAAGACGTCATTCCCTAGGATATAAAAAGCCTCAGTTATTACCAGGAAATTTTCTTACTCCTACTTCTGCTCAATAATTATACAATAAGCAGCATTTAGTCCAATAACCACATATTTTCCACCAAAAAGATACCTATACATATGACATTATTAATAACTACGTCACACTCGGTTTGATTTTCGAGGACCTAACGCAGCGGTAATAAAATTATGTGCGTGCTTCTTCCGTTAATGTCTCTTTAACGTCTCTTTAACTAAATTATATGCAAATATTATATTTAACCAAAATTCCATTTCCTCGCCTCTAAAAAAAGCCATTCATCATGAGTTCCCGTACCTTCTGCATGTTCGTGCAGTAAAGTTTATTTATACCTATTTTTGCACACTCTCTAGGTACACTGATCCCTATCCACGGGCATGCACATGGGGCAACCAATAAATAACCTTTTCCAGGGACTTTCCCAAAAACTGAAAACTTTTCTCTTCCCCTCTAACTCTTTTAACAAAGTCATATAAAAAATTTAAAATAAATTTAGTATGATGACGGTTTAAGAAGGGCGAAGCGATGAGTTAATAAACAAGTCCCTTATAATTGAGTTTAATAATTGACTACAAGGATTATGTGTATGTATGTTTGAAACTTGTTAATAGGTTGCGTGACGGAATACTTTTTTTTTATCCTTATATTTGTGTACACAAAAAAAAAAAACAGAAGATTTTCCAGTTCAAGGAAACGAAGACGAACACAGTGGGGGCGTGGAGTCTGTTTGTCTACATAGAATTATATGGGTGAGTGTTTTTGTGTGTGGGTGGAATGTATCCTTATGGCTGTCTCTGAAAAGTTTCTTTGGAACACAAACTGTATGGAGATAAAGATGACACGAAAATATGCCTTTCTGACGTATTTACCATCACCACCAAGGAAAAAACTTTTTCGAATAATTCGAGCGACACGCACAATTTATGATCGCGAAACCTTCCCCCACTTAAGCAAACAAACAAACGAACAAAAACATTGGCAATCAAATTCCTAGACAACTTTCAATTTGCCATGTAATCCCTCAAAATAATAACGTGCTAATGGCATTTATGCGGCTCCTATCCCCCACTCGGCTTATGGCATACTCCACATGAAGGAGGGAGATATGCCGTGGAAATAAAAAAAATCGATTTAATTTAAAATGCCGCCACATTGCTTGTACTATGTTACGTTACGCATGACGTCATTCTCACTGCGGGATTCATCAAAACCCCTATGCACGCAGAAATCCCCTGAAAACTTGACGTCATAGTTTCTAGGGATGGAACTTGCGCACTATTGTCTTCGCTTATTCTGAGCACAAGATTATTTGTATTTCGACCTCTTCCATCATTACAAATAGTCAGTTTGTATAAAGTGGAGAAATCCCTGAACTCAACATTGAATAGCTATGGAGTTGCTAACGGCAACAGGAAGTTATGTATATTCAGCATCCTGGTCTTTAATAAAAAAGGGTCCTGGTTCACATCACTCTGCACCAAAATTGAAACACGAAAGAGATCGGTAAAATTTCTCCATCCGAATGCAGTAGTTTTCTGGTCATGGTGATGTTTTTTTCGGCTTTAGATATTGATTTGGGAGTAGGGGCGCCCTTAAACAGGAAAAATGTTTATTCTGCTGACTCATGGCCAATTAAAGAGATGTAGGCGAACATCACATAGTCTGCAGGCTTTTAGGAAAATTAAAGGTTTTTCTCTGTAGCATGGGTCCATAGTCCGGTGTAATTAATTTTATTTAAACGTGCAAATTCGAATTATTTAAGAGGAAAAAATTAATGACCACATTTGGCATGCACTGAGCTGTAGTACGTGGGTGGTGTGGGTATGAAGCTGCCTTATTCCTTTTAATTTGTGTGGTATCTAAGTAATTGAGTATGTATTCTATTCGTAGAATGTGATAGTATACGTATATAGTCCTTGCTAGGATCAACAACCGTAAGAGAGTAGTTAAAATAATTGATTTAGGATAGTATATGGTCATGTGTCGTTTCATGGTGAGGTTAGGTAACAGTCATTTAAGTAGGATTTCAAGCGAAACTAATATCCATTGCACGTTTGTAGTAAATTTGTCATTAGGGTACAACTGACTAATGCAATACATACACTTACATACCACTCGTCATGCATTTTTTGAGAAAATATTTTTCAGCAATTTCCAACATTTAAAGACTAAACAGACAGCAAATAATAATCTGATCATTGACCGTCTCACATGGCCAAATGTGTGTGGAGAACGCTCGTTAGCACATACTGCCTACCAGACACCGAATAGTATTGCTCTAGCCTAACGCGCGGTCTCAATGCCCAACGAAGCGTTCAACACGACCATATACTGCCTAAAGCTAACCAAATACCCATGCCAATTTCAAAATTTAACGAACATCATAAATTGATTTGAAGAAATCTCTTCAAGTGATTCATTAATTATGATTATTTCCTTTTATTTTAATTGGGAAACAAATGCAGGCCCTAAGCTCTACCCCAGTGGGATGCCCTTATGGCTACATCCAGTAAGAGTGCATAATGTACTTGGTTATCCCTGTTGTTATCTTTATAGAAATGTGTAATTTTTAACAGAAGCTCACAAAATGTATCTGAAGAAAAAAAAATTTATATATACGAGTATATCTTTTATTATCGTTTTAGAGCTGTTAATGAAGATATATTTTTTTCACTTTCATATGATTAATGAGCAAGTCGCACACCATCCATCCGTACAACACATGCGTATACGTGTGCATTAATGCATCATAATTGGGTAAAATTGTATAGTATGCGGTGTATCTAGTGAAAAGAAAGTTTAACGTTTAATTGCCCAGTTGGGTCATAAAATATTTCGTTCGTTTATCTGGAGTACAATGCGTACGTTAGTGTTATTATTTTTACTGATGATTGTTATGATGTTGTTGTTAACACCGGAAAATACAACTTTTTTTCATAATTGAAATGGAGATTCACTACGGATACATACATATATGATTTATAATTGCCCGTGTTACGTAAGTCTGATGGAAGAAGAAATAAAGAAGTTAAGGCTTAAACACATTACACAAAAGTTGTGATATCTTTATTGCTTTAAGCGAGGGAGGTACTTGTACTTCAGACAAAAAAGAGTTAATTGCTTTTGGGATAAATTGTTATTATGTCATGTATTGTAATTTGTGTTAATTGGATAAATTGTTAGAATTATTGGGTAAGATTGGGGTGTAGCAAGATTTGATTACCACAGCCATCTGAGATCATAGACCTATACATATTTGGACTGTCGTCGATGAATGTAGTTATTAGAATCTTGGAATTATTGCAATGCCCTTCGACTATACATATTTTTTATTAGACGCTCTTCTACTTTCTTGACGAACATAAGACTTGTATTCCTTCCGAAATAAAACTAAATACATACATATGATCTCCGTCTTTATAGCACCCCTTGTGGGATCGTTAGGTCACGTAATATTTGGATTGGTTACATTTTATAGAAGTTTTCGTAATAAAATGTGTACATAATTATACTGAGTCTGACTTAATGATTTCCTTTCGAAATTGTAATATTCGATTATTTATTTATTTGTTATTTTTTTGCAAATCTTTAATTTTTTATTTTTTTTTGTATAGGAAATCCATGAGTGACCTAAACAAATGATGACCAAATGATTGCGGTAGGTGGTTAGATTCAAATCCTTCGATGAAATGCAAACAGAAAAATCATTTTTACAAATTAAAAAAATGTTGTTTATATAATATATGCATATGTATACAAAAACTATAAGTGACCAGAAGACGAAAAGTGGTGACAAATCCTGACCTAGCGATGACATAAATATTCCATTCTGCACTTTCAAAAAATTTGTTGGATGAAGTATTGAAAAGGCAGAGGCCTAACGACGATGCCAAATCAAGAATGTTATGAGGAAAAGAACGCAGGACGAGTGGTTTTCGGATGCTAGGCTTCCTCCAGAAATTTAATATCTTTCGGAATTTGAAACCAATACCGACTAAATTTGAAGAGCCATTCCAATCTCTTCTAAACGAAAGAAGATTATGGACTCAAAATGTCGGCATCTGACGAATTTTTACGCTGAAATCTTGGGAATTCCACTACGCAAAAGTTTTATAACAAATCGAATGTCATCGAGTTATTCCTAAGCTAAAGCCGAAGCCGGAAAGATGTCCATTGCATTCGCTCGATGTGTTCGAGTCAATGTAGTCGTCAGCTTTATCGATAACATTCACAACTGGGTATGGTATACTCGTAACTCATAAACTTTGTCATTTATATGTTTTACTCTTCTCAAAGAACATGTGTTTATGATAAGTATCCATCTGTGGACGATTAAATATTGTTTTAGCTTTCTGTATTTTTTTTTTTTTTTTTTTGTCTACTTATCTAGCTAGTTCAAAAGGTTTTACTCTTCTTAATCTCCTAGTCAGATTGCTAGTATTTAATAGTTCCAACATTCTACTTTTTTGACTTCATCTTCAATCATTCCAATTTCTAGATCTACGATGGTGCATTTACTATATTCTGTAGTACTTTATTTTGAAATGTTTGTATTTTCTGTAAATTGGTTTTGCATGTGCTTGCCCATAGCTGGAGCCCGTAGGTCCATACTGGTTTTAGAATTTGTTTATAAAGCAGTCATTTATTGTAATTGGACAAACATGAGTATTTCCCTATAAGCTAATACATTTTACCGTAGCACATGTTCAGTTCTTTTCTTTTTTTTCTTTACATGTGCTTTCCAGCGCAGTTTTGCATCCAGTGCCATGCCTAGATCTTTGGCTGTCTTTGCGTATTCTACTTAATTATAATTTATTATCAATGGGATGTGCGGTACGTTTTTATTTGTAAAGTTGATGTGGACCGACTTTAGGTCATTTAATTTAATCTGCCATTTTTTGGTACATTTTGATACATTATTCACTGCCTTCTGTAGCATTTTCGTCGCTACTTCGACAGTTTCTCCCACAGCAAGGATAGCAGTATCATCTGCAAATGTTGCCACAGTTGTTTCATCACTATATGGCAAGTCAATGGTAATTAAGAGATATAATACAGGGCCTAGCACACTGCCTTGTGGTACACCAGCTTCAATTTTTCTCAATGTGGAATAGTCACCTTCTTGTTTGATTCTAAAAAATCGCTGTAATATATAAGACTCTAGGATTTCTGAGTATTGCTTTGGCAGATACTTTTGCAATTTGTGCATCAGTTATTAATTGCACGACGGAAGTTAGAAAGACAGACAGAGGGAGAAAGAAAGGTTGGTGTAGTGGCTTGAAACTCAAGTGTTAGGTTTCGGTCGTTGTTTTTTGATCCACAGTAGTTTTTTTTTTTTGTTCATCCTCCTGATGTCATCATCTTGATCAACTTTTTTTTCCATATGACATATGACCACCCTACCTACCAGTTTTATGCCTTCACAGTCGATTACATGAGCTTTATAATAGATAATTCTTGATATGAGGATTTAAATCGTGAACCTACAGCGTGGCGAGCGATAACGTTACCACTACACCACAGACTTTCTCTTTCTACTTATCATATAGAACTATATATCGTCTGCTTAACCTTGTTGAAAAATCAGTGCAGATATCCAATCGGAAGAATCAGACGATTTGTTTCCAAATTGCGCAGTACATATCGCGTGTTTTCAATCGTTGCGCGGCACATCTGGCTCAATTTGATTTCGATCCCGAAGTCAACTATCGTCTTGTAGAACTCTAGAAACGAATGCGGCTTCGGAGTCGGTAAATAAATGGTGTGTTTCAACTATAAATCCGATTATCTTTTCTAAAGTTTTATTCGTATAAATGCGATGGGAAGCCAACTGCAAATGTGACTTTGTTCTTTTATATATTTTCAATATTTTCATTAATGTCTTTAGCTTCTGAAAGTGCTTTCTATATTTACTAAAGTTACGATAAAGCTAGACAAAAGCTGCGCCGTAACAGGGCATTCGGATTTAGCGTTCAACGCAAAATATTTTTTTCTACGCAAGTTTCAACAATCAAGAAATAATCAGTCGATATTTGCTTCCGAAATGTTTGTAACCCGCCAAAGAAGTTTTCCTTAAATCGGTCTTGTGTTTGGTATTGCCAGTGACGTCGGGAACTAGTTGGTTATGTTTTTGTACAGGTCTGCCTAGGCGGATAACTCAGCTGAAAAAGTACAAATTAAGTGGCCACCTTTACCGAACTTGTATTGAAAAGATCTACCGGAGACTTTGCCGTCATTATTTGAAGGCAATCACCAGAAGGTCAATCGTTTTAAGGTCAATAGCTCTGAATGGCACCGCAGCGGTCATTCATTCATTTTTAATGCGGTTTTATTGGGTAATTCATTATAACTTACATGCTATACAAAACGCTTAAAACTAGCTTAACTAACTTAACTATTCTTATTCTAACTTACTGGCCCTATGCGGGCGCTCTAAGCTAATCCTAATACTTAAAACTATGTCTTTCGACGTAACGTACGTGAAAAATATTTATTTAATTCATTCTTTTAAATTTAAATAAGTGCTACTAAGAAAATTAAAGAAAAAACTTAGTGAATGAACGTTTTTTGTGTTCTTATAAATAAAACTTATAAACTACCTTAAAATAAATCTTAAAAACTATCTTATTTTAAATTAACCTATCTTATTCTACCTTACGTATTCTATACGTAAATTTTTTTTTTTTTTTTTTTTTTAATTTTTTTTTTTTTTTTTTTTTTTTTTTTTTATCGAGTGCTGTTTTTTTTAATATTTTTTTTTATGTTTTTTGTGTTTTTGTGCTTTTTTTGTACTTTTTTCATCCAAGTGCTGTGGATATGAATTTTTAATTTTTTTTTTTTTTTTTTTATTTTTTTTTTATATTTATTACTTACACCTACCGAAACCTAAAAAACTACCTAAACCTAAACTATGTAAGTCGGCCATGGGCAAGAACAGCCAACTTTTGACATCAAACAGGCTACCCTGGATTAGGAGGAAACGACGAAGGAGTTTCCTCTCTTTCGGCTAGCCACCAGAAATGACCGTACTGACGTTGTACGTCCTCCACATCGCGACCCGATACCGCCCTACTAAACCGGAGACGCTCCACACTGCCGTGTGCAACGTCTCTGTCGTAGTTGAGTCGCCTATCCACAACTGTCCGAGCAACGTGGAAGATTAGCGGCACCGCCAATCTGTCCTGGATCAGACCTTTCTCATCAAAATAGAGGAACGCCTCTGGGGGAACAAAGCCGTTAAGGCGCACTCTCTCATGATACTCGTACAGCGGTGTACACAGTAAAATGTGCAGTCTGTAATGACAGCTCTACTTTCTACAGTACTTTCTCTCGCCACAATTTCCTTCCTCAAAACCCTGAATTAGTCTTGAAAGATTATCAAATTTAATATCTAATAAATATAGGTAGGTATATCCTAGCAGTTCCATCTGGTTCGATTACATCTGGTAAATTCTTCCGCTTTCCAATTTTTTTTTTTTTTTGTACTATAAAGCTAAAATTTGTATTACATTCTCTTCTTCATGCTCATATTATATTCGTGCTGGTAATTGGCATACAAAAGAAGTATTTCACCCACAGAGACTTTATTGCACAAGTCCAAATCCGCCTAATCGCAGAACAAATGATGTCACATTAAATCCTCTAATACTCCCCCATATTCCACACCCAAGCTTTGCATATTTCACTGCAACACAAGAGACATCCAATTAACATTTTCCAAGCACACATTCATACATATTTGGTGTACGTATAACCTACCTGTCTTTTTTTTAAATTACGTTGACATTTCATTCCGAGTGCACACAGCTATTATGGAGAAGCCACTATATATGTCCTCAGATGTGTGTACACCGCCATCGTCCCGATTTCCGTAAAAATCTAAAAAAGAATTGTCAAGAGATTTTTATCTCATTTCTGTGAGGGTTATGTGAGGGTTGTTGGTAAATTTTTCAAGGGTCTAAGTATTCGTAACGCCTCCACTAAACATTTTTCTTTTATTTTTTATTTCCTCGTTGGTTGCAGATGGTTTTTTGTCTTAAAGGCTCCGTACTGTATACAGCTTCGAAGAGAGTTGAAAGGGACATTTTAGAGTCAAATTAAATTCATTCAGCATAGGTATACACACGCGAGTCTTGAACTTGTTATCTTTGAGATAGAATGAAGTCTTGTCACTTTTGCTCTACAGTATCCTATGAAATAGCTCTTGATTTGTTTAGTCTATCGTAATTAAAATCAAAGTTACTCGTATTGTCCGCTTAGAAAGTATTTTTGTGAGGTTTAGTTACTTTACAAAATACATCTCTCAAGTTTAAAGTCAAAATTTGCGTGGAAGGTACGAACGATGTTACTGAATTGTCTCGAATTATAGAAATATATAAAAAAAAAAACGTTTAATCTAGAAAGGAGCTAGCGTATTGGTTTGCACTGTAAACTACCAACTCTTCCTCATATTTTCCAACTAGTGGCAAACTTTAATTCAACCTTTGAAACATGCGTGCTTACACACAATCATTTGTAGAACGTATAAATAAAATAAAAACAAGAATATTACTAAAATGTCCAATCACACAAGATAGTGATTCCACGTGTCCCAATTCATCACCTCCCACTCTTTGAATCCACAAATATATCGTCACAGCGTTGACACGTGTAATCACATCACACTCCAGCGAATTTGTATAGGAAAAAAATGATAGAAAAATAGAGAGAATATTTCATCTTATTTATTATCCATCTCAATTAATCATCAAAGTTTCAACTATAATGCATTTGTCCTTCCATTACATTCAATTGCCTTGTACCCCCATATCAATTGATCGGAAACGATCCAAAAATCACATCTGCTACTAAATTGACGTCTACGGATACCATATTACAAATCATAACCCAGAGTCCCGGACTCCGCACCAATCACCTTCCCTTCTAGCCAAGTTTCACTAATGTGTGCGAAAGTAAAGCACCAACAAGTGTTCACCATTCGGCATTGTTTCCGTGTGATAGACACATTAGTCACTCGAAATCGATTTGTTTACGACCAATTGAGATCCAGGTCACAATGCCTCAAGCCAAAAAACAACGTTCATCGTAATTTGGTCAAGTTTACAAAATTATAGTATGCCGACAGACACAAAAATAATAGAAACCGCGAAGATGAAAACAAGACGGATGTGGGACGGGGGTAGTGTTTAAATACCAGCCACAGTTGTCGAATTTCATAGCCACCACGTGTGCTGGATACAGATTATCTAAAAATATTCGCGCCAAATATAGATCAGCAACAATCGCGTGGAAGAAAGAACTCTTTCCAAAGTGTCTAGAGATAGTTGTTTTTTTCTTTCTCTACAAAAACGTATAGAATGAAATAATCTGTGACGGCACAAGTGTTAGGTGTCTAATTGTCAGTGAGGTAACAAGTCTGAGTGAGTGTGTTTATGGAAAGTGACGGAACTCTCACTTTCCATGTGGTATTGCTTCTTATTTTTTGTGGCATTTTGTTAAGATGTAGATGGGCTTTTTATTAATTTAATTGGCAAAGATTGATCACAAAGGCAGATCAATCATTCAATGAAAGCGATCTATGTGGGGAACGTGTTTTGGGTACAATAAGCAGATGATGTTATAAATATGGTTTCCATTGTTGCCAGGGATAGATGATTCGCTTCGGTCTTGCTGTCTCTCTTTTTAATTAGACCGCAATCTCTATTCATTCTACACATTATACCATTAATTGGATTGGCAGAAACAGTGTAAGTGACAGCAACAGTTTGCGATGTGTTTGAGTTTGGGCTTGAAATTGGCTGTTTTGACGAAGCTTAGAATATTTATCTGATTCTTGACTCTCTAGGCATCAACAGCGAATTCGAGAAGATTTTGATAGTTTGGGGTCCTGGGATAACTACTTATTTTCTGTACTTTGGATTTGGTTAGTAGCTCAACAATCAAGTTCAAACCACTTGCTTGTTCTAAACTACTCTCTTAAATATATATGAGCTCAGAATTGTAGCATTATAATAGTCTGGGACCGAAGGGTAGTATTTTGAAAAAATTAAGTATCTTCTAAACCTACACCATGCCTCCGATAACAAAATTCGTCAATTGAATGTCGAACCCCGCGCCGTTCTGTAATGTTATTTTTTTGTAATTTTGTTTCGCATTAAATTAGGGAGTAGGAAAAAGCAATGAACACTTTTCGTCGAAGCCTTTGTTTGTTCTCACACGTCTTGTTCCAGAACCACCGACAGATTTTGATGAAAATTGTAAAAACCGGATGGAGTGTGGCCAAGTTGTAGGGCGGGGTCTCAAAAATGTTGAAGCCATGTTTGTTAGTTCTCTAATTCAAAGACGTTTGAATGGGTTTTAATGGAATGGGTTTTCACCCATACTTTTTTTTTTTTGTCAAAAACTGCATATGCCAGAAAATGTGTTATACCTGTAGTTTTTCCTTTACCTACTCATGAGGGTTTTGAACAAATTCAGCAAACAAATTTTACATATTCGAATTCTTGAAGTTGGTAACTTTCATATGTCACACCCTAAAAAAATATTTTTCTTCTAATTGCGTTTGGTTCACAAGATAGTATGTTTGTGATCATGAAGAAATATTATCAGTTCTTTTACGTAGTCTAATAATCTAACAAACTCTATTATCAAGGAAATATTATCAAATCCTATATAAAAGATATTTGACATATATTTACGTATATCTATGATAGTTTTATAGCGGCCTAAAGTAAATGTAAGGAACATTAAAAACATTAAAATCACATGGTGATGATTTTGAGTCATATCCGCCACTAACAGTGGCTCTCTGGGCCATTTTATTAGATGTTGTTCACTAAAAGTCAATTTTTTTAATGCCACGAATCACTGCCAAACAATCAAGGAACAGCAAATTTAAGTGGAAGAACCCGTATTTCGATATACGAACCTATAGTTGAAAATTGTTCGTAAGCTGAAAATCGTAATATTTGAATGATGTGTCTATGTTTTTAAAAATAATTCCGATGCACCTAAATTCATACATACTATGTATTTTCTCAGGAAGTGCATGCCATTCATCATCATTGATTTCAGAGCTCCAGAAAATTAGGCCGGAAGAAAGTACGCCCAAAATAATTTTGAAAAGAAAAGCCGGAAAGTCTTCATACATATTCGTACAAAATTGTTGTTTTTTTTTTTCCTTCCTTTTTTTAAAAGAAATTTCTGGCGTTTTATCAATTTTTTGGCAAAAAGAAAAAGGCTAAGAAATTTACTTTGAAAGAATAGCCAGAAAAAAATTCCCGTGAATTTTCAACTACATACTCATAAATATGTACATATGTATTAAAAGGTCTCTCAAAAAGGGCTCTTACTCTTTTAAATTGAATAAAAGGAGCTATATATGAGGTATGGCTGAAATCTTTATTGCGGATTAAAGTACGTTCAACGCCATTATGTTTTAAAAACAACATCATTTAAAGGGCCTCCATGCCTTCGTTTGTAGCAAGCGATCCGCGAGACCAAACTTTGGATGACTCTTCCATATAAATCGGGCTGGATTTTAGCAATAGCTGGAATGACATTATTCTCCAGGTAGTGAATTGCTGCTGGTTTATTGGCATAGGCCAAAAACTTTACCGTAGAAAAAATTTATTGGAAAAAATCAAATTGCAAGTGGACAGCAAATAAATAAAAAATTCTCTGACTAAATTTGCAACTTTATTTCCAATTTAATTTCTGTTGTATTTCTCAAAAAAGAAACAAAAATATTTTTGGGCATAATTTCCTATACCCCAATTCTAGGGAGCCGCTATCAGCTATTCTTTGGTGAGTGTAATATAAACTAAGCACACGCCTGCCACGGTCTAAATTATAGCCTCTCAAAAACAAAACCAAAGCCGCAAAACTATCTTAAACACTATTACGCAACAAACCCTTTCAAAGGTAAGTGTAACATTGAGAATTTTCACAGTGACAACAAATTGTGTAAGCTCGAAACGTAATTTTAAACTCGCTTTGGGCTGGTTATATAATAACTCACCCACGACATGACTACTTCCCGTCTGATCCGAATCCAATTGGCAACCTAACCAACCAACCGAGTAACCAATTTTACGACTTCAAACCCATACAATTGACAATGCGTCTCTGATTGAAATGCATTCAGCCTACGCATTAGTAGGTATACGCATCAATCCCACCAAATTAAAACAATTTTCCGATATTTCATTCGCTCATCATCATCATCGTGATCAGCGAGAGTGAAAGTGTAACAAGAAATTCATCCACGCATGTCAATTCACCCGCGCTGGATGCGTTCCATCAACCATTTAAGAGAAATTTTACGCATGGCATACGGCCATAAACTGATCTGTCGCTTTGCTGTCATACGCATTAAGCTGATGCAGCTGCCGTCAAGTTAGATAACCCTATACCACCTGCGCATAGTGTAGTGCACGAATCAAGACCTTGATCGTAACAATCATAGAGCGTCTTCACTGTGCTCCAGAAGACAGCCGAAGAGCAGACGCTTAATTCACTGCCAAATAAATGACTGGCATTAAATCTGTGTGTGCAACCTAAGTGCATTTTTCGACTGCAACAGGGTGGTCGGGTACAACCAACCGTCCGACAATGACGTTAACATCGTGAGATGGTCATTAATTAGCTTATGATGGACCTTGAACTTGGTGTAACAACTTGTACGACTCGATCTACATTGAGTATGTTTGTGGGTGAAAAATAATTTCCAGCGAACAGTGATTCCAGTGTCTGTCTCTAGGTTGGCGGTTGACGCGCGTGCCATAATTAATCTTGAGATGGATGAACAGTGTTCTCGTTGCTACCAAAATGCAAATTAATCATTTCTAGCTGCGTCTGACGTCTTGGGTCGCCTCTAAGGCAATGTCGGAACGAAACGAAAAAATATCATTTCCGCATACGGCTGGGAAGAAAGGCTCTCCACTAATCCACTAATAGACGTTGTTCATTAATAGCATTGCACTTGTTTGCTGTAGTTTTTCCAAGTACAATGCAACAATTTCCGCGATTCGCACGTTTTCATGTTCAACGTGCCTATTATAGTTGTGGACGGTGCAACGCTATAGTGTGGTGCTTATATTTAGCTTCCATGTTGTTGGTAATGAAAATTAGCCTCAGCATGCTGCTGTTCTACATAGTTTAGATATGTATAAGCAGCTTAACGGTGCATGACAACGATATTTTCGTGCGAAGAGGGTGTTGCACCCTAGTATTTTAGTGAATAGTTAACAAGTAAGATGAAGATAATGCCATGTTATGTTGGTTTTAGAAAGTTGGACTACTGGTCAAGGGATAACATCAGAAATTACATGGTTTTGTTCTTCTTTAAGAGAGAAATAAGTCGGAAAAATAAATCTGGGGTATTTCAAGTCTCAAAGGTCGTCCCCGTGGATTAGGTTTTCTTCAAATGTCAAAAAACTCTGAGTATTCAATGCCAATGTGGGTCTAGTTCCTGACTATTTTTCAACTTTCTTATTCGTTGACGTCAAGGAAGCAGATGTCATTAAATATTTTATTAAATCCCTTGTTTGCAAACTTTTTTGCTCGGGACCCAAAAGCTTCAAATCTGACCCACTTCTAAATGAAAAATGTCTAGGTATAGAGAGTGCTGGAAAATTGGCAATGACAGTGAACTGCGAAGGTTGTATCCACACTCTTCTTCAAATAGAGGACCAACGCCTGATCTCATAGAATCCATCAAATTTCACCTAGACATTGAAACCAGAAGAACGGTAAACAGTAGGTTGGTTGACCCCGCAGGGTCAAGGTATACCTTTCTTACGAAACGGCTAAAATCCATAAATTACCTTTATAGTGCTATGAACAATGCTGTCCGGTACAATGGTTCCCTGACAGGGCCTCCCTGGACATTACGATCATGGTTGAAAGGCGAACCTGATAGTAAGATTCAGGTGCGCCCCGACCTCAGAGGATTGTGTGCTATACACATAAGTGGTACACCCATTTGTCGTCCGGTGAAATAGCACGACAACTTGCTACAGGCTCCGAAGGCATTCGGTTGCATATAGATTGATCTACAAGTTTGTCGGCTAAACACGATAAAGTAAACTCAAGCGTGTAACTGGATCTAGTTGTATTCAAGTTGCGGACGAACATAAACTTTATAGATCATAGCCAAGTCTGTCGTTTACACCTTTGGAGGAATCCAAGGCCCATAGCGCCACCTTTTTCATTATCACTAATCTAATGACTCAATCTGGGGTAACATACATGCCAAGCATTTACAAACCATTACTTTTCTCAACATCATTTAGGGTCTTTGATGTGGAGTCATGAGAGGATAGGTGAAGTCAAGAGTGCTATCTTCCACGCAGGATTACGAACGGCAGAAACTCGGTTAGTATTAAGAGATAGTATTGAGTCCTGGGGAAGACCGGTATTAGTCAAGTCAAGTCATCGCTTGTCATGCTGCAGGTTCACGGTTCAAATCCTGATGTCAAGAATCATATATTTATTTCACATGAAATAAATAAAAAAGTCGATCATGAAGCTCATGTCAACTCTGCGGCGAAAGCATAAGACTGGCAGTGGGGGTCATATGGCTGAAAATGCAACTTTACCGTGATGATATTAGTTGGACTGAAAAAACTACTGTAAATCATAAGCAACGACAATAACAACAAAACAAACAATGCTAGTTTCTCTCACTTTCTACAAACGCGCGTGCCTTAAAATAATTTAAGGGTATTCATATCCCCTTTGGTGCGCGCAAATTATAAAAACAACAAAAACGAATGGTGTAGAAGCAAATCCATATAATACAACCTGCAATGATCAACCACTTCAAAAACTCGCAATCCATTTTGCGAAAATGTCACCGACACCATGAGCTTCAAGCTTATTAACGAGGGCCCTAAGCCAAACATTATAGAAAGCTTTGGAAATATCAAGGGTAACAACACTGTTTCCATTTTTCGGACATTAGGAGATCGTTTCTTTTGGGATAACTCATAAGGTGGTAATTAACCTTGAACAGTACTAACGTCAAATCAATATTCGGTAGTTAGAAGGAGAGCTTTTATCGCCCATTTTCGATTTTGGCTGTTCCTGAAAATCAGAGAAATGTCTTGTAACATATTGAACCTACCCCTTGGACAAAGTGTGACTTCGCTTGAACATGAGCAGCTTAACCCAACCCTTCTGGTTTAGCTCGCTGTTTGTTTTCCAGACCTCAGCAATGAAACTAAATTAATAAATAAGAAGGTGCTCTTGATGATTTCACTGTTTCAGTGTCTTTAAGAGGGTTGAACATATTTTGTTTGGCTGTCTCCTCTGTTTGCAAACTTTTTCTGTATTAACTACCCATCCAAATATATTAATGTAAAAGTGGGCCAAGTTTTCTAGTTCAAAAATCCTGTAACTATTCAACCATGAAAAGGAATAAGATATAAAAGTGTGCCAAGTTCAACTGTTCCGATTTCTTTCCAAACAAACTTTGATATGTACTTGTTTATGTGCGAAAATAGACTTAGAGATATGGCTTAGCAACCCCTATGTTAAATAAAATTGAATGCAATGTGGTGTCCAGGAGTTGTTGGTACATACATAATTTGGAATTAAAAGAGCCATGATGACGCTTGTTATTTACAGCAGAGCGAACGTAGGCAGGTCAATTCATGTGTAGCACCCGATTTATTTAAGAATTTCAAGAACAGAAAGATACAACATTGTTACTTACTTTGCCCAAGAAATCAGCAATTTTAATCATTTTGCTTCTGTCTCTGAGGTCTGCACATTAAAGTAATTTCACAGCCAATCTGTGACATTGAATGAGTTTAGTTGCCTCGCTTTTCATCATAAAAATGACAGTTGAATTCAATCAGTTGGAAAATTGAATTTGAAAATTACTTCATAATTTTATAGGGATTTTGTTCATGAACCCTATTGATATGTATGGTCTCTTTTAATATTACATAACTCAAACATGTCAGATTAGTGTCCTTCAAGCCATCTCATACAATCAACAAGACGTCACGCACTTTTTGCCAAGGTCAACCAAAAGTCCCTCAACACCACCCACTTTAGTGGAATACACGCACTCGAAACATGCAATTTTCCATTATTGTCTATTTTATTTTCTTACTTTTTCCATTTTCATTTTTCTTTTTATATTCATACTCCCCCGCGCCACATGATAGGGAATTGTCAAACGTCAAACTGACTCTTTGCATTGCGGTTTTTGCTAGCTTTGTTTATGCATATTTGTGACATATTGGCTTTGAAATATGCGACCACTAATTATTGTTGGCATTTTCTAGGGCTTCTAGTTGGATTGATACAAAATGGGAGGGAGGTTTGGTACAATAGTTTTGCACAATAAATGAAAACATTGTCAACATTCACACATGGATGAAGGCTGACGAATGAAAAGGAAGACAAAAGTGAATAGTATGTTGTGTAGTAGAAAAAAAAAAAAAACATTCCTGACCAGATTTGTGACAAAATTTGCACCCACTGCCTGTGCACGTAGAGCACGTTTTAAAGATCTAATTATATATATGGTGAATAGGAAATTTTCTTCACCTGGGGGTTGAAATTGGAGCCTAGACGTGATTTTTCCATCAAGTTAGTATTAGTGGCACGTGTTTCGTGGATAATTTGATATATGTATGTTCATAGAGTGTATGTGGAATGACGAATAAAAATTCGTCTTTTTATGTCGTACTACAATGTTATTTGCACAATTTTGACACATCATAACCCTAAATTTAGTTTTCAGGGTGCTGACACTGCATATTTACAATCTACATTGAGGCCACTAGTATGTAAGAAGCAAATAAGTTCAAATTTTTGTTTAAATGGATGACACTTTTTTGACAACCGTCAATGGATACACAATCAATTATCTTCAGTAAATTAATTTACTGAAGGTAAACGCAATTAAACTGTCAAAATTTGTCTTTTGTTTATCTTCAAGATGGTATCCCCCCATAGTTTTGAAGAGGTGTTCTTCTACGCTGGCAAAACCTCTGCGTAAGCTTTTCTATATATCCTACTTTTCAGGGCTCTTTCCGAGTAGTTGGAAAACAGCATTTGTCCAGCCCGGCGAATCTTCCTCCCCGTCCAGTTACCGACCCATTGCACTTACGTCCCTTCTTTCCAAGGTCATGGAAACGGTAATAAATCGTCAGCTTATGAAATATTTCGATTCACGAAAACTCCTTAATGACCGGCAGTATGGTTTTCGTAGCAACAGGTCCACTGGTGATTTGATGGCATATGTCACCGAGAAGTGGAACCAATCTCTTCATCACTTCGGCGAAACTAAGATGGTTGCGCTTGATATTTCAAAGGCATTTGACAGAGTTTGGCATCAGGCTTTTTCGTCGAAAATGCGTGCATATGGCATCGATGAGTCTCTTTTTTAATGGATTAGAAATTACCTTTCGGGGCGTTCAATACAAGTTGTTTTGGATGGCTTCAAGTCTGCAATTCACCATATAAATGGTGGTGTTCCCCAAGGCTCTGTTTTGTCTCCGACTCTCTTTCTTATTTTTATAAACGATCTCTTGTCTGCAACTTCTAATCCAATCCATTCCTTCGCTGATGACAGTGCCCTCAGTTTTTCATATTCGTTCTCTAACTCACGTCCTTACTCTTCGGCCGTAGAAGGGGAACGGGAACGATGTTAAACACATTAAATTCCGACCTGGACATAATTAAATGGGGTTCAACCAACAGAGTGGAATTTAATGCTTCAAAAACACAATGCTGTCCTCTGTCTCTCAAGCGAAACCAAAACTCTCAACCATTATCCATGGATGGTACTTGCATCATTGAAACCGAAAGACTTGCTATTCTCGGTATGTGTATTAATAACCATCTTCGATGGAATGATCACATATTCGAAGTCGCCAAAAATGCTACAAAATGTCTAGGATTCCTTAAGCGGTGCAAGAAATATTTTACCCCGTCTGATCTGGCCTCAATTTATAAGTCATTCATCCGCCCTAAGCTGGAATATAACACCCATATCTGGTCTGGTGCACCCAAGACCGTTCTGCACATTCTTAATAGGGTACAGAATCGCGCGTTAAAACTTATAGGCGATAGAGACATTGTGAATTCCATTCATTCACTAGAACATCGGAGAAATGTCTCCTGTCTCTCCCTGTTTTATCGTTTTTTTTTATGAAAAAATGCTCCAGCGAAATAGCCAGTTGCATTCCTTCCCTTCAAAATTTCACCCGCAATACGCGACATGCTTCGAATGCACATCAGTTTACCCTAAAGCCAAACTTAGGTCGTACTGTCAAATATAGGGATTCATTTATAAGCCGGGCTCTGTATTTCCCCATCACTACAACCTTCAAACATTCAAAACCAATGTGCATAGGCTCCTCCTCTGTTCCTCTTCCCCCTTTTCCCTAACGCCCGTGCTCTGAAACAGTTTAAGGGTATTCATAGCGCGCAGATTATAAAAAAAAAAAAAGGGAAACTCACCAACAGAGGCACCATCAGAAAATGCGATTTGCAAATTATATAAATATTTATTTAGGGTCTATACATACTATATAAATATTTATTTAGGGTCTTAAGATACTCCAAGCTTTATGAGAGACTATTGCAAGTTGAGTAATAACAATTTGGAAAGAGCTACATACCCTCCAAAAAATAAACAAAAATAAATGAGGTGCACTGGTTTTGCGTTTTTAACGTTGGCAGAGGGGTAATATCCTGATCCAAGTAACGGTTAGAATGTATGAGCGGCCAAATGTGTATTCTAACAAAAGATCACTAAGTACGAGTACATATGTAGGTTGGAAAAAAATAAAAAAAAATTTAAATTCTCTTTTCCATAATTTTTATTTACACCTTTCGAAACATTTCTCAAAATCATTTTCTTGGAGCTTCTCAATTTTGACACTGACTGCGCTAATAATCTCCTCATTGGACTAAAAACTCTTTCCTCAAATTTTGCTTATTTTTGAACGAATTTCACTGACACCCTACGGAAAAAAGTTATGCACTTTAGTGTGGTATAAAAAGTATTAACAAGATCCCCCTTTTTTCTAGTTTCCCAACAAAATTTTTAAAACTAGAGGTAAGCAAGCTGATAGGTAGATAGATATGCAACAGTGTTAATTCTGAATGCTCTGACATTTAAATTAAGTAGACCGCAACGTGCTTTCAAGATCAAGCCGATCATATCACAGGGATTTCCGCCATTAAAATAATTAAGAACATTGATGTAGGCTAAGTTGCAGTACTCATCGTGGAATTCAGACTAAAGAGCATGGCTGATAAGTTCGGCACAGTGTTTTTCTTTAAGCTTAGATGCACCTCTTGAGGAACTACCCATTCAGACCTTGCTGTATCGAAACTGAACTTTACTGCAGCATTGTGGAAAAGTGTTCTTCGGCCCCATAAACGTTTCTGCGATTATTGCTTTAGACAGGGTACGGGGCTGTATATTATGTGGCGTCTCAAATATTATACACTGGTATGCCAAATGCAACCTTAGGAAGACATGTTTCAATATGTACGACGTAGATAGGTGTGTTGCCCGGTATGAGAAATGGTCTTTTAATGAATAAATGTTGTAGTTTTTTAACTTCGTTATACCCTTAAAATCTCAACACTTGCGTCCTATACAAAACCGACCTAAAAACAGTCTCATATATTTTAAATTTCTTACAGTGAGGAATGGTATTTCTACTGACCTTACATCACTAATTTAGCTAATTATCATCTTCATTCTTATCGGTTTTCCTGAAATTTGAAAAATCAACAACCAAACGCCTACTTAGCAAAATTTCATTTTAGCAGCATCCAATAAAAAATAAAAATGAGTACATATTTGCACTTTTTCCCAGCTTTTCACCTAATAGAAAAGCTATCTACCTTGATATTATTCTTAACTTGCTCGAAGTTAAAAATGAGGTATTTTGACCAATGTGTTGGTGGTGTGAACTATTTATTTGTTGATAGTGTATGCATACATAGTTGTACTGACGATGCACCAGTTCCGCGTTTCCTCAAACTTCGTGTTTTTCGAACTCTCATTGTCCATCGTCATCATGCAGCTATTGGCTTCAGTAAAATTATCAGAGCTAGATATGCGGCATATAAAACTGCACTGTCATGACATTTTATGATTTTTTAGCTGAAATCTGCAAATGCAATTTTAACTCGTACCTCTAGCACTACGATTAGAGTGACTCGGTGGTTGTGTGAAGATCTTGGTGCTATAGTTTATATCTACATACACTTTCACCAACTCTGTTTCGACTCCATATCAACGACCTTCTGGAGTCAACAAACTACAAGATATTTAGTTTTGTCGATGACAGCACCCTAATTTCATCTTGGTCTAACCCTCTTTTCCAGAAAGAACTCGCCTACTGTACCACCGCTTTAAATGAACGACCAAATTATACATCCTAAGGAAATCATGCAATTTTTTGGCGTCATAGTCAACTCTGGTATAACATGGCACAACCACATATCCAACATTGCAAAATCATAATTCAAGAAATTGAATTGAAATTAAAATTGACCTATTTCGAGCAAATAGATATTTTACATCGCAACTGCTCCCTGTCCTTTACAAAGCACAAGCTAGACCAGGACTTGAGTATTGTACTCACTTTTGGAGTTCGGCGACAAAATATTCTCTTTATCTGCTCGACAACATACAGAGACGAGCAATAGAAGATCCTGCACTAACTTTCAATCTCTTATCCTTAGCTCATCGAAGACTGATAGCAGACCTATACTTATACTACATTTGAGCGTTCTACTATGCAAGCCACCAGACCTATCACCCCTACCTACACCTGGCAACCGCGCAGACATCCCTTTATCAAAAATCCTTCTGCTACAGGACAAGTATACTTTGTAACTCACTCCCAGAATACAAATTTCCAGAAACCTTTAATCTCCAAACATTTTAAGAGCAGAACAAGACGTCTACAAGCATGTTGGGACGCTGAAAAAAACTACAAGGTCACGATTCAGGGCGATATCGGAAATTGAATTTTAACCCCAAAATTAACGGTACTTTACTAATGGCAGATTCCGATAAAATTATTATTTTTCTCGAAAAAGGCTTCAACGATTTTGTTCAAATTTGAAAAAATCCGATGTTACTGATTTTTGAAAATGAACTATTTTCCCGCTAGACTCAATATTTATTTTTTTTTTTTTTGATTTTGAACGGATTTATTGCAAATAAACAACATACTTACTCTTACATGGGTGCAAGTACGTGCGAACCAGTTATGCATTTTGGTTTTATCTGTCCCTAAATTACTGAAAAGAGAATTTAAGTGCCTCAGCTAATGAGGCGAATCGCACCGGTTGTATACCACTAATACTGTCTTGCGTTTAAATACTTCTGACCTCCAATGGTTTCTGTGTCAAACTATGATTGACACTTCGATGGTATGCAAAATTGTTGAACGTTTTTTGGAAGAATTTATTAAAATACATATGTACATATATCCCTACAGATTAGTGAAGCACTAATCGTTTCCAATTCGGAAGATAAAAGGAAGTTACAAATAATGTGTAATGTGCCATATTGGCTAGTGTTACGAAGATGTCGAAAATAGGTATGTGCATAATAATGCAATAAGAAAAGCTCAGATGGTTCCATCTGAAAATCATCAAAATCTGATGAACTGAGATTAAGATGGTATTGTGCCATCACTTGAGATGTTTTTTTTTTTTAAGCCAATAGAGCTTTGAGGTCAAGAAATGACACTCGCTACTTGTGATACGATTATCGAGTAGACTCTTCGGTTTTTGAGTTCAAACAAATATTATCTTTAATCGCTTTAGAACATCTACCATTTTGAAGCAATGACCACAAACTCCCTTTTTCCAGATGTTCACTTCTTTGATCTGCAAACCACATCCATCTCCTAATTTAAATTGTTTCCCGTTGAGAAACGATTTCAAAGACAACATACCCTATTGCTTATCCCGTAATTACAAATACATTCCACTATCATTTCATAAATATCCTCTCGTTCTATATTCTCACTTTTGTTAGTAAACACCCAAAGGGGCCATGATCTCCATGCACCAGTTCAGCCTAACATAAACAATACTGCAACTTCCCCTTTTTCGACAATCGTCTGGGCAATTCAATGATGACTGCCACACACCCAATTGACGCCATTAGCGCGCGCGTTTCCCATAACTGCATCTGTTTATCGACTACGGCGAAACACTTTTCATATTAAACAACGATGCAGCTCTTGTTTACATCACTTTACTACTTGAACTGATGAATTAATGGAAAATCATTTTTCACGATACAACACAACTGCGAATGTATTTTCTATCTTCAAATTCCAAGTAAAATACTCGGTTAATTTAATGGGAGCAATTGCTTTGGATTGAAATATTTTGCTGAGAAAAATGCATAAATATTTCTAAAGATGGAGCGCTCGACAGATGTCTTTTTAAAGACTGACAGATCCTCTTTTAAGCAAGCTTCAAGGATTTTCTAAGACTCCATCAGGTCGATATTACACTCAACGAAATTATGACCTAATTCGCCTCAATGGGAATCGTTTCCGAGGAAACAACACGTTATGAAAAAGAGAACATTCAGCATTTTTTGAGTGTGTTCCCTGTTTTAAATGAATTCAGACTAACCTTCTTTGGAACAACCCGTCTGACAAAAAGCGCAATAATCCTTGTACTACTAAATGGAGAAAACACTGCCGATTGTGAGAAATTAACCAACTATATCACTGTGGCTTTAGCATATAGGAATAGATTAATCCAAGAATATAATTACATACCTTGATTCATTTATAGACTTAATGAATTGATTGAATTTGAATTTCCATTTTGAAACAATATTTAATATTTAGGGGTGGTCATGGTGTAGTGGTAACATCATCGCTTGTTACGCTGCAGGAATCGTCTATTTATTTCGCGTGAAATAAATACAAAAGTCGATCAATTGCGAAAAGGCTTGCGAAGGCATAACACTGGCAGTAGGGTGATCATATGGCTAAAATGTAACTTGAACGTGATAATGACATAGGAGGACGGACAAAAAAAAATACTGTGAATCTTAAGCAATGACAATATAAAAGTACTCCCCAGTTATCTGGACGCCACCCTTGGAGTTCACTGAAACTTAATAATACTTGAGTTTCAAACCAACTACACCAATCTTTCTTTTCTCTGTCTCTTTCCCTTTCCACAAAAACGCCCATGTCCTAAAATTAGTATAAGGGTATTCATATCCCCTTTCACACGTGCAAATTATAAAAAAAATATTAAATTAGTTTACTACCCGACAGACGACTTTACTGTCATTGTCGTACGTTTCAGTTACAAACAGAAACTTCGTCTTCTTCTTCTTCTCCTTACGGCGAAGTTATGATCCGTATAGAAGGATCACAATCCTCCCACTTTACTGCATCTCTACTGGTCCGCCTGTGGGGTTTGCCGGTTTGACCTCAGGAAGCCCCGGCAGGCAGGTTCGAAGGATCTCTCTTTGGACATGATAATACCAACTGAACCGGTCATGCTTTATCTTGCTTGCCATGGATTCTTTCTTATACTGGGTACTTCTTATTCCATCAAGCTTTGTTACTCCTGCTGTCATGCGAAGCATCTTCATCTCAGCTGTCGAAAATTTGTCCTCGTACTTTTTGCACATTGTCCAGCATTGTGCGCCGGACGTACAACTGCAGTGTAGAGCCCACCTTTCAGCTTAGGTCACAGAAGATAGCGGAGTTTTCCCGCCACTTCATCCACCCTGCGCTTACGCGATGATTGATGTCATCATCACAAGTTCGCTATTGATCATAGATCCCAGATATTTGAACTTTTCGCAATTGGGAAGCACTTTTCCATTCAAGTAAATATCTGGAATAGGCCGGAGTGGAACAGAGAATGGGCAGCACAGATACTCTGCCTTTTTTGAACTAATACGGTACCCATTTCCTTCCAAAACATCCAACCATATATCAAGTGCTCGTTGCAGGGACGTTTGATCTTCACTTATGATAGCTCCATCGTCAGCAAAGAATAACTGTTGCACTTTGGGGTCCGTCACTTTTCCTTCAAGCAGATAATCAAGGACTGCAACAAATAGAAAAGGACTGAGGACGCTTTCCTGGTGTACACCGAATTTGATTGGGAACTCTTCGGTGACTCCTGCGGGACATCTTACTCTTATCCTGTCCTTTAAGGAATCACGATGTTTTTCCATTATGATCCTAATACTTTGTATTGCATCTGTTGTTGATTTACCCGAGACAAACCCGCACTGGCCATCAGATAGGCTTATTATTTTCCGCAGTCGGCCATCTAATACCCGCTCAACGATCTTCATGGTGTGACATCAGCTTGACAGAACGGTAGTTATCGCAGTTTCGCTTATCGCCCTTCCCTTTGTGCAAAGGAAGAAAATAACTTTCCCTCCACTGATTAGGCATTGGATTACCGCTCATAAGTTTGGAGATAGGATGAGCCATCTGGACCCGATCTCTCCCATCTTTTTCCAGAACTCAGAGGGTATCTCGTCTGGCCCAACCGCTTTTCTTTCTTTGAAGTATTTGACCGCATTCCTAACTTCTTCGAGAGTAATGTCGGATATTTCGTCATGGTTAGGAGCAGCTCGTGGAAAGTATACCCGAGGAAACTGTTCGTTCAGAAGTCCTTCACAATACTGTCGCCATCTGTGGAGAATTTTATTGTCTTCCACAAGAAGCTGGCCTTGAGCATTGTTAATGAACTTTGGGGGACGAATCTCCTGAGCATTTCTTCTTTTCTGAAGATAGTTGCTCCCTTATTCAAGTTGTTTTATCGAAGCTCCTGGATAGCCTGGTTCCTATTCGACGCCGAAGACGATATTTCCTCTAACTCCCGATAGAGGCCTTCCATACTTTTTGCTTGAAATTGGGCGCACTTCTTCTTCGCGAGACGTTTGCAACATCTATATATCACGTCAAGGCGAGCTTTTTCTTCTCTATTAATAGAAGAGCACTTTTACCAAGCCTTAAAAGCCGTTTTCTTTTCCCGTATCACTACTTCCATGAGGATGTTTTTGATGAGGTTGTGAAAATCCAGCCAGAATGCATCTTTTTCTCTATGTTCGCATCCGACTTGGGGAGCATATGCGTATGCATCGACGGTTGGTTGCTATAGTCACCCGAGCATAACCACTACCAACCACTACACCAAAAAGGAATTGCCTGGTAGTACAATGTACCAAATAGAGTCTGAGGGCGAGATTGAGATTGCCTAAGCATTTATTATCTGTAAAGTGAACACTCTACCCATTACACCGTGGTCATCCTCAGATGAAAGTAATACTTTGAACTCAAACTAAGTTGCGACTATCAATCTCGCTCTGAGGATTCCGGGATTTGGTTTTCCTTTTATTAAAAAAAAAAGAAAAAAAGTCTGTCCTAGCAAAGACTTATCAATAATATTTATGTGACAATGATCGATCAATGTCATCTTATGTCGAGAAATGTCGCTGCTTTTTCAAATCTCTACCGTAAAGTTATTGTGGTAGTACTCGTAATTGTTTGAATGAATCCTCGCAACTCAAGGACAGTACAATATTTTTTATATAAATAATGTTTATGTCGCAGACAATCCCTATTTATATTAAGCGGGTGGAGTGGTTTAGTTTTTAGTGGTTAGTAGTTGTTGTTTTCTTGGGCGGGAGTTATAGGTTCATGTCCCAGCTGGAGACAATAATTTCCTTATCTAAAAAAACGGCTCTGGTTCAGATTACCACCCTTGGAGTAGTAAGAGAAATGAGGAAAATCTAAGTTTCTTTAATCAGTACACCAACAAAATTTGTCGAGTTCGAATTGGGCCTCTCGCCGTTTAACTTGTTCCCATTTTTCGTTAATCCAGGTAATAAGTGAAACACTTTTTGTTCCATGTCTGCCTGATTATTCCTACATTTCTTGTTGCTTCTGCCATATTTTTAGGCTTTTTGTTCAACATATTTGATCAGAAAAAAAATATATATGTACATATGTATATATATTTTCTATGTGTTCGAATTCCTTTCGTTCCTAGCTTTCAAATGATATGTACACTGCCCTTAAAAACACTCAGACTTTGGTCCTTTCTCTATGATTTTTGGTTCAGTTGCTATTATATTTCTCTTTTTATTTATTTATCATCCCCCTCTATTCTTAGCTACTTAAATTCTTTATAGCCCAGTATGTCTATATTAACGATATTTTATTATTCAAAAGATTTTTCAGATCCCCACACTCTCAAAACTGCACTATTGTATGGAACCCATTCTATGCGGGGTACTATCGAAAGGATTCAACGAAAAATTACTAGAGTTGCGATACGGAAACTCCATTGGAATATTGATCTACCTTCTTATGATACACGACGCAAGCTAACCTATTTGATGAAATGAAATAAATAAATAAATAAATAACGTATATGTATATATTTCTTCTAGGAGACACTGAGTTTTGCATCGTTTATGAAACTATCATCATCCTAATCTGAAGAGACGAACTATTTTGATGACCCAGTACCTCGCTCATTTCGTTTAAATAAGCTTAGCATCATGCGCCCCTCGATTTTATTCCTCTCATCAGACCGCAATCACATCTTTCGGTAAGAGCTATTAAAAACCAAAACAAGAGGTAATATTTAGGCTACATTATTTATCTTTACAAAGAATCACCAAATGCCAAATTCCCAAGCGATGACTCAACCAGAACACCTGCATAATAAAACGTAAAATTAATGAAAGGTAAAGTAAACTCAAGAAGCAGAGTATGCAGTAAGATTTGCAAAACTTTTCACTAATAGATATTATTGATCACACAATTTTTGTGTTTAATGGTCGATAAAAGCGGAATAAAACATAGCAAAATGTCTGCTGTCAGTAAAGAACAGCATCAGGAAGTAATTCTTTATGCAGGAAACACAATTTTGGATGAGAGAGAATAGTGATCTCACTCTAGCTCTAGAATTAGCTTGGATGGTTCACCACGAGTTTCCTTTTCTAGTTTTGTACATAGGGTGACCATGAAAATCCAGCTTAGAGGCATTCTTTTTCAATTCACATTATTGTTATCGTATGTGTTTTAATACGTACCGTCAAGTAGCGGCATACACAACACATGTAATGCTTAAGTGTGCACACTGCTCAGTTTGTCTGAAGAAGAGGAAAAATGTAACTCAAAAATAAACCGTCTGACGATATTGGTATGACGCATGTACGTTACGTTACGTTACAATATGACAAAGTGGGGTATATGTAACTATAGTTTTTAGGAAATCATCAACCGCAATCGTGTGAGTTTGGTAGAAAAAGCAACACTAAATAAAGCCAACCTAACCTTACCCACGTCAACTATTTATTGTCGACACCTGGCGGAATTGGTGGGCACACCATCATCCTAACGCAAGAGAAGCTCACCCTGAACAAAGACTAAGAGGCACATAAGAAAATCGCTATAGAAATTCTCATAACTTTAATGACAATACCCATATCTACCAAGTATCGACCAGTAGCTTTTCCTTATATTTTCAAAATAAAATAATACCAAGGCTATACACATTCTGATAACCAACAAGGCACAAAGAACAAGAGGCAAGATCTGTCAAACTTTCCACTACAATAGTTAACCAAACACTTTTCCAATACTTATAGAATTCATTGCAGAACTCATTTGTACCAAGACAACACATCCACCTGTCGTTAAAAATATTCCCAGTTCTCGACTACAACAACCATTATCTACATAATACAACAAATCATCCAGTTCCTGGTTATCTTCCATGTCTTAGACATCTTTCCGTGTGAAGAACAATAAGGAATAAATCTTAGAAAGCCTCCAGTATGCACAAAGAATCAGTACCATCTCGTCCAATCACCAGTCATCATACAGTAGCAAAGAACGAATTAACTAAACTTTCTTGAAGAATCAAATAGTCATTTCTGTTTCAACAACAATCCAAATTCACTAATACTCTCCATATGCTTCAGTGTAGGAAACACATGAAACAAAGCGCCCAATGCTAAAAGAACTTATTCAACCTCCCGAATGTCAATTTCTATAAAGAAACATCGACTATTAATTTCTATAGTTTCGCAGAGCTTCGACCACAACGCACGTCTGTAACAAGGATCATCACCCAGCAACTCATCATAACGTACTTAGAATCTTATCTACCAAGAATCATCCTCTCTCCCACAGGTATTATTACAAAAAATTATCATCTAAGTTTTTCTACAGCCCTCCAGAACTTTAACTGCAACGTCTCTGTCTACCAAGAAACATCATGCTCTACATCTCCAGGCATTCAAGCGACGCTTCAGCCAAAATCCAGGTGCGTTCGACAAATAGTAACTAAGAACCATTATTTTGTACGAAATCTGTCAAGTTTTGTAACAAAAAATGCTACAACATTCCCCCAAGCCAGCCTTTATTTTTTTGTATCAAATAAACAGAATTCTTAAATACAAAAGTTTGTTTTTCATTTAAACTAACCTCATCTTCACTTCCACACTCATCGCTGATTTAGCGCAGATTACAAACCCATCCACGTAAATTTACAAGCGCCACACTAAAAGCAGCTCGCAATGTGACGTGAATTTCAGCTGAAGTACTAGTCGCCCAAAAAAAGCAGCAGGTATCCCAAATCCCAGTGACGCTCAAAACTATGCAACGACGAAAAATTGCGCCTACCTAACGCGAGAAGGTATGCCATGAATTTCTTGAAGCACATATTTTTTTTTACCAAAAAAACTACATTTCGGCGCAAGTTCATTTGCTGTCAAATTAAATTTAGTTGCATATTTCTGGGAGCATTTTTCTTCGCCGAGTTGCCAACTATTCGTTTTAAGGCTCTTTTCATCGATTTAACGTGATTTTTTCTCATCTTTTTAAATTCAAATAAATAAATTAAAACATCACCTTCATTTTCATTACATCAGCTTCCAATTTAAGCTTTTATTTATTTATTTCTCATTAATTTCTCTGCTATGACTTAAAAAAAAAACATCAAAATAAATTAATAAAAATGCTTTAGTCAATACATTTGTTAAAACTTACACGTCTAACAATCTTACAAACTACATACAAATATTCTTGTTTTCTTTATTGTAATACTATTTTTCTATTCACTAAAAGTATTATTTACAAAATGCATTTTTATTCACTAAACTAAATAATTTACACAAAAAATACATAAATTAATGCATGAGAAGAGATTCGTTCGTGTTTTGTTGGCTTTTCTAAGGAAAATAAATAAATTCAAATTAAGAGAAAACATAAATTAAATAACAAAATAATAAAAAATAAAGAAAACTAAAAAAGCCTCATTGTGTACTATTGCTTTGTTGTCTCGTTCATTTTAACCTCTCGAGATTGTTTCTTTCTTTTTGTTTGTCAAAACTGTCAAAATTAATTACTACGTCATTTGGAAATTTCCAGAAAATGCAGTTACTGGTGAACGCGCCTACTAAATGAAACTTACATATGTAAATCTTTTTTTTTTAACATGGCAGTCAATTTTTTTTAACACAAACATACAAAAATATGTATTTTGTTAAATTAATTCTTAAAATTTAAGCGTATATGGCAGTGATTCACACAAATCGAATCAGTTTTAGTCGTTCGGGGTGATATCAATTCACCACTAAACACTCGCTTAGAAGGACATTATGTAGGGCGTCCATGTCGATCCAGTCACGTCGTTCATTTCGAATGGAAACGTTTCGTATGCAGCCCTTAAAGTTTTCGCGCGTGAGGAGTGTGCCACTGGGTGCAATGTCTGAAAAAGAGGAAAATCATTAAAATTTCAGTGAAGCACGGATTTTTATTGAATTTATACCTGGTATACCGCCAATGAAGAGAGCGGACTTCGTTTGAACCTTTCCAGAGACACGATGCTGAGCCAGTGAAATGATGGGCGCGTGGTTATCTATCCGAAGGGCGATTTGTTCGAAGTCGTACAGGGCTGAAATGTTGTGCCATTTGTTATCACAAATGGCGTATTTCGATGGGGGTATGGACTGGACGCGGAACGGGTTTCCATCGCCAAGATCGCACGAGAGGATTATCTGAAATGTACATTCCAGGTTAAGTATTAAAAGTTGCTTAAGTTTTGATTGTAAGCGCGCGAAATATATTACGATCGGTTCCTCTTGAATTCTATAAGTATAGCACAAACGAACTTAATGTCAAACTCACGACCTTATTCAACTGCATTTTGGATTATATCCCACAACGATTTAGAGAAGCGCTGATCTTTTCCATTCCAAATATATGCTACATTAGACCCAGCGATTTATCGAGGCATTTTCTTCGTAAACACATCCTATAAAATCTGTACTGCAAAGCTGACATCATGGATAGATGCCAATAATAAATTGCAGGCGGGATTTGGGCCGGGATATTGCACTGTTAACTACGTCTCTGTTCTAAAGTGTATTGTGTGTCATTCCTTTTGCAGAATAAAAAGTTCTACGCACTCTTTGTTGACTATGCGGCGACTTTTGATTCGGTAATATAATTGATTTTCTGATAGGAGGTGTAACGTACGCAGGGTTGCAAGTAGTAAGTACAAAGCCTTCAAATCGGTATGCGGCGCAATTTTGGGGAAATAAGATACACAATACACGATACGAAAAACTGCTGAGGTGTTACCTAAAGAAAACTTTTCATCTGCCGCCCAATACGCCCAACTACATGCTAATGCTAGAAACTGGGTTATCTCTAATTTTCACAAAAACCTTCAAATTGCAAATAGACTATGTACATTTGTGCTTAAAGTGTTAAGCATGCCAAACTACCAACTACCAAAAATAGCATATATACGTGGTAAAACTGGATTGTTCAATGATTGGCTGGAACCTGCTTGAGCATGTGTCATTGAAGTGGACCTCGACGGTAATATGAGTTGGAAGCCTCAACTTTGCCAGCTCATCGGAAGGATGGATGAACAGACAAGAACAAGATTTCTTGACGAAGTATTGGGATCACTTCATAGATATATCAACAGCCAGCTCCAAAACAACTTACAGCAAAACAATTATTTTAGGGATGAGTACAGCATTGACAAAATAGCGATGATCTTCAAACTTAGGGGTGAACTTCTGAAACTAAATTATGTACCACATTTACTCTGCAGCATGTGTAATTTGGAAGAGAGAGAGAATATCATGCATTTTGTTCGTAAATGTTCAAACTTACGAGAAACAAGGAGGAACATGTTTGGAGCGATGTTCTATCGGATGATCAAGTTTTATCACTACTCAATGAAATTAATGTCCAAAAACTGTTACAATATTGCAAAATCTCGCTACTTTAAAGACTAAGATCAATAGCTACGAATACTTTTTACTATTCGATTTTCGGTATACCTACGGATAGAAAATTAATTATACATAATATATGTTTAAGACCATTGTCAACTTGGCAGACGGCAAACCCAATTCATTAAATACGCTAATAAAAATCAATCTAGAATCAATCTATTACGCCCAACCAAATCCTATTACTAGGTTCAAAGTCAAACAAAGCAAACAGTCACGAGTCAGTTGAACGGCGAAATGATTTAAAAAGCTATCTAGTTAGGACATGTATACATGTCCAGAACTCTTCGAACGCTTGATGACGTGTCGAAGCATTCAAACTAATGATTGATTCGCAACGATGCGTTAGTCAAGTTTAAATACGAACCTATTACAATCACAGTACTATGTCTGATACCCGTAATGTGACGTAACGCATACATATCAAAACCCGGGTTCCGTTAAATTTGAAAATTATTTTGTTTAAATTTAAATTTAATTGTGCAAATCGATAAGATAACAATAAAGATGATTAAAAATAAGGCGAGGAAATAAAAATAATAATATAATGATATTTATTTTATAAATTTCAAAATATTGGTGAATACAAAATCATGGGATTATTACATATACATATATAATATAATTTTGGCTATCCGTCCCTGATAAAATTTTCTAAATCTAATATTTTAATTTAAGATCATTAACAGAAACAAATATTTGTTACATACTCGAATTCCTGAACTCTTCGACTTTTTACATGTATGGAAAAAATATTTTTAATTTCTCACATTCACATTCCTAATTCAAGAACCACCAAACAGACTCCGATGAAATTTAGTTTCTAAATCCGGTCTAACTTTGCCTTGTGTGCAAGGTATTGTCTAAAAATTACCAATATTTAAAAAAGTTGTGGTAAGATATGCGAGATGGAGTCTCAAAAATGGTCCTTATAACTTGGGTAACTAAAGATCTACTTAATGAATTTCTAGTGCGTAGACGGTACTATTTGAAAATAATACTAATCGAATAGACTGGTGGTAAGGTATGCGGGGTAGAGGTTGCAAAAATCTTCAAAAAATCGTCTCAATCATATGCTTTCCTTTTTTTTTATAATTTACACGTATTAAAGAGGATATGAATACCCTTATACTAATTTTTAGAACACGTGCGTTTTGTGGAAAGGGGAAGAGACAGAGAAAAAGACAGAGTGGTGTAGTTTGAAACTCAGGTGGTATTAAGTTTCTGTAAACTCCAAGGGTGGCTGTCCAGATAACTGGGGAGTATTTTGTTTGTTTTCGCTATTATTGTCGTTGCTTATGATTCACAGTATTTTTTTTCCATTTACCTGATGTCATCATCGCGATCAAGTTGCATTTTAGCCATATGACCACCCTACTGCTAGTGCTTTCGCAAGTGACCGACTTTTTTTATTTATTTCTTGCGAAATAAATAGATGATTCTTGACATCAGGATTCGAACCGTGAATCAACAGCGTGACAAGCGATGATGTTACCACTACACCACGGCCACCCTCACTCAAGAGCACTTGCACAGATTTTGGTGAAATTTGTTTTATTAGTTTGAAATGATGTGCAGATAGTTCCATATAAAATTTATTCAAATTGGATGGAGTGAGAATAAGATATCAGGGATGCAATTTCATCAAATTGTATTAAGAGCGTGACTAGGGATATACTAAAAGGGTTATAATGAAATTTGGATTCTAAGATAAGAATTACCTTCTTTCTCAAAGCTCCAAAGCTACGCGCTATTTTTTAGACAAACCCAACGTTACTGTCACTGAGTATTATAAACTAGTACATGCATACATATAGTATATACTTACATTTCCACTATGTATCTCCAAAGAGAGCGCCGGAAATCCAACAGGTTCCGACACACTCAATAAAATTCCGTTCAACTCCGATGTTCGGAATTCCATTTCCAGCTCTAGGTACTTTCCCACGTGAAAATTTTTCTCTATAAAAGAAAAAAAAAAGAAACAGAAATGTCGCTTTCGACGCCAAGCAGCAACACCTTCAATTTAACTCACTATACACCGCAAATGCATCGCCCGGAAAGTAAGACCCTTTCTCCACTTTTGGGAAACACTGTCCAACATTCAAATGTTTTCCTGGTTTCGCCAAATCTTGAGTCGTACCGTTGATGTTCATCTTTCGCAGACATCCTTTGAAGCCCTCCAATTTCATAGCCAGTTCAGGTGGAACATTCAATGGTTGCTCTGGCAAGCCACCTACATAAATTGTCGACGCGGCGCTGATCTTCTTGGGAACCTTCATCTGAGCCGAAGTCTTCTGATCGGTGGTACCGATTTCTACACTCATAGTTACTTTCCGATCTTGACAGTTAATGGTGACATGATGCCATTCACCATTATTCAATTTCGCGGTAAGTTGAAGTTCCTCACGACGACGACCTCTTACGATAAGCAAAAGATGCCCGTCCTTGAGGAGCAGACTCACGTAATGTTTCTGTTTCTCTTTGGTACCAGGTGCTAAAAATATCAAACCATTCGGGTAGAACGAACGAAAATCAAAGTCTATGTGGAAATTCCTCTGCCAAAAGTGTCGAAACTGCAGATTAAGTTGAGAGTGACTGTTGTGATTGTCACCGAATTTGAAGGCATTCGCTTCGTATGAATAACTGCCAACCTGTGAAAGGGAAAGGAGAAGAATTGGAATTGTTGTGTGATAATATAGAAAACCGATAAACCACCATCGTTATGTAAAAAAAACTATGATATTTTAACCAAAGACTTCTTGAAATCCACGTGAAAGCTAAAAACCCTACAAATCTGAAGGTTCTTATCGAGTTAATCATGCAAGGCTCAAAATGTGTCGAAATATGTTTTCGGAACTTTCAAACTGCGTTAAAATATGAATCCCTACCTAAATAAAAACAAAAACCAATTCCGTGGCCTACCAAACTCACAATAATGGTGCCTTATTGGACACAAATTTTATAAGTTAGGAAAGTGCCAGAGTGGGGACAAGAGCAACACCCGCTCGACGAGTCGAAAAACCTGTATTAAAATAGCTTCCGTGATCTTGTATGACTTGTATGAAACTCAAAAATATGGGTGTCGCAAATCTGTCTGTATGCCCATTTGTTTATCTATCTGGCCGTCTGTACATAGGACTACAGCCTAAACGGCTGGATGTATTTACTTCAAACTTCATATCTGGGATCTGTGGACTAATGCCCAGAGACAAAATCAAAATTTTCATACTAGCCTTAAAATATACGGTAGATACTTTACTTAACGCTAATTTAGGAAAAGTACCATATTCTCGAAAACGCTCTAACGATTTCAATAATTTATAACTGAGGTAATATGGACGTTTTCAATAAGACTGCATACCTTTTTTTAAAAAAAAAAAATTAAGCGAAGCGATATAAATAGACCCACATTTGACATATGCTTTGCTGGTTATCTGTATATACTGTATAAGCTCATCTTTGACAAGGAAAGGACAAATTCGATATGGCCAACATTTGTTTCAGTGCAAAAGAGTGGGTTGGTAGTTCTCACGCGTGTAACGTGGACGGTAGTATTAGACTAAGCTCTTCAATATTAGATTTTTTTTTAAATTGACATCACCTTTCCCTATAGCTTCACTCTTTGCAAATAAGAATATATTTGCACGAGCATCTTTCTTTCTAAGAACCTACATCATCTACTCTACTTTTCTTCCCACAGCATTTTGTGTTAGTTTAGCTACAGTCATGTGCGCTTGTTAGTTTTCTCTTCATTTTTTTTGCGAAATTATGATTTAGTAAGGTGAAATTTATTTTTAGATTTAAATTAAATAAAAGATTTAGTTTAAGTTTGCATAAAAAACTTTTTTTTATTGAAATCAAATGTAAATAAAAATTAACTTTAGAAACAAGAATAGCTCAACGTACACAAAAAGCCATGATGTGAAAAGCAGTTATATGTAAAATGTGTGTGATGAAAATATTAAATTACAAAACTAGTGAAAAAAAAAAAACATTAAATGTCTTTTAAATGATTACGTGATTAAAATTAAATGAGTGCATAAGATTTAAGATTATGTACATAAATTAGTTTTAAGAAGCTTCAGCGCCATCTCGTATTAGTTTTTCGTTTTCATTAGTTAAGACCAAAACCATAGAGGAGAGTTTTCTATTCGATTAGTGCGACAAAGCTGGTAGTGTCTCCATACTGAATATATATATATTTTAATTTTGTTTAACAACTAAAATCCTATAAAGAAGAGAAAAGAAAAAGACAGTTTTAAGAAATTATATTGGCGGGGAGGGTTATGGGGTCCATAAGAGTAAAAGAGAAAGAACTGTAAATTCGAAGGAAAACAAAGTTATGCAAATGGTTTATGTACTCACTCTTTGGCAGCCTTCTGGGGCGGTTGTAAAACTCTTTCCAATTGGTTCGGTCTTAAGCAGCACGTCGTATATTCCGTTGTAGCTACCCATCTGTGGGCCATTTCGTCCAATTTGGACATTAGAGAAGCTTAAAGCTTGATTAAAATTGACAGTCTTATTATTGAATACAATATCGCGAATGGCGCCCTCTAGAGGTATAAATGTCGGCGCTAGGAGCTTATATTCTTCGTATTCTGGAGCTCCACCGATGTAAAGACCTCCTGCTTCACGAGGCATGCTCACCATTGTCGGGGAGCCAATTAGCGATTTTGTATCTTGAAGTTCATCGTCTACCATGAGTTCGAATTTTCGACCATTTTTGATAAGATTAACCACGTGGTACTCGCCATCGTTCACCGAGGAATTAGACGTAAGTTTCAGAGTACTTCGCCCAGAATCGACCCAAACATGGATATGACCACCGATGACACTGATGGAGTAGTTTCCTTTGATATCTTTCGAGTCATAATCGCCACTGACCTCAGGTGAATAGGCCGACAGAAGAAGTAGGCAGTTCGGTTGAAGTGTTCGGAAGACAAAGCCCGTGTTTGATCGTTTGCGGAGCGATTGAGAGGATAGTTCCACGAAACCGTTGCCAGTAAAACCAGCTCTGAAATTAAGATTGTTGGAAATTTATTTTTTATAAACCTTGAAAGTTCTTACTTGGTCACAGTCTCCTTGCAAGACTGTTCGACACCAAAATATGTAGAGCTACCAAGAGGATCGTAAGTTTCACCATTGATTTGTACGTCCATCATGCAACCCATGAAAGGATTATCAGCGCCTGGAGCCTTTGTAGACCCCGATCTGAAGCCTGGCATTAAAATTTCACTTTTAGATAAGGTTTTTAAAATTTCTTTCATTTTTTACCTGGAGGAACACCACCTAAGTAGTAGACGGCCCTTGAAAGATCAGGCAGCATATGGCTCTTAATCGGAACCGTTGGTGATCCCGTTATCGGAGCATCATTATTCACTCTAAGGCTGCCGTTTTCAGTGCCCCTCTTTGGTACAAACTCCCTGGCTGCCTCGATCTTGACCCATCTACCAGAGTTATACTTCTTCGTGGTGTTGATCTCCAATTTAGATTCATCGCCATAGTCAATACGGAAGAGAATGCGTCCACGGCTTAAGGTCACTGACACTGAGCGGTTCTGGAAACAGACAAAAACATGTTTCAATTGAAATCATGAAGGACGTCTCTTCTTACATTTTTATCGTCAACCGCCAAAAACAGCAATGCATTCTCGTCCAGTGTCCTAAAAGTCATCTGCAACGCAAACAAATTCTTTCGATACGGTCGTGGTCTTAACTTCTTCACCTCTGCATATCCAAGACCATTAAAATAACGCGCATTTGACATTGCCATTGATTCTTGCGCTCCAATCATAGCTCCACCACATTTACCCTCGGAGTGGGCAAAGTTCCAGATGCCCAGTGGTTTGTTATCGACTTCTACTTGATGCAGAACCACATTGAGACCCTCGCCAATCATCGGATCATTACTACGCGCTTCTACAGGGTATCCACCAATCCAGATTTTATCCGCTAATGTTCGGAAGAAGCGAGTGTACTTTAGTTCAGTTACTCCGGTGGTAGGAATTGAGTGCGCCAAAGTTCCATAGTTGGTCATACGGCGTACTAGCAAGCTTCCGATGTTCAGAGTGCGATTAGCTTCAATATGATACCAAGCGTCATCGTATTTCGGATCACGCGTTTGAACTTCTAAAGGATGTGTAATCGTTTCTGTGCTTCCACCAAGATTCCATCTAAGGCGAACTCGTCTTTTATAAAGTTCCAGGGAAATATACCTTCCATCTTGTCCTTGCATGTAAATAAGTGGAGAATTACCATTGCGATTGTTAAGGGCAAAGCTAAGTTTAATGGAATTGGACGTGGATAGACCATACAAGGACGGTAGATAGGAACGCACGCACTTGGGTCCTATAGATTCCATGGAGACTTTGATCTGTAAGCGCAAAACAATCATACTCTTGCTCTCGTATACTTCTCTGCATTACTTACCCCTTCAGCAGCATGACGGGCCTTAGCAATCTTATCCTTCAACTCCTGCAACTGCTTCGATATAGTATTGTTCCAAGTATCGAACTTTTGATGGGCTTTCATTGTTTGTTCCTCTACAAAATTTAGTGATATATTCGCCAGCTTAATGTTGGTTTTTATAAGCGAGATATTCTCCTCTGCCATGCCAAGTTTGATGGCCCAATCAGGCTCAAGCATCGCAAATTTTTCACGAAGCTTCAAAATATCATCGTTGATATCCAAAGCCTTCCGATACTCGGCATTCATCTGCTCAGAAACTGTGGTCGACATTTCTATGTTTTCCAGAGCCATTTTCCTCGCCGTTCCGGTATTAATAGCCGACAAAGTGGATGATATGTTATTTGTGCGTACCCCTGCGTCGATAATTCGAGATTTTATGCCTTCAACCCTATCCTCATGCACTTTGATTTTCATTTTTAGAACTGAAAACAAACAATTTTTAGTAGAAACCTTAAAACTAGCTTAAGAAATGCCTACCATTCGCCTTCTCCATCTCCCGCAGCGCGTCTTTCTGAAGAAGCTTAGACTTCCCAAGGGATAACTTTGCCCGTTCAATTACAGAGCTTCCATCACTCGGATAAAGTTTGCTCTGTGCCTCTGAAACGCCCTCTTTTGCCTCCAAAGAAGCCCTACGTGCCGCTGAAATCGCAGCAGAAATGTTTTTATGGGCAGAGCTGGCCAAGAGAGCAATTTTGGCTCCATTCTTCGTAGGTTGAAACTGCCGCATGTACTCGTTGGAACGCTCAATCAACCTCACAGCATGTTTCTGAGCCTTTGGAAGCCAATGCTTGTAGACTTCCCTTCGGATTCCATCATTCTCTGACAGAGTTTCATTCAAAATCGTTCTCAAACTCTCCATTGTATTAATTTCACTAGCCAATTGCTCTTGTCTTCCCTCGATCATATCAACATACACATCAGTCTCTGGAACCAAACTATGATTCTGATACTGAGTAACATCGCCTCGAAGTTCTCGTATCTGACCGTAGTCCTCAACCAAATAACTCTTCAGATTCACAATGTGCTCATGAATGTCGTCAATCTCATTCAACATTTCAAACGTTTTATCTGTGAACATTCGAGCATCGGAGAATCGAAAGTTTGTTTGATTCAGGTCCCGCCAGAACATTTCTACGCGAGCCTTCTGATCAAAAGCAATGTCGGAAGCATTTCCATAGTAATAAAATAAATCCCAAGCTTTATCCCAAGTACCGCGTGTATCCTGTACAGACTTGTCGTGTTGCTGAATCTGATTAAGGTAGAATTTTGCCTCTTGTAAAACCGTAGGCAAACTCATATGTTGGTCCTGAGTTCCATAGCTATTTAAAGTGAAAATAGTATCCACAATGTCCGAGCGTACTCCTCCTATATCGACGTAGAGGTTGCGTGATTCTTTCGCCAAAATGCTAACAGCTTCAGTCCGTTTCGCCGCAGTTGCTGCCGATTTTCTTAACTGAAACTTGTTGTTCTCAGCGTAAGAGTCAAGCTTTTGCAGTGCATTGTCATCGTAGTTCTGAATCATTCGTCGGACGTCAACAAAGTTCTGCAGTTGGTTAGCGATATTCTCTCGGTTTACTTCGTATTTTTCCAGCTTAAGCCAAGGGGCTGGGATGCCAGTTAAATCCATATGAGCCAAACCTCGACGGAGCTTATGACCAATGAGTTCCACATAGTCCAACAGCAGTAAAGTGCAGTTATCACAGACTATCGAAAGAATTTTTCTATCTTATACTGAGAGAAAAATAGCAAAACTACTCACGTTTACACTTTCGATCTTCCAGGAAATGCCGGTCCTCGATACAAACATCACACCTCTGTCCGGTCACCCCTGGACGGCAGTTACACTGTCCATCTTCTTCATCACATTCATCCGAGACGATGCCGTCTAAATTGCAATCACATGACTTACAAGTTCCATTGATCGATCTTGGTGATCCAAAGTAACCCGGTCGACAGCGATCACATAAGGGACCAGTGTAGCCAGGCTTACAGATGCAGCTAACCTCTCCATTCCACACAGTGCAGCCTTTAGCGAAATTTCGACTTGTTTCTGGGCAAGGACACGATCTGCAACTTCCGGTATTAGGGTCTCCGTAATAGCCTTCAGCACAGCGTTCACAATGATCACCACCAGTGTTTGCTCGACAGTTCTAGAAGAAAAAAAAAAACATAAGAACAAGCCCACATATATTCCATCTCAATCACTGACCAGACAAACTCCAGACTCACGATTACATTCACTACTTCTAGCATTACAGTGACACGGAGCAGCACGTCCAATTAAATCCTCTATGAACACACTCTGAACTTCGGTGGTATTTTTCCATCTATAATAGCCTGGACCGGGATCTTGACAGGACAGCCCTTCATACATTTTCGGGCATTTGCACCTCTCTACACCTTTAGCGATCATGTTCGTTGATCCAAAGACATAAATTGCCGAGTCCATGTGAACGTTCTGAATTCTATAAGGAAAATCTAAGTGAACCTGGATTTGCATATATTTTGCATTAAACGTACACAACTTGCACAAAGTCGGATGTGGAAGTCCCTCTCAGAAATATATGCTTAATATTCTGTAAGGCAGCCATCATTGTAGATCGATCAACATCGTGTCCGTTCTGATGTAATTTCCAGTACGACTCATGCAGGGGTATACTAAAAGTCTCATTTTTGGAATAAATCCTCTCTTCGTACTCAAAAAAGTCGACGATTAGCTTTGAGTGGGAATGAATTTGTACCAAGGGGAACTGATGGAGGATCTTCCTGTCTAGCGCAGTACTCCCACCCTCAGTGAGAAGTGTGAAAACTAGATTTCCACCGTAGCTACTTGTTCGATCACCATAGAATTGCGGAGGTAGTTGGAAGTATAGTGGGTAGTAGAAGGTGGTGTAAGCTCCAATGGATATGTTTCCAGTAGATTTCGGAATCAGATTGAGATTGTTCATCATACTAATTTCGGCGTCTTCGCGATATGACTTGCTACCTTCCATTTGAATTATCTAAGCGACAGGAAATTCATATATTTAAAGCTCTTACAAGACTTAGCTCCTACACAACTTACCACTATGTACTCAAATTCGCTGTTGGGTACTGCTGAAGGATGCATATACTGAACACTTAAATTCCTCGCTGCCTGCATTCGAATGTGCCCCCATGACCAATCGCTTTGAGTGCACTCGTCAGATCTTCCGAAACAGAAGCATCGCGTACAACCCTCTGGATTCAAGCTCGAAAGTCCAAAAGTCGCCTGGCGACAAGTATCACACTTGAGTCCGATAACCAATGCTTTACATGGGCACTGTCCATTCGCATCGCAAGCTATCAATCCATCTGCACGAACAAATGAGCCATGCGCATCGCAGTTGCAGCGTCGACATTCCGGGTATCCAAAGTAGCCAATCGCACATGTTTCACACTTCCGCCCCGCATATCCTTCACGGCAGTCACATTGACCAGAGACCGTATCACACAACTGTCCAATGGAACCGACCATATCGCAATCACAGTCTCTACATCCAATTCTTTTCTGCCAGCCCCAAGTTCCCAATATGCATTGGGAGCATCTCAAACCCCGACTGTTCGGTGGGCAGATACATCTGCCATTAAATGGATCACAGACCTGACCGTCGGCAGCGCATGGTTCACAGCGAGTACAACCGTCATTTGTGAAACCATAGAAGCCCTCTTGACACTGGTCACATCGCTGACCACCAATACCAATCTTACAGTCACATTGTCCAGTCCATGGATTGCATTCACTCCCCCTTGATCCAATCCGATCACAATGACAATCAAAGCATCCACTACCCGCAGTCAGGTTCCAATGTCCCGAACGACATTTATCACAGCGCCTGCCGGTGACATTAGACAGACAGGGACACTGGCCAGAGCGTTTCTCGCAGATAAGGGTTATCGCTCCAACTGGACTACAAAGGCATTCTGAAAAATTGGAAATTTATTAAATTTATTAGTATTTGGTGAAAAATCTGTATAAGACAACAAAAATATAAGTATGACCTAAAGACTACCATAAACCAGCACTACTAATGCGTAGGCTTCCAGCTAGTTCTCTTCCATCCAACCCACGTTTTTGCAATGCAAAATTTTCAATGACATCATCCACACCATCATCTATCCAACTTCGAACCGCATGCATGCATGCATTCGGTATCCGTAGTTTGCTGAACCTTCTGCGGATAGTGCGTTGGCACAAATATTCCAAAATCCATGAATGAACGAATGCAAAAACGTTCAATGAGATATTACTCTATCTACGAGCCCACGTTGTTACAATTTTATTTCCGCTTGCAATAGAGAACGCGTAACATATATATATATGATATATATATATGTATGTATATGTATATATAGAAAAAGGAAAACCAATCTCGCCTACGATCCACAAGATTCGATGATCCGGGGTTAAGAAGAAAAAAAAAAATAAAAATTAATAAAACAAGACTTGCTCAACCTCTTTTGATGTCGACGAATGATAGTGTGGAGGGAAGCCAAGCCAAGTTATACAAATTCAGGTCTACCACATGGATTGCTTTTCACTTTTCCAGACACCAATCTGAATGGCATACAACTAACTGAGCTGATGCAGTGAAGAGGATGTGTTTAGTGCTATCCGCAGCCTACGCGTCTGCTGTGCGACTTCGCGTTGTGCCGGTTGCCGTTGGCTTAAACCGTTTTTTTTTTCTCATAGAATGTCAGGTACCTTTAGGCGATTATCAGTTGTAACAGAAAATAGAGACCTTTATCTTCAACTTTTCGGCAGGTGTGTGTATGTGTGGATCTTACGATCGTGAAAAATTTCCATAAATGCCATCAATTGATATCAAATGTTTCAAAAATGAAAAACCCAATCACCGTAACCGCTGCGCGGCGGAATGTTTCCAAAGATCAATGACGGAGTCACTCTGTTCATAAATTACCCACTGTTAACATACTAATTGCAATATTCAAACCTTCGGTCTAATCTCCTCCGGCATCTGCTGCGCCTGACATCTAGGATGTAAGCAATTCGAAATCCATCAATCATTGAATGCAATTTCGGTCTCATCTGCTGCTTGCTTGAATGATAAATCGCTCTTAATGGTCGCCATGTAAAGTGTGGACTCTAATTAAGATTTTTTTTTTCCAATTAAATTGTAATGAAGAGGGACGCGAGAGGATAACTTTAGAGAGCAATAAATGTTGTTTACATACTTGCAGATTTCGCTCAATTAAAATTCTTCAGTCTTTCCAGAGATGAGTTCCACACAGAGCGAGATCTCATTCATTCCCTATCGTGCAACTCAACCGGTCGTCTATTTTCTCCGACGATCGTCCAGAATGTCTGTCTGCTGGTTGCCCTCTCCACGCTGTGCAAATTGATCATTGGATGCAAGAAGCAAAAGGAAATCAGAGTAAGACGCACGATTTTCTCGTCTGCTAACTGACAGATCAAAGGAGCCACTAGTGCCACTGATCGCGAGTGGGGTAGGGCAATTATTTTTAATTCAATCCAGATGCCACCGCACCGTCAGATGCAAGATCACTTTGTGTGCGCACATATCCCCAAATAGTGGAGATAGAGGATCAATAAATTATCCGGAAACTTTAATTTGAATGCGATACATAGGTCGCAGTATGGCGACCTTCTCTCAAACTGTTGTAATAAGTTAATTAACATAGTTACATAAATTAAGATGAACACTGACTGGCTTGTCACATGCCACAAAAATTTCACTTAAGCTACCGGTTGGATAATTTCACGCACCTACTCGTATGTTGGAAACTTAAATAGGTAGACCTCCGTGATTGCAAGTCTGTCCGCTGTTGTTTCCCTTGGGGCACGAGTAAAATGAAAATTTCTAAATTAACTTGTCTCCTGGTGCACATGATCGAAGCTACTTCTCATTTCTCTCAGGTGGGACGAGGTTTTCATGGAGAATACAAACTCACGAACAACTTTTATACCTCTAATGGATGTTGCTAATTTGTGCACATCCATTTTTATGGTCAAAAGATAGATTGAGTGCTAGTCTTAAAGGTCACATCACACACAAGCCATGGAAAGCCAAATCAATCATCATCAATAGGCACGATGATCTCAAGCAATCACCGAATCGCGCCGGTTGATCGATTGCCTATTGGCTCATTAGTCCACTGTAATAATTTGTTATGAGGTGATCTAACGATCGATTAATTCGCATAATCAGTAACCAATTTCAATTCATCCGGATAGCTACATGGATATAAAAGTGATTAACTGCTAGATCTGTCATGTTAAGCCTGGGAATTATGATCGATTACAGGAATGGAAATGGCAAGTTGCTAGCTTGTGACTGATCAAAACATGTAAATTTCGTAATGATCTAAGGAATGCTGTTAGGATTTAAAGTGACCCCCTGATGGTTTGCAACAGGTGGAATGGAAGAACCTACCTAACAAGTAGGAAGGATGAGTTTGTCATATTTCCACGATCAGTTTGACACACAAGTACACATACTTGGAAACCATCAATAATGAATAAATAATAATTGCTTGCATTTAATTATAAAATAAGTATCTTCCCGGAATATAATGGAATCTTCACGCCCATTTGTTTCTTCTTCTAAATTGCCAGTACCGCCCTCATTCAACACGCACTCAATGCATTCGCTTATTTGGATTACTATCATTCACTCCCGACTCCTCAATCATCAAAGTGACGAGGGCGAAAGACGATAATTGACTTCTTGTTTACAGGGTTGCCACTCGACGCCACAGTGTAGTGCATAGATACGAAGACTTGTATCTGGATCCAAAATCGTATGGATCTCGTTTCACTCCACACTCGCCTCAAGGAGACGAGTCTTTGATGTTGAAACCTAAAAATTGGCCATTTAGTCAATTGGGATGTACAGCGTATCTCCACTGAAGTAGCATGTTTGCTTTTCCGGGGAAAATGCTCCACAGTGGATCGGAAAAATATCAACTCAATTGATTTGCAGTTACATGGCATATGTTCCACATTTTGACAATATAATCGTTGTTGCCGACATCGTCGTCGTTATTGTTAAACGTTTATTGGTGGTGCGTTTGATGGACATTTGCTAATCTGTCTGCATGGAAAACTATTGAATTGGCAACTTTGAAAGGAAAGGGAAACGATTGGTCAATCTGCGGTTAATCGATTTTGGCAGCCGACGATTTCGTTTAATCAGAGTCATGCGAGTTCAGTATGAAAAATTAAATTTACCGACGGGGACCTGTGAGAGCGTTGTAACCAAATTATGTGTGCGCCGCAGTGACTAATGTATTTTGAAGTTTATTACTGTAATTGCATTGGGCGGAACGGGCTATAAAATGCAATTTAATATTATATTGTTGTTGTACACTGTATGTGCTGTTTGGTTTTTAAACGAGTTAATAAATATTGTCTAGATAAACAACTCTATTTGACCAGTCTGAGATTGAAGGTTTTTTTTGTTCATATCGGTCAAGATTTGAATGGAATTTCGTGGATTGTAATAAATGGTTTATTTCGGGGTACGATAATAAGTCATTGGCTTGTGTTGTTGGCGGAGTAGCGGTGGTTTGTGAATTGTTGACTTTCATTTTAGGCCAATCAACTTTTGTTTACTGCTAAATTTTATCTGAATGCAGCTTATCATGTCAGTTACTCTTAATTTAGCAGGTAAATTTTACAAAGCAAATTTGAACTTGGTTTATTGTGGAACGTAATTGTTATTGTTGCAGGTAATTTTATGCATACTTGGACTGTATCCGTAAGTCTTTAAGATGAAGATTTAACATAATAAAGGAGAAATATATGTATCATACATAGCTACACAATTTATAAAAGTGGAAAATAGCGAAGATTTCGATAATAATTTTTTTGGAGGGCAAACGAATTAGAAGCCCTAGTAGAAGTATTATGCTGGTTTGTATAATGAAAAAGAGCAACTACAGTCCAACATCGTTTAGCTCTATTCTAACTTTATACTCCACGTGGCCCCATCTGATTGTAGTAATATGGTCCTGCAACCCGCACCTGTTAAAAATTCTTAAATCTTTTATGTGAGAAATGGAATAAAACTTCATTAATGACCTGACAGGTTAGGACTCTTCTCGACTTTAGGAAAAAATTTCCCAAATGTCCAAATGTAGGTATAGGTTTAGTACTTAAAAAAAAAATCGTTAAGTGAAGCGCTCGACACCCACTAAAGACCAACATATGTACATATGTCCTGATACGTACATAGGTCATTTTATCTAAAAACTGTCAAAATAGGATCAAGTGTGAGTGGGATGTGGGAGGCGGGAGGCAGGGTTTCAAAAATATTTAAATTATCTTTGTTAGCTGCCTAACTCAAGAACTCACAAACGAATTTCGACGATTTTAGACTAATACGTTGAAAGTTCCACTTGAAATTGATCAAAATCAAATAGACTGGAAGTGGGATATTAGGAGGGGCTTAAAATATTTTCGAATCATCTTTCTCATACGTCTAACTCAAAAACCACTCAACGGATTTTGATGAAATTGAGTTTTGAGAAACCATCACGGCTAAGGGGTAAGTTACAGTGGGGTGACTTTTCATCTCACGTATTCCAATATTTTTCAAGAGCTATTTGTACAAGAAGATTTTTTCTTTCTTTCTCCTTACCTCCTCATACACACTCTCAATTTTTTAGGGTATATTATGGTTGGTAAAGAAATATTTTACACGGGCACATACTCAATTTTTTTTTTTGCGAAATTGGTGATTTAATTTCAGATTCATTATTAGCGGCCCAGAAAACTCTCAGGGTACCAATTTTGATCTTAACTTATTTTATTATACAGTAACGGACATAGAAATCCGGACAGGGTAAACAAATTCTTTAACTTCAATTATCTTGAGAACTAGCGGGTAGTTTTTTAGGATTTTGCATAAAAAGGCTTTGATGACGTGATTCTAGTTCTCTTTGTAATAGTCAATTGAAAAAAGAAGTAGTTTGAGTGAAAGCGGAAATAATTTTATTAATATAGAAAATAAAAAGAAAATGAGTGAAAAAACGAAAGACGAATGACTTTAAAAAATGAAAAATTAAGTGTTCGTAATATAACGCGAAAAGTGGGATTCAGCAAGTCGTCAGTGGCTGAATTCATCAAAAAATTCTTAATCTCGCGATTGAATGAAATAGAATTATTTGAACACCTTAGCTGCAGCGGCAACCTATTAAATAGTCTAGGCACTACTGATGTATAAAAATTGCGGAAATGAGTAGTATTGTGCAGTGGAACAGTAGCCATAAATCGTTCACTACTGCGAAGTCCCTGAGCCATAGGATTACGGTTTAGAGAATACCCATTCCTTTTTAAAAAAAATGTTTAGTACCTTATAGAAATACAAATGTTTTAGCGGAAGTATTTTCGAGTTACTGAAAAGTGGGAAGCTGTGTTCCATACGCCATTTTCTCCATATGATTCTTAATATATGCTTTTGAGCAACGAGCAAAGGTTTGATTTTAATATTGTAAGTGCCTCCCCAGCCCATACTGTAATTTAGATAGCACCAGCCCATAATTTCAGCCATAGGTTTCTAAGAGTTTGCGCGAACAAAACAATCTCAGGTGATACATAAAGCTTGATGCTTTCATTAGATACTTTCTTAGTAAGGAAGTGTGGGCGCTCCAATTCATTTTACTATCAAATTCAAGACCAACGTACTTGAAAACAGTAACTCTTTCAATAGCAAAACATTTAGGGGAACAACTAGTATCGAGATTACACATTTGACGAGCACTGTGACTACTACATGTATCAATACTTACTGATAAATGGTTACAGCAGGTGCTATGGTAGGTCAAGATAGGAAATTGACGTTCCATTGCCGATAAATGAAAGAACATAATTATTACTTATAACCAGTTTGTGAATGGAAAACCAATGTCTCAGAATTTCTAAATCATGGTTAATATCAACAATTAGATCTAAAGGATTTGAAGTCGAATACGAGCAGGCTATTCTTTCAAGTTTTGGTAAAAAAAATGGAATTTATAAACATAAGAAATAGAACTGGGCCAAGTACCGAACCTTGTGGAACACCTATACGAATATCCTGACTTGCACTAAATTTATAGTCTATCTTCACCAATTGTTTCCTACCACTAAGATAGGATTCAAATCATTTAATCAAAAACCTTCTAAAACCAGCTTTCTCTAGTTTACACAGCAACAAAGTGTGGTCCACGGTATCAAACGCCTTCGTAATATCAATAAAAAGAGCTGCAGATAATTTTTTACTATTAAAACTATCATAGATATAGGTGGAACAGTTTAACAGCACATCCTCAGTTGATTTACCAGCTCTAAGTCCAAACTGATTTTGACTAAAGAACATTTTTCCAAAAACATGACAATTCTGGTTTGACCACTTTTTCAAATATTTTAGAAAAAACGGAAATTTTTGCTATCGCCTTTTTTAAAAATAGGTATGACCTGCCAAAAACCCATTTCTAAATAAACGAATGCGCCTAAAACGCCTCCAGTGGGCCAAAGATCATGAAAACTGGACCATAACGGATTGGAAAAATATGATCTTCACAGTACGTGAAATTGGTAAGTGCCATTTTGTTTACCCCAAATATATAATATACCCCAAAATATTAGCAAAACGTTCGTAAAGTTTTATTATTGTAAATGCATTTTTCCATTCCAGGTCAAAAATTTTCTAACCGAGAATAGTATTGCAACATTGGAGTGGCCTGGAAACAGCCCTGACCTGAACCCGATTGAGAACCTTTGGTCCATAATTAAGGCTCAGGTAACGAAAAAGAAGCCAAGGACAATAACCAAGTTGGACAAATTCATTGAAAAAGTGTGGTATAAGGAAATCGCACTGGGTACTTTACACAGCCACAACAGGCTTCTCAGACTCGAATAGCAATAAAAACTATCATTATGCTTACACATTTACCTACTTGTTTTTTCAATGAAAATCAAAACAATTAAATTAAAGCGCTTTTTCGGAAATGTACTCGCAGTTCACAACATTTGTAAAAGTGGATTCGAATCCCACTTCTAACACCGTGTAAGTAGGAGGAAATAAAATGCACAACGGGGTCGCACGTATTTCCATCTACTTCCTTCTATATATGTTGTGGATAAACAACTTTTAACTCAAATTTTAAACTATTTTTTTTTAATTCGTTAAATTAAAAAAAAAATCTATAATCCGTTAAAAAAATACAATACAGACAGACAGAATTGAGAGACATACTTTTTTGAGATTCTCTATTATAATGATGTCAAATTTGATTAAAATCTTAAGATCGACCACTACTTGTCCAAATAGGTGCAAGTAAAAAAGGGTATCAAATCTGGCTGATAAAATTTTGCTTTTGGACCCGACTTCTCAGACCGGACTTCAATCCTTAGCAACTTTTCGCGTCTTCGCCATCTTCTTAACTTGATCAACAATTCTACTTTTTATCGAATACAAAATATCTAGGGCATAAGATTCTAAAACAGTTTGAGTCACCTGTGGAAGGCAACAGCGTCTTAAACAGAGACGCTTCATGTAAGAAGATACGAACAGATGTTCACCCGATTAGAAAATCGTTCCCCATTAAACTGGAATGTTCAGGAGACCTAAAAATAGACCTCCCATAGTGGAATTTAGACTTGTAAATCGTAAAATTTTATTATTTACCCGACTTCTACATAAAAATGTTCTTCATGGTCAAATAGCTGGACTATAATCAACTTCTACAAATAGGAACAAATTATTTCGTAGTTTTATAGCTGTACACTTATCAGCTACTTCGTCACCCACCACACCTCTAGAACTTAAGAAAATTCTATAGGAATCAACCTTATTTGACATTTCTGAAAAAAAACACACTTAACCCCATTAGCGTCTTAATCGAATTAATTTAAACTCAACCAATGTTCAGCTTTGAATTCCTCCCTAATTTGGTGAATCTTGAGTAATAAAACTTCAAAAAAAAATCGTGATAGTAATTTTTATTCTTTCTTTACGATCGAATTAAAATTACTTTGTAGCTTTCTAAGTGATTGAAATTCTAGGACATATTTCGAAATCGTGGAATTTTAGAATTTGTCGAGATATTTTAGAGGTTATCTCCTTGACATTGTAAGTTGAAATGATTATTTATACATCCTAACTACTTATGCCACCAAAAATCAAAACGATAAAACAACTCCAACTCCTTCCGAAAATCTTTAATCAAGTTCCCACATCTACTATGTTGAAAATTCCAATTAGCAGACTCACACTACATATGAGACTATTTACACAACTCAATTCAAACAATTTGCTTAATCATTCATCTGCGTCAGTATGCTGTATCATTAACTAACTGGGTCAGTAAAGGTTTGCTTTTTTAAATTAAAATCCACTTAAGCGTATAGCAAACAAATAGCAATATTTCATCCTGGCACGCCCACCAAATGTAGTTTTGTTAATTTTTCCTTCTTATAATGACTCAATCTGTTGCAAACTTCAGTGTGTAAGATCTACACCTCCTTCGTTAAAAGCTTCCAATCAAAGTCTGTATATCAGTAAATTTTCGTTCAACGTATTTCGTGTAATTATCGATGGAAAACTAATTGAACTGAAGTAGGTATGTACTGATTGAGGGCAGCCGTAAGTCTATGTATGTTTGGAGGAGATATGGAGATGTGGATGCAGATCGATCGATCTTACTACACTGCTCCCTCTAGCATGTAATTGAGTTATTTTCTAATGTTGCACATATGGGTGGCATGTGAGGGAGTGGTTGCTACAACGTTATAAGTGACATGGATGGATTTAGGTACACTGATAAGAATAATCGATTTTCAATGCTTACAAGAGGCACGCAGATATAGACAATCAGTGGAGTTGCACAAGATACCAACGAATTTTTGACTCCTTTTAGTGACCCTCTGATAGGAGAGAATGGTACTTTGTGTAGTTGAAGTTATGACGGCATTCGGGTTGGGCAGTTACTACTTTTGCCTAAGGTGAGATAAGAAGTACTGAAAGAAAGGCACTTTATAACACTGCAATTCACTTAAGTCAGAGCGACAGTAGGTACCTACATAGGTAAACACACCTGGTATCTAGAACTATGCAATAATGCTCGCCGCAATTCAAATTTTCAGTGCGAAAGCAAATCGTCGCGCCGGGGAAAAGTTTAAGCGTGAGTACACTCTTTTGGACCTTAAGCCACCAACCAGATAGAGAGCGGTGCGAACATAGCCACCGTAGCGGCCAGTATCGAAGAAGACCCAGAAATGTCGATTCGGCGCCGATCAGCTGAATTGGGCATCGCCAGAGAGTCAATTAGGCTTATTTTGCGGTTGGATTTGGGCCTACATCCATATAAGATTGTGCTGACGCAAGAATTGACGCCGGACGATCATAGAAAACGCCGTGAGTTCGCTAATTGGTTGCTGGAAATGTTGGCCGGATATCCGGATTTTGGCCAAAAAATTATCTTCTCGGACGAGCCCCATTTGTGGCTTAGCGGCTATATCAACAAGCAAAATTGCCGTTATTGGAGCATCCACAAAGATTGACTGTATGGCACGGCGGCATCATCGGACCTTATTTCTTTCGAAATGAGGAAGGAGACACCGTTACCGTCAATGGTCCTCGGTATAGAGCGATGTTAACCGACTTTCTATGGTTAGAGCTCAACAACATCGATATATCCGAGCTGTGGTTCCAACAAGACGGCGCTACATACATCAAAGCCTGATATTGCCAGAATTGTAGCCATTACTACAGGCCACTGGCCTATAGGGGACCATGCGGCCAAGATTGGCATTGCTCACAACACTTTCTGTCGCTGCTGCAAAGACAGTAATGAGAGGGAAACTCTTTTCCACTTTCTTTGCAGTTGTCCTGCCCTAGCAAGCACTAGACAACACACGCTAGGTAAACCCTTCTTTGACGATTTCAGAGAGATAGCCTCTAAACGGATTGGAGAACTAATCCTGTTTCTGAACTCCACGGGTTGGATCTAATTATATTTTCTATCTCCAATAACACACGTTAACAAACAGGGTACACGAGTTTTTGTGGTATCAAAACGGCGCACTTAGCGCTAATTGGGTTCTTCTGAACCACCCCTTTACCCACCTACCTACATGCCATACAAGCGACGCAACGCTCGAAGAGGTGAAGGAGAAATTTGGCGACTGGGTCATCTCACGGCGAGCGTTCATCAATTGGCCGCCGCGATTATGCGACTTGACACCCCTCGATTATTTTCTCTGGGGCTACGTCAAGTCCTTAGTCTACGCTAGTCTACGCTAACAAGCTAACCACTTTAGAGGAGCTCGAGGCCAACATTCAAGACGCAATTGCTTGAATAACGCCGCATATATTGGACCGAGTCATCAAAAATTGAACTTACCGCTTGAAGCACTGCCAGCGAAACCGAGTCGGCCATTTAAAAGATGTGCTATTCCATACATAATGACATGAATGTAGCTTCAAAATAGAGCCAGAATCAATTTGATATCTCACACCGTTGTTGTTTTATTTAAATTTCTTTTTCTATCGTTCTTATCTGGTCACTCTATAGTTGGTTTCTCAATTCTCTCTGTCTGTATGTATGTACGGTCGACTGCAGCATAAACCGCCGAACGAATTTTCTTTAAACTTCATATCTGGGATCAGTAGATTTACTAGTCATTCCAAAATACGAACTCCTGCCACATTTAACCACTCAGTCACAAGCCTAGACTTGCGTTTGGGGTTGCTGTCATGTTGCAATCTCCAGCGCAAGAGTATGTTTTTATCAGCGTATAGGATTATAATTCCCTTCATTATATTTGTATACCCTTCACCATTTAAAATATTCGTAATTAAATTTGGTGAATTGAAACAATTCGGATTCATCTAACCATAGAATCACTCTCCATTTCTGTACCGACCGGTTAATGTGAGCTCTCGCTAACCTGTTTTTCTTCGATGCAAATGGTTTCTTTGCAGCACTTGGATAAATGTGAAATCCCAAGTCATTCTGGGAAGATGTTCTAGGATCTTTTTTAAACTCCCTACTATTAGATGATCCGCTCTTGCAGTCGTTTTTCAGGGTCTACCGCCAAGATGAAATGTTTACACTGTCCCTTTCTGCTGATATCTTTCAATTAAACGAGAAACAACTGATTTATCCATGAAATACTTGAAATGAAATCTTCAATAACTTTATTTTTAAGTTAATTTCCAAACTTGTTTCTAGCCATTTGGCCGTATGCAAAAAGATGAGTTCAAGCTGTTTATTCACTTTTCTGAGATCTTTCTTAACATGATATGCAAAAAAAAATACACTGACCGAGTTTTTTTTTTTATAATTTGCACGTGTTAAAGGGGATATGAATACCCTTATACTAATTTTTAGAACACGTGCGTTCTTGTGGAAAGAGGAAGAGACAGAGAGAAAGACAGAGTGGTGTAGTTTGAAACTCAGGTGATATTAAGTTTCTGTAAACTCCAAGGTTGGCTGCCCAGATAACTGGGGAGTATTTTATTTTATTTTCGCTATTATTGTCGTTGCTTATGATTCACAGTATTTTTTTCCGCCCTCCTAATGTCATCATCACGATCAAGTTGCATTTTAGCAAATGAGGTCAAATGAGGTCGATCTCAAAATATTGAGACCAATCACAAATTGAAAGCTCGATATCAGACAGAGTTTGTTTTGATAAGCAAAAAGATGAGAAAACGATTGATTGCATGAGATTGATCTCATAATTAGTTAAGCATGGTATTTTCCTTACTCAGTTCAAGTACAAGTCAAGATGGCCGAATTTCAGCTAAATTTCGTTACAAATCGAATTTACAAAAAGAGAAGGTGTCCAGGTAGTGATATTTTCCTCGGCTGTATCGATTTAGTCTAGAGGGTGTGAAATTATTAGCTGAAGAAGCTTATAAGCAGCTATAATTTTTAGCACTGCATCCCTCTTCCTAGCCTTAAACATTGGTAATTGTGATTCGAGGAAAATTTTATTTTCCTTCAGTTCTTTAACCAAACATTTCTTAAAGTGATCCAATTCACTGTTGAAAACCACACTCTCTTTTCCACTCTCAGAAGACATTTTTACTTTTTGTTATTTAACTTGCCGCTAAAAAATTCTAATTACAACACAGAGAGCTCTAAGATCTGACTCAAATCCATCTAATCAGAGCAGCTGAGAACGATCTCTTTTTTTGCATATGAAACTGAGTCCGAGTTCCGCTTTGCAGAATCGATCTCACATGTGAGTTCAAGCTCGTCAGCTCTGACTCTGAAATCGTGCTCATCTTTTTGCATACGACCCATTGTCTTTAAGAAAAATCTCCAAACTTAAACTTCACTTTATTTTGCTATCACTTCACAATGGGTTATGAAAAAATGAATGATGGATGCAAACAGCAAGTATTGTTTAACGGCATGTGACCTAACGGTACCCAATTGTGCATGTAGTTTTGATTTTTTTTTTTTTTTTGACGAGATGCTCAAGTTCAGTTGCAGTTGTTTTAGTTTTGCCAATATCGAAGGCATTTGTTTTTTGATTATTTTGGATATATAAAACACTTTAAAATAAATTAAAAGTTGACATTTATTAATAAATAATATTTGAAATGTTTTTATGACCAAAAGTTGTACCTTATATAGAAATAACTTTCATCGTATTTCCTTTAGGTAGAGCGGTAAAATATTAAAAATTGCTTTAGTTTCGTTAACACTGTATATGAGGATATGGCATTAAATTTTTGGACATATGGTAAAATTGTTGTTTAGACTTATAACGCATTTTTGGTAAATTCAAATTTCGTCCTTTCTTTTCGACTTAGCATAAATTTTAAATTTGAACGAACAACACATAAGGAGAAAGTAAGAACGACCCAATCGTGCATTTTATTTTAGAATGTTCTACAAAAGTTAGTACTTTGCTCTTTAAAGCTAAAGCTCAGCTTTAAAACCCAGTGGTGGTGGAGTGAAAGCAAAGGATATAGGGGAGAGCTAAAAGTTAAAAGAAAACGAGTGAGGTGACGATGCGGTAGTTTTGAATCTTTGCAGATTAGAGGTTTCTGGAAATATGGAAGAAGGCATACAAAACTACCTAAACTATTCGCACGAAAGCAAGCTTTTATAATGAGATGCTTTGGCTGCATAAAACCCATAAAACAGACGTACAGTTTTAGCGCACCCTATGTACAATATTACCGTAATCAAATTTCAAATAAAGAAGAGATTTATAAAAACTGGGCTAGCCCTTGAAATCCATCACTTAAAGCACAACAGACACCTCGTCATTAAAAGACGAATTGACTATTATTAGATTTAGAATACCGCAACAAAATCCCTCGCTAATAATGTACATTTCAAACTTTTCATACACGTTCGAACCTACCAAAAGGGCCTCATTGTGAATGCAGGCGGCATCTACCAATGGGTGTCACTTGTACCGGACACATTCATTATTAATTGTTGACTCTTTAGGGCCCAAAGCACACAGTGACAGTTAATCGGGTTGAGTGGAAAATCGTAAATTTGTGGGACCTCATTACAAAATCAACGCTTAAGCTGTAATGTCAACAGATTAAGAGGCGACAATGGGCGCGAGCGCGTTCATTATGTTAAATAAACATTGAATTAGATATCCGCTTCAGGTACTCGTATGTACCACTCGATGAGGTCTCTGATACCTTTTCAGTGATTGCATTATATCACAGTCGCTAATTATTGCAAGGCCGAAAAAAATCAATCACTAGGAAGAATGGGCGTTGCTCCAGATGTTTGATTCATACATCAAAATTGATGGAACAGTGACCACCAGAGATGGGAGGAAGATATCTTTATCTCTATGTATCCAGTCCACCTACCACATAAACTAAATGTGGACCGTTGCAATTTCTCTGAAAATTTATGACGGATTTTTGCGGGCGCTCTCTGGTAAGGCAACTTTCACAAGAACACCTTAAAAATTCCACCACATTGCTTGCACCTAACACAACACAGACCAGAGTGATCCACAATGTAAACAAAAGAGGTCCAAGTATAGTGAACGTGAGTTATGTTTATTTGTAGAAAGATTTTTTTGCTCCGTTCATGATTATGAAATGAACTGTGCACATTGCAGAGAGAAGGCAGAGCGAACTGGTAAATCGTGTGCCAGAAGTCGTCTGGAAGATGTGCGGGTGTTTATTTGGTTATTTTTACACGACTCCATGGCAGAATAATTACCTAGTGCAAAGTGCAGTATACACAGGTAGTGTTATAAATTGTGTTTAATGGCCCGTTTTGAGTTGTTTAGCCTGGTGTGGAACTTTCTGCAGATGACATGATTTATGATGCAGAGCGGATTAAGTGTTAAGAGGCTCAACCATGTTAAATTTTCATTCCCAGCAGGAGCTTATGACCCTTCCAAGTTGTTTGCGGTTTTTGACTCCCTCTTTTACAACTCTTTTACGTAATCACTCGAGAAAACCTCCCATCTAAGCGAGATCGTTCACAGCAGTAGGTAGCCTCTGCATGGTTTCTCGTGTGTGTGTGTAGTTAGTAGCTATAAGCTACCACTTCAAGCTGTTATAGCAATTTAATTTTGTGTCTTACTTTGGTAGGAAAATAAAAACACGATAGATGATTGCGTAAGTTTCAGTCTCCAATTAAAAAACACCGGTGAAACCATAAATTTCTCTAGTGCACCTTTAACTGGGAAATGATCATCCCATAACGATGCTTTGATCGTCAAGTTCGCATTTTATTCGTTCATCCACTATTCTCCTGTTTGTCATGCAAGACGAAGTGAAAATTAAACGTTGTCACTATGATGCCTATGATAAACAGTGACATTTCCATTTAACTTCACGTTTACCGAGTTGATTGCTCCAGCAAGCCGGTAATCTACTGATGATCGGCGCTATGCGCCATAAAGTTGATAAATAATTTCAAATTCACAGAGTTAATTACTCACTAGAAGACGGAATCTATGTGAACGAGTTAATTGGATAGTACTCCAGGCTATTTCAGACCGGGAATCCACAGTGCGATCGATGTTGCGCAATAAATGCATTTTATTTCTACTTACCCGATCCTTCAGAGTAAATTTCAAAATTAACACCAAAGCCAATGGAATACGCTCCACATTAAACTAATATCGAGCTCATTAATTATTCCTCACGGTGGTACTATTTACATAAAAGTCAAATCAGTGATAGGAAGCTCAATAGCAGCAAATTTGTTGCAATTTCGACCTCCATGACTGGATGCTTCACACACGCAATGCCGGTGGCTCTTTAATCTTTGGCATCTGGAACGATTTGCTAACATTCTTCAATTGAGTTAATAACACTTTTTCTCTGGGTGATTATGTGCCATTAGGTTGTGCTAAAGAGGTGGAACCATGTGTGGAGAAGAGAAGGTATACCGCAGACAGTTGGTTTGGGGATCGTTATCTGGAGAATTTATATTATAGAAATTCCTTTCGGCGAGATGTAAATGCCGGTGGAGATAAGATAAAGAAAGCAGAGAATGGGTTAATTAGAGATGTGCCACAAGTGAAAGTTACGAAAGATGATCGCATGCAGAGAGGGTGAGGAGTTAGCAAATTTGCGGCTTAAGGCATTAATTTATAAATTAAAGACTAGCAAGATGGGATCTACACACATTTAGGTTGGTAGAATGAGTTTAAAAATGTCGTCTAATCATTATTGATAGTTTCAAATAAGGAATATGGTTCCTCTGTAAGATGGCATGCAGAAGATGAGATATTACAGGCTACCACTTGGTTAGAAACGCAGAAAATTTGCCAAAATGGCTTCAAACAAATGCTATCGTTGACAAGATGTGCCAAATTCAAGGTACTTCTTTGAAGGGCAAATGTACATAGATGGACCACGAGTGCCAATCAGTAAATACGTATGATGAGATGGGCCATGCAAAAGGAAAATGAAAAACTGCTGCGGTTAGTGGAACTAACAACAAATGATACATTTATTTGTACACGAATTTGTCATCTGATACTGACTTAGACAAGAACATTTGAGCTTCAAGCATGAAAATTAAAATTAAGGTTAAATTCGCCGACATTTAACTACGCCAGTAGATTTCAACAATGTTGGTATGTGGAACCACATATGGCCTCCTCCTAAATTATGTTTTATATACACAATTTCGATAGAATTTAAGGGGAAGTACCTACTACTTAGATGATATATAGTTGCAGGCATCAAAAATGTGTAATTTAAAGGAACAATGTTACAAAATTGTGTACATATTCAAAACCTCTCAACCTCTTTTCAGTGTTTTCTACTTCAAGTAAACAAAATATCAACAAATTGCACAAAGTTAACTGTAATTTTAAAACCACTAATCAGCTCTAATCAGCTCTAGTGTTAATTCAAGAGGCGTTCTTATGAAAAATCATTCAAATGTGTTTTTTTTTCTTTGCACAATATAACGTGAGCGCAAACAGAACATGGGGAAATTTTACAATTTGAACTGCATGGTAAGTATTTTCAATACCTCAAATTCGATTGACACCAAAATCAATACGCCTCGGGTACTACTTCAAGTAAACATTTTGAAAGAAGAATTATTCAAATTGGTGCATTTTCGCAGAAGTTAACTCTGTTTTCAAAATCGCTAGTCCGATAGACTAAAGTCGACAGATCTATAGTCCTACCTCAGCTCAATTGTTAACAAAGAGAATGGTTCAATTCGGGGCAGTTTTGAAGAAGTTATTGTGAACGAAATTTGGGAAAGGCAAGACACTGACAGACCGACAGGCAGCATGTGGAAAAGGACTTTTATGTAAATTTTGAGTATAGTATCGTTAGAATCTTACCTTATCTCGGCTACGAATTTTTGACATGATCACCACTCTTCCTTTTCCTTATGTCATGGAATTAATAACTACATGAACAAAATTCTTGCACCATCGCACCGCTTTGGCATCGGTATATTTTCAGCCTTAGGCTATGCCAACTTCGACCTTGCTAAAGAACGAAACATCAGCACAGCTAGTTACACAACATTGAAATTGCAATCGTCAACTAGACTGAACACATTACGATGGAAGCAATGCATTCCTGCAGTAGTTTGAATGACCGAATATTCTCTGCGACTAAAATAGGCTCTAAAGATCGCTACAAAATACGAAAAAGAAAGATCACTAGAAACGCTTGATCGATTCAACAGATTACTGCTATTGCAGTAAGAATGTTCGAAAGTTTTACCAGAAGGTAGATAAAATCATCATGCTAATGCCAAAACTTCCGAACAAGCGCCTGCAGGAACAGAGAGAGAAATCTCGTAGTAGTCTCTGTCGGTATTATTATTTGGCGATGGCAACTGATACACCCGAACAATTCCCAACCAAAATAAACTAAAAATAGCAATACCCAAACTGAATTTCAACAAGGCTGCTTCAGGTATATAACCTCAGAGTTAGCCAGATCGCTTAGACGTTATGAAAGACGTTTGACAAGAATAGGAGGTTAACGATTTACTAAGAAAGCAAGGATAATATGTAATGGAAATAGACATACGCGAGTCGACCAAAGGGTTCCACTTTAATGGTACAAAGAGGGAAAGCAAGACCTCACCTTAAGTCAGATGTACAGGTGGAAAGAGGCCTCCAACTCAACTGTGAGTGTGAAAAAGGCAACAGTTACTTAAAGACCTAGCTGGATTGAGAAAAGGATAATTTTGCGGGACTTAAGACGGGCTGTCATGCAAACGACTTCGATATTGGTAGAAAGTTTCGAGTTCTTTGCGTGTGCAAGCAATGTGGGGCCTTAATCCACTTACTCAGCGAAATTGCACTCAGTTAGCTTACCTTCAATGAAAGGCGGATTTTTTCTAATCTAACATCGTTAAATCGTTCAATTAATGAACAGCAAGATTTACACTGCGTATTAACAACGACAATATATAGAACCAACCAGTTATTGCCTACAGCTCTACTTCTAATTGAAAAGTCTACACGAGTACATACATATGTATGTAGGTAGTCATCACCATGGATGATCTCAACTAAAAGATTATTGCTCTCAAAAATATTACTGTCAAAGTGGGCGAACTTTTTGTTGATTTTGGAAATATTTATTGTGATGTCATTTATTATACACTATATTCATCTTTCACCGCTGACACATTCCAAACCCGATTAAATCAACACAACCCTCCTGTATTTCCTACGAATTTAGGAAAAACTTTCAGCAGCAAATCACTCCTCCATTCACGGACTGTCATAAAGCCATCCCTAACACCGTGAATCAATCAGCAAAATGTTGTTTTACACAAAAACATTTTCCCCTTAAATACAAATATGCAAAAATCCGCAAACAACACGTATTTAAAATGCCAATCACGCATCCCTGTGGGCATCCACCATTCACTCAATCCCACAGGAGTCTACCGCTAAGCAACACATTTACTCGCTCAATGGCTATCTGTCTGCCAGTGTCTAGTCACCATCATCACCACTACCACCTCCGCCATCATCGAAGCGAATCGATTGACAAGCTTCAGTAGAAGTCTCTTGTGCAGGCCACAGGAAAAGATACAACACATAGACGACAGTGGCCTCGAGTGGTGCAAAATGCAACATGGAGAAACTACGTGTAGCTAATACAAGGGTGCCAGTTGAACGCCTCTCTGATTCGATCCCACATAATTTTATTTCCCCACTGATTCCATTTTTTTGTCATCGTTTTTCTTGTGAGATTTCTTGGCACAGTACTCATTCGCCAGCCATTAACACCCGACGACACCATCACCATCGATAAATATGGGGGCCATAAGCAGGACAGGAAAAAACGGGCAGCCAGCCAACCAGTCAGTCAGATACCGAGTCAGAGATCCTCGAAACGAGTCAGGCCCGTGCCACGAATGGAGCCACCGCAAGACTGTTGCCTTCTGCCGCCACCACCTTGTGACCGTTTATGTCCGGTCTACAACGACGACCACGTAGGTAAAATAATGAAATAAAGTCAACGAAAATTGTGTGCGACACTCGGTAGATAAAAAAATGCATATTTTTTGTTTTGTATGTACATATGTATGTCATGCAAGTCTTCCTGATTCACACTCACTCGCAGGCGGAGAACGGGCGACAGCATGCAAAAGAGAACTGGTTCGAGTGGGCAGATAGGTAGGTTCCAGGGACAATTTGCAAATTTTTTGAATGAAAATTCGCGCCAATACCACCAGAGGCTAGGTAAACACTTAAAATTTCCGCACTCGACCACACTCGCTGTCCCCTAAACCTCCTGGTGCGGAATTTTAAATAGAAATCCACCAAACCAGGTCTGGCGGCCGTGGTCCATTTGACGAGAAGTATATCTCTTTTCATGAATGAACGAGTGCGTGCCGCCATCCACACACTCTTTGCATATGGATAAACGTTTGCAGTCCAGGTGCCTTGTGATATTCTGCTCCGGATTATAGTTGGCGTGATTTCACTTGATCTGTCGTATGCATGGGCGATTTTAGCACGAGCTATAAAAGAGACAAAGTATTAGAGTGGAGACTGAGGACATTCAGAAGGATGAGAAGTAAACTCCCTATCCAGAAAGGCACTGCTGTAGTCGTTCCTTGTAAGTAACTTTTAACGTATGCACGGTGAAAAAAAAACGAACTTCGTGCTTCTCTCCACTTTTATGCGGAACGTGATTTCGGCACTTCCGTAGCTTTGTACGAAATATGTGACTCTTCCCTCAATTACTGATTTTTTTTTTTTGCTTTTATTTGCCTCTTTTCATGGTGGCGGCGTTTACCACTTTGATGTGAATCTGTTTCGCAACTTGTTGTTGTTTCGACTGAGGGGGAGGCGAACAGGACAACAAACAAAAACAAACATCTCATATATCATATGGCCTCTGTTGACCTACTGGAGCGACTGCCAGGCCAGGCAAGCAGGCAGCACAATATGCTGCATTGCAATTTAATTGAAGGTTCGTGAGGCAGAGAAAGCCCTGTTTCCTGGCTTTTGCCGGATATGTATGCCTCGAGTGTCGTGGAATGATTTTCAGAGAGAGATTACGCTGGATACTAACGGCAAGACCACACACGAAATATGAGACAAGAGGATGGAATTGAGGAGGTGTCACTGTGAGGTTATGGCAGGTGATGACATTAAATCATTTGATGTTATTTATTATGGAGGATTAATTTGAGTATTTTTCATCACTTTGTATTGGTACAAGGAAATGGAGCGTTGTAGGCGTTACAGAAAAATATTACGAGGATTTGTTCGCATTTATGACCACAAGTCAGACAGTGATATATTGCAAGTGATTGGAGAAATATCAAATTCTGAAAAAATAATCGGTATAGGCCAACATCTTGTAGCTCGTACCCGTACATTATATCGACTTGGTAACCCATGCTCGTAAGTATGTACATTATCATTAAGTTTTACCTGAGAAATGAATTAATCGATGAAAAGATATATCAACAAAACAATAAATTTTCAAATTTTGAGGAACATTTTATAATATATATAGCTTATATAGCTTAAAAGCTAATTAATAAAGATACCTCAAAATCTTAACTCAACAGAAAGCTATGTGCCTATGTGTATTGAAGACAGGACAGAAAAGGCTTAGATCGGATTGTAAGGTTTGACAATCTGGGACAGAGACAGTCAGCTAAGTTACCGACTTAAAGTTACCACAGATTATGCGGACTTTACAAAATCGTTTCCAACTACTTCTGAGCTGAGAGGAATGGGAAACTGGGGACGCAGCACCTAATCCATATGCGCCTGCTTGGATAATTCTAAGATGTAAGATGAACAGATGTAAGGGTATCTTCTCTGAATTGTTAGTTTGAGGCTACCCAACCCAAGCCATTCCGTGAGACTGCGATAAAGACAATAACACGTGATGATGTCACCGTTTTCATTGAGAGTCAGGTAGCAACTTCTGCAATAGAAGTCAAATCTTAGCTTGTAGAGTACTGTCTTTAATAGTTCAAGTTCAAAGATACACCAAGGAAAAGACGCAGAACAAGTTGGCAAGCTAAACCAAGAGGCAGGGAGTAAGACTCTCAGAGAAGCAGACAATACGTGAGATTAGCTAAATACGAGTACTTACCTGTGTAACAATAAGGAAACTGTAGCCATTCCATAACAAAGCTATTTTGTACCGGGAAACTCTAGCATAAAGATAAGTACTCTCTATCCGTCACCATATCATGACAAACATCTGAATTATTCCCTTTCATTTGTATGAAAAATATAACTCGCACCGCACGAAGTGCTACGAATTGCTGGGAAAACCTAGGCCCTATTTGAACCTTTTTGCCACAAATACTTATTTATTATTTAATTTTTAAAAGCTTCAGGTCAGACTAGTTCAAAGCCAATTGTTAAAGCATTATGTAGGATGGGATTGTTTCAATGTCTGACACATGCTCATTTTAGAGCGTAAGATTTTGCGCAAAACAGCTGCGTTTCGACTAAAGAATAAGAGATTTCTAAAAATAGGTAACTATTATTTAGTTCCGAAAAATTCAGAAATGTTTCGAAACCATGCGTAGTTAGTATATAGTACGTGTTTTACTTTTACCACCTGATGATAACGGTTGGGAAGCTCAGTCTGACACCTTGGAATATTTGGTCAACAATACTGAAAGCGATTTCGTCGAACGAATTCCGATTCGGAGGAATTTATAAGGGTGGCTGAGTTTTATTTGCGAAAAGCATGACAAAAACCACTTGCTGCTCCTAAATCTAGTCAAGAAACTATAGTTTTACTGATTAAATCATCCTGAAAAAATTGGTCCAGTTCTGTGTAAGGTTGGAAAACGCACGGTGTCCAGTGCGATTTGGGAACAATTCCTCCCAAATAGCATAGGCTTAAAATATTATGTGGCAAAAACGCAAACTTCGCAAATAATGCTCTTGTGGAGACCCCGCGAAGACTTACCCTAGGAAACCCATTCTACTTTGTTTGGACAAAAGGCTGGAATTGTAGACCATATCATTTTTTTAAATACAATGCCGAGTGCTAGACGATAAACAGGAAAACTAAACAGATAAAAGAAAATGATACACCTTGAAATCTATAAGGTCTACCAAGATGTCGATCCAAAGAATCAAAACCCGGACGATTACGTTGATTGATTGTACAACAATGCTCCAACTAAGATGATCTTCGAATCCCAGACCACAGGTTAAAGACGACTGGGACATCTTAAAGACCAAACATCAGCTAAAACCTAAACCTAACGCTCTGTTTTTATAGAATTGCAGAAATAAAATTTTCGGGATCGGCATAGGAAGTCTTATCGGATTTAAAAACCAAAATATTAAAAACCGTAGTTCTATACACCAGAGATTAATAATTACCACACATTAGTGGGGTACAGAAACGTTAAAAAATACATTTTTCTCAAGAGGTTCCTGTCTTATAAATGCGGTCGATTAAGGTAATGATCCCAGTTTAACTTCAAAGACTTTACCGCTTTAAAGAAGATCTCATAATAATTTTTATTAAATGATCACTTTCCCAATATATAAAATTACTCCCAAATAACCTCTAATTTAATTTCTTTTAACTTTTGCTTACCCCGTCCTCTGGGTCGCGTCGTTATATAATGGGGTACTATCCTTGCTCCTGGCGGACATGGTACCGCTGTTGCTCCACCTACACCACCGGCGTGATGAAATTTCCGATACACCACAATATCGGTGTTCTCTCGAATAACTAAATGATCTTTATCGCTGTGTATCGTGTGACTGCTATTAAGATAATGATTGGATGATGATCCCCCACCGCTGCTGCCACCACCACCACCGCCCCCACTAAAGGATGTCATTATCCTTAGCGTGGTCGTCTGCTCGTTTATCGTCGTACTAAAATTATTTTCATTCTTATGGTAAAAATGAAAGTTACTATTAAAATTATTATTGCTAGAATAAATATTAGTGTTGGTGTTGTTTATATTGATCTTTGGTATACGTTGTTGTTGTTTAGGTTGAAACGACGGTGAGATGGGACGACGATGGGTTCCTGTAGTGTTGGCGGGGTGAGAGTGAATACGACGACGTTTTCCCTTGAATCGTTGGGATGACTGTTGATGGTGGTTGATGTTTTGGGACGGTGCAGATCGCATTGTGCTAGACGGAAACCTTCGTCGGAATTTCCGCCTTTGCACTGGCAGTGCTGATCCAGGACTGTCGCTTTGCATCACTGGATCATTTTTCGAGCTTATGGCTAGAGAATTATTTTCTATCTTATTGCTACTAAGAACACTATCGGTAAGATTCGTTTCGATATCGTTGCGGATCTCGGATATTGATTCGGCGGAGATGTGACTCACTGCTGTGCATTGTAGTAGGTGTATTCCGCCGACCAGATACAACGATATTTGAAGTAGATACAAATTTATTCTAATAAAATGTTTTCGTTTGCGGCGACACCGCTGATTGTCCGCTTTTGGCGGCATTCTTAAATCAAATTCAGCAGATTTACACTTGGGTACTCTTAAGTACTTTTACACATATTTAGCGCTTCTGCTAAACATCAATTTTCACTTTTTTTTTTACATTTTTCCATCGAATTTTCTAATTTTTCGTATAAAATTCGCGAACTATGCTTCACTCGTTACCCGTCATTTCACACTCGGCGCATACTACCTAAAATGTTTAACACGTTTGACACCGTTTCGCCGATCTCGAGATACGCTAGAAATCAAACGAGATACTATTTGAAGACCGAATAAGAGTGCAATTCTAGGGAATTCCTTTGATTTCTAGCAAAACCAGAATCCGCAACATTCCAAAGAACAAAAAAAACAAAAGATATATGTACTTTGACCGCGTCTAGAGATACATTAAATGTGTGCTCCGCAAATTCTTTACCATAAATCACCGGACCAGTTTGGATGGATTGCTATCATCTCTAGGCAGGTAAGCGCACAAGAATACTGATTCCACTTACACACTTCACTGTCAACTTGACGGAGCTAGCAAAAAAATCACGACCCAGTCGTAAAGTTTTCTAAGATAAGAGACACGAGACGACTCACTGTTCTGCCTCCCTCGGTTTTTTCTATCTACATACACGACAAAACATTCAGATACTATTTTCCACATGAATAAATTATGACACGAAAACAGTTACCTCAGCCACAGCAGCAGACTGTAGTTGTTGCTCATTTTCAGGAAGCCAAACCAATAAGCACGACTAATGGTAAGTATTAACTACGCGGCTAACACTAGCCTCGCTACCAACATTTTTATTGCTCCTGTAGTACAGCAAACCTAATACAAAGATACATTCCAACACCACCACTAGCAACAGCAAGACTAGTAGATGCACATCGATAGAGAAGCAGCTGTTGTTCGCTTGATTAAGGTGATTACCTAAGTGGATCTTGTGGTAGTCAATATGTTGAGCGGCCTCTCGAAAATTTATGCATAACTCGTGTAGCAGTCTATTGCCGTCTTTGGGGGAATAAATGTGAAATTCATTAATAAATTTGACACCATTCACAGGTTTTCCATGTACGAAAAGTTATTGAATTTTCCATGGATAAGAGGATTATTTTACGTTTTTTGTATTTTTTAAATATTTCGTTGAATTGGTATCTTTTTCGGTGTTAAATGGCACACACAAACAGAAAAGATTAATTATGGAGAAAATTTATTTGCATATTATTGCATTTTTGACGGAAAATCATTGAAAAAAAAAGGTTGTGGATTTCATGCTGGGAAATGATTTCATTAAGATTTGAAATTGAATGGGTGTTTAATGGGTGTAAACATATTGAAAAAACGGGACAAACTTTCGTTGCGTCTAAGATTTATGAGAGCCGATTAAATATATTTCTTTCTTTATCAATATAAGATTGGATATTTATTTTCTTCTTAAGTAGATATAATGCGGCATTTGGAGTTGGATTTACATGTAGCACTAATTAAGAGGGAAGATGCATATATGATTTTAAATAATTTGTTTTTCAACATTTTTGGTAATCTGATGATAGCCTTTATATTTGAAGAGGGGAATTCGATGTAGGGACACGTGCGTGAAAACGCCCCAATCACTGGATGTAGCAAAGGCCCCTACATACTCTTACAGGTGGTATCCCTATTTGCCATGAAAAAAAGACACGAGGCAGAGTATTCTAAGTGTTTATCATTCCTGGATACATTCAAGCAGGATACTTAGAAGCACCTGATTTTAACCGAATTTTTTAGATGGCATACAGCCAAAAAACCGTCGGACAATTCAGCTATAAGTGTAGCATAAGCAGCTGGAAGTAAATTCTAAAAAAGTGAATGTAAAAATTAGTGGCAATTCTGCTTGATTAGTTTGGTAACAAATGGTAACAAATTTGCTTCAATTTGTTTCTCCTGGAGAATAAAATTTTGGCAAAATGGTTGTGGGGACTTTAGCTGAGATACAAAATTTTGCCCTCAATTTTATTCGAACTGCTTACAGGCGTGCAAAATCTCAAGCAAAAATGTTGCTTTGAATTTTGCCAGGGCATATTTTGTATGGAATGCCGCCTTTTTAACTTAAAACCAAAATAGACTATGGGTTTTTCCGCACAACAAAGGTGGTGAAAAGATAGATAAATTTTAATGCAATTTTGAGATTTATCTCACAAAATAGAACGACCGCGCACTAAACAAATCAACTTTTTCAAGTCCATTTTGATCCCATTTGAAGGAAAATTTAGGCACAACTAATCGCATAAGAAATTCGGATGTGCGTGCTCTCATAAAAATGTGTTTTTCATCCGAACGGTTTTGTTTGAATTTTTCTTCGCACACATGCATTTTTTTTTACAAACACTGACGAGAATTGCGGATGACATTAATAATCGTTGGAATTCAGTTGTACCTACTGACAGACCAGCCCTACACGTGGAAATCTCTACATATTAAAAAAATTAAAATGTTTCTCTGTCTGCCTATCTGTCTCTGTATGAAAGACTTTTAGAGTTCAAAAAGATCTACAAAAAATTCGAGAGAGCATACACATAACTAAGATTACTAGATAGCTAACGATAAGCATTATTTATGTATTCAGCTATTTAACGTTAAGTTTGGTTTCGCATCATATAACTTGAAAACAGCTGATGTAGTTTTATTTCACCTTTTGAAAATTTTTTTGGATTAAAGCTACATTTGATTACTGTGTCTGACATCAGGGAGCTGAACACTGCCTTCCCCATTAAATTTGATATATCGGCTATACTATTAGACATATCCGAACGTCAAATCGTTGTATGACAAATTTTTAGCACTTGAGCAATTCTATAAAACAAATTACGCGAGATCATATATGTATCTATCTCAGATTAAGAGAAAACTCACAATTAACTTTAGAATAGCTTAGCTCATTTAAATGAAACTTAGTGTGTAATTTACGGTATTAATTAAAAAATATTTAAAGCTATGGATGATTTTTTTTTTAGTGCAAAAAATGTCCCTTTTTGTTACCGAGAATTACCAGAACCTATTCCTTGCTGTGAAGGCATGTTCGTCTGAACAGGTTTACGCCTACCAGCGGCTCCTTTAATTTTCTACCTTAACTTCAACCATTGTGGTCATCAGCAGCACAAATGGGACTTACGAGTATTAGAATCCCCAAGAACAACTCAAATGTTTGCCCACGTTATAGTATTCCACTTCAGTGCTGAAGTAAAGTATCTGTTGTAGTAAAATCGACTTAAACATACCGGAAAAACTGTGTCACAGTAAAATATAAAGTGTATTCATTTAAAAACCACTTTTAAATTTAATCAACCCAGTTAAAAGGTTTTGTTTTAAATCTGTTAAAAAGAGTAGTAGCCGAGAAACAGCTAATTTTCAAAAACCAGACAATAAACCGGGTACGCCATTTGACAGTACTTATTCACCCCAATTCAAATATGAAATTTAATCAAAATCGTTAAAGTACCGTTAATTTTGGAGTTAGAATGTAAATTCTAATTTTGCCTCGAACTGTAACCCCCCAGATGCCAGATATGAAGTTTGAAGAAAATCTGTCCACCCGTTTAGGCTACAGCCGTTGACAAAGGCGAAGAAAAGTTTTGCTAGGTTAGGTAGATGAATTCGGCAAAGGGAAAATATAATCCTCTACGTCACACTCAGGTCAATGCGGACCCATTGTGATACCCATTTGGGAAAGGTATCCCTTACTCGCGAATCGCGGAGCAATTCCTACACAAAAGTAATCCTCTATTGCCCTCGAGTTTTGAACCACTCTGAAGCTTTGATGAACCTCTAAATATCGTTCATACGTCTGCCGGATAATGCTTTAATTATAGTCTACCAAGCAAATTGTATCTTATGTAGTAATGGCCTTGTTAGTGGCAAAGAAAGTGGATTGTATCCTCATGAACTTCGGTTGTAGTCAAAACGCATTGCAAAACTTTAAGCACGGTATCAACAAAGAAGATTTAATTAGAAACATATAAATTAATGAACATTAATGCTTAGATTAGATAATTCTTAAATTAAATTCTGGTGGGTCGAAACAAGTGAAGATGCTTATTGAGTTCCAAACTGCTTATCGGATAGTTCTTTCCATAAAAAAACACAAATATTAAAAGAGTACAATTTGAAAAGTTCTTCATTCCTCTTTTTTGTTTAGTTTTTTTTTAACAAATTTAAAAATCGTATTCAAATGCCAATTATGTTTATTTTCGAAACTAGCAAAGCGTGTCAAACAGAATTATATGATTACAAATTTCCTAATCACTTCTTTTAATCACGAAAATATGTTAACTTAAAAATACCGCTTCAAGGTCATAATATAGACTATTATTTAATAACTTTTGCATTTATTCTGTACACGGATACTATTTGAGTACATTTCTCTAATCAATGTCCCATTCAAGTGTTGTTTGCTCTTGGTCTGGTTTTCCTCTCAATGACTCAATTCTTTCTTATCTCTCAAAGTTTTCAATAAGGGGCCGCACCTATAAATAGCTAACTTCCGCCGATCCACAAAAATGGAATTATGGCTTGCTTTTCCCGTCCTCTTCAACCATTCAATCTGAACAAATAGACTCAGATGTCTCCGAAAAGTTTTCCCCATTGTCCCCATTTAGGTTTGGGTGGTCGCTAGGGTTAAAGGGGTCATCTCTAGTTGCGTGGTAGTAGTTAACAAATTCCTAATGAATTTTTGTTTTGTTTTCAATATTTTTATGCTGTGCCGCTCACAGCACGCGATCGTGAACTAATTGAAAAAAAAACAGCTCAATTCATTCAATTTATGGCTTTTTCAAGAGCTTGTCGATCGATTAAAGTTTCCTCCCGCGTATGGTGAGACGAATTTTATAAGACTACTCTCGGTTGGAAATATGCGTGAGCGGTGGTTGCTAATAGAAGAAAATTTATATAAATTACGTAAAAAAAAAACATTGAGTGAGACAAGACATGTGTTCAAATTCGGGGGATCGATTAATAGCGAGAATATCTTCAATTGACGTAATTATATGTACTGGGCGATGTCGATATTTTTAACTATCCTGAGTCATGAGATCCACTGATGCGTATGATCTTTTTCATTTCTCTGGATAAAGTTGTTTATTGGTCGGTCTCTAAATTATTCAATGAGCCTATCAAAGGGTTGAGGAAAATTGAATGTTTATGTTAGTTTTCTTGCGTTAGATACACACTTGCGGCAATATTTCTTTCAGAAGTCTGATGTGGATTGTATGTTTTGATTGCGTTTGTTGTATCCAAAGTGAAAGTGTGTATTTGTTTTGACAAACAAGGAAGAAGGATATTGTGCAACGAATGTGGACTAACTAAACTTTAAATGACTCAGTAGTTTTACGTACTCTTAAATCATCTTTTTTCTTCAACATAGCCCGAAAATCAATTTAACTTTAATATTACCGCCGATCAACTACGATCTTGAGTTAATATTTGCAAAACTCATCTTTTGCGATCATTTGGCGATAGCAAGTGAACTTGCTGTCGACCAACTTGCTATGCATCAAGATCGTTTAAAACACCGACAAAGGGGTGCAAAACACAAACAAGACCTTTAACTTTCCTCCACCACTGGTTCGGACAGTCAGTGAATCAGCCGAGAAGCTACAGGCTACAGTGATCGCACTCACTTGATTTACGATCAATTATGTATGTTTACTTTGCTTGTGTTTTTTTTTTTTTTTTTGATGAGGCGCTTATAAGGCTGTTTTTTTTATTCCTTTTCTCTCACTCTTTCATTTTTTACGGAAGGTCATTATAAAATTCTGATTAAAAGATTAGAAATTTCTAGAAACGGATTTAAAGCTTTTGCAGTGATCTAATTAAGTGTCAAATGATACAGAAAGATCATTTTGTGTGCAACGAAAAAGATAGAGAATGGATCACCACGTGTTGACTCAATTAAAAACGTCGATAAAAGATCCAAACAAACTGTAGTAATCGTATAAATAAACGATCGTCAATTGTGCCTTGGGTGCCCATAATATAGAGAAGAAAAAAACGACTTAATCTCGATATAGTAGCCCCCATCCACAACGATCGACTTGAATGCAAAATACCCCACGATCATTATGATGATCATTATCATCACCATCATTCTTCATGATAATTGAGCCAAATCCCCCATGATATTCCTTTTGATTCTTTCTCTCCTGGCATTCTAAATTGTCATGTAGCGATCAGTCAGTTTGTTCGATGGATAAAGCCGATAGCACTAGACCAACCACAGAGCCTTTGAGGAATTACATAATTATATATTATAGTTAAAAAAAAAAATGCAGTTGGCTTCATGTACTGCTATTTCGTGAGCCTATATAATAAGCCTTTCATCTGAATTTGTTCAAGGTAAACAGATAGTATACGATCGATGTACAATGTACCGACGATGAAGTGAATACATCGCAAGATCATCATCATCAGCAAACATTGAAGATGGATGGATCTATGAATGGCTTGAAATTGCCAGTCTTGTAATCACTGTTTACATTATGCTGACGGTGAGGGCGTTCGAAGTGATCGCAAGCGATCATCATTCGGTCATTGACGAAGTCATTTAGTCGGGTTTGTGGCGGCGATCGAATTAAAAATTTGCTTAAGGGTAAAAGTTTCGTAGGATTATTTGGTCAGCTCTCAGAATATTGTTAAGATCATCAGTGATCGTGTGTCTTTTGGGTTTTGATGACATTCCACTAATTGAGTTTTCCTCACAATGGAGTTCTCTCTGATCTTCAATATTCATCTTTACTAAATTGTTTCCATATTCCCAGAACTGTCATCCAGTTTGACACAAAACACCTTGCAAGTGCATTTTCATTTAAAAATAACTTCTTCTTCTTCTTCGCCCTAATATTCAGTTACAATACTGAAGTGAATTTCGTCTACAGTAGAACGACGCGAACTTATGCAATGCTACTGAAGTATAAAACCAACTAATCAGCAGCATTTTGCATTTAATTTTCCCACCAAAAGTAATTCTACAGAAAACAAGTTTCAATTTGTCTACACAACATAAGTGGACCGTATGTGGATCAAGATTATTCTAAAAATATCCGGGCGCAATTAAGGTTTCCCATAAATCAAACTCCAGGTAAGACCTAAACTTTTGATCTCTTTCGATTCTCCAGTGCCAATGAACCAGCATTCTTAGCCAGTAACTAAAGATGAAACATGAACGGAAAGAATTAAAATTTAAAAATCTTAAACGTTCGGGCTTTATACTCGTAGACCACCAAACGCCAAATAGCTGAATATGTGTGTGCAGAAACCTGAATTTCGAAGGTCAAGAGACACCTCTGCTAGAGTCTATCTCAGTCGGAAAGAGTGCCATTGTTGTGTTGTATATTTCGACTCGGCCTATTAGCATAAAAAAATCACTATGACTACACTTCTGCGAAAAGGTAAATTAGAATATTTTTTTCTCTTTTTATTTTATTTATTCTTTTTGTAGTCCCGCTGCTGATAGGTTATATCGATAATGGGATCATTGGAGTGGTGGAGTATGGATTTGTTTTGTATTTACCTTGGGATAGGTTTCTAGTTCATTTGAAGTTTTATTTTCAATTTCCATTCAAAGTGATTGAGAGGAAACTTTGCAACTTTTCTCATAGGCAATTTGTGTAGTGATCTCTAATTTGTTAAAAATGTTGTTTACCATGGAAGTGCTATGCAAATTGAGTACAATTCAAGAGGTAGGAGCAGAAGAAGCGAAAGATGGAGAGAAAAAGTGATGTACGATGTTACGTAGGTGGTATTTCAGTGGCAGATCATTTTTTGTTTTGTCATGATCATTTGAGATCAGATAAAGATGGGATTGCTATATTTGTCAGAAGTGAGGGTTGCCCACATCATTGGGCAATTAACGTATTTGGTTTTATAAAGAACCAAAAAAGAAATTGGAATTGTATCGAGTTGGACGATCAATTATTGATTGAAGGGGATAAGATATTTGGACAATCAAGAAATTGCTATAATCCCACTATTGAGATAAGGTTATTTTAAAGGTTGTACTAGGAAGAGCAATTCATGTCACTTGTATAAGGATATAATGACTTATATCTGTTTTGATTAGAATACCCTTTTTATCTACAAATAAGAAGCAAAACCTCGAACTCGCTGTGGTTTTTTCCCAGTTACCGTGATTGCTTTTCAAATCTTCTGCGTCTATATCAACTGAAAAAAAAAAAAAAAAACACATTTAGATGACATGAAAACATGTAGAAATCTCTCGTTTCTTAACGAAGTCCCCAATAAAGTAGACGTAGTAGTAGTTGTGTAATTTTGTATGCTTTTTCGTTCACATTTCACTATAACTTCTTCAAAAATGGACAAATTTGAGTGATTCCTTTTCACCGTTTTCTAGTTACACCGTTTTTTATGAGCAATATTTAGATTTAAATTTTCGGCATTTTGACCCTATACTCTGTCAAACAAATTTCATGCCTCATAAAACTTTATGTAGGTAGTTCTATGCTGAACACATATGGGAAAAAGAAATTCTTTAATCTTATATAGTTTTTAAGTTACACCATTTTTTTATGAATGCTGCGTAAGATATTATGTCGATTTAAGAGAAACCATGAACAAAATGTATGGAATTTGAACAATTTTAAGACATGTTCACTAAAAATGCTTTAACTAAAAAACTATAAGCGGGAGAAAAATTGCGGTTACAGATATAAATTCCGCATAAAATTGTACAATTATAGAACGCTGTTTCTATGTAATTTAGCTCTCGCAGAATTACGATCTTGCACGTAGACATTTCCTGAATTTAAGCCAAATTTTTGATGATACAGATAATATTTTCTGTCAGATTGCAACAATACTTTGGAAATTCGGACCACCCTAATATACATACGTATGTATATATTTTCATTTTCATCTTAAGTAAAAGAGCTGAATACATGGTAACCAGGGTACATTGGCGAGTGTTCTAAACGCTCGATAAATTATGAAATCACTTTTAATGGCTGTATGCAGCAAAAGCCGTCGAAAGGAATGAATAAAACATAAAAATTCAAATAAAACTAGACCGGTACAACCCTAAAGCACCTTTTGAACGTAATGACGTTACTATCGCTTGCCTACTCCCATTTTTCCCTGTTATTGGCAGAGTACTGCAGCGCATAGATGTAAGTTAACATCGTTAACCACTCGCACGCGCAGCGGAAATGCTGACCTAGCGTCTGGGGCGAGAAACGAATTTCCAGGGAAATCCACGTTGGGAAATAAAATGCAAGCTAGGGAAATCAACATTGCAATAAACTAATGAAAATGCAACCTTCAATAATTTTACTTGTACGAGTCTTCTTTATTTTTAAGTTAGTCTTAATCGATACTTCATACAATAAAGGACAGGGCAATCTGCCCTGAAAAGTATTTTTTTAAATAATTTCGGCGTAAATTCTATTAACTGGCGCCCGAGCAGGGACCGTGCGGTTTTACTAAATAGTCAATACGCGTACGAATAATAAACGCACTTATAAACTAAAATAATCGTGGAAATAGTGCTAGTGAGAAAAATATAGTGGACACCAAGCCGCGAAATCATCGCTAGTGCGTGAGACAAAATAGTGGACACCAAGCCGCAAGTTTCATAGTGGACACCAAGCCACGAAATTTTCACTATAGTGCGTGTAAGCAACAAAAGTGGACACCAAGCCGCAAGTTGTGTAAAGTGGACACCAAGCCACGAAATTATTGATAGTGCGTGTAAAACAAAGTGGACACCAAGCCACAAGTTTTGTAACGTGGACACCAGGCCACGAGACTGATTAGTAATTGTGTAGGGGAAAAGAGGCCCCCGAGTAATCCTGTAAAACAGGGATAAAAAGGAGTTCCGGAATAGCGAACAGCCGCCCCAACCAACAGCCACGGTCCAGAACCCATCTTCGTTATGAGAATTGAAGCCGTTATATTTCTGTAAGAATATTTTTGTCCTTTGTAATTTGTAATCGATTTTGTAACATCCTAAGACTCAACTAGAATAAGATCCAAATTTTAATTTCTGTAAGAACATTTTTTTTTTTTTTATACATAATTCGTAATTATTTGTGTAACAACTTAAGACTCATCTAGATTAAGACCCATTTTAATTATTTTTGATTCAATTTCAATTGCGAATCTCGGTTCACATTCATTGACTTAATTTCAATCACAAAAATTTCAAAATGTCGAACCCAAATAACTTAATCAGACCAGCCCGCTTAGAAGTACCAGGAGAAAATGCTGCTCCTCCTGCTCCTCCTGCCCCCTCCTTTACAAACCAAATAGACGATAACTTGGTACATCTCATAACCAGACTCGTAACCGAAACACTACACATTCAGGGACGACAGATATTTAATTCAATTATGAATTCAGCCTCAGATATCAATAATGATATTGATCAACCGATTAACACCACTGATCAGAATCTTTCCGACATGGACAAAGTTCCAGATGTGGTTAAGAGTTTGCGCGAGTTCTCAGGTGAAGCTCAGGAGTTCAACTCGTGGAAGAAAAGTGTTGAAAGAATACTTAAGATCTACGAGCACCTCAAGGGTACTCCAAAATATTATGGCATCTTGTCCGTTATTAGAAATAAAATAACAGGCCATGCCGATATAGCGCTCGAATCATATAATACCCCTTTAAACTGGGAAAAGATTTCTAAATGTTTGACTCTGCATTATGCAGATAAAAGGGATCTAGGGACACTCGAGTACCAAATGACGACTTTGGTACAGGGTAACAATACAATACCCGAATTCTATCAAGCAGTTTATCATCATTTATCTCTGATTCTTAACAAACTCGGTTGTATTGACATGAGCCATGAGTCGTTAAATAACATGACTCAATGTTATAGAGATAAGGCACTTGATACTTTCGTTAGAGGGTTGAAAGGCGACCTTCCCAGATTACTCAGTATAAGGGAACCCGCAGATTTGCCGCAGGCTCTGCATCTTTGTCTTAAACTCCAAAATGTTGACTTCAGAACTCAACACGCCAATAATTCCCAATCAACAGCTCGGAAAACCTTCCAGCAAACACCTCCACCGGTTCCTCCTAGAAGATTCAATCCTCCACACCCAGTTCCTGTTCCAGCCCCAAGGCGAGAGTTCTTTCCACAATTGCTTCATAACCCTAGTCAACCTCAGCAACCCCAATTCCACAGGCAACCACAATATCACTCTAGGTCTTTCCAACAAGCCCAACCGCAACGGTTTCCACCAAACCAACGCGAACTTCCTCCCAAGCCTATGGACATAGATCATTCCATTAGAACTCAGAGGGTAAATTACCTAAATAGACCAAGAAACCAGCCTACTGCACAGAAGCGAGAGCACTCACAACAAGTTCATCAACCCTATAAAATGCAACGAGTCTACCATACTGAAGAAGCCGTCGCCGAAGAACAAGAAATAGAACAATACGAAGCCACGATGAACCAAGAAGATCAAAACCACGAACAAACACTTACGGAATACAGTGACGACCAAACAGACGAACAATATTTTGATCCACCGCAACAAGTTGATGACATATATTTTTTAGATTAAAACACTCTTCGCTTCCTTATTTCGAGCACGTTGCAAAGAGTGGACAGGTGTATAAATTTCTAATTGACACAGGCTCGAACAAAAATTACATTCAACCACGACATATACGCAATCCTCTCCCCAACAAAAAGATTTTCTATGCTAATTCCGTAGGGGGAAACATTAGAATAACCCACCATAGTCTTATTCCTCTTTTTGGTACTGAAATAGGCCCCTTACAATTTTTTATACTTCCTACCCTTATATCATTCGACGGCATTATAGGGAACGATACCCTTAAAAGCCTGAATGCGGTTATTCACATAAATGATAACTATATGAAAGTTCACCAGAACACTTTTATCGAACTTAAACAGCATCTAACTGAAACCGTAAATAGCGTAAATATCCGAACATCCCATTTGAATGACGAAGACTCTAACTATCTCACTAAAGTTATTGGGTCTTTTCCGAAACTCTTCTCTGATCCTGACGAGAAACTTACTTATGCGACAACTGTGAAAGGAGAAATTCGTACAATAGGTAACGAACCAGTCTATTCGAAATCCTACCCCTACCCAAGAGGACTTAAAGAAGAAGTTGAAAAACAAATCAACCAACTTCTAAATGATAATATTATCAGGCCGTCGAAATCTCCATATAATTCGCCAGTCTGGATCGTCAACAAAAAATTGGACGCTTCGGGCGAAAAAAAATATCGAATGGTGATCGACTACCGAAAACTTAACTCGGTCACCATTGCCGACAGATACCCCATTCCGGAAATCAATGAGGTCCTAGCTAACCTCGGCGACAACAGATGGTTTTCTGTCATAGATTTGAAGAGCGGATTTCACCAAATCAAGCTCAGAGAATCCGATATTGAGAAAACGGCGTTCTCTATCAATAACGGGAAATTCGAGTTCACTCGTCTTCCCTTTGGTTTGAAAAATGCTCCGGCGATTTTCCAAAGAGCTCTCGACGATATCCTAAGAGAGCACATCGGAAAACGATGTTACGTCTACATCGATGATATTGTCATCTTTGGAAAAGACAAGGCTGAACATTTTAAAAACCTGAAAGCCGTCTTTGATACTCTAGAACGCGCCAACATGAAGATTCAGTTGGATAAATGCGAATTTTTCAAGACCGAGGTGGAATTCTTAGGATTCATCATCAGCACTGATGGCATTAAGACTAACCCTAAAAAGGTTCATGCCATTACAGAGCTACCACCCCCAAAAACGCTCAAAGACCTGAGATCTTTTCTAGGTATGTCAGGGTATTATCGCCGATTTATCAGAGATTATGCGAAAATAGCGAAACCCCTGACATCCCTTTTAAGAGGGGAAGACGGACGAGTGTCCAGACATCTCTCTAAAAATAAAAAGATAGATCTTGACGAAAATTGCATTTACTCATTTAACCAAATTAAAGACTCCTTAACTTCCAAAGAAGTAACTCTCACTCACCCGAACTTTAACAAAGACTTCGAACTCACGACGGACGCATCCGACTATGCAATTGGTGCTGTCCTATCCCAGGACAGAAAACCCATAACATTTCTCTCAAGGACACTGACAAAGACAGAAGAAAGCTACGCCACTAACGAGAAAGAGATGCTCGCCATCATCTGGGCTCTAAACTCGCTTAGGAATTTCCTTTACGGATCAAAAAAGGTAAATATTTATACGGACCACCAGCCATTAACATATGCGCTGAGTAATAGAAACACAAACCACAAGATGAAGCGATGGAAGGCAATTCTGGAGGAGTACAACTACGAACTCAAGTACAAACCAGGAAAGGAAAATGTAGTTGCCGATGCTTTATCTCGACTGCCACAAAAAACACAAATAAATTCAATGACCATGACGCAACATAGTGATGAGAGTTCTTCACATAACCTGATACCAGCAGTTGAAGTACCCATTAACGTTTTTCGAAATCAGCTGATTTTAGAAATCGGGGACACAACTAGCCATCAATTCTTAATTCCATTCCCCACGTACCACAGACACGTTTTTGTACAACCCAGTTATAGCAACTCAGATATCATTTCAATTTTTAAAAAATATTTAAATCCCAGTGTAATAAATGGCTTGCAAACAAAAGAAGAAATAATGGGCCGAATACAAAACATTTATCCCGAACATTTTTCCAAATACAAAGTTAGATACACTCAAACAATAGTTGAAGATCTGGCCAACGAAACGGAGCAGGAAGAAAAAATATTAAGTATCCATCGCAGGGCACACCGTAATCCAGAAGAAAACCGCATACAACTTCTTCAACATTTTTATTTTCCGAAAATGGCATCAAAAATCAAAAGACTAGTAAAAGTATGTAGAATTTGCAAAGAAAACAAATATGAACGACACCCAAATAAACCTATCCTTGAACCAACTCCAATCCCTAATTATCCTGGCCACACTCTGCATTTAGATATTTATTCAACGGAAAAAAAACTGGTATTAACCGCCATATGCAAGCTCACCAAGTTCGCCAAGACTAAAATTATCAAGTCAAGAGCAATAACCGACCTCAGGCAACCTCTTCGAGAAATCTTATTCTCTTTCTGCATTCCCGAGAGTGTTGTCATAGACAACGAAAAAGCCCTTAATTCGGTATCCATATTATCCATGATGGAAGACGAGTTGGGCATTCGTATTCACAGAACACCACCCTACAAATCCGAAGTAAACGGGCAGATTGAGCGGTTTCATTCAACTCTCTCAGAGATCATGAGATGCCTCAAGGCTGAAAAGGTATCCCGATCCTTCGAGGAACTGCTCGAAAGAGCCACTAACGAATATAATTTTACAATTCACTCCACAACAGGAAAAAAACCGGTCGAACTCTTCTTTGGTCGATCTCCACAAATAACCCCCGAAGAACTTGATAAAACCAGGCAGAATAATATAGATAAAATTATCCAAAAACAAGAACAAGATTTAAGTTATCATAACCAAACCAGGAAACCATGTAAGATGTACCATCCTGGAGACGTCATTTACATAAAGCATAACAAAAGAATTGGTTCTAAACTCACCGTCCGATATAAAAAGGAAGTAGTTAAGGAAAACAAAAATACAACTGTCGTGACTGAATCCGGCAAAACGATCCACAAAAGCAATATTAGGAACTGAACAATAAATTTCATATCTCTCTTTTCAGACATGCATTATGCATCGCGGAAGCGGAAATCCAAATTTTGGACTTCTCTAATTCTCAATTCGTTTCAATACACACTGGACAAACAAAGATACAGAACGGAAATTTCAAATTAATCCATGACATTGACCTCGACCAATACGACCAACTCTTGACCAAAATTTCTCCAATGCTTAAACTTAACGAAACAAGGAACGATTCCCTTTTCCTATACCTTTCCCATGAGCACGAGCAAATAAAAAATTTGATATCTAACCTAAAACCAAAAAGGGTAAGAAGATCTCTAGATTTTATAGGTTCGACGTGGAAGTGGATTGCCGGTAATCCCGACCACAACGATTTCATTACTATCAAAAGAAAAATGAATAACCTACTTACTAACTCTAACGATCAAGTTGTAATAAATAAATTGCATAATGAAAGAATTAATAACATAACCAAGATTACGAATGAGATTGAATCAATGCTAAAAACCAATAAAAATTTCAACAGAGATGTAATATTAAATATTCAATACAAATTTAAAATTTTAAAAGAAGAATTAGTTAACATTAATTTGGCCATACATTGGGCGAAACTAGGAATTGTTAATTCAATGATTTTATCAAAAGAAGAAATAAGCCTAGCTGTAAAAACACTAAATCAAGAGAATGTCCCTTTCACTACTATAGAAGAAGCTCTTAATTTTGCTGAAATAAAGATAATAACAAACACAGCTTCCATACTTTATATTGTTAATATCCCTACTACCGATCCTTCCACATATGAACGAATATTATTAAAACCTGTGAAGAGAAATGGAGTAGCCATAGAAATAGACTATAAAGAAGTTGTAAGAAACAAAAACGAAATTTTTGGCGTAACTAATGATTGTAAAGTAATAAATAGTGTTTCAATTTGTAATAAAAGAGATCTTATAAATATTGCTAACTCAGCATGTATTCCCAACCTATTAAATAGTAAAATAGCAACATGTAATAAAGTGAATAGTCAGCATATCCCGTCGATCGAGGAAATAACAAGTGGAATGATCCTGCTTAACGACTTTAACGGAACTCTCCAAGTCGAATCCACGCCTCGGAACCTTACTGGTACCTTCCTTATTAAATACGAGAAAACCAACATAACGATAAATAATAGAGTATTTGCGGCATACGAAGCTTCTACACACACCGTTCTTCCAGCCATACTGCAGCCAACACCCATAGAGAACAGATTCCATCGACTATTGTCGCTCGAAATGATGGGCGAACTCCACATCAACAATATCAAAAGTATCGAGTTGCTCAAAAGCGAAAACGAAGCTTACGCATTCATCAGCTGCGGAACAATAAGTCTCATCGGGATTATCCTAGTAATTATCACCATCTATAGAATCATAACAAGGCATTCAAGTAATGAAACCAGAGTCATGATCCAGCAGCAAGAAATTAAGAACATCGAAGCTCCACCACACACTGAAAGTTTACCAAAAGGAAGAATCCAACAAACAAAGTTCAACGACCTTCCTTACTTTTAGGCGATTGAGGACCATCGCATTTAAAGGGGGAAGAGTTAACATCGTTAACCACTCGCACGCGCAGCGGAAATGCTGACCTAGCGTCTGGGGCGAGAAACGAATTTCCAGGGAAATCCACGTTGGGAAATAAAATGCAAGCTAGGGAAATCAACATTGCAATAAACTAATGAAAATGCAACCTTCAATAATTTTACTTGTACGAGTCTTCTTTATTTTTAAGTTAGTCTTAATCGATACTTCATACAATAAAGGACAGGGCAATCTGCCCTGAAAAGTATTTTTTTAAATAATTTCGGCGTAAATTCTATTAACTTGTATAATACGTTGCATTGGTTATGTAACGTTACATTAAGTAACGTTACATTGGTTACATTGCATTACTTTGGTATCAGATGAGGGATAATAGTTACTCTGAATGAAGTTTGACTCTTTAGAATCCCAATTATACGTTGAAATATATGTATATGTATGAAAGAATTCGAAAGCCCTCGTAGTAGTCCATTAAAATCAAAGGTTTCGCTAGTCTTTATCATAAACGAAAATTTACAATTAATTTATTTTTAATACCTATACAGCAAGGGTCTATGTACATACACATATATAAGGATGCCAATAACACAATTAGAAGACGTGAGTGCCTCGTCCATTGAAGATTCATCGCACCCATTTTATAAAGTATTCACAAGTTGATTTCATCTCGAGACCATAGGATTAGAAATACACTTTGCAACTTCTTTCCTTAGCTGCCACCTACATTTCTAAGGGGTTTAAACACAATTTCCGACTGAGACAGGTACTAGACAGTCGTAGATATAAGAGTACGAGTTAATAGATTGAGCCTTTATGACAACAACCGGGCCTCCATGTATTACACATGTTTATCTTTTGGATACCCGGATCTATGCATCCTCCAAAAATTATAGAAAAACTAAATTAAAACATCCCGGAAGACAAAATCCATGATGTCACGACACAATTGCTAAATATTCTAATGACTAATTAATGATCTAACCCCTATTGAAAGTCACTGCGAAGTTGCCTTCTGATTTTCAATACTTCCAAACACTTCCTTAAATGATTAGAATGAAATTCCAAACTTTAACTGCAACTATTTCTACTACTTATGAATAACTTCAATTATATTATTATGTTACACAAAAGCCTCATGACTATTAAAATATTTATAGAAATGTGCTTAAAAAATAAAAACGCCATAAAGAAACTCTCAAAGTTTTCATTTCCGGAATGACTTCGTCGATAATTTAAGTAGGTCACCGATCCTAATCAGTATCCATAACATCTTCAATCACCCTAATGACCCACAATATCAAGAAACGTGTGGCATTCCAATCTGGATCCCAAAACCCCCTGCCAGCAAACACCCAACAATCTTAAACAACTCCACAGATAATTAATTATCTATTTTTCAGTGTGCGCGTGCGTGCAGATTTCGAAAGCAAATCCAAAACAACTTGTAAACGGGTACATTCCCCTTTCGCAATGCACTCTCACTCGGTCGCCAATAAATATACCCAACATCCATGTAGTATCAAATAAAATCCTAGCCCAGGTATTGAAACTCTCAACCACTATCCAACTATCAACAGTTGGATGAAAAAAGATACACTTCGGTTCAAGTAGCAAACACCACTTTGTCATTCAATTAATTACGATCACAATAAATCACTTTGTAATAAATCACTTTTTCTCATTTTGCGGTATCCCTAGTTTTTCTTTTTTCGTTCAAGATTGCATCGTATTGCGGTTAGAAGCAGAAAAGCAACTTGAACACACTAACACAATTCTTATGCCTCTCGGAAAAAGAGAAAACAAGGATATAACCAGGAATTAGTACTCCTTTTGCACAGAGACCACAATTCACCTTTTTATTTCTTGCACAATTTTCTTTTATTTTTATACTATTGCTTCACCGTTACACGGTCGATAATCGATTTCGATCCGCGATCACCACAATCACCACCGTCGTCATCATCAGCATCAATATCATGATCCGGTCGATCATGGTGATGAGGAAAACTTCCAAAGACGTAAGATCATCGGATGGATGAAAATAACAAAACGACGCCACAAAGTGGCAAGAATTAATCAGTATTTAACTAACTCTTCGTACGCAAATAAACGATTAGCCGGAGACGCGGGCGACATAAACCGCAAAAAATTATCAGCGAATCGTTAGAAGTTTTTTTTTTTTTTTTTTTAAACAAATTTGATATCCCTCACGACACACGCCTCGACTAAACTTTTCACGACGACAACTCTAAAGCTACTGTCGCATCCGACTCCGGTGAATTTACCTCAAACGTCGATCGCAGCAAACACACCAACCTCAAATAATCATGCAACATAGCTACAGAGATACACTATTCTCTCTGCATCATGTTGCTAGCAGTTGTAAATTTTTGAAAGCTTTCTTAAGCAACTTTGTTGATTTATTTGGAATTTCTCTTGCTATGTTTTATTTAATTTCTTGGTGTTTCCATCAAAATTTTCCAGGTTTTTTTTTTTTTTTTGTTTACCTTATAAGTCTTTTTCATCTAATGACTGAGCAGATAAGAAGATTCTTTTATAAATTCTCATATATGCGTATATATCTTTCATTCTGAGTAAACTTTGCAGTGTTGTGGTTATAAAATAAGATAGAGTATACATGAAAGTACTTATGGGGGTAATCTTAAAATAGAATAATTAGATACACTGTCTTGATGGATGGAATCCATTTTTTGTTATGGGAAAGAAAGAAAGAAAGACAGACAGTATGGTTGGAGATCCGTCTAAGAGTATCTATAAACTTTTAAAGGTATCTCTTTTGAGTGACTCTGAAGTGGTCTTTTGCTATTTGAAGAAGTTATCAGTGCGCTTTGTAATTTTCTTGAAAGTATCTTAAGTAGTAACTTGACCTCTGATGTGAATGTTGAGTATAGGAAGGAAAATGCAGATGCAGTTTTTCATTGATCTTATTGCTCAGATGATGACCAGAATGACGCACTAGAATTTAATTTCTGGTTGCGTTTCTTTAAACAAAAGATTGCGACTTATCGCGAGTTCTCCATCTGTTTGAAGTTCGTTGGTGATCAATCCATTCAATAGTAAAATACTCATGTGAGTAAACCCAGCTATTAAGGAGATCGTTTCCTTTTAGATAGGAAATAAGAGCGATTTAGGTCTTAAATTTGTAAGACATATATTTTGTGCTGCTACATCTGCTAAGTAAGTTCTCAGGGATTTTTATTTTTAACGACTTAAGTACTTTTATAAGCTACGTGTCCAAAATGCGAATTGCGTATCTGAATATGTTTCCATACCAATGGAAATGTTATCAAGAGTGAGTGAATTGTTGTTACTGCTGTACATGTTTACTATGAATCACTGGCTATGAATAGCTCAATAAAACAATCCTATTGTAATTGTTAGATATTACTGATTTCCCCCCTTCTTCTAGCAGCCACTCGTGCTGTGCGTGTTATATTTGTCCACACGAATGGAAGAGACAGTTTATTTATTACCACTTCTGAAGAGAATACTTGAGAAGATTTTCATGACAGTGTTATTCTGTAATGTTTGCCACACATTTTGACCGTGAGCGTATTTGTTGATGTTTCTCAAACCTGAGTTTGCAGCTCAGTGGTTCATGCACTTAACCCCTGAGCAACGGAAATCACGATTTTGGATTTGAATAGAGATCACAAATAATTAATGGCTCGAATTTGGAACTAGTGATAGCAAAGCAGAAGGTGTTATATATTTGCAAGGATGCTTCAAAGAGAATACACCAGCTTCCATGGTCTCTAAACAACCAGAATCAAATAAATTAGATAACATTTAGTATATTTTATGAATACAAAATGTACTAAAGTACGCACTTTCAAGCTGTTTATTGGTCAACTTATAGAAGTTTACGTATTGTTTGCAATGCTCTCTACATTCTACAAAAATTAGAGGATATCAGTGGAAATATTTTTAGCATTATTATTTAAAACTGTTGCAGAAACATGAGAAAATACTGCCACAATACTGTATTAACAAACATTTTCGAACTTTCTGGAATTGTCTAGTAGGTATTAGAGACGACTTAAGATTCACCGTTCATCGCATTTTCATGACCTGTTACAACCCACAATCCATACACACAATTTAACTTAATTTCTCAACGACTTTTTAAAATGCTTCTTCATTACCATGACATAAAATAGACTTTTCTCAGCCGTAAAAAGAAGTTACACCTATTTTCGATCAACTGCAAACTCTTCAATAGGAATGGAACAGATTTTGTTGGCGGTTTCAAATTACTCCGACCCAGCCTTCTTCGAGTTAAACATGCATATCTCCCATAAAATTTAATTATTTTTTACTCCTCTAATAGTCTTTTCAAGAGCATTAAATCGAAGGAGGGCAACATTCACATCTACCTCCACCTTGGGAGATCTATTTAAAATTCCACCCATGATTTTTATTCCGCCCATTTCTTGGCCAGCTTTAATCGCCTCGCTTGCGTATGTGAAAAAACTCATCTCATATCTCATTTTCCAGCATTCGTTCCACTTTCCATTGCACTTTTCATAATTACTTAGCATCTACGACTAGCACTTTACTCTGTCGCTCTTCCTCTGTCCACTGGGAGATTAAGCGATAAACTAGCACAGGCTCGGGATAACATCTGATAAAGTATTAATAATGAAATGGGGACCATTTCTTTAAGCGGCTTTTTCAATGCAGTGAGGTCCACTTGACATTCTCCCCGCTTTTGCACTGCGATTGAAATAAATTACCAGGTGTGGAGGAACGTCCACAATCTGTGTGTAGTGACATTTCACAGAACTTGTTCGACGACGGCAAAAATATGGACGAAATCCTAGAAAAGCCAAATCGTGGCATTCCAACGAGACACGACACAAGCGTTACAAGAATGATAAGGTGCCACTGGGGCTACTGCTACTGCGACATGAATCCCTTAATGTTACTCAGCTTCTTTGTCTTTTGGTTCTCTTCTGTTCTGTTCTCAGATATTTTGATTGATTGCGAACGTGCAATAAAATGCTGCACTTGAGGAGCAACAACCACTTTTCTGTGTAACCAATCTTGTCGGTGACTTGTGTATATCCCGAAAAATTAAACCTGCTGCTCCAGAGAGACCGAATGTACAAACACAAATCGTGATTTGTAAATCAGCGAGGAGGTGAACGAGCAAGAGGAGAATCCAAGAAGTCGATGAAAGAGTGAGTGAGTACTGGTTCCTACCAATGTAGGGCACATACATATCAGCCACTAATTGCACAGAGAACATTTGTCATCCGAAACATTTTGGTCGTGATGGGCGACATAAACATCGTGTGTGGCCAAGACCATGAGTGTTGCATGTTGTAGATTTGTTGCAAATCGCTAGGGTGATTTATGATTAAATGTGATTTCCTTCCGGGATTTCATGTGCCTGTATGTCTATGGTGGAACCATGTGCAAAATAAATTAACACTCAACCCACGCGGGCAGGAGGTGGCATCACGCAATTCAAATAAAGGAGTTGTTTATTGATATAAATGAACTACCGTGGAAAAGAAATGGTTTTCTTCGAGAAATTATGAGGGTTTGAACCAATCTGAGCTTTATGGGAATTGACAGATAATAGCGGGGTATCTCACAAATCGTAATAGGCCATTAATGTACGATTTGCCGGTTTTATGGATTAGCACGTACACGCAATAGAAGTGTAGGTAATAGAGGCCTAATCTGTCAGCTTTATGGGGCTCCTTTATTCATTGTAGGCATATTGCTCCTACTAAATCTATCCCCTAGTGTTATCACCAGAAGGATTGCACTTTAGGTACTGTGAGAAGTTATAAGAGCTAAGCTGATAAATACTTCTATTAACTTCGATTATTATTAAGTTTAGCCTTAGCTTGGCTTATTAAGTTCATTCTACCTGGAATACAAAAACTAGGAAAGTAACACAATTCGCTACCTATAGAATCCACTACAGAACAGTAAAGCGAAAATGTGTCTTTGAAATGCGTTAAAAAACAAAGTCAACAGTTTACAAGTTACCACTCTTAATAACATAGCCAGTAAAGTGGTTCCTAAGGATAGAATGCTCAGGCATGTAATTGCCAGATAGTACTTGAATGCAATAGTACAGATTGATGAAGGACTATATTCTTTTTGCTGAATGGCTTATGCCTTTACTATTTTTTATTGTTACTTTTCTTTTGTGGTGGGCTATTCCACTAGAAATTATTTGTTTTGTGTAACTCTATATTATATTTCTCAGTAGTTGGGTTTAAAACCATGTTTCGAACAGTTTGGAAGAGAAAAGCTAAGGAATTGATATTACGTTTTACGATTGGTTGATGGCGTTTTCTAAACAGCTCAACGCACTATTATAAACACCTACTTTTAATTTCATCAGAATTATTCCAAAACTGCTCCTACATTGGTTTGGCCACATCGAGCGAATTTGCATTAATGCTCCACCCAAAAGAGACTTTCAATCGTACACCGCGGGCTCAAAACCTCAAGGAGTACCGAACTCCCCTTATTAAAGTCAAGTGATTACGGACGCAAGAAGGCTTTCGAATGGTGGAATGGATGGAAGTGTCTCAAGCAGCGACTAATGGCAGAAATTAAAGTAAGGTAAAGTAAGAACGAAATACATTTGTGAAAAGTTTCAAAATCAACTGATTTGGGTCCAAAATTGAGCACGTTCCTAGTTGCAGTCCCTGTCTGCAAAACCTGACTGGATGCTAAGGTAAACATCAAACTCTTCCACCGCTTCCTTTTTTGCGATTCATTTATTGAAACACGGTTATTTAAATAAAAAAAATATTAAAAAAAGCAACATTAACCACTATAGAATGATTCTCAGAACGAAATAATTTTTAAAAAAGGAAAGTAAAATTCGGTGATCAGCTGTGTTTTCAAATTGACAAAGACCTGAAGCAAAAGTGTTTGCCTTAATTTGTCTGCTTCTCCTCTTTAAACGTGCGTCGCCTGGGTAACTAAATGTGGTTGGTCAATAAAAAGAGCGTAAAATCCGGTCAACTGGAAACTAGAACATGCCTATTGGTTAAATTAGTTTACCAGAATTTAGATTGCCTTTGTCTAAAATTGATATTGGGAGCTTAAAAGAAAAACGATTTGGAACAGTACAACACAAGGCTGTACTTTTCCTTTATAAATTGTTCTGATAGTTTTTACAAACTACCGCTTTTCAATTATACTTTTTGGTTATTGAACTCAGATAATAAAATCAAATCAGCGGTGATAGCCAATAAAAAGTTGCCAAACCTTATCAAATTAATAATAACTAAGAATCACTGTCTTAGAGGAGACAGTGCATAAGTATACAACTGCCTAGAACCTCATCTACCCATTCCAGATCCACTCCTGCCAACTAGAAACCTGATCACATCTCAACGTATTCATGTCATTCACAAAAATCACACCACAGATTACCATAACTTACTATTAGGCGAAATGCGAACGGGAAACATTTCAAACTTGCGTTCCACAAACAAACCGCGTTGCAGCACATGTCACAAATTCACTAAAATTGCCCATTAACATAATGGCCACACAACGATAAAATAAAATCTCTCTCATTCAGAGAAACCTTGCAAACTTATCCCACGTTGCTAGGCTCCTCCATGCCAAACCAAACTATAGCTACGGATCAAAAAATTATAATAACTTAATCTGCCCTATAATCGTAACTCTTTCGCATGAAAATTTTCGCATTAATACATGCGTTGAATAAATAAAGTTGGAGCCTCTGCGAGCCTCAAAATTACACATTACCCCACGACGATATCCCGAAGGTATTCGTGGCTAGACGCGCGAAGAAATCTCCCAGTAGTTGCAGTTGCAGATGGAATGAAAATGTAAACTGTGATCCTGGGAGGGGAAAAGTACTTCCCAAAGTCACCATCAAACCACCAGAGAGTGTGTTGTGTGATTGTATGCTTACAGTCAGCATTCCTCAGAAATGTGAATACATAATTTATTTCGTACACGTTTTGCCTGTCGCAAAGACTCCTGGGTCTTTTTTTTTTTTTTGCCTCCCCATTGGCCCCCTGCGCGACCACCTTCGTAAACCGGATGGATATTACGCGTATCTATGTCTACAATAAATTCAATTTAATTTCGCTCGCCGGTCGTTGTTAAATGTTTTTACTTTTCTTTATATATTTTTTTGAGGGATTGAAACGATTGGCCTGCAACGGTCCTTCGCATTGTTTGCTGCAAAATTTGCAGGGAGGCGAATATTTTATGTTCTATGCCTTTGCTGGTATTGCCTTAAAGTGTGGAGGCGGAACACCACGAGGAGGTAGGTTTCACGGTGAACGCTATTGTGAACCTATAGAGTCAGTACCATTTGGGTGAGTTATATAGATACAATGGACAGCAGCAGCAGCCTTTGGGGCGATAATTAGGATTTTCTGAGTTTCAAGTGGAGTTACAAGCAAGTTTCCGGTGAGGTTAATAAAAAATGGTAGCATGTACATATAAAGTGAGCGTAAAGGTAGGTGCAGGAATTTTTGCTATTGGAGGTCAAGTGTTGATTTTTTTGGTTTTCATTTGGGAAATACGAGTAAATCGAATTACATTAACTTTAACATTGGTCTATAAAGTGAAAGAAATTATGTGAAACAGGAGAGTTGGGTACCAAGCTTTAGCCAAAAATAAAAACCAACTTTTACGATCAACTTCAGTTTTAACATCGAATACAATGTCGACTCTTTATTGATAGGAAATTTAAAAACAAAAATTAACGCACTGAAGCACTAAACAATGCCTTCCACAAATAATGATGTTTATGTTACATCAGTTTAAATGCCAAGTACGAACGATGAATCCAATCCCTAGGTAACTCCTCAAGTCAATTGATTAAACACTAAAACAGTAATTAATTAAAAATTGCGCAAACATATTTACTCTACACCTCATCACTTTATTGCCACCGCGCCGTTTGGAAAGTATCTAGTCGTCACCGCCACACGTTCTGCAGTTAGTTGCGGCACCGCCGCCATCAACGACTACTGTCGATGGCAACGACGACTGCTCTTCGGATTCGATTTTCCTGTTCGACTAATTAAAATCTAATGTCGACGGTATTTACGTGATGAAATTCACTAATTCGAAATGGATTACTATGGAAACCGTATCCCACCCCCCTATCCTTGAAGTCCTATCTTAGTGTTTGTCTCCTATGGTTACTGCACTAACTCTGACCGGAAATCTATTCCCAAGGATTATCGCGCAAGCAACAATACGTACAAAAAAAAACACTGCGAAACCATAAAAATTGCAATAAAATCCACTTTTAAAAGATTTCGAAGGCGGGAAGGTGGTTAATCGCCATCCGTAGTTTTCTCTTTATAATTGCTTCGACAAAGATATAGAAAAAGACTAAAAAAAAAAGGGTGGAGTCTAGCTCTGGGATGATAGTTTTTCAATTAAAAAGATTCCTTACGTTCTCAGCTTATCTAGGCATCTGTCACAACACTTGATATGAATAAAATAAAACAAACTAAATCAACACTACGTTCCACAGGTTTAACTTCTTATCTTGAACCGAAAAAATGGTTACACAGGTCTCCGCATCTCCCTCGCAAGTGATGACATGTGAACTTGTTTACATGTTTGCCCTTTAACGAGCGGTGACTTCCGTTCAACCGGCACATGGAACATCAACAACAATGGATGCTCTTGTTGGGGAAGCAAGTGTCACCAGTTGTCTTGTTGTTGTTACTACTCCGTCTTCTTCAACTGGGAAAAGTTTGTGTATTGTTTATTGTTCTTCGGATTGGAATGCTGAAGATAGAGACATATAGATACTGAGACTGTAGATGATTCCCAGAGAATTGGTAAGGCGGCTTTCAACAAAAAGATAGACTTTTTAACAGAACATAGATTCGTTTATTGTGCAAAAGAGAATCCATATGGAATGCATTGTGGTATACACCGAACAGATGGACGAATTCGAATTTAAGAAACACATGAGATAACATATGAAAAAGGGAATATATCGTGAGCGTGAGGGACTTATTTTGCAGGTTTCACTAAGTGCTGCCACTTTAAGTGAATTCAATGTCGTGTGTACCTACAAGCAGAAAGACTTTAAACAACTAAAAAAGTATGGAAGTGTTTCCATTAACCTTGAGGTAAAGTCGGACATTTTGGAATATTACGGACCTACTCAGCTCATTCAGCGAACTAATGAAATAAACTGAACGAAAGAAAAATAAAATGGACGATTGGGTCGCACTTAAGGCTGAACTACAATATAATAGTCGGAATCAATCGGAAGCTAGTGTCATAATTCTACGATAAGTTTCTTTCAGTACTATCAATTGCTCAAGTAGCCCATAATAGGCGTAGGTGTTCGGAAACAAAGATTCTCATCCGATCTGTTAATAGTTAAGGCTGAACTATAATAGTCGGAAGCAATCGGAAGCTAATGTCATAATTCTACGTTATGTTTCCTTCAGTACTGTCAATTACTCAAGTAGCCCATAATAGCCGTATGTGTTCGGAAGAAAAGGTTTTCGTCCGATCACCGAAATCAAGCATCATCGGGCGCGGTTAGTACTTAGATGGAGGACCGCTTGTCAAATTTTCATACGCACACTTACGAAAGAGCGAATCCATTCGCTCTTTCATAAGTGAGCAAAAGTGAACGAAAACTTAACGAATCGAAGCAAAAAGCTATTATGGTCAGACAATACAAATCCTTTGTATTTGCACTGTTTCGAAAGTGGTCGTACGAAACCATTCTTCTATTATAGTTCAGCCTTTAGATGGGGGCTCGCTTGTCAAATTTTCATACGTACACTTACGAAAGAGCGAATCCATTCGCCTTTAGATTTGCGCCTATATGCATATGTATGTGGTATTCATTTACGTCACTAATATTTTTTTCGACGTCGATTTTCAGTAGCTAGTTTGACTCATAGCTAAGGAATAACAAAATTTAAAAAAATGGGTAATAAGTAGAGGAATACCCTAATTCAAGTCGATCGGATAAAAATCGTTTCACACTTAAGTCGGAACCGTAATTTGTTTGCTGACCTCGAATGTCCTTGGTTGTTCTCAAATTTAAAGATATAAACTAGACATATCTTTTCAAGGATCCAGTAATTACAAGGTAACACAAATTAAGAACGGAACCCTTATAGTGAGAGGTTGAAATTTGGACCAGAGTTAAGTTAACCCAAACGCCGATCAAAAGTTTGTTCGTTTGCATAACTACAAAATATGTACATTATGTACTGTTTTTGCGAAATATATACACACAAATTTTAATTGATTGGCGAAATAATTTCTTTATTTACTCCGAATTATTTGACAATTTTTCCTTGGTTTACTTATATTTACGCAATCAAATTTGATCTGATTTAAGTTGTTTCAAGTAAGGACGACATTTTCCGGAAAGTAACCCCGTCATAAATTAGCGAACGAAAATAGTTTCTAAACGAATTTTGAACTTCAGAACCGGTACATAGTTTCAATTCGTCAGGCCTGAAAAGGTTGCCCAATTTCATCAGTTAAGATTCTTCTCTACTACAATAATAATTGTTATCAAAGAACTTCCTTAAAACCAAAATCATTTAAATCCAATGTAGCCTAATACCACCACTTTACATCTCTTTATTTTCTCCAACAACTTTTGGTGTGAGTTGACAAACTGTAGAGGAAAAAGCCATTGAAGTTTAAAGTTTAGAGAATCTACAAGGAAAATTCAATGGTTCTTCTCTATATTTTTAAATGGACTTCAAGATTTCCGAACAACACCCGGTTTGAGTTGAAAAATTGAAAACAAAATTTAAGTTCAAAGGATTGCCGGTCAACGTCGACAGAAGCCATGCCTCTTTGGCTCGATTCTTCTACTTTATTAATTGAAGAAAAATATTTCATCAAAGTGGCAACTCTAATAGTGAACTACAGCAAAATGCCCAGCATATCATGATTGGATATGCCTAGTTATAGTGCAAAGCAGGCGCCTTGAGGAAGCGGCCTATGCACACACTATCTGTCGATGACCTATTGAACCGCATCGGCTAAGCCATCGTATGTAACATTACCTCCTTTCAAATGAAACAGGTATGCAAAGAAGATCATCATCAACGAGTAACCATGATCTACCTTCTTCTCATGATGGTAGAGTTCAGTGTATCCTAACTTCAAACTCTCTAGAACGGATGTGTTTGTGTGTTTGTGTCTGTTTGATGCGGCGAATATCTTCAGATCGCGATTTAACGATGATATTCATTTAGCGCATTGCACCGAGTACATTGCTACACCAGACCGAAACTGAAAGGAAGAGGTCGTACCACACTCGTTTATTGTGTTAACTGATCGCCGTTACTATGGTTAGAAGTTGATTCTAGCGGCATTGGTGATGAAAGAATAGATTTTACCCGCCTAATGAATTATGATCTACAGGCAGATCATTCTCTTCTCGTTTTCGAGGATTGGTCCGTGAGAAGTCCAAACAGAGAGAAAGAAAGACGAATCATTGCGTGTCAATCGAACATACACTGTACCACACCAAGCCCACATGTGGGATAAGCAATTTGGCTGACTGCTTAGAAACTCTACCAAAGTCTACCTGATGACAATTTTTCTCGTACTCGTTTGTGCCCAATCCAAACACAAAGTACTAAAGTTAGAGAAGAAATTTTACGAGGGTCAAACTGTACAGTGGTTTCCTAATCGAGTTTATTGATCAATTTTGATGGCGGATTTATGTTGTTCGGGCACCACACAGTGGAGTGGTCCGATGATTCACTGGGAATCTGAGGACTTTGAATAGTAAACACAAGTTTGCTTTTTAGTTGCATTCTCTTAATGGTTAATGTCAACACAGACGCGAGACTATTAAATGACAATTCAATAGTTTGTCGAAGTGATTTTTGGTATCGGATTTCACTTAACTGACGTTAAGTGGCAGCACAAAATATGCTCACCAGACTTTGGACCGCATGTAGTTGCCACTACATTATTACTACGCCAGTAGATAACGAGAGATTGCCGATAGGTGTAAACGTTATTAAACTCCAATTTAGATAGTGTTGCTTGCTAGGTTCAGCGAGAGGATTGGATCATCGTGATTTACGGAATGAGAAGGTCTTTTTTACGACTTTTTTTTATTACTTTTGTTGCTTTTGGAATGTAATGTGATTTTTATGGTTGACATTTTTGTGGAGAAATGATTCATCAGTGAACAGATAGAAATTGCAGTTAACCCATTTTTCTTGGTTTAAAATAGAAAAAAGAAGGATTGACTATAACTTATAAAATGAGAAGATTTTTGCTAAACTTGAATGATGGTCTACTATACTTCCTAGTACGTCCGAATTTGTCAGTTTATGCGGTCAGAAAAAGAAAAACAGTCAGCTCTCTTCCGGAACTAAGCGCTAAAAATACTCAAGAATTTTTCGATACTTTGAGCTACTTTGCAGAAATTGCTGTATTGCTCTTGATACCGTATTTGTAAAAGCTTTTGAGTTGTAAGGGTGGAAGTCTTACTAGATATCATTTCTGACTTTGAGCTTGTTCATCAAAAAGCAATAGAAACATATATTTTCAAAAAATAGCCCACAGAAATAATTCCTGGTCTGTTAAAACTGCCGAACCTGCTATTCAAATTATCTGGTCATTCCAAAGTATTGTACTTCGGGAGTATCCATCCCCTGACCATTCTAATGAACAGGGGCATGGAGTTTCGATGAAACTCCTTGAAGACTTCATTCTAACATGAGGTTATAAACACACACATTCAAAAAAGTTATAATTTATTTTTAACCGATCGTATGGTACTCTATTTTTCATGTTTCAGGCGATCCCTAATAAAGTCCTAAATATAGCACCGTTAAAGCTACTAGTGACAAATTATGTATAGCTTTAACTTTATAACTGCTATCGTCGCTGCTAGTTGCTATCATCACTCTATTACTTTGTAGGGCTTTCAGTTCTATATGTGTGTTCTATAAGAGGGTTAAGGAAATGTGCGAAAGAGCAGAACAAGGTAATAATGACTTTTTACAGAAATTAATCTCACTATAGAGATGTTATACAGCTGGTAGCCTTTATATGACTTCTGCTTTACATACATTATCCCTAATATAGAGCATGTCGTATTGCAAATGTAAGAATGACCAAATGTGCTCAAATACTCGCATGTCTTGAGAACGTACCAAACCAGTTTTTTTCCCTAGGCACGGGCTGGATTCCTAATTTCTTTTATTAGGGAACTTTTGTTTAAAGCACTCAGTTAAGGTGTAAAGCACTCAGCTCTTTGCAAGCATTAATTTGGCTGTATTTGACTAACAAATGCAGAGAGTAGTATAACAGTAGATTCAAAGATTTACATAAATAATTAAGTTGCGGCCATATTTTCTTAAAGAAAATGACGGTCATATGAATTAAAGTGCACAACTGGGTCGCACGTACTTACACCTACATACATATGTATATGCTCTCACTCAGATTTAAAATTTAGACAAAATCAATAAAAAGTTTAAAAAATGTTTCCAAAACTTGGTATGCCAAAATCTTGTTAATGTCAAATTTTGATTTCAAATAAAATCGATCGAGTTATAGCCGAGAAAATAAAATTTGCAAATAAAGCTAAAAAGTAAACTACCGGAATGTTTAGCAAAAATCTGATACACCATCTTTTGGCATACACTATCATGCAAAAAAACCCGCGCTCGAGTAAAATATAAATTTTGACTTTGATCTGCGCTGTTTCCGTTTTTTTTTTTTATTGAACGGGAAAAATCCGGATTCTTAATAGTTCTTCTTGTCCGAGGTTTCCTTGTTTTTTAAGTCACCTAGGTTTTTTAATAGTTTTTTGACCTTGAAGTCAACAAAATGCAGTTAACAAAATTTGAAAAGGGTCAAATCCTGGCTTTTAAGGAGGAAGGTGAATCGATGAGAGAAATGAGTCGACCATAAGAAGATTAAAAAAAAAATACAAAAAATGTGGTGTTTTAAAGCGTAAAAGTGGAAGCGGTCCTTAAAGATGCACTACTCTTAGAATCGACCATATAAAGAGGACAATGTTAAGGAACCGGTTTGTTACTGCAACACAAGTAAGAAGAGATATTGCGAAAACTATCGAAATAGGCATATCTGTGTAACAGTTCAAAGACGTCTTAACGGACGACAAAAAAAAAAAACACCCCTAGGATAAAAAAAAAAGTCGTCTAGAATTGGCACGTGAAAGGCAGAATTGGACCCGAGATGACTGGCAAAAGGTCATTTTCTTAAATGAGTTTAAATTCAACCTGGAATTTTCAGACACAAAAATTGTGTAGCACCTCATCTGAAAAGGTCCAAAGGTGTTGTGGCTTGGAGAATCATAACTGCCAGTGGAGTTGACACAATTTTGATAGTGAATGTATCCATAAATGGTGTAAAATACAAAGAGATAAAGAAAATGGAGTGGTTCACACTATAGAGGAAGTGAGCCAGTACTCAAAGTTACAAACAAGAATTGGGTATAAATTCACTCCATTGGCCCGGAAACAGTCCGCACATGAATCCCATTGAGCACAAAAAGCGAAGAAATTTACAGGAATTAAGAAGCCACATCGAACAAATTTGATATGAAGAAATAGACACTTGTACAGGTGCACACCATCATTTACGATTTCATGCCAGAAAAGGTGGAAGCCATAATAAAAACCAAAGGCGGCCACAAATTTACTTTTATAAAATCAACAAGTGAATCTTAAATCAACATATTTTGCAAGTCATAAAAAAATAAAACACAGAACATAAATTAATTTTTAAAGGATTCAAATTACTAACGGTTTTTTTTCTGGAATAATACCACTTTAGTGTTGGTGTTTCCGGTTAAATCGCCTACCTGTTACAAATAAAAACGAGATATCTCCAACCTCTCAACACCACAGTGAACAAAGCGGGTCAAAGTCAAAATGTTCTGTTTTACTGGAACGCGCCTTTTTTTACCATATTAGTACAGTACAGTACAGTACATACATCCACTGTAACTCAAATATTAAATTTGAACAGTCTTTAGAGCCATTTTTGAGAAAATCCATTTTTTACAAAACCGGCCATTAGTAAAGTACCGTTTATTTTAAGGTTAGAATGAAAATTCTGATTTCATCTATGAAGTTTGAGTTAAATCCGTCCAGTAGTTTATTTATTCAAATTAATTACTACCTAATCTTTAATCATTTTTGCAGCGATTTATGATAAAATTTTAAGGGCTCTATAAGTGCTGTTAGAAAGTATGTATATAGAGCTGAAAATGTTACTTGAGATAGGTGTGACTTTGTAAAATTGTTGATTACGCGGTTTTTAAGTAATTTTATCAGAGAAATTGTGAAGACTATTTTTTTTTTGAAAAAAGTGGACGTGCCGTCACTATTTGTAATCAAAATTCACGTACTCTGAGGGAATTTTTCAAATAAAGCTCATTCGTTAACGTAAATAGCTTTAAAATAAGCAAGATCCAAATTTAAAACCAAAAAAACGCCCCCAAAAATTAGGCGAATGTATGTAGAAAATATGGATGTCTATATATTATATTTTGTTAACCTATATATAGAGAAGATTGATATGTGTCTTATATCAGAAACACACTTTACTAACTAATCGTTTATAAAATCTAATAATTATAATACATATCATACTATTCACCCAGAACATACCGCTAAAGGAGGAAGTGAGTTATACTAAGGAATAACACTCAACAACACGGAGGATTAAAATACGCAATCGAAGAAATTCAAGCAACAGCTGTAAATATAAAAGCAAACAATTATTCTTTGAATATAGTAGCAATCTAGTGCCAGCCAAAACATTTGCTAAAAGTAGACGATTATAAATTATTTAAAATTGGAGGAGACTTTAACGCAAAACATATCCACTGGGGATCCAAATTAACATCAACAAAAGAAAAATAATTATTCAGCGCAACTACAATAAACGGATGCGAAGTCTTTTCAACTAAGAAACCGACATACAGCCCGACTGATCCAAATAAAATATCAGATCTGATCGATTTTTCATAATCAAAAACATATCTGCAAATTATCTTCAAATTGATAAGTTCAACGATCTAAACTCTGATCATTCGCCAATACTACTCACGTTGAGTGATAGCATAATTCACAAACAAAGCAGGCCAACATTAACAAACAAAAGTACCGACTGGGAAAGTTTCAAAAAGACTTTGAATGACAGGATTGAATTAGGCGGGGCTATGTGCGATAGTAAACACCTAGAAAGAGAAGTGGAAAAATTCGTTAATGATGTACAACTATCAAACTGGATAAATACACCAGAAATTAGAAGGAAATTTAAAAAGAATAACTATTACAGGGAAATTAGAGACTTTTTTGCGGATAGAAGACGAGCGAGAATAGTATGGCAGCAGACTAAAACCTCTCGAGACAAAACTAATCTGAACAACCTTGCTCAACACTTAAGAAGAAAAATTAGAACATTAAAAGAAGACTCAGTCAAAGATTATCTTAAAGGATTAAACAACGAAAAAACACTGAATATTTCCTATGGAAAGCAATGAAAAACATCAAAAAGGCAATTAAGCAGATACCGCTGATGAAAAATGGGCTAGAAGTAATGGACACAAAGCCAAAATATTCGCAAATTATCTAAAAAAAAAAATATTTCAACCACACAGCGAGCAATAAAATATATTAAAACAAATTATTATAAACCCAAAAAAAGGTTCTGGTTATGATTTTCACCATCATCCTCATTATCTGTCCTGTCTTGTGCTGTACGGATCCAGTTTTCTGCTACTAATCTCTTTATATCGTTACTCCAGCACGATGGTGGTCTCCCTCTATTTCTCAAGTCTTCCCTTGGTCTCCTTTCTAGCAGTCTCTTTGTCCACCTACTCCTATTGTCTGTTGTTCTCGCCACATTGCTTGTTAGGATTAAGGGCTCCGCTCCGTATGTGATTACTGGCATTATGCATTGCTCGAACGCTTTTCTTTTCAGACGCATGACTATGTCGCTCCTTAGTACGTTTTTCATTTTGCCGGGACTAAGTTGGTCTTGAATTTTGTTTTCATGAAATTGATGTTTAGACCGTTAGCTTTTGAAGCTGCTCCGAGTTCGTCTAGCATCAGTTTAGCATCGTTGAAATTATCAGTTATGGTCATCCGAGAAGCAGAGGTGACTGAGGTATTCGCCGTCAATGTTGATGCCATTGTTATCGCATTGCAGGTTTTTAAAGGCGTATTATAGGATCGCTTTTTTTTATAATTTGCGCGCGCCAAAGAGGATATGAATACTATTATACTATTACAGGACATGTGGGTTGAGAAGAAGAGAGAGAGAGAACGAAAGATTTAGTGTAGTGGTTTGAAACTCAGATGGTATTAAGTTTAACTCCAAGGGTAGCGTCCAGATAACTGTAGAGCTTGTTTGTTTTGCTTTTGTCGTTGCTCATGATTCACAGTATATTTTCCGTCCTTCTGATGTCATCATCACGATCAAGTTGCATTTTCAGCCATATGACCACTCTACTGCCAGTGTTATGCCTTCGCAATAGAGTTGACTTAGCTTTCGCAATTGATCGACTTTTTTATTTAGTTCATGCGAAATAAATACATGATTCTTGACATCAGGATTTGAACCGTGAACCAACAGCGTGATAAGCGATGATGGTACCACTACACCACAGCCACCCTCACTCACCGGTGATAAAGTACTTGTTCAATTCCTCTCCCTACTCGGTACTTATTTGTTTTTTCGTGTAGTGTCACAGTAGCCTTATCGTATATGTGTTGAAGTAGTTGCGGATATCTTTTGTCTATCCTACATTGCTTTAGCGATTTCACAATGCAATGTATTTCCACAGTGTCGAAGGTTTTTTGAAAGTCGACGAATGTTAGGACCAGTGGCCGGTTATATTCAGTTGATTTTTTAATTAGTACCTTTACTGCTTGCAGATGGTCGTTTATCTAATACTAAAACCGTTCCTGAAACCAGCTTGTTCCCGTGGTTGGTATTGGTCGAGTTTTCGTTCTATTCTTTTTGTAACGTCTTTGTCAGCAGTATGGTCTTTTAACCGGTGAAATGAGGCAGCTACCAAGGAAAATTGTAGTTAAATCAACTAATTTAATCAATGCTCCTTTTAGTATGTGCCTAGGTTCTGAAAAGTGCCTGAACCAAACAAGAGTCATCATACAGGCCAATCTCACTACTGTCAGTAATACCTAAGCTTTTCGAAAAACTTCTTGTTACATGACTACTAAGGCACATCATTGAATGAAGACACCTAATTCCAAATCTTCAATTTGGGTTTAAAAGACATCATTCAACAATTGATCAAGCCAACGGAATAATTTAAATCATTGAAAAAGCATTGCAAGAGAAAAAAGCTTATTCTGCCGTATTTATCCACGTAGCACAAGATTTTGATAAAGTTTGGCATGTAGGACTAAGATGTTTCTTGCCAAAAAAAATACGCTGCAATTTTAGAACGATATCTAAAAGGAAGAGTTTTTTGCAATAAAACAGGAAGATTCGTACTCAGAGCTAATGAAAATTAAAGCAGGAGTTCCACAAGGTAGCGTGCTGGGCCCCATTCTATATCTCCTGTATACGAACAATCTCCCAAAGCTAGAAAATAGCTTATTGGCAACATAGAAGCTACAATCAGATGTATACAAAATGTACATAAGGAATTGAAACAACTTAACATTGAAAAAAGTGTATACACGAGCGCAACGGAGTAGCAACAACGAGCGTCGGGGCGTTCGGAGTCTTAGGTGGATTCCAATTCTGTTCTGTGCACCTACTTATATACACATGTAGATATTACCATCTGTTGAGAGATGCCGAAATCTTTTAGACTGCACTACTACAGAAAAGGATATTCGGCAAAAAGCTTGTTAGCGTAAAAACCTTTACTGATATGGTTATCCACACATCGATGGCTTCATGCTTTCTGATAAAATACGGCACGACAGGCTTCTCAAATGAACTTAGAGGTTTGCTAAGCTAAACGGGAACTGGCAACTCTGGTTTGTGGACCCTGATCATAATATAATACGTATAAATCTCTAAAGGTGGTCACAGACTATACTCTATTTTAGCAAGATTACTCGCCCGGGCAAAACTATACAAAAACAAGACCAGTTAGGGCCACTATAAATCGAAACCCAAACCAGCAATGCTGTTAAAAAAAAAGAACAAGTCCGTGCCCACCTAGTAGTCAACAATTTCTACAGAAAACCGACAAATCCCCCATTGGACGAAATTGGCACAACATCTTTTATCGACCAGCCAGAACCGAACTCCTTATTTAAGTTCACAAAGCAAACAAATTTAAAAATCCAGCCCATGAACAACGTCTTGCTTAATTAACTCAACGAGTTCCACAATTCAGCAACCTTCTGATATTATCTCAAGTTAAGACAGACAAATCCACTTGGTGTGAAAAACCAACCACAATTGCATAACATATACTCCGTAGACATTAACGCAATTAGATTTTCTTTCAATCGAAAACGGCCGCCTAACCACCACCGTACGATTGCAACAGACATGCACGCACTTAAACACTCACTACAAAAATATTCCAACAATGCCACAATTCGTTCCACAATAATCCACAAGAAAAATAAATTCCTAAAAGTCGCACTTACAAAAACTGGGCGACATTTTCGTAATTTGCAACTTTCTTAGTCAACTGCACGACAGTTCACCATTCAACAAAACCGCACCATTCAGCCAACAACCAGCACCACCGCAAAAGGATCGGATTACATCTTAGCGCGGGCCACGCCAATCTCACCGCCTGAGAAACTTCGCAAAACATAAATGTTCCTAAGAAACTTGTTAGGACTTCTGCAGATTTCATTAGCCCTGCGTACAAGCATTACCGGCCCGAAATGAGATTTTGATTGCCAACCGCACTCACCAGAAGGGATGAACAAAATCAACTCAAACCACCTGGCGGGTGGCAACCACTCTGCACAGCTAAAGATGTTTAGACTCTGGCATTTCAATTTACCTATTGCATAATGACCACTTGGGTTAAGTCGACTCGCCGCAACCACAACTTTGACAGCGAACGATGAAGGAAACAAAAACAACGGTCGGCAACAAAAAAATAGCTCACTCAAGGCTGTCAAATTAAGAAATTCCCCACAGCATGCGGAAGAAATTCGAAGCCATGTAGCCAACGTTCTAATTGAAAAGTTATGACCCAACCAACTGACCAAATCGACGACGGTCTCCTGCTGCTGCTGGACCAAGGTCCCTTCTTTTATATACTCCGACTCTGTTAACAATTACTTCAGCATTATTCGTCACGATTGCACTCAAGGTCTGCATAACTTGGCAGTAGCATGAGCCTGCTCCGACGTGTAGGATGGCTGAATAAATGGTTGTTGCGCCGGGGGCGTTTGCAGCCAACGATATATATACGCACTCATTACGAACGGCGCATAGGATTACCAATCATCCTACAGGGAAAAAATCATTGTAAATTGCCTTAATTAATTAGCCTTGCTGAAGTGGGATCGTTGTTGGTCAGCGCGTATACAGATTTAGACCTCTAAAAGTGGGTTAATGTTTCGAGCGGAGCTATGCAAATGCATAAAGGACCCAAAGTGGGGCACTCGGTCCAGTGTTTGTTGCCTTTCTAATGTCGGTCGCACATTTCTCATAATGGTTGACACTGGGTAGAAAGACATAAAACAAAAATTACGATAAGGTGACAGATCAAAGAGGACGAACGTTGAGGAATACTTGTCTTACGTCGGCCGCTGTCGCATCTGGGTTACCAGGTGGTGTATTTCTGTGGAAATCTTTTTTGTAATAGGAAATATTTTAATGAGTCTTGTCTTGGCCTAACGACCTCTCATTTTCGCTTTCGGTAGAGGCGAATATTTTCATTGACTTTTCTGAGCCTAAACATTTGACGCTACGTGCCGCGTATAGTGGTCGTGTAATGACAGCCCATTAAGAGAGTAAACAAAGATTACCACGATGCGTGTACTTTCTGGGAAATGTAGGATTGCTACGTTGCATAATCTTGCTCGAAGCAATGTCTGTAATGCATGAGTTTCTCGGTTTGCAAGTTTTTTGTTACATATTTTTACAACGATACCAGCTAATATTTGGCCTAAACAAAGCTTTGTCACCAAACGACGAAAAATGGTTTTCAAGGTGTTTGGCATTTTATTAACCTAGTCTTGTTATGTCAGGTAATGTCTTTCGGTTCAATAGCAGTCATTTGACTTGTTCACGTCGAAATTCCATCTATTCAAATGTCATGCATATCTAATGGCCTGTAGTTAAATTAAAATTCTACAGCAAGAGTTCTGACAAGATAGACATAAAAAATTTTAAGGAAATCTATACGAAATGGTTTATTTTTTTTCTTTTTTTTGTCTGAAATGCTAACTTTGCTATGCCTAACATGATAATTTAAAATCTTATTGTGACTTTCTTCTGGTTAGAGCTCTAGAAAGTTTTAGTTTGTTTGTATGTCGAAGACAGTTTCTGGCTTTACTAAGTAGTATTCCGCAAAACGGTTTGGTCATCCTGAACTTTGATGCAGATCCTTTTTGGACTATGTAAAGGAGTTTTAAAAAAAAGGAATTAGGCGAATTATAATTCGTTTTAAGAATTTTTTTTAGAAAAGCCCCAATTTTTCCTTGGCTATGAAAAAACGCAAAAAAAAAACACTAGTCACTAGTCTTAAAAGATATTTGTGCCCTTTATTTATAGTATTACTTTTTTTTTTAAATCAGCAATTTTTTTAAGTTGGGTCATCAAACTTAAAAAAAACACTTTTAGTATTATTAAGGAAAACAATTACGAAAATCTTATGAAAACAAATGATTACAAAGCACATAATGTTCTCTAATTACCCCAAATTAGCAGCTTTTCTAATGTTTTTTCATTGAGGTTAGAATTTGTAATATGTTGCTAAGGATAAGCAACAAATAATAAATTATTAGTCATGTCACCGATTGATGCTTATTCGTCCGATTTTGTTCTTCTTTCGTTATCTTTTTTTCCTAGGCAAGGAAAAGATGCTAAGGAAAAGAAAAGCAGCTATCTCATCCCAGGAAATTTATTTCTTTATTATTAATTGCGAAGAACCAGAGATATGTACACCCTGATCCACCATTTCTCCAAGTTAGCGGAGTTAGCATAAGTCGGATGTGTCAAGAGTTTTGAAAGCAACTTTAACAATCATATGAAAGAAAAAAATGGTTGTTAGTTCTGTCGCCAATGGACGCTAATGAGCCTGGACTATAACTGAACGATTTTGTTCATCATATAAATAAAAATAAAATCTCGGTATTTAGATCAGCAGGGACTATATATCGAATAAGTCGATAGTTTTTATTCCATAGTTCCCGTCACTACTATTTATGGCCCCTATTCCCTAAGTCGACTCCGAGTTCAAGTTTTATTTTTGACAAATGAGTGCTGCCATATTTCCTTAAATTTTAAACCGCCATTGTTGTTTCAAATTTTATCATTTCACTGGACTGTTAACTTGCAGATACTAGTATCGACTCGATCTGAGTCACAAGACTTAGTGAATAGGGATGAATATGTACATTTTAATTTTTGACTATGAGACCTACATATGTATATAATGTATGTCTCATCAAATTTGTTAGCAGGACAGTTGAATAAACTAAAACAAACTCGGGCTTACGGTATGTACAAGACCTTGATTCAAGAAAAAGGTTTAATCCTTGATGCTAAAAGACCGTTAAATTATGTTAAAAAATATTTATGGCAACCCTATATCACCGTATAAACAAACTATCCATCCATGACAACGATGAGATCCTGTTTTCTCCCCCCTCTCCGATTGCAGCACTAATGAAAAACATTTTTCTTTTGTACACTCCTTGAATTGTGAAATCATTTACAGGCATCTTCGTTTGCACCACACAATACAAGAAGTACCAGAATCACTCAGCTGAGACAGCCCGGAGCCGCGGTGCACCATTCCTCTGATTGGCATATCACAAGCGCGCACACATAGGAGTGCACCTAGGAAAACGGTCGGCGTTCGCACGCGCAAGCAGCATCAACAAGTTTACGATCGCTCTGTTGACATTTCCCGTCGATAGTTCGATCGTTTGCTTAATCGCTCTCCGCCGTTCAGCCGGCTCGCACACTTGCAACAGCTAGTAAATAAAAATGTGGCCGCATTTAGCAAGCACTAAATACGCTATCAGGGATCAATTAATTGTCGGCTGCTGCCGTTAGATTTGTAAATTGAGATGTTTTTTTTATTTTTTTAAATCTCCTGTCGCTCTTTTATTTTTATATTGCTGCTGATCGTTTTATTGCAGTAGTGTTGTGCCGGCCATTGCAGTTGCTCCACTCTCTGTTGCGGTCGTATAAATAGTGCTATTGCAATAGAGCGATTGTGTGTGTGTATATATGACATATACAGCGAATGACAAAAGGCATTTTTGTGAAGTGTGAAACAGTCTAATATGCACCACATTCCGTTGCGCCTCATTAGAAAGGTGCTTTCAAGGCGGCTGTACAGACATACAGCGCGCTTTATGCACTTCAAAAGCCATTTTCTCTTAGCCAAGTTAAAGGGGAGTTATTGAAACAGCTAACATTTGAATGGAGGAAATAGCACCGATATGAAAATTACGCTGTCAATCCAATGGATTGGACGTCATTGTGTTTGCTTGCGCGATCGATGTTGAGATCTTAAATGGGTTCAGTGGTTTATGGCTATGGGAATTGAATTATTATACCTTTTCTTCAATTTGTTGATATTCAGCAGTGAGATTAGTGTCACTATGTAAGGCAAGAGTTAATTGAAGATTTGTTTATCGGAATTTCACGGTGCGGCGGTCGGTGGTGTGGTGTGAATGTTCTAAAAGAAAATAACTATAAAATTAGGCTTTTAAAAGCACCAGCCTTACTGTGGGAATGGGGACACTGAAAAACGTTCGATAAAGCCCTGAGGAATGTCAAGTCCCAACAAGTATCAGTGGCAACAATCTATGTATACCAAGTGATACTGTTTCTAACGGTTTTGGCATTCAAACACGTGCAATGTTTCAAATTGACAGCTTACATGAAATTGCTATACAAAATCCTCGCAAAGCCATAAATTGCTCTCCCTAATCGCTTAGCCGCCACTTAAATTACACATTATGTTCGCAACCTGCCACCTGCCATGGAATCTCTTGCAATTAATTCCCAATCTCCAATTCAAACACACTCGGCTAGTTGGGAAATTAATTTACCAACCAATATCTCTTGAATGTCCAGCAATTGCAGAGTGTTATCAACGATTAGTGCCACTCGCGTGCGTGCAACAGTGAAATGGAACTCCATGTTGACAGTCAACTGGGTCAACTTATTGCACACATATCTGCTTTCCTCCTTCTGCCTAACTGCAAAGATACTACAACTTATGGCCTAGTTAAATTGATATTCTTGTGTTGTAGGCACATACTTATGCTTCTTCGGTTCTCCTAAAAAAGTGTACATACCTAGACCGATGCACTGAAGTACCACATTTGATATACGACAATGACAGCATAGAATTACAAAACGAATTTGTCACACAGTTCCATCACCTAAGACAGACAACATATATCTGGCCCCTTCACCAACGCATCAGTATTTTATTATAGAATCAAGCTGACGTTCATTTCGAGGACGCACGCTCATCAAAAGTCCTTCAAACGGAAATAACTCATTGAGGTCCCACACTCTCCGCGTGTCTCAGAGCCCGCATCATCAACATCACTGTGGTATCTTTTAGAATCAGAGCCCATTACGTGAATTTATTGGTAACACGATCTTTGCTATCGGCCAAGTGCATTTAATTTACCCAAACAAAAGAGCAAAAGCAGAGTTGTGTTGGTTGCGTCGTGTCCTAGTTGAGACCGAACCATGAAATCCAGGCCAAAAGTCTACCCTGTGTGCTCTTGTACATTAGTTATGAGCTATGAGCTGTACATACATCCATACATACATATATACATATGTACAAATGGTGGTGATGTGCGATGAAACGAGGAGTGAAGAAACATTCAGACTTTCCAAGAAGAAGCGCATCTAATGGCGGTATGGTATGGTTGTGGCGCGCCCTCCTTAGGGGCATCATTTCAGGCTTTTGTTTCTCGTTCTTTTTTTTTTTTTCTTTTCTGGGTTCTTTATTTATGTATAAAACACATAAGGAGACAAACAACTGTTGTGCGCGATGACGATGTTTATGAGAGCCTAACTAGTGGTGTCCGGTGGCGATGCAATAGTAGATGATGATAATGATGATTAAAACAAATTACATTTAGGTGAGTCAACTACGTGTGGGATTTGCTGAGGAGTGAAGAGGTAAATGAATAAAAAGCATCAATTTCATACGTGATTTTGAAAGTAGGAATTTCGGTCTGAAAAATGTAATTTTCTTCAATTGTAACCTCACACTTGTCATTTGCCTATCTGTTGTTTGATTCCAGATGGACCAAGAAAATAATCGTGTGGTGGCCGAGAAATAGTCGACGAGACTGAAGGTCCTAGAAATTAGGCCATAGAAAATTGCGCACAAAAAAGTTTTGGGAAAAAAGCCAGAAAATCTTCGATCAAAATTGTGCTGTTTTACTTTCATGTTTTTTATGGAAAGAAGAATAGTTTTCCCAAATTTCTGATTTTTTTTTAAAAAAATGTCCTACTATTTTATTAATTTTCGATAGAAGAAAAATGATCAGAACAGTTTTTCTGGGTCTTTTCCAGCTTCGACAAAAAAAAAAAGTTCAGAAATTAATGGCAAATTTAGGGTTTCGAAAATTTGAGAAAATTTCTAGGGAATTTCCCAAAACTATTTATATAATGAAAAGAATGAAACAGTGACATAAATTTGAATAGTAAAACACAAGCATTAGCCACCTCGGCTATGCCGTTATTGTCCCTGGCGTGGTCAAAACGTATACTAGTCATTCAAGCACATATAAAATAATCATAATTTCCAATGGCCCAGTTTTTGGTTCTTGAATGAGATGAAATTAATAACTTAAAAGGAGTAACACGAAAAAACTGTACAAAGGAAATCGCTCCAAGAATACAGTAGAGCAGGTCTTTAACCAAGAAACGATGTCAACGGACCGACAACGGCGACGACGCCGAAGAAGTATTTAATATATATTCCAACAATATTTGCAAATTTGTGCCTGTTCTGTTCTCGTGGCAGTATCAAGTGCAAGTCTGTAGCCGACGCATATGTTCTCTGTATTTTCTCCAGATGAGTCTAATCCCAAAGCCATCTACCATCACGCCATATAGCAGTAAAGGTCATAAATGCGTTATTAGCGGTTACATTCCTGAATTTCTTCCATTGGCGTTCTACAATATTTCCTTCCCTTATAAATAAGCAAGATTTGGATTAGGATTTTTTAAATGCTTTTTCGGATCTTTCTCTAAGGAGTGTGCTCCTAAATTTGTCTAAAAGTCGCCTGCATTTAACCCAAAAAGCCTCATGGAAGCAGCGTGTAATTTAAAAAAAAAAATATCAAGATCTTAAGTGCTGTTTGAGGATTTTGAAATGTAAATAATACTAATCGACCAATCGACGTTCATGTTGTTGTTAAAGAGAGTATTTACCGTATTTATCGCAAGATCTTTCCCTGAACTTGAATAAGTGTTTTCTTCTTTATGCACTTTGCAGTCAATGTTTCATTTTTAATTGCACAAGGCAAGTATTGGTTTCGTGAAAATGTTCTACCTCAAGATTGTGGAAAGTGGAGCCGACAATTATATCTGTCCGTCTGTGTATGTATGGCCAACTGCAGGTTAAACGACTGAACAGATTTTGCTCAAACTTCATATCTGGGGTCTGTGGGATCACAATTCGAGGCGAAATCGGAATTTTCATTCTAACACCAAAAATACCGCTTTCGAAATGGCTTCATTCACTCATTTCAAATTGGCCTGTAAAGCTAATTCAATTACTAATTAAAAATTAATAAGATTCGAGATCTACGCTAGTGTTATACTCTTGGCAACGTTAAAAGTAATACTTTCCGTTCAAGGCACATGTTCACTGAACAAACACATGTTAAAGACAGGGTGAACCTACAGTCGCACAAAAAATGTTGTGCATGAGCGCACATCCCCTAGAATAGTGTTAATGATCCAGAAAGAAAACTTAAAGTATGAGAAACGAAGAATGATGCTATGTAGCGAAATTCTGGATTTTCGAAACACAGTGTTTCAAAACCACCTTGCAGAGGGCCATAGATCATATCGAAAGCTGAAACTTATAGCAGCAAATGGGAAGGAGATCGAGAACCTTACGCAGACATATTTTCAAAAAAGGAGGTCAGTGTGGGTTGGCTTTCTTTCCTAAGAAAGTTAGGATCACAATATTTATTAAATGACAGGAATTAAGGCTTTGATGACGAATAAATTGATTTAAATCCCACCGAATCTGTATGCAGAAAAATTAATTTGTAATTTGTAAAAACGAAAATGTTTGATCTTCTAAATTAAAAAGTGAACAAAAAAACAAATGTATTGGTACTTTAACCATGACAATCCAACACTTAGCAAGTTATCCGTAAAAGAATGGCTAAGTCAAAAAATACAATATGACAGACCACGGATAGTTCCTTAAAATGGTGCGAAACAGCAACCGGATTTTTTTTTTGTATTTTTTCGGCTACCATCAGGAAGATACACCGAACCTCTTTCGTTCCATGTCCATATTCTATCTTGTTATTTTTAATCTACTCGTATAACAAAAACGCTGTAACGTCGCATCGCAACGCCTACCTTTTTAACACGCATCGGATCGGAACTCCCAAACCTAAATAAAACTCAACGTGACTGTTGGGCTTATAAACTAAGGTTGATCCACATAAAAAACATTCATTAATCATTTAACATCCCTCGAAAGCGATTTCTTCTGCTGAATCAAAGTAAATACAAACTTCAGATGCCACCATAATGCTCTCAACATAACATATCCTCCCTCGATCAACGTACCAGAGACAAAAGCAGAAATTCAACTCATCGAAGCAAAACGCATATAAGAGTACAACACAGAAACTGCACATCGTATTTCCTTGATTCTATAAAACACGAAGAGAACATATCACACATAAGACACAACATCAACATTAGAACCTGAAACCGCCAGAAAAAAGAAAACAAATCCACAAACAAACAACAATCGACCTAACAAAATGATTCATACTGCAGCTAGCAGGAGTAATAGGAATCATCACCACCACCAGCATCAACACAAGCTTTTGATTTAGAAGATCAGAAAAAGAAGAAGATGGTGGAACCTTGGGCTCTTCCCATCCTTATGTACACGGCCCCACCATCGTGGAGAGCGGTATTTCGTGTAGTTTTATGGGGGCACCTTGTGGTCAGAGACAATACCCGAAAGATGCAGCAAGAAGAGAAAGACAAGAAGATGCTACAAAACAGATGAGGCTTCGGTAGGAGTACCAGCACAGTAGCCATGGTGTACACCCTTGCTGACACGATTGACTGATTGCCTACTGTGCGCGTTGGTTCGCAGTAGAAGCTTCTTCATAATATCGGATTCCGATTCGGTGGCAAATGTGCAGACCTCTGAGTGTTGTGTGTTTGGCACCCAAAGTAGCCATGTTAATGTGGTCATTCTAGAGGTCTTTGGTTAATGCATGGAGGTAAATCGTATGCGAAAGGAAACAGAACAGTTTCTCTGTGTAGCGCCGCTATTGTGAAATGAGATTTTTTAACTTGTGTCCTTTGTTGCAAGTGCGAATAATTGCGCGATCATATGGGGTTCATATGGGGTTTAATGGGAATTTAAAGAAATTAATATTTACAAACTATTTACGAGTAAAATAATTTTCATGTACTCACCTTCACAGCCATCTTCTTCCATTGCAAAGAATTCATCTGCACATTCATCGCACTTTAATCCTGTCACTCCGATCTTGCAGTTACACTGCCCACTAAATGGATCGCAGATATCATTATGTGATCCATTTAAATCACAATCACACAGCGGACACATAAGATCTACATCGGCATATCCAAGTTCACATTCATCGCATTTTTGTCCACCAAAACGTGGCTTACAGAGGCACTGTCCATTGACACTATCACAAACATCACTACCGGAGCCTTCAGCGTAACAATCGCATGATTCACATCCGACAGATGGATCGCCCCAGTAACCCATTTTACAGCGTTCACAGTGCCAGCCTTCGGTGTTGCCACTATAATAAATAATGTATGAATACAATCTTTAATAATAAGTAAAAGCACTAAAAATGTCATATTCCGGACGATACACATTTATTTGTATTGATACCTTTGTAAAAATAAAAATAAAAATAAAAAGCTTTAAAAATAACTCTTAAAGTCGGCTTTAGTATATAATAGAGCTCATTTAACAAAAACCAACTATTGTAATTCATTTTTATACCTTCTCTATTGTGAGTTTACATTCTGACCATTTTGACTGTAAATTAATATTTGACTTGGATATGCAATGGTCCTTAGTAAGTAATGTAGATACTAAAAATATTTCTTAAGGTCGGTCTTAGTAAGGTGATTACTTTAAAGTTTCTTAGTATTAGAGGCCATTTGTGAATTATTTTTTACATTTGACTGCGGCCCTTAGAAAAAAGACAATTTAGAAACGTCTTTTAAAAGTATACTAACTCTAAAGTTGTAGAAATACAAATTAAAATTCCACAAATATGTACTCTAATCTAGGAAACAATTAGAATCTGCTCACGGGTATTTAAGTTAAATCTAAAGTGACAGCCAACAATTTTGTTTCCAAAAAATGGAAGCGAAACAAGGAGGAATAGCAGGAAACAATAAAATTCACAATTGTGAAAATACAAAATTGCTCAAAATAGTTAATTTTTATTGTTTTTACGAAATCAACTAACAAAAGTCTGCTTTAACGTCGAGTTATTTATTAATTTTACTGTTTATTGCTATTATAATATTCTAGAGTTAATCGTGAATGGGTTTCAACTTGCATGCTAAATTTGACTTTAAATTCATTTATTAGATACGAAGGACAAATAAGAATAAGGAGAACTGAACAGTCCCAATGCGTTAGGTTTTGAATGTTAGTAAAACTATACTCACTTGCAGGTTATGCATTTCCCCGTGAAAACGTCACATGGACCGCCGTCACACGAGCATGGTAGGCACTGGGAGCCGATTTCCGTAGGTTTGCCATAGTATCCATCATCGCACCTATTCCAGTAAAAAAAAAAAGTTGGTTTTTATCTTCATCACCACTCTTGTCGCCGTATTTACATCTCGCAATGGTCCCCCGTGTACCCTTCTGGGCATTGAGTGCACACATACTCCGAATCCACATCAAACTGGCTCATGTCCAAACTTAACTTTTTCAACTGACAATTCGGAGAAAAGTTGTTACTATCCACCATTAGAGGGCAGGCACATCGTCTACAATCATTCGGAGTTCCATGCATTGGATTACCATAGAAACCAACCTTACAGCGTTCGCACCTATTGACATAATAATGTGAACCATAAGCAAGTACATCAACCTCATGGTAAAACTTACCTCTCTCCATATGTGTTATGCATGCAGTCACCACAGTCACCACTGTGCAGGTCACAAGAATTCGAATGACCATTGCATGGACATGGAATGCATTTTGTTGAATTGTTTTCATGCATCCGAATGTAACCGAATTCACAGGTTTCGCACGAAAATCCAATATATCCTGGTGGACAGATACATTCTTCTACAAGGGTGGTCGCCCTAGCACCGAGTTCTGTGCCACCTGTATAGATTGTAGCTCTTTCAAGAATTGTTTCCACTTGGTCTGTATGGAAAAACCCGCGTATGAGAATGGATTCCACATCGACCAGGATGGACATGAATTCCGCTCGAGAAACTGAAACTCCTCGAAACACACTTGGATTATCCTGTAGATGGTACCATCCGTCTTCTTTCAGGATAACATCCATGACAACCGTATCAGATTCATATTCTTTAAGCTCATAAGCGATTTTAAGACTATTTCTACCACAGAGGATAATATTTGGTGCGGACGTAGGGTGTCCACTTGTGTCTCCTCTTATAAACACCCAAGATACATGGAGGGAAATCCTTGATCCATAACTGGTAAGCTTATTTCCAGTGTAACCCACTGGCGCCATCCAATAGAGTGTATCCACATCACTCATATCGTACGTCCCATAGACTAGATTTCCAGTATCTGCATCCAAATTAGGATAAAATGTTTCTGTTCGAGAAATGTCGGTTATTTTCCAGTCATTCAAAGTTTCAAAGGATAGGGTTGGGATATCAGCACTACCACATGAGATCCCAACTCCGGAGCAAAAGCATTTCATGCATCCACTCGGGTTTTCCGCCGTAAGTCCGAAATATCCAAGTTTGCATTGTGTACATGAATCGCCTTCTACGCGAGACTTGCAAATGCAATGATCTTCGCATTCCGCGCCAGGGAGGGAGCCTCTCGAATCACAAGAACATTGAGTGCAATTTTCTCCATTATGTCCAGGAGCACACCGATCACATCGGTCTCCTTGGAAGCCCTCTCTGCAAATGCATTCACCACCTTTCGCATGACATCCTGTTGACCCCATCGCGTAACACTGACATTCCTCGCAAGGTGTATCAAGTGAGGCTTCCTTCGAGCGAAAATATCCCGTTTGACAGAACTCACATTCATTACCCGCTGTATTGTTTCCACAATCCTGGCAGATTCCTCTTTCCAAGTACTCGTCGTATTCACACATTGTTGCATGACCGTTACACTGACAAATCTCGCAAGCATTCTCCTTCCTAGCAGTCCCATTCCTGAATGGTTTATCTTGAAAAAGCGAACAACAGGAGCTACAATCCGATCCGCAAGTATTGTGCAGACAAACACATTCGAATGACGTTTCTTTCGGGTCTTCCCCAGATGCCACCTCAATAGTCTTGTCAGCGTGGCCATGGCAACTAAGCCGGGCACTTACTCGAATATGATTCAGTGAATAAAAGCTTCTCTTTTCCAAGGACTGCGAATCTAACAGCCAATCGATACTGTTATCCAAATTTGCTGTCGAATGCATTCCCTGCAGGCGAATCCGAATATATCGGGCCGCTATAAAGTTCATCAACTCTGACGACTGCTCCATGGCACCAGGACGATTTTTGAGCAAGGAAACATGCAACTCACCACTTTCCAGTGGTAGAGCTTTCGAAAACTGCGTCGTGCATATCACTTCGGTATCATTGGCAAACAAGTACTTTCCATTTTGTCCTGTAAGTCCATATCGCCGACGACAATCAGCATCGCTCAAGCCAAAGTACTGCCATGGCTGATAGATGATATCATCAAGGGATTTTTCCAGGATCCACGAAGACGGTCGTGGTGAATTCTGTGTCCTCAGCATTACAAAGAACACTTGATAGACCTGAAAAGAAACAGGAAACGAAGATTAATGCAGTCAACCTCAGTCTCTTCAATTAGCATAGAAGGGGAATATTGCTCCTAATTAATTCAAACAAGGGTACTCTGCACACACACCCATACACACACAGACTGTTAATTGGGTGTCCACACAGAAGGTTTATTTTTGGATTCCTTTACACTGTGTAGGCGTCCGGTAGCAATCACCTCAGGTATAGGATCTTCTTCTTCTCATCCCATTGTTTAGTGACAAGGGGATCTCCATGTTTACATATTCAATGAATCGACAACGCTTGTTGGAGGAAGTCATCGTATCTCTTTTTATGGCCAACTTCAAGACATGACTGATCAAAAGGAAAAACAAACAATCGTGTGTGGGTTATCGCCAGCGAATTCCATTAATGGTGAGATTGATATGATTTAACCTTGATTAAGAGTGAGATTGATTTGAAAAGCAAACAATACAATCAGTTGGCTGTCAATGAATCGCTAGAAGGTTAAACTAGAGGGCAGATAATTTGCAAAGAATTTCACATCTCATGGAATTTAGGGCATCGTTATTGGATATGAATTGCAAAAACCTTTCAAATGTCGTTAGCAATTGAGTGAAAATTATTCTCGCATATAGTCGTACATCGTTTTGATTGAATCGCATGGTGCATCCATTTCAAACAGTTTTGGTTGATTTCTTAGAAGTGTCAAGTGTAATGCGCATAAATGGATTGAAACAGCATATTGGACGAAATCAAAGTCTCTCTTATGAGAGCTTCTGTTAGCTACTTTTGTTTTTTTTATACTACATCCCGATCAAATTCATGACAATGAAAACACCCTTATCTGCATTGTTAAGAAGCCAGATATTTGGCGTATTTTATTGAGAAATGTATGCCAAATCGTGCTTTAGATTTTAAGTTGTTGTTGTTAAAATATACGGCTCTTGGATTAAAGCCACGTCCACGCTTTCTTCGTTGATAAGGAGCAAGAGGTCCTCAGTGGCTGCTTTGGAGTGGTGCGGATTAATCTGCACTACCTACAGTTTCTGACTCGTTCTTGCAGTCTTCATTCAATATCTTGATCCGGATCTCTTCCAGACCGAATATGATAACGCCAGATCAACTTCTCAGCATTTCCACTGAGCTTTTGTCTACTGCCAACAAAAGCTTGAGTGTATCACGTTCCACTCTTTAATGGGGAAGTCGCTACCGCCAGAAGCTTAAGGATGGCTTCGTTTTCATGCTGAGCAGGAGGTGAAATCCATAGTTTGAACTCATCGCGTATAGGCAGCGAGGTTGTGGGTAAAATCTTTAGTTTTGCACTCTCTCACAGTTCACCAATATTGGCTATCGTGCGAGTGAGAAAACCAAGTGATTTACCACATCCGCAACCAACGATCTTGACACCTTTAAGCCATCCGGCTCCATCGAACTTGAAATCCAAAGGATCACACTTTCCAATGTTTGTAATCATAACTTTAAGGATCTCGTTTCCCACCAGTAACCAATTTCTAGGGTAATCTTGTCATCGGGATCTTTACCTACCTTTAATTCAGTTGGGGTGTTTTCGAGTAAGGTCGCAACATGTTCTTTGACGACCTTTTTAGGAATCATCTTAGGTTTGGTCGTCAGTGCTCGTTTGCTCGTACCAGCTTAGATTTTAAGTTGTCGAAAATAGTAAAGAAAGTAGCAAGGACATAATCTACATCAGTTTGCAGTATTAAAGTTTGATTTCTAACGATTTAAACGTTACGTGTTCAAACTATGAACTGTTTCCAATCCAAATGAGCACTATGACTGGCGTTGCATTTAATTTAAATGGAAAATTTATCTTTATTACCAATCACTGCCTAATATTTCAATAAAACACGCCTCTTGCAATTTTGCAATAAATATTAGGTGCGCAACTAAGTTCTGTCAATAGATGGCTCCAGCAGTAAGTGCTGGTCGATTTTGACCTATCCAAAACGTCATGAACCGAGCTTAGACATATGGTAAACAAACTGTTTTGACATATTAGTGGTTTTGTTTTGGCGTCATATACTTTTGGTTGGGTGAAAATGTCTGATTTTGTGCCAAATAATCGTCATTTGCGGGAAGTGTTGATTTTCTTCTTTCATTCGAAGAAAACGGCAGCTGAAGCGCATCGAGAGCTCCAAAAAGTTTACGGAGATGCTGCTCTAAGTGAAACAACGTGCCGTGATTGGTTCCGTCGCTTCAAAGACGGTGATTTCGATGTTAACGACCGTCCGCGTGAAGGAAGGTCAAAATCCTTCGAAGACGCTGAATTGGAGGCATTGCTCGATGAGGATCCGTGCCAAACGCAAAAACAGCTTGCTTCGGCATTAGAAGTTAGCCGTCAAGCCATTTTCAAGCGATTGCATGCGTTTGGGATGATTCAAAAATAAGAAACTTGGGTTCCTTTTCATGTGAAGCCAAGGGACGTTGAGCGTCGTTTTTTCGCCTGTGAACAACTGCTCCAGCGGCAAAAAAGGAAGGGTTTTCTTCATCGCATCGTGACGGATGATGAAAAATAGATTCATTACAGCGCCCCAAAGAAAAGAAAGTCATGGGGACTGCCCAGTCACGTTTCTACGTCGTCAGCTGGGCCGAATATTTACGCTGCGAAGATTATGCTGTGTATTTGGTGGGACCAGGTCGGTATCATTTATTATGAACTGTTGAAACCCAATGAAATCATCACTGGGGAACGCTGTCGACTAAAAAGGTCGTCAAAGAACATGTTGCGACCTTACTCGAAAACACCCCAACTGAATTAAAGGTAGGTAAAGGACCCCGATGACAAGATTACCCTAGAAATTGGTTACTGGTGGGAAACGAGATCCTTAAAGTTATGATTACAAACATTGGAAACTGTGATCCTTTGGATTTCAAGTTCGATGGAGCCGGATGGCTTAAAGGTGTCAAGATCGTTGGTTGCGGATGTGATAAATCACTTGGTTTTCTCACTCGCACGATAGCCAATATTGGTGAACTGTGAGAGGGTGCAAAACTAAAGATTTTACCCACAACCTCGCTGTCTATACGCCATAAGGTCAAACTATGGATTTCACCTCCTGCTCAGCATGAAAACGAAGCCATCCTTAAGCTTCTGGCGGTAGCGACCTCCCCATTAAAGAGTGGAACGTGATCCACTCAAGCTTTTGTTGGCAGTAGACAAAAGCTCAGTGGAAATGCTGAGAAGTTGATCTGGCGTGATCATATTCAGTCTGGGAGAGATCCGGATCAAGATATTGAATGAAGACTGCAAGAACGAGTCAGAAACTGTCGGTAGTGCAGATTAATTCGCACCACTCCAAAGCAGCCACTGAGGACCTCTTGCTCCTTATCAACGAAGAAAGCGTGGACGTGGCTTTAATCCAAGAGCCGTATATTTTAAATAATCAGGTACACGGTTTAAAGTCCAAACATTACCATCTGTTTTACACCACAAACGAGCCTGCATCTTAGCTAAAAAATCAATTAATATGTTTCTTTTACCTAGATTCAGCAACAAAGACATAACAGGAAGAAAAGTTTTCTTCTCATTTCTGAGTAAATGCCGTACGAAGAAGATGATCCACCAACGAGAACGGTTCGTGAACTGGTAGAATACGCCCAATCAAGGAACAAATCTCTGGTGCTGGGATGCGATGCAAATGCACACCATATACAATGGGGCGGTAAAGGGGTGGGTCTATTTTCGAATTTATCCTCTCCACCAATCTTGTACTATGTAACAAGGGTAATCATCCCACGTTTAACAACACAGAATTAGGGAAGATATTCTGGACCTCACCCTGAAGAGTAATAATGAGCAGGTTATGATAGAAAACTGGAGAGTATCTTCTAAAAACTCTTTCTCAGACCATTTTAGAATTTTCTTCACAATAGACATCTACCCTCTCAAGCAAAGATCTTTTAGAAACCCCACAAAGACATATTTGGCAGAATACACTAAATGGACCAGCCAATGGATACCATCCCAGTTATGAAACCCTTCCAAATGGCGAATCTATCTATTCTGCTGTCCAGCTCATAACTGGAAAAATAAATAAAGCCTTTAATAAATCCTGTCTCATTTCTCGTAATCGTAAACCCACTAAGGACACTTAGTGGACTAACGAACTTAAAAAACGGAGAACAGTGGTCAGAAGATTACATAGTAAAGGAAGAACAAGTAAATCAGAGGTAGACTGGGCCACATACAGGTCCGTACTTAATCTTTACACACGTGATATTAGAAGAGCACAAAAAGAGTCCTGGCACAACTATTGTGAATTCAGTGAAAACACTAACGAGGCTGCCAGACTACGCAAAGTTTTATCCCGTCAGTCGCAAAGACCCATCTCAAGCGCAGTGACAACTCCTGGACAGAGTCAAGCTAGGAATCGTTGGAACTGTAATGGAAACACACTTCCCAGGGTGCAGCGATCTCGTTCAAAACGCTACTACCCACAGTTCGTTCCAAACTCAGAAACAAATGATAACTATGATATCATTACAGAGCAAAAGATAGCATGGACGCTTAAATCATTTAAACCCTATAAATCCGCAGGGCCGGACAACATCACAATTTATGTAGCACTCAACACGCCTACCTAAAAGGCAAGTAGGTAGAAACTACACTACATGATATTGTCTCATACATTGAGAAAAACCTTCACATTAAAGAATATACTCTAGCCGCATTTTTAGACATCGAAGGGGCGTTTAACAACCTAAATACGACATCGATAAATGCAACACAAGTTGAACTAGGAGTAAAAACATAGATAATCAACTCCGAACTAGGTGAGAGCATCGTAAGGAAAACAATTACAAGACGAACCCCGCAAGGAGGAGTAATTTCTCCTTTGCTCTGGCTCCTTGCAGTTATCAAAATTCTGAAGATCCTCAAAACCAAAGGAGTAAAAACATTTGCATATGCAGACGACATTGTAATCATGATCAGTGGGAAATACTTACCTACAATCAATAACATCATGGAATCTGCACTAAAAGAATTGTCCCCCTGCGCAGAACAAAACGGTCTAAGTATATATCCGACTAAAATCGAACTGGTTCTGTTTACCAATAGAAGGAAAATAGATGAATTTGATCCACTAAACTGAATGGAATTCCTCTGAATCTCTCCACAACAGCTAAATATCTCGGAACTATCATTCCTAAGAAAAAAAAAAGGACACAAGGGAAAGAATGAAGAAAGCACTTTGCGCATTCTACGCGTGCAAAAAAATCTTTGGTAAACAATGAGGTCTGCGTCCGTTCATGATTAACTGGATGTACACGGCTATTGTCAGACCCATCCTTACCTACGGAATTATTGTGTGGTGGAATGCAACAGACAAAACCAGCTACCTTAAAATACTCACAAAGGTACAAAGATTACCATGCATAAACATAACAGGAGCACAGAGATCAACACCACAAACGGGTTTAGAGATGATGCTAAATATCCCTCCCCTAGATGGGTATATACGATGCACAGCTGCCAAAAGTGCGATTCGCATGGCGCATGGAAGCAAAGCTGCTATGGACACGGATCTATGCTCAACAGGTATAGTATAACCGATCTCGACAGAACAACAGATTATATCACACCCCACGTAGATTTCGACAAGAACTACTCCACTTTTATTCCCGAAAGACAAGATTGGGACTCCAACACATTAATTAATGTACAGGACATTCAGCTCTACACCGACACGGGTCTAAAATGGATATCGCAACTGGTTCCGGAGTTTTTTGCGAGTCACTTAAAATCAGCCACTCGCATAAACTCCCGGATGATTATAGCATCTTTCAAGCTGAGGTCTTCGCCATTGATTAGGCTGCACAGACTACGTATACATAGCAAAAAACTAAATCCCTCAAAGATTACAATTTTCATGGATAGTCAAGCGGCAATCAAAGCACTAGACTGCGTGGAAGTCAGATCGAAAACAGTTTCCAGATGCCGTAATACGTTGAACAGAATATGCAACGCCCATGACGTAACTCTCTGCTGGGTTCCTGGACATAGAAATATAAAAGGAAACAAGACAGCAGATTAACTAGCTAAAAAGGGATCAGAATTGGATTTTCAACATACTCGGATATCAGTAGAAACTTCAATAGGTGAACTAAAAAGGAAAATAGACCTAAAAGCAAGAGAACTGATTAACTCCGCATGGTCCGCCAAAAGCGACTGGGTCATATCTCAAAGCTTATGGCCTAAAGTGGATGAAAACAGAACAAAAAGCCTACTGGCGATGAATAAAAAATAAATTTGAATCTTGATAGGCGTGCTAACAGGACACTACGCGATAGGGGAAATGGCTGTCAAACTAGGCATCAACACACCCGACCACTGCAGGAGCTGTTAAGATATAGAGGAGACAGAAACTATCAAACACTTGTTTTGTGATTGCCCAAATCTTCAAAACCACTCCGTCATATGGGAAACAGGCTTTTTGACGATCTAGGGGATCTCGTACAAGTTCCACTTAGGAACATGATAGGCTTCATAAAGAACGCAGGCTGGTTTGCTACAGAACCCACTGCAACACAAAAGTTTTAAATATATGTTCCACACAACAAAAAGGGAAACAATGGACCATATGGCCCCCGTGATACGCATTTAGGTGCACTTCCTTCCAACCTAACCTAACCTAATGTTCAGCACTTCAAATTAGGTGTATCCCAATTTTTATTTTATAATGGAGTGTTTCCCTCTAAGTTCCAATTTAAACTAAGAAATTAAAAAAAAAAAAACAGTAAAATAAAATGTACCACCACATCAAAAAAAATCTTTGCAACGGCTGCGTACGATAACAATTTTTCTCCTTTTTCAACGTTCTACTAAAAATTTTACCATTACTTTGAGTTGTGTTCTTCAGAATACCTTTGCATTCTCATTTGATTGCTTCACCTTGTACGAGACGGACATTCTCTCAGATCGAAATCCTAACAAAAAAATGGGAAGAGTTAAAGGGAAACAATTTTAGATTTCTGAGAGACGAATAATCGTTGAGTTGCACGAAGAAGGAAAATCGTATGGTAACATATCTAAAATTACAAAATGACATCGGTCAACAATCCAGAGAGTTGTAGAAAATTTTAAAGCCCGAGGAACACTTGTGAACAAAGAAAGATGCGGCAGGCCTAAAAAGATCGGTAAGGCTGGAAGTGAATTTACTATGCGTCAGGTGTCAAGAGAACCTGGTTTGCGCTTAGATAAAATACCTATAAGATTGGAGACCATCTTTGATACCTCGGCAAACCCTTCAACTGCATCTAGAGCACTCCACAAGGCTGAGTATGATAGTTGCGTAGTGAGAAAAAAAAACCATACATATCTGAAATTAACCGTAAGCGCTTTAAATTCGCAAAAGTGTACATAAAGTACATAAAGATTTTGATTTTTGGTCAACAGTAATATTCTCTAATGAGAGTAAGTTTAATATTTATGGGGTGGACGTGTGAAAAGGGTGAAGAAATGAAGAAATGTTACTAACAAATTTGAATGCTACGGTCAAGGATGGAGTGGTGGGGACATGGTTTGGGGGTGTCGGCACAAGGAAGATAGTTTTGATAATACTCCATATTCTTAAAAAAAAAAACAATCTGCAAATTAGTGTTGAGAAGCTGGGTTTAACTGGCCGTTTTCACTTTCAACGTGACAATGACCCTAAGCATACTGCCTACAAAGTTCGACAATCGATTGCTAAAATTGATGGGCAGAGTTGAAAAAAAGAATAAGAAAACATGAAATAACCAATTAAATACTCAGCGAAATTCTACTAACAGAATGAAAACAAATTAGCGCGGACCTCACAAAACATCGTGTTGCCGAGAAGATTAAAAGCCATTATTAATGCAAAAGGGTACCCCATAAAGTAATAAACATTAGGAATTTAATAATTTAACCACTGTTCACAGACTTTTGCAAAGCACTGTATATAGTTTGGTGGTATATCGTTATTATTTCTCTATGTTACAAACTACTTATGTATGTATCAAAATACAAATACCCTATGGGATAGGGTATGAAATAGAAGTGTGGCTTTTCTAATGTAACAGTGAATCATACAGCGAGTCGATGTCTACATATTTTATTAATAGTTGTTTTTACATTGACATGTCCACTTTACTAAAAATACACCTATTAAATATTTTTACAAGAAATCATTAAAAATCGTATTTACAAAATATATAGGCATCGACCTGCACTATAATTCACTTTGAAATTTGAAATTAAAAAAAAAAAAAATATAAAATGATTGTCTTTTTAAAAAAAAAAAATTTTTAAATTCGAAAAACTTACACACCGTAACTCAAATATCAGATTTCTTTTTTCCAAAACCAGCCAACGTGTTAATTTGGCGTTTATAGATAAATTGTGACTAAGATAAATTAAACACATAAATTGTGAAGAAAGTGTGAATGGCGGTCGCCATTTGTAACCGAAGGTCAATAATTCTGTTTCAGAAAGCAAAATACGTTTTTTTTAATAAAACGTCCCTTAAAAGTGCGCGTGGCATTATATAATGTGTGGACGAGTTGTAGAGAATATGAATGTCAATTTTTTTTTTTTAAAAAGTGCGCGTGTTTGTGGACGTATTTCAACAAATTTTACACTTGAACTGCTTCCGGTCCAGGGAAGGTAATGTCCAAATTTCATCTTTCTAGCTCAAAATTTAAGGCCCAAAAAGTGGTGACATGGACGGACAGACGGACGGACATGGCTAGATTTTGCTGTTTCAAGATGTCATCTTATTTTAAAACAAACATTTCATAATGATGACTTTGCTGATGTTTGCTACACATAGAGTATCACACGATCCGCTCCAAGTGAATTGTACCTTTTCTGTATGTTTGAAATTAAAAAAAAAAACAAACAAAATCAACACTTCTCAGTCGTCTACATTACGAGTAAAAGTCTTGCCATCCATTCCCTAACTTCCTAACTTCTTCAAAGTGATGACTTGTTTATAAATTAAGAATGTTAACCACTCTGTTAGACTTTGCACCCTCTACGAGTGCTCTTAAGAAGTGACTAAGAAAAATATCAAATTCATAAATCCCAACCTGACCTGCACAACATAATGAAATTCGTGCTTTTCCTCGAGTTTTTACCAAACACCAATGTAGTCTGTCAATGAGGCAAGAAAAAAAACTACGCAGCTTGTTAATTACAACCAAAACAAGTGTGCAGCGTAAGTCAAGAGCAAAGTTCTAATGCAGCAGCATTACAATTTACCAGTTTACGTTCCACAAAAAAAAAAAAAAAAACATCTCTCATGTATGAAGGTGACAAAAGGTTACAATAGAAAGAATTTCACGCCATGTCAACGTCCGTACGATAATTTTATTTCTTCCCATGCACTATGAGGATTTAGATGATTTGCTTCTTCATGCATCATGTAGAGTGTTAACCAGTAAAGGTATTTCTGGATATGGAAATGTTAGTATCAATCAATTAAGATTTCACGATTAATATCAAAATCCGTGGGAAAGTTTAAGACGGAAAATGTCTTAGAGAAAATGCAACAATTTCTTGTCTTTTACAACTGAATGTACAAACTCAAAATAACCAATCAACAAACAATCCAATCGAATTAACTCAAAGACCCCACTTATTAGACAAGTTTTACAAGTTCCACCCAATCTGATACCCATCGCCAACAGCCAAACATTTACATTCACTCATTATGCAATCTCGTCATGTCCAAGGATTAGATTAGACGATAAACATCGCCTCCATTCAGCATCTGGGTCTGACGAAGCCTATAAGCAGAATCACTCACATAACCAATTTGGCTTCAACCGTCAGTTGCCTCATTATTCGCTCTTGCTGGCTAAGCATTCGACAACTCAATTAAGGAGGCCATGCTAACGCTGCTCAGGTGCCTTTATGTGTGCTGCATGCGAAAATCTTTCAACAAATCAATCCGCCCGGAAGCTCTCTACACCACACCGGCCATTGTTAGTGTTGTTGTTGTGATGAAAACTCGCCCCAAACTGTCTGTTATATATTTATCAAGGTATGTATGTCCCGCTTTTATTTTGAATTACTCACCCGCTGCCAAAATACCAAGCCACCACTAAGCATTTTGGCATGCAAATTTTTCACACGATTAGAGCAGAGATGTTGCGTTTTGCGCGCCAGATAACCCGACGGCAGACAAGCTTCCACCAGACACAGACAGAGCCATTTTCGTGCGATAATCTATTTCTGAACTGCGCGCATTGGTGTTGCGCATTTTGGAGTCTAGTTTTGGAGATAAGGTGCCAAAAAATGTCTGCTTCCTCCTGTCCAACACTGTTAAATTGATTTTGCCTCTGCTTGGACCTCTGATCTCTTTGGCACACACTCGTCGCGCGCGTTCGCTCTCTCTGCCATTCACCAGTGGTCACCTTCTCTATAAATAATCGACGTTGTCTGGCAGCAGCCTCCATTTAAAAAAACCAAAGCAGCAGCAGAATCGGTTAAACCACTGAAAGGCGCAAGATAACGTGATCTCGTTTGCTATTTGAATGCATGTATGCGCATTGATTCGGATTAAAGCTGTGAGATAGTCTCGGATGTCTGGATATAGGGGCAACAGAGGCAGCAGCGAAGACGACGACGCCGGTAATAGTTTGATTAATGGTACCAAAGAGTTATTTTGATGTGAGAATTATTTTTTTGGCAAAAGATGAAAGAAATCGACAGAACCGCTACACTAGCCGACAGTAAAGAAAAAAGTAAATAATACAAAATGAGAAAAACGACAAGTGGAGGGCAAAAATCCTCATTGGGGATTGGGGTTATTTTTAGCGAATAAATGTCAATGTTAATTCGTAAAAAAATGACAATCCTATGTTGTGATCTACAGCGGAACTGATTTTTTGTTGTATGTAGCCTAGGATTGAGACTCATTGACATGAAGTCTTGATCATTCGGTGTAATCATTCTTCAGTCATTCTCTATTCTAGCTCATAGTGGAATTTTAATGACCAAGTCAGAGCTATGTATACCGTATTATCATTTATTAAATTTTCATCCAAGAAGTCTAGTTAGGTATTATATCCCACCTTCTTTCACTCGGATCTGCGTGTATCTACAGTGATTTTCGCTGTGGGAAACTATAAATTCTTTTTAGAAAAGCGTTCAGTGGCCTACCCTCTTCCGCATCTACGACGCCACATTCTGTGCAAAGGAATGTCGTATTTATATACATTCTTCAAAAATGGGTTTTCAACCGGGAAGACCCTTTACGATTCCAATTGCTAGTAGTCTTTCATCCTTGGTACTCATTAGTAATTGTCAGTCATGACTAGTCGATAGTCTCTTGCATCTGACTGTCATTTGTGGTTAGTACTCTGTCATGATTTGGCACTTAGTTCATAGAATTCATTAATAGTTAACAAATTCGCGTAAGATAAGTATGGCGTTGACTAAAAATTGTTTGAGTTTACATTTAAAATATATATATGTTTAAGTTAATCTAGTTATAACAGACTTTAATTACACAAATAAGTATTGTATAATACATGAAAGATCTAAGTTTTGGTTTGGCCTAAGGTCGTCTACCAGATTGACAAATTGAGTAAATACATAATTGTTTAATATTTATAAGGAAGAGGTTACATGGGTATATAACTTAAAGAAAAGAAAGGAAAAAAGAAAACTTAAAAATCTTCCTCAATGAAATATTTTCTGTAACGCTGTGCATTCGCAGCATAATTGAAATAGTTGATCCCAGCCATGCTCACCATTTAAAATGCTTAATATTTTATCCATATCGAGGGCATATACTCGTACTCTAAATTGCCTCTTTTACTTTCATATTGCAAAGACTGAACAAAGTTGGTAGTTCTAGATTTGGTAACTTCATTCTAAAGATGGTGCTCATTCAAGAAGTTCGTGTTGCATTGAAGATTATATCTTATTTTACTGCAAATTAGCCTATTCTGGGAAAAAAAAAACTGGGCTTCGTTAGAATATCTCTCGTATAAGAATTGTTTTCTTCAATATATTGTTAAATTGTCCTCTTAGGGAAGAAAGTTGTTCCTCGGATGAAATGCTTAGGTTTATGTCACAATCAAATGCAAGATTCTCCCATTCAGGTACCTAAGCCTCCTCTTATTCTTATGATGTGTGTGAGAACTTTTCTCGGTGACATTTGCTCATCCATCGCCATTAATGTTACCGCATGGTCGAGATTCATTTTTGAAGTGCTTAGACACATGGGTGGCGTCTCGGTCTCCATGTGCAGCATATAATTAGAAGTAATAGATAGTAGCCGAAATATTCTCTTAAGAAAGTACCAGAGGAACTACTCGACAGAGTCATATGAACGGTAGCCCCATACTTCATCTACATATAAGAGTATCGAGGCTGCAGTCAAGTGAAACAACTTTTGTTTTGAACTATGAACTAAGTGGTTATTCGAAATTTAGCGACCCCAGGCAGAAGAACTCACAATAGGTCTATCGTTAGCCTTGCGAGTATCTACCTCCACCGTTTCGTTTATTTATTCAAGTTGACGCACAAGTTCCAACATCGACAATAATTGCAGACCCTACACCATCAAGACTATGTCTACAGCAGAGCAGGGATCCTTTCTTGGTTGAAGTCAATTCTGCCCCGTGCAGCATCCGTAATGTCGTTGATGAATAAAATGAAGACTAACACACTCAGGATACATCCCTACTTTACGCCAATTGACGTTGCGAATTCATCAGATATTGTCACCATTCTACACATAAGCTGCATTACTTTCGCTCTCAAGACGTAGATAATTTTACTTGAAATTCCGATCGTACACAACTTATAAAAGAGTGCCTCTCGCGCTATGTAGTGGAAAGCTGCGCGGAAGTCTAAGAAAAGGTATATAATTTCTTGCGTCTCATATAGATTTCAGCGAAATTCGTGTACAAGTATTTGGTCAGCCGTCGAATACTTTTTTCTAAGTATCGTTATAGTCCCCTTTTTGTGTAGCGAGAATATTACTGCTTTTTTTTAAACTTATTGGGACAACTGCATTCCAGAAGATTCAGTTGAATTTGCAGGTGAGAGCAGCTACGTATTCCGTTGTACAATTCTTGAAAAATTCAAAAGGAATGCGGTCGATTTCTTAATTATTTTCGTGAACAAGTCAATATCTGGTGAATTCGAAAAAAGTAATCTGTGGAGTTCCAAATTTAGGTTATTTTACAATAGTTTATTCTGGAATGTGGTGGCTTTTTTTATCATTCCACACTAATTTCGATAATAATCCTAGCTTCTTTGTGGTTTCTTCATTAGTGGAACCCGTTGCTTTCTACGTAATCTCTAGAAGCATGTAATCTTAGAATATCTCTAACCCTGAACAAAAATCGTCCAGGAGAAGGTTCCAATTGCCGGATATGAAGTAGTAATCAACTGCTAAACATGCTGTTCCACGAATAAACGCCAACTCTCCACAAGATTCACCTTCACAGCTCCAATTATTAGGTATATGTACTCGTATGTATGTATGTACCTTCGTGTCGCAGTTAATGAAAATAAGTTATAACTTATTATACAAACGGTACACTATAAGACAGAAAAATTGTTACGGACAAAATTTAATTTTTTCTTTTTCATTTTTTGGTAAAATTTTTTCAACAAAATAGTTTATATCATACCAGAGAATTGCTAAATTTTCCTAAATTCGATAATAAGAAAAGTACAGTTATACAACTTTTGTTCGAAAAACTCGGTACGCCATCTAGTGAGATATGTCCAACTCAAAACGAATATAGAATTTAAAAAAAAAAAATCGTTACAGTCATTTTCGAGAAAATCGACCTTTACTAAATGCTTAGAATGAAAATTCTGATTGTGACCCCACATAAGTTTGAGGTAAATACATCCAGCCCAGGTCTCAAAATTCAAGCAAGATTTGAGTTTTGCGCCATTTGTGCGGTAAAGTGTGCCAACGAAAAAAAAAGACAGCGTGTCAGCTGACAGTTCAGAGTTATTAAAAATGGAGTACTACACGAAAGAACAACGCGTTTTCATTGTTGAACAATATTTTAAAAATAATGAAGGTTTGGCGGCTACAGTTCAAATCAAATCATCTTCAGCGATGAGGCTCATTTTCAACTTGATGGCTTTGTTAATCATCAAATTTGACGAATTTGGGATTCAGAAAATCCACGAGTGATTGTTAAGATGTGTCACAACGTGTCACTGTTTGGTGCGGATTTTGGGCTGGAGTCATCATCGGACCATTCTTCTTTGAAAATGCGGCTGGTCAGGCAATAACAGTTAATGGTCCTCGCTATCGCGACATCCAGTAATCCAGTTTCCAGAATTTCCAAATTGCAAGATATGGATGTGGACGACATGTGGTTTCAACAAGAGGGTGCCACATGCCATACACCCCGAGAAACAATTCAATTACTGCATGAGTCACTTACTGGTCATGTTATTTCACGTTTTGGTGATCAAAATTTGCCGCCCAGATCATGTGATTTAATGTCGTTGGACTTTTTTCTTTTGGGTTTTTTGAAGTCTAAGGTTTATGCTTTTTAAGTATTGAAGTACTCTACAAGGTGTTTACCAACAAAATAGGAAACTGGAATTTAGTGCAACAAAACTCGTGATCAAATTTTTTTCTAAAGTCATTTTTTTTTTTTTTTTAATTTAAAATAAACAAATAAATCGTATTACATTTAAAAATCCTTCGTTTTCACAATTTTCGACTTCTGGGTGACTGTCCCTGTCAACTCTAAAGAAGTAGGTGAGAGTATCGTGCTATCCGTGATAGGTAGATTGTATTGCAGAGATTGCACATCTGACATAGTCTCGCACTATAGACAACATCTTGCAAGGCTGAAAGTGACCTGAAAAGTGTCAGATATTTAACCTTTTTCGAGATTTGCAGTAGTATTTCCTTCACTCTGCCGGGTGAGAGATTTTTTTTCGAGATTTGCAATAGTATTTACTTCAGACACATATAGTAGATAGGAACCCAACCCCTTGTTGCCGGGTAAGACATCACCACATCTCACTATAGACTCCGTGATGTAAAGGGTGATTAAATTTTAAGGGCCGATGTTGATTTTGAATAAAACACAAATTATTTAGGAAATTACTGTCATTTCTTTTTATTATGATAATATTTGTATGGTTCAATTATGTATGGAACAAAATATCGGCCAAATGGCCGCCGCGACCTCGGCGGCACACCTCCATCCGATGATCCAAATTTTCGATGACGCTGAGGCATAATTGAGGTTCTATGCCGTTAATGTGCCGAATTATCTCATCCTTTAGCTCTTGAATTGTTGCTGGCTTATCGACGTACACCTTTTCTTTCAAATAACCCCAAAGAAAGAAGTCCAACGGTGTCAAATCACATGATCTTGGCGGCCAATTGACATCGCCACCACGTGAGATAACACGGCCATTGAATTTGTCGCGCAAAAGAGCCATTGTTTCGTTAGCTGTGTGACAAGTGGCACCATCCTGTTGAAACCACATATCGTCCACATCCATATCTTTCAATTCGGGCCTTAAAAAATACGGCCCGATGATGCCGCCAGCCCATAAACCGCACCAAACAGTCACTCTTTGTGGGTGCATTGGTTTTTCGACAATCACTCTTGGATTATCATTCGCCCAAATGCGGCAATTCTGCTTATTGACGAATCCACTGAGGTGAAAATGTGCCTCATCACTGAAGATGATTTTCTTCGAAATTGATCATCCACTGTTGCCATTTCTTGCCACCATTGTGACTATTGACGACGCTTGAAATGGTCAAGAGGCTTTAGTTTTTGAGTCAATTGCACCTTGTAAGCGCGTAAATGCAAGTCTTTATGCATAATGTTCATCAACGACGAGCGTGAGAGGTGTAATTGTTGGGCACGACAACGAGTTGAGGTGGACGGCTCTTCAGCCACACTATCGCGAACAGCAGCAATATTTTCTGCAGTACGAGCTGTACGAGCATGCACTGGTGTTTTCACATCTCCTACAGACCCGGTTTGCACAAATTTTGCACGATTTTTCCGATTGTACGAACATTTGGACGATTAAATTGACCGAAAGCATCACGAAATGCACGATATGCATTTTGATTTGAACGCCCATTTTCATAATAAGCCTGAATAACTTTAACGCGTTGCTCGATTGTGTATCTTTCCATGGTTCAAATTGAGTTAGTCTGAAATTGAGAAATGTCAAATGAAATGCAGAAAAAAACTTGACGTTTAGGTGTGGTTCACATTCAACATCGGCCCTTAAAATTTAACCACCCTTTAGTAGTGATTACGTTTCGGAGCCTGGCAGATAGGCTGGTACTAGGCATCTCGGGTCGTTGTCGCAGCAAAATCGCAGGTTCGCATTAAAAATAAGGCCGGAGTCTAATGTCGATATTGATATTTAATTAGTGCAAGGATTACCTCTGATTTTTGTGGGTTAATGCAATGGCATAGTTTTAGTTCGCTGATAGGGACTATCAATGTGTTGATAATATCATCATCATACCTATACTCGTTTTCAACGAGTATCCATAAGCTTTGGCATGACATACTTTCTTCTGGAGTACCACCAATGCTATCTTTATACTAGACAGGTAAAACTATGTATTGAAAAATGATCTACCATTAGTTTGACATACTTCCAGAAAAGATAGAAAAACTGAAAAATTGGTTTCCTTTAGTATCATAGCCGCAGAGGTATTTTAATGCTCTTCTCTAATAGAACATGCTGCGTTCGGTCAAAAGTCTAGGAAACCATTACTTTCAGAGCGAAAACAAATATGTGAATGTCGCGGCCATACGTCTCTTCATGATTTATAGAGTTTGGGACAACACTAAAACTTTACAGAAATTTCTCAGAAATTTCCAATTCTTCAATTGTTCACGCAATCCAAATTCCACATAAAATTGGAATATTGAAATAAATTGGATAATAAAGAGGTCGCAGGCTTAATTTTAAGATCCCTTTATTGTCTCCCCTTTCACGAGGCTCTGTCTATATCCAATATAGAAGTGACCACACACAACGAAAATGCAAAGCCAGGCGGAACGATTTCCACAAAGAGCAGGTGCAAGAAATAACCCAACTTCACGAGAATCTCCTCATTACCCTCTTTTAGACTCTCACACACATGTGTGGTATGTATTTTAATTAATAACCCGCATAACTTTAACCACACTAACTTATAAAAGGCCCCAAAGTACCCATTCCAAATAAAACCTTTTATCACCTCCATAAAAACCAGTGAATAATAGAATAATTTTTGTAACAAAAAAAAAATAGCTCACTAAACCAATAAACTTTATTGCCCTTTAATAGCCTAGAAAGTCTTCTTTAGTACATTTTAACAACCGCAAAAGCCATTCACATCACTCGTTATTACCTGATAATTACATATGTAGCTTCCACAAGCTGAATCATTTTCGTCCTAAATACGAGGCAGAATGATGTGCTTTTGATCTTTACCCGCTCATAATTCTTGCACAAGGCTATGCGCTCTAAATGAGGCTAATTTTCCCCCATTTGTTGCATAATCTCTCATAGATAATGCTCAGACAGGACAAACGTCTTATTGACCAAATAATTCATCCAAATTGGTCAGATGTCCTTAATCACAGTCCTAAGTTATACGTATATGGAAAATCATTAAATGCAAAATCAAATCACGACTTCAGTGTCTCTCGGAAGCTCTGCTACCCGTGTGCCATGCGCACTGTCGTTAGAGCTGGAATAGAAGCCAGGGACACACAGCTTCTATTCAAATCTATCGTTCGTCTTTGCCAGTCGACGGGAATGATTTGGTGTTGTGTTATGTTAGCTCCATCTGTGGGGACTATTAAAATAATTGCGTTTGTCAACAAATCCTCCCTCTATCGTTCCCCTCCCCAACTTACACACACCTCGAGTCTCTATGTCTAGACCGAGCTAAGGACCCGAAAACAGCGTCAAACCTTATTTGGAACCGATTAATGAAGCAATTACCTTGCCGAACCAATCGATGTTTGGCAAGCGGTCGGTATGCGCGCAAGATTCGAATGTGTTCCGTCATGTGGGAGAAGGAGGCTGCTGCCTCTGGTGTGGGAAGTTGAAGGTGATTGCAGCAAATTACCAATTGGATCTTATGGGAATGATAACAACTGCACGCAGGCACATATTAAACAATTTGTATGTACATGACATGAAGATTTGAATCCGTCTTGGAAAAACACACAAATCTGTAAAACATTTCTTTTCATCTGTCAATCTCTTCGATGACATGGACGGACACAACGAGATGGGCAGCGGCAGCCACTGCGTGCCCATTTACATATTCACCGCATGAGGTGATGGCAATGTCCTCCATTGATGGCCAGACGCATGTCAATCGTCAATTAACCAAACGATGACGAGGTGACACGGTGACGCGATGACGAGTGCACAGCTTGAGAAAACTCGGGAACCGACAAATTTCCCATCAATGGGAATGGATTTCCGTCAAGGCGGCAGGTTTCTCCCCTACTCTCACCAAACTGGGGGAATTAACAAAAGCTGATAGATAATGTTAATGAATTGATACCCTGTGGTAGCATTCTCTGGGAAACTGGTCCGTTGTGATCGTGGATAGGATCTTGTACTACACAGCCCGCTACCGAGTAGTTAGGCGGGCCTTTCTGTCGCTTGCGCTGCGTGTGCTCATTAAAAGCCGAGACATTTATGCTTGTCACTTGAAATTTATTTACGATTTGATCACTTACATCTGGTGGTGATGTTAGGTTGAATTGGATGGCTTGGTTGTTATGTTTACGTCGCCACCAGGCATCTTCAGTCCTCTACTTCGTCTTCATCTCGAACAGTCGCTGTGACTTGGTGTCAAATCGTAGAACACATGTACAGTGGAGTCACATTAATTTCCGAACGCACTGATGGTCGGCAGGGTGCACTGGAATGCGTGTCATGTGAGTGTATTTGGATTCCATATCAGGACTTTGGTTAGTGCACCTAGTTTACTGTTGCATGATGATGCTGCTGCAGTGTTTCACATGAAACTGCAATTAATTTGAATGATTTGTGCGGAAAGGAAACACATGAGCAGCGTTACATTTCGCGGTGGAACACAGCACTAGTCGCAGGAATTGAAGCGACAGACACTGGAAATGGTTCTCAGTACTGCGCGCATTCTACACACTAAGTGTGGCATAGACATTTATATGCAGATCGGTGCGATATGAGGAAGAAGTTGAAAGGAATTTTTTGCGTCATCAGTTCGAGGATCTTCTATGAGGTGAACTTTCGGTTACAAATATCATAAATATTTCAGAAAAAAAGAACACAAAAATAGCAACGAGAAAAGCAGTATTCTGATTATGACAAAGCTCGTCAAAACTAAGAGATTGACTGGCTTAAAATGAGCAATAAGACCTTTCTTACCATACTCGTATGCGACAGTTGTTTTGTGGATAAGGCTTTCAAGAAAATGTGTCACCGCTTCTTTCACTAACGCTTTATTTAGGCTGCACAGGGACTTCCCTAGCACAGCTGGATCTGCTCTAGATGCATTGTTGACCCTGCCTCCTATCAATATCTATCATATATCATAGGCAGCGCTATAAAAACAATCTGCGGTCTTAGACGATGCGACTTTTAGTACAGCCCGCACTAAATTTTTGTTAATTTTGCGCGACACTTATCTTTCGACTCCTGTCTTATTGATATGCCGACTGCCACAATAAAAAGCCGATATTTACTGGCCAAAACCAGTTAAGGGTCTGGTGCTGGTATCTGCGTGGAGATCGACAACAGTAGGTTTCACTTCTCAGTAGGCAAACATGCATCTATCTTTCAAGCGGAAACCTGTACAATCCTAATGCATATAAACTATATTCTGAGGAATATGTGGAGTGGGCGGACAATCTAAATCTGTAGCGACAGCCAGGCGCTTTAAGCCTTGTTCAACCCATTAATCCACTTTGAAAATATCATAGTTTGAGAATGCAAAAAATCTCTGAATTTGATCGCAAGGTTGATTCGGGGCTGCTACTTTGGACATAGCAAAACGGGCCAGTATTGAGTTTGAGTGATCGACTGAAAAAAACTAAAAACGTAGATAATGTCATTTACAATTTTTCAGTTCAGGTTAAAAGTTTATGTGCACAAAAAGTTTGAAAAATTAATAAAGATATAATAACAAAAAGATTCTGTTGTTGTTAGAAGAGGAACATGGGAAATATAAGAGTTTTGAAGACCTTGTATGCACTGCGTATTAGCAGAATTTCTAGCATTATAAGACAAGGTTTATCATCCGTCAATAAGATTCTGAACCGATTCAAGGACTTGCACTCCGGAAGCATGGGTCAGCTGGATTAAAAATTATGTTGCTTTTCAAACAGCGTAATTTTGACTAAACAAATCTCTTTCTGATGTCAGTGCACAATGCAAGAGGTGCATGACGCATTAGTCGAGAGTCCAGACTGTTTCAAAACCCATGTTAAGACAAATAATGACTGGCTCTTTCGGATTTTATATCTTTATAGCTTCCGTCAGAAGCAGACAGAGAGTTATCTACATGCATCAGTTCAATGGGTTGTCAAAAATTAGCTGAAAGATGGATTAATCTACAGCCATTTCTTAATCGCTCACCTCCAAACAAATACTGCGGAAATTATGATATGAATATCTTTATACCTCCATTTAACAGCTCCTTTCCAGCAAACTAGTGACTCCTGTTAACGAAACTATGCTGTATATTTCACGAACATAGTGGTAAAGGAGAGTTCACATTGCGTGGAAATGGAAAGCTTAATCAGAAATAGTAAACGGCTGATCACTTAGACGCGGTAGATATCCAAGAACTCATAATACAGGATACAAGAACAAGTAACTGAATAAATAACGGTTGATCACTCGCACCTCTACTTAATACAGCTTCTAATTGAAAAAAAAAAAGTTACACCATACCCACTCTTCATGAATATCAATATTCTCGCCGTCACACACATCGGCTCGAAGTACACATTTCTGATCATTTAATCATTGGCCATGCTACTACTGATTTATCTTTAAATTCCCAGTGCATGTACTCCCAATCCTCTAATCTCGCCGTTCAATCCACTTCTCTATTTTTACAGTACTTGTGCTGTGCAACTGGTGGTCGGTGGTATGTCGATCTCGTTTGCAATTTGCGATGTATTTCCCAGCTGCCGCTGTTGTTATCTCTGAAAACCACAAAAACATGATCTGATCCCTAACCCTCCTCCTCAAAGATCAGACAGAGTTTATATTCTGTGTAAAATGTAGAGAAGTCCAGGCTCGGCTAAGTTCTCCAATCTGCACTTCACTTCCTCTCTAATCGAACGATGTTCGAAGTTTGAAATTGATAAACAAAATTGTTATCGGTGATCGTTAATCAAGCACCGCCAAAAAGAAGGAAAAATAAGTTTGGCATTAAAGGAGAGATAATATTTCAGCGAAGATGTTGCATAAGTTATATTCAGTCATAAACGGAGATAGGGGAGAAAAATAGATTTATTATGACAAGCATGTTTCCGTTTTGCGCGCGGAAACATATTCCAGACACCGATCATAATCCAATAGCGAACCTAACACATCCCACTGGTAGCAGCAATCGTTGCTTTCATATGTAAATACTCATTAAAACCAGACCCATTAAAATCCCCATCCACTGCGGTGAATACATGCCCAAGATCAGAGTGCAGATCAGTGTCAGGTAACTATTACTTTGTTTACCTTTTTTCGGCTCACGATTTTGCCGCGCGAAGCATTTATATTTTGCTTCTCCTTTCCACTGTGCTACGATCGTTCTGATCGTACACAGAGCAAAAATGATCTTCCCATTCTGCAGCACTCTACAGTCAGCTGGGATTATCTCCAAACTAAATGGGGGTTATCAATGGTCTGGACGGGTAGACAACGACATGGCAAACGTATTGTTCGATAGTATCGGTATATACGATCGGCGGCGGTTAAAAACATAGATATAGGTATAATGTGGAACCTATCGGCTTCGATTAATTCTGCGGTCGTCGTTGCCGCCTTTTTGCCACTTTGTTTTCCCTTTTTCTCTGTTGTTGTGGTTTTGTACGAACAAGATTTCTCGCACTTCGATTTCTGAGCCAGATTGCCGCGGAGAGGAAGATCAATTTACTCTTGATTGCGCGTTGTGTCTCTATAGCATCGGTTCGATGTCATCTTTGGTTATGTCACCTTCAGCTGTCTGCTTTGACGTCTGACCGAGTTTTATGATCGATCTTTGACTGATAATTTCCACAAAATGATTTAATCCCTGAGTTCTCTATCTATTCCATCAGTTGAGAAACTCTGGGCTCTGGGGTGTGGTATCAAACTGTATTTAGTATAATAGTATTAACCATTTGTCGACGTGCCAACTTATGCTGATCGATCTTTGCGTGGGGTCCACCAATTTTCATTAAACTGTCTACTTCAACCTGCAACCTGTCAAATCGAATGTAAGATCTTTTCCACTTTACTGCAGTATATTCTCTAAAAGAACCACACCTCCTGTACAGCGACGACGCCCATTTTACATAATTGAAAACTCATAACAACGTCACGAACGACGCGCAAAGACTTTAACAAGTTTTTCCTTTTTTTTTTTTTAATTATTGTTTATAGAATTACAGTTCCGCAGTAAATTTTCTTTGAAGACAATAAACGAGAAGGTAGCAAGCAGTAGCTACTGTCTTCTATTGTTTATTTACTGGGAGGCAACAGTGTTGGAAAAAGTCAATGTTTTGCAGGTGAATTGTTTACATCGGAACCTTGGTTCTGTACACATACGCCATAGTAAATTGTTGCAGGTTGTTCAACTAAATAATTTAATTTGAAAATTTGATGCGGTAAGCAAGTGGAGCGCGTAAATGTGGTAGTAAATGTAAAATGAAATCGCTGTTGTTTGCTGTCAGGTGCTGATGGAGACTTTTTGACAGTTTATAGTTCTTTGAAGATTGGTTTGGCTAGATAGATGCATTAAGTGGATCAGGGTTTTCAATGGAGATGAAAACTAAGAGTATGATAAAATAACAGAAGAAAATGTCACAGAATTTATGTTAATTATTCCGCTAAATCTGACAACACTACGAATTATATCTACTCACTAAACAGTCAGTAAATTCATTACAGGTCCCAAAGATTTTTGGCACTTTGAATTCTATGGAATAGAGGTGAACTTGGTGACCGGAGCTTAAATGATTGCGACAGGATGTTAAAGTGCATAGAAGTGCGTTTCTTCCTCAAAATAACGCAACTAGCCGGTATTCAAGAAAATCTCTTTACCCTATTTTTACAATGTAATACGTACGGGCCTGGGTGTTATTAAGTATACCTACGTATACATAAGTACTTTCCTTGCATAATAATCGCGAATTCAAACTTCAAAAATAAACATAAATTATATTGATTTCTAGTAAGGATATGTAGCGAAGATGGAATGTAAGTAAAAATGAAAAGACACCTCTTCACTACTCTAAACGTTACTTTATTAAATTCAAACTCATTCTAATAATAATTATTACAAAGTTCGTTACGGTTAAGTTGACCGAATTTGTAAGAGACCTCGTGCAGACTGACGTTCAGCAGTTCTTGTGGGAGGTAAACTCAATTGTGGCTTACAAAATAATTCAAGTTTGCATAATTGATGTATAGCGCATTATTCCCGAAAATACAGCTACAGTCGTGGAGGGAAAGTAGCAATGGATTGGTCACGAAAAGATACATCAAATACATCAGAGTAGATGCCCTAAGACTCATATGGGGACAAGGGACCAACGAATATTATAACACATTGTTTAATCAGACCTAATGGTAAACTCAATCATGATCCACAAAATACTGAAGTAGTCAGAGCGACAGGAATAGACAGTCCCAGATGTGTTTCTTCCCATAATATTTGAACCAAAACATTTAACAAATAACTCTGGAACTTTTAGTCCTTTGGCAGCATTTACAATTATGGATTACTTTTGCGAAATTTAGTGGCAACAATGCATAGTAAAATCACTAAACTAACGAGCACCCGAAGGCCATATTCACAAAATGTAAATAAATTTCTGAATTTTATAAAGCAATAAACAGTCTCACAAAAGTTGGTATATCGATTTCAGCCTACTTCACTCAACAAGCTATAGTACCACCCCAACGAAATGACTGGCAACTGGAAATAGGCACGCGCCTCTAAAACGACAAAATGAATTATGAATAAATTTTTACAGACAAATGTATGTACAGCATCTCTAGCAGGCGACCAATGGTGCACTGCTTGTGCTCATTCGCATTTCACATAAATTTGTTGACCAAACATCACCGCAGAAACAGTGATTCCAATTAAACTAACAAGATCCGCATTCAAAGTAGAAACCTACCTCCGAAACCGGATTAAAAAAAAAAAATCTCTTAGTGATAGTGATTTTCTCTACTTTAGCTCACCTGCTTTAGATCCATTGTTATAGTGACATACTCAAAATGCCTTCCATATTGTAGGGTTGGGCTCTGCCACCACACACTGCTATTGTTCAGAACCGCCTCGATCGGATGCTGTTTTGCCGGATCTGAAGATTGTGCGTTACAGATGCCGCATTGCGTAGACAAATTTTTATGCGGGTGTGCATCGACTAATTTGCAAAACTCCTCGCGACCATTTTGGCCACAGGTCGCATTGACGGTGATCGTGGCTCTGGGCGCTACATTGAACAGTGGCGGAAATGTTCCGCCCCCTTCTATGGTCTCCGTCTGTCCAGAAAGAAGGCGAAGAGCTGCGAGAAAAATAAGAAAACAAAATTGTGAGACTCCGATACATAGTACATTTGATGCTATTTTTGGAAAACCATTAAGTTGTCCCAAGGACGATACGAACTCAATTATTTCTACCAAAGAAAAATCAACAAAACAAGTTCCAAAAGAGTTTTGGCAAGTTTATCACGGTGCATTGTGATGGGAATTGAATAAAAATACAAAAAGACTGCAAAATCTAACACGATCTTGTGTGTGCGCTCTTTTTTTTGGCAGTAGTCTGTTTTATGTCACATCAAAGTGATACCGATCTCTTTGTACGTATTGATGGTCATGGGAAGTTTCTGAACAGCCTTTTTTGCACGACCACGAGCATTTCACACATTCCACCTTTAAGACGGTGAAATTGTTGACGAGATTCCATGATAGGAATCTACTTCAGTAAAGTCCTTTTTTCACCCCTGCCGGACATAATCAGCTCAGTGCGTCAAAATTTCGTGTCTGCTTGTTGGACGTGAGTGAAATATTGAGGTAGAGATATAATCAGATCTTTAGAAGAGGAGTGATGGGATACAATCAGCGACATCAGTCTCATCTGCCAAAATGCTTAGCAGTCGTACGAAAGGTACATTTCGCAGAAGTCTCAATAAAGATTTCGTTTGCGTTTTTTAATTGTTTTACAGTAACACATAGGATAGTAGAACAAACAGTACAACGATGTCGACCCAGTAAAGGAGGGAGAAGTAATCAAATTATGAAAAACGATGAAAGGTTGTCTATGGGTTGGGTGACCATTTTTCGAAAAGTAAACAAATTGGGACATCCAATCATGCACATCGTGCATCCTTTTTTTTATAATTTTTTTATAATTTGCACGTGTTAAAGGGGGGATATGAATACCCTTATACTATTTTTTTTAGAACATGTGGAAAAGAGACAGAGAAAAAGACAGAGTGGTGTAGTTTGAAACTCAAGTGCTATTAAGTTTCTGTAAACTCCTGGACAAGTACTCGAAAGTAGCTGCCACCAACCAACTACGCATGCTCTCAGGACCGGGTAGATAGATGAGTTGTAATTAAGTTTTCCACTAGGTGACGATCAGTTCAGCACCATCATTTCTCCTCATAAAAAGGTAAATCGGCTATTATCTTTCCTAGGAAAAAGCCTGAACTAAATTTCAGAAAAAGTACAAAAAGCAATAAAACGCACTTGGAGCCTCTTGCGTGAAAATTTGTCCCTAAAATGCTCCTTGGTGATAATTTAAAAGCTGTCAGAAATAAAATTAAACTCAAACACGCAAAGAATTTATTCGGTCAAAACAACTCCAAGATTATAAGTGCGTTTATTAAATATTTCAAACACCTTATTAAAAAAAAATTAGTAGACATACCTCTGAGGAAAGAAGTGAAGGAAAATTCCCCCGGCAGATCTCTGTGTTAATTTACTGCCGAAAATAACTTTTGTTTGCAAATTCCACGAATACTGGAGAACAAAATTTATCGCACACAGAGCGATCTCTTCGAAAATTTGTGCAAAATTATACATGTGTGTTGATTTTCAGAATTTGCAAAAAGTGAAACCTCTTACACGGTTGAGCTTAGAATTTGTTTACTTTCAGCAATTGAAACTGAATGTCTAATGCGAAGAGAAGGGAGAAAACTATATTTTTCGACTTTAAATTTTTTTGTACTTTTTCTTGAATGTATATCAGGATAAATACGAACAATTTGCCTATATTGGCTAAAATACAAAAGTGATAAAAAACGAGTCTCTGGTAAAAAATGGGTGGTGGCATGTAAGGAATTCGAAAAGTAAACATACTCGAATGAATAATTGAACCGATTTTGATGATATATTTTTTTTTTGTTGGTTGGCTGGAGGACTTTTTTACGAAGCCTACGTGAGGAAGTGTAGGGAAGCGATATGAAATAAACTTACATAAGTAATGTCAAAACTAATTGGGATATCAAAATCAAAACTTATTTATTGTTATAAATCCGAAAATGCTCTATATATTACAGTGATTTTTCTTGAATTTGTGGGTAATATTTACTCACACCACATATGCTGGCTATAAATGTCAACGAATAGCGCAAACTACCACCAAACACTTATGCAATTACATCTGAAGTCCAACCTGATCTAATCATAATTTAAGCATCGCTAATGTAGCTCTAGTGTAACTCCCTTAAGATGTGTAAGACCCTCAAGTCTTGAAAGCCAGTCAGAAAAATGCCACACACAAAGCCCCACAACTTTAAATAAAAATTCCAGCAACCCCAACAGACAGCTACTCCAACTGAACTCCATTTCAACTGTCTATACCACCAGAAACACATGCGATTGGTAAACGTTAGCAATTTCGTAAAATTAGACAAGACGTCTGTGCAGACATCTAACACCTTATTTTAATTATGGCCTTTCAAACTCTACACGGAACCACGATTTTTCAATTTGCAGTGGAAATGGAATACTTTTCCCCCAGGAGCGGGAGGTAGTCACCCATTACCGCCAATTGCCTTCTGCCAACTCTGGTGTCCTTTTTCCATAAAAAGTCGCAAACTAAAAAAAAAAAATCTCTCAAAATCACAGCAATAAATCACCCAGTGGCATATAACGCAACATTAGTAACACGATCGGCCATTAATTCCGATTTTCTCATTTCATTTAAAACTAGAAAAAGAAGAAAATGCGGTCTTGAACGACAGAGATACCATCTGGTTGGTTGGTTGGTTTCGCTTATAGTTGGCACTCCAAATCAAAATAGAGAAGAAAAAACTTCACCTAAAGCACAAGCTGCATAGTCACATGCCACACGTGTGCGTTGTGGGCCTGCGGAATTTTCTCACCATTCCACAGCCAAAAGGCCAGGTAGGCAGGCATCCAGTGCATTTAATAGTCTAATACCGAGCATTTAAATAAATAGCCTACGGGGGATTTTAGTATTCATGCTAACCAGGGAGGTTTAGAGCTACCAAGTCAGTTCCAAAGCATAGCGCCACCACCTCATCCACAATGCAGAGGAGGAGAGTACGCGCGTGGGTCGTATTTTGTGGAATGAATTAAACTGCTGGCACACACTAATTTTCACACCTTGTGATGGTGGTCTGTCGGATTTTGTGTGCTATTATAAATCGATCGACTATTTGATGCAATTAGAAGGATAAATGCCGTAAATTGATTAATCGATTAGGTTGACAGATCGCTTAAACGATCTTTGGTTCCACAAGAGAATTTTTGTTTCGCCGTAGGCTATTTGTGGCAATTCCGAGACTCATGGTGGATAAGAGGGAAAGTAGAGTGCAAACTGACGGATAAATGGAGTACTCAACGCCTCGTGCCAGAAAATCCATTTGCATTCGCAGATTATTGGAATTTTCTTTGTGGATCTTAATGGGATGACTCTGATGACTCGACGTGTATGACTCACTCGAGTACAATTTCCATCTGTCTTTTCACAATACCATACATGTATGTCACTGTTGCCCGCAAATGCTTCCAGGCTTCCCACATGGTTAATATAAAACCGTCTACCGATATTTCAATTAATTGCTTGAGTGCTAATTTATTTGCGTTACTTTTGCAACTAATTCTGTTGTGACTTCGGAGATTACGGGCAGCGGCGCCCCATTTCGTTGTTTATTTTGTGTGTTATTGTCGGTAGTAACATGATCCTCGATAGTGAGTGGCTTTTTTAGCCGCCTTGAGGCTGAACATACAAAAGGTGGCGAATTTATGCGCACGAATCTTGTACACCGACTTGTTATTTTGGTTGTGAGATTGTTGAAATTTTCAATCTTCTGTAGTCTGGTGGTTTGGCGGTGTATTGAGTTTCACTTTGTTGCTATATGTTGAGAGTTTGTATCAGTGTGATGGGTTTCAAGTAATTAAGCAATAAGTTGGTCTGATTGATATGTGAGTTTTTATTCCGAATTGTGAATGCCTCTAAATCTCGTGCTTCTATCAACTAACTGACCTTCACAATTTCTATTGTTTTGCCCTAATTCTAAGAGTACATTAAAGCTACATTTGAAAAAGGTCAGCTGTCATCTGCCAATTGTCGGATAGTGCTTGTAAGGGCTCGAGAAAATGTACAAACTCGTAATACTAAATTCTGTAACTTTCGTATTGAAAATAAAGCGCACGACTGGGTCGCACGTACTTCCTCCATATTTGCTGTGCATTCGTATACCGCTCAGATTTAAAATTTATGCAAAGTTGAAAGAGGCGAGAAAATTTTAGTTTTCGAAAAATTCATTAAGGTGCTAAAAACCTTTTTTGACCATATGTCCAAGATTTTAATGGCACGCCCTTACATATGTCGAAAATCAATAAAATCGTCCCTGCAATATCTAAGAAATTTTCCAATTTTCGAAAATCCCTTAATAAGTAAATTGAGTATGCAGTCATATTGAAAATCCCCGTGTTACCTTAAATATGAAATTTTATAGAAATCGTATACATAGCCGTTTTCGATAAAATTGCACTTTTTCAAAATTGGCCCTAAATAAGTACTGTTCATTTTTGGCTAAAATTAAAATTCCGATTTCACCTCTGGGCATTATCCCACAGATTTTATGTTGAAATTGGAAAAAAAGTCTGTCCAGCCGTTTACGCTGCAGGCAGACGAGTCGTACTTTTTCAATTTCCTATATAATAAATACCAAAATTACGAAATTATTTACTTGCACCGATATGTTGTTTATCTGCAAAAACTCAGATTTAAAATGTGACAGTTTTCCAGAACCTGCTATAACCTTGTATATATCAAATGTTGTTCAAAAACTAATTTTGAACAAAATCGGCCGAGAAATAGCCAATTTTTAAGAACGGTAAAATACCGTTATACCGTTATATTTCTGGTACGCCATCTGATAGTATATATCTACCATAACTCAAATTTCAAATTTAATTAAAATCTTTAAAGCCGTTTTCAAGCAAATCGATTTATTTTCAAAACCGGTCATTAGTAAATTACCGTTAATTTTGGTGTAAGGTTAAACATTCCGATTTTCTCTCGACTTATGAATCCACCAACCCCAGATATGCAGTTTAAGGTAAATCCGTTTAACTCAGTCATTTGGTAGATTTATCTTGCAAAATGTTTGGTAGTTTTGAGTTTTAGTAGGGAAATATATTGACCAAGGCCCATTTTACGATACTTTTTTGTCAGATCAACAGGTTTCGAGTTACAGCAAAGTGAACAATAAACATTAAGCACTTTCACCCGAGTTTTTAATAATATAACGACTACAATTTAGTTCAGTCAACTATGTAGGCTTGAAAACAAGGAACATTGGGTATTATTTACAACAGAAAATATGATTTAAGGCCGAAAATTTGCAAATAAGCTTCGTAATCCACCTTCTTTGCTAAATATTACCCAGTAATGGCAGAAAAAGTATGAAACTTGCTTTTCGTCATCAAAGCCTTTTTATGTCTCTAATATAGGTATATAGTTCATTCCGAAGAAAGAGAATTCATTTTGCAACACCCTGTATTTCGAATATCGAGCTTCCGGTATTATGTTCCGATCTGTATATTATACTAAATGTGTGGAACATTTCAGCTTTTTACATCATCCAGTAGCTCCTTGAGATGCGTGAGAGAGAAGAAAACTGTATTTTACAATACCTTGTACTTAGGAAATCAAAATTACGAGTATAATTATCTTGAGTTCTTTTTAACTTTCTTTCATTCTCTTTATTGTTTGCTAATACTACGATATAAATGCAAAAAGTTACATTTTATAACTTAATCGGGGACTTCCCAAGATGTGAGGAAAAACCCGCACATATGAAAAATTCTTTGCAACTTCCTGTATTTTAAGAATTAAGAATACAGTTCCCGTAAGTTCTTTCCTATGGTTTATATTGAAAATGTGCAAAGTTTCAGCTTAACTTTCCTCTACGCTCCTCAACTTCGCTGTAAATCGGAAACTATTCGTCTGACAAAAAAAGGATTAGAACAATAATTGTGAAGAATTATCACTTCTACAATGTTTGTCATAGGACGTACATACTTCAGAGGAGATATTCCGAACAAATTGGGCGCCATTTTTCCACTCTGAATATTTTGCCGAAGACCTAGCACTAGCACTCTGCAAACAAACAGAACTTACCGACATTTTGCAAAGTAAGCCCTTTTTTTCCCCCAAAATGATCTTTACTTGGCGCTAGGCAAGGCTCAGCCCTTCAATGTTCACTCGCAAAACCAGTTCAAGTTTCGCTGGAAGCAGCCAAGGCAAACATCTCCTCAATCTTCCTTAGAAAAGCCAACCTCAGATGGGCTAGGCTAACAAACTGTGTCATATCTAGAAAGATGTGGCCAAACTACAACAAGGCAAAGACAGGAGACTTCCTAAACAGAATGCGTAAAGACATCGTCAGAATAATAGCGATCACCACGTGACACTGACCGATAAGACACCACGCAGCCAGACTATACACTGCCACAGTTGCAAGGTCGCAACCGAAAAAGAAACCCTCACCCACTATATATGCGCCTGTGAGGCTCTAGGGCCAGACAACGATAAGCAAACCATTTTTTTTAATTCACTCGAGGAGATCTCAGTGAAAAATATTAAAAAACTAATAAATTTCTTAAATTCCACAGGTTGGATTTAGGGACTTCTCATCAACACACCTTAATAGTCAGGTTTACATGAGTTGTGGTACCAAAATGGCACCTAGTGCTAATTGAGTTCTGCTTACAGAACCGCCACTCCGCCCTTTTTTGTTTCTACTGACTGAACTATTATATCAATATCTTTAACAAAAGAATCTTCTGTGGTAAGTTTCCCGGTATTTCTAAATTGCTGAAGTAATACCTATCTTCAAAAAATATTAAATAATTATAGGCCTATCCCGCTTCTTCCAGTATTTTCCAAAGTATTCGAAAAACTGATCAAAAAGAGAGTTGTGTCATATCTTAGAATATCAGGTACATTGGTGTTCCCTAGGGCTCTGTTCTTGGACCAATACTGTTCTTAGTATTTATTAACTCTATCTTTACTCTAAATATGAAATGCATACTTACGACATTTGCTGATGACATATGTTGTTCATACTCTAGCAATTCTCTCTTAGATCTGATAGCTGATATCTTCTCAGCGATAAAACCAAAATCATGCTTTTTAATACGTCTGGTCTGAATTTACAACTTCCAGATTTTCGTCCTGCAACAACTTATTGGTAAGTTCTTATACTTGCTGTGTATCACAATCTCTAATGGCGTATAATAATACCAAACGCAGTTTACCGAATTGTCTTGTTATTGGTAATGTACAAGTTTTTAAGTATCTGGGACTTGAAATCGACAGTAGGTTAAACTGGAGCTCTCATACCACTTCCCTAAGAAAGTACCTTCAAAAAACAACTAAAATTTGGGATTATTTTGACAAGGAAACTCTTAGACACTGTTTATTACGGGCGGCTCCAATCCAAATTGCAGTATGGTTTGACTTGTTGGGGCAACTAAACAACTAAAATATTATACCATTTGAGACTATTTTGCACAAGGAAACTCTTAGAAACAGTTTATTATGGGTTGCTCTAATCCAAATTGCAGTATGGTTTGACTTGTTGGGGCGGCACACACAAAAGCAAAATACAACCTTTGCTGGTAGTTCAAAAACATATACTTAGAATCATCTGGAAAAAAAGCATAGTTTCCCACTATTTATGAATTCCTTCATACTGCCTCTAAAACATCTTTACTTTTATAAAGTTTTAAAAATATTTTTCTTAAGAAGCGGGTACTCATTAAATTATGATCCGAATGCCTATGTCTTCGCAGCTCGGCTAGTAATCTTGCTTCTATTCCTCCGCATAATACTCATCTCTTTTGAAGTTATTACTCTTCTATAGCTCCTCGTATATTTAATAAACTACCCATTGAACTAAGACGTTGTTCCAATATCTTTTCGTTCATCAGTAAAGAACAAAATTACTGCTTAACTATGATCTTAATGAGATAGATGATCTATCTAAGATAATTATCTAGTTACATATATTCACCTCACTACAGTATTAAATTTTGAATTCAAACTTAAATTATGTCTTGTAATCTAACTCGATACATTCGTCACTAGTTTTACTAACTATAGAATGTATCTACTTATTCATTCTCTCTGTTGGTGCATAGTCCTTGTGAATTTTATTTACTCTCAATGTATTAAATGAATGAATAAAATAATAATAAAAAAAAAAAAAAAAAACTTTTTGGTAGTCGGCTTCTCGAGTATGTGGATTTGCGAAACGATAATCCAAGATAATTTCTTCTGTTCGGCTTTATTTTAGCTGTCCCTTGAGTTCTACAGAGTCACTACAATAAGCCGAAGTAACACAGAAGTCATCAGCTCAGGTTATCACATTTCTTGCATTCAGAAAAGACAACGGTTTCTGGTCAAAACAAGTCCTCCGTTATGAACTTGTTAGTACAATATTGAAAACGAGGCGTTAAATTCTCAGGAACATTACCCGCACTATAACATAAACAAAACCATAATGAACGCCAGGAGCTTCAACATTATGGCAAACTCAGTAGGTAACAACATGAGAAACAAGTCCCACAATACTAAGAAGAAGAGAAAAAAAACTCCACAGAAGTAGGTATTTTCTAAGTGGTCATTTCGTTTATCTTAATGTCTGCAATTAAGATGTTTTTATCCTCGAGAGATCCTCCTTGCCCCATGCAACCACAAAAACGTCATTCAATACCCCATCAGCCAATAAGGCTCATTGTTAATTAATGGCACCGCTGACAAAATCATTGTTTAATTAATGACTTTTCTTCTGTACAAAGTTAATCCCTACACGCTAGGTCCTGTGAAGTGGAATACTGAATATAACTCTCCACCTTGGTTTACAGCGCGCGAGGTCAAGTGATTAGATCTTTCGTGCATACGCCATCTGACTCATTACCAGTTACTTTGCAACTGCGGCACTAAGGAAGTTCCAAGGCCTCATCATCATTTGTCCAGTCTCACAATACACACACACAGCCACTCATAATGGTAATTACATCCCAAGTCGAGTGTAAGGATGGTGTATGCTTTGACTGCCGACCTCATCGATGCTGTAAATCGTGTTGGTCTTTGACTTCGACTATCCCCTTCGTGACGGTGAACCTCCACACACAGTTTAGCTGGGAATCAACAGAAGAAAGTAAATAGCAAAAAAGGTGAATATGAAGGTGCTTAGTGGCACACACCTTTTTTTCAACACCTTCGCGGTAATGTGTACACTGGGTAGTTGTTTGAGCCTCTGAAGAGGCATTCTAGACAGCAAATTTACATTTCCAACTGGTTACACGAATGGTTTAAGGAAGTCGAAGATAATTTAAGAAAACAAAAAAAGAAAAACGTTCTAAGGGTCATTGGAGAAGTAGAAATGTGTGTAAACAGCCGTTAAGATGAAATGAACTAACGCGTCTTGGCTAATTACTCACTTCATCAGAAGGATCCGAATCAAATCATAATTGGTGTTGAGGGCGATGCATCACCACAGTAATCATCTCAATATCCACAATCTTAATGAGCTCTGCGTGATGTTTGTTGTAGGAAAAGCGCTGATCCATACCCAGACCGAAATCAAAAACACCAGCAGCACCAGCACAACAACAAAGCTAACGCATCAGACTTTGGCAATCGTTCCCGCTTGTTTTGCCTTTGATTGAGTGAATCAAATCAACACAAGACGTGCCGCCCGTCAGAGTAATGGGGGAGCGAACACAGACCGTAACCATGGCGTGCCTAACCCTGTCTAAGTCTAAATTTAGCCGTGAAATTCTAGCGAAAAGGCGAAAAACTTTTGTTGTTATATTCTTCAAAAATAGCAATAAAACCGTCATAAGTTGAACATATGGTCTGCAACAAGTAAGCAAACAACCGCACCGTAACGCGCACCAAACGTGTGTCCTATGAGGCGTGTCAACGGTATGGATATATGTATCTTTGTACATACATTCCACACACCGAGCAGACAAAATAAATGGAAAACAAGAAATAAAAGAAGATCCTCACCATACAGTGTTTCTCGTCCAATACAATTTCGGAGTTAAGGTGACTACACCAGCGCCCGGACTCACCTTTTTGCCAAGAGGTGACTAACCAGGCGCGCTACGTCAATGTGAATTATTACCCGGTATGGATGCATGGATGGACTTTGAATTACAAAATTTCCAGGAACTGAACGGAATGCAAATCGCTATGATAATGATAATGACCTCTAGAGTCGATGATTGAACTCAGTGATCAGCAATAAATTGTGTGTCAAATGATACGCCACATGATCAGTTAGCGGTCATGTTCGACGAAAACTTTTGAAAAATATGTTAAATGAGAAAATGTTCAGGGTGAAACGTAATGTATGTAGATTTTCAAAAGACATTCGTTTTTTCCGAAAATGAGTTGGCAACCGTTGAACATAATGATCTCGGAGAAAAAAAAACTCTTGTTGAAAGAGTCAACGTAAACAATACCTAAGGTCATCTTTATGAACAAATTTTCGATTGCAAAATTTCAGATCTAAGTTCATTGTCTGTGATCATTTTCTAGTAGTTGATCGTTAGAATTATAAAAGATACACTTATTTTCAGCAGATTATGAAGGGAATGTGTAGATACTTTAAAGCCACTTTTGTGATAAAATTGAAGAAGAAGAGTCACTCCATTTAACTTAATCTCCTGGCAAATTTCCAACATCTTGGTCAAAAAATAAAAAAGACTCAGTACCTATACGTAATGACGCTGAAAATGTTTGAAAGTCGTTTTTTTGCGATTAGACATCAAAGTTTGCGTCATACACGAGTATTACCGCCATTTTACAAATAAAAAATGGCACGATCAGTATTTTGTTACAAAATGCTTAAATTCAAATAGTTAACCATTGTCTTCCGGATGGGCATGAAGCCCAATTTTAAATAACTGACCATTACCTACCTTAGGACCTTCACGATCACTTAAGACCATTTTGCCAAAACTCATCACAAATGAGTAATAACTATTTCCTTCTCCCGTAAATTCGCATAGACAACTCCATCTGAAAACTAAACAATCGATCGGCAAGATCACTCTTGCAAAATTAATGACCAAGCTAACATGCATAAATCTCTCTAATGATCACTCTCGCGTGCGCTACACTAAACAAACAAATAAACATGGCACTTAAAATAAACAAACAAAACAATCGTAAGATGGCCCAGATGGTCGCGCTGATCGCACATTCATAAATGACACACAAGTCGAACAGCAATGCCTGTTCTAATCTGCGCACTAGTGTCAAAGTCGAATGGGGGCTTTAGATGTTCCGTGACATTTTCAATATAAAGACTCCATAGAACAAGGCGACGAAGTGGGGTCACTACACCACACAGCTATGTAGGTAAAGCTGCATTTTCGGAAGATCGTATGTATGCGTGCGCGTGAATCGTTTTTTACGATAAGTTCACGTCGTGCATACAATTTTGTAACCATAATTCTCCAGGGGTCTTGGGAGTCTTTCGTGCGATGGGGCCTTTTTTTCTAAGCTCAATTTGGCGGCTAGTCATGATCAGTTGGTCAGTTAAATGAATTATTGACATTTCGCAAGAGATAAGGATTATGGGGACATAGGTCTAATGAGTTATTGAAGAGTTTTGTTCGATCTTAGATAATTTAGGGTAGTTGAAGATGGAGAAGGGTTACGAATGGCAAATACGTTTTTGACAAGGAAGATACAAACATTAGATAAATTATTATTTAAAATGATTTTCACTATTTATTGATTGGGCATGCATTAGGTGATGCTTGAGAGTACACGTGATCGTGGATAGGAGGCACTACCAACATAAATGCAATGATGATGAACTTGACCTACAGTTAAGATTTAATGATTGCAAAAATGCATATGTATGTATGTATGTACATAGCTCTGTCCTAAAATAGGGAATGGACCATTAACGGTCAACTTCAAGCATTCAGAATAAAATTTTGCGGCTCAAGCTGGCAAACTGTGTAATATGGAAACGTACAAAAAACTGGTTATAAGTGGATATGTAGTACCACGTAATGTTACAAACTATCTCGCACTGATGAAAGACATCACTATTGTTTTAACAATGGCTCTTAGTAATAGAAATAATAAAAGCAAATCACAAAGTTGCTGTTATTTAGACGGGTATAATTTCGCAGTAATAAAACTGATTTAGCAGAAGTCAAATTCAGAATAGTTATTGTGATTCATTTTCACATTGTCACTACAGTGAACTTGCACAACTGATTTTGACATATCGAAGAAATTCAATTCAGATTTCAAACTAAAAGTTCTGCATTATTATGTTAACGCATTCAATTGCCTTTTTTTCTTTTATCAAAATCACGTATAATTTGTTCATTCCCCATTTTCACTTTAAATGCCATTGATTGTCACTTTAAACTTAGAGGCGGGTCAGTCACACTTAAACTGTTTTCTATTTCAGGCTTGACATTCGTGTTTATTACTACCGATTAGAATTAGATGTGACTTTAAGAAATATGAGAATTTGAACACTTTTATTAGTAAGGGCCAATGTGATCGGGTGCCTTTAATCAGGCGAAAACTAGCAGCAGGAGCATCATCTAGAGAGGTATCAGTACTACTATTTGTTATAAAATGTGAGTTAGTAAAACCACATTTGTGGTTTGGGTTTTTTTGGGAAATTACAAAAATCACATGTTATCGATAATCCCGAACGGTAATGTTTTCTATTTTAAAGCTCTTAATGTTAGAGTTCGTAAAGGCAAACTACTACTATTCAGCCCTGGACCGTTTGTGAAACCATTAACCTTCGAATCAAAAATATTTCACGAAAAACGAACAATCCTGTCCTTCCGTACAGAAGCTGGAGTGTTTAGCCAATGTAATCACTCGTAGTCGTTTTTGTAATAAATGCTTGGAATTCTATTTGCATTGTCGAAATAGCTGGAAACCTTACCCAAAAATAGAAGGATTTACCTAATAATCGAGTTAACTGAATGGGCTTTTTGCTTGGTCACAAAACACCGCAGCGAGTAACCTCCACAATTCCATAAAATTTTCATTTCGTTACATTATTCTCTGTAAGGAACATAAACCCCCAACCAAGTTGACTGCAGCCAACAAAACCCTAACCACAAATATTTTTTTTTTTTTAACGACATCGACATCCATTTTGAAATAAAAAGCAATTATTTAACGTTAAAAGCTCTATCAAGAAAACCTCCACTCACCCAAAGTGCATATGCTGCATGTATGCATACTTAATAAATAGGGTGCATTTACCTTTGGGTAAGCCGAAAAATGAAAATAATCAAAACAACCTACGTTACACCTGAGAAATAAACACTCACTCATGGTTTATTGATTGTCCGTTTGTTTACTTTCATTCAGAGCCCTAACTCCTTAACAGCATGGGTCCCCAACCACTACCAATACTCCACCAATCATTATGATCAGCAGCAGGGACACAAACAACACAAACTGATTATTCGGAGGTGTTAGGTGCAAGATACTTTATCTCTGTTGGAATAAAAAAACAAAAACAAATTTATCCGACCTGATCGGTTCTATCTTTATAAAACCCTTGTTCTCTTCGTTGACTTTTCTTTTGGGGGGATCAGAAAAATAAATCCAAGTGACTCAAGCCTGATACCACATTTGGATGCATATTTTGGTGGTGTGTAGTGTCGATGGTCGGACAAGTGTTTGATGCTTCACAGGAATTCCAAAGCAGACAGAAAAAAAAGTAAAGAAAAAGGGTTCCCGCCGACGACGTTGTCGCCGACCTCGAATTCGAATCGATCGATGATCTAGGTGCTATGCATGTCGTAGCTTTGTATCTAAGTTGTTGTTGTCTCTGTAGAATCGATCACTTGATCTGCTTGTTAGTTGTTTTTTTCTTGTTGGACTCTTTTATGAATGAAAAATTTAATGCAATAAAATCATGATGACTTTTTTATGAGTCATCGAGTTCAGTGAAGAAATGAGATTTTGAGGTTTTTGTTTCCCCCTTTCTAACGAACCGTTCCGTGATGCATTTCCAGAGAATTGACAAGTTTTGTCTCGCTTATGTCATTCTTGGATTTTTTTTTTTTTATTAATTACATAATGGCAAGCCAGCGGGGGAGATAAGAAATAAGGGGGAGAAAGAAAACAAGTATCAAGTTAGCTTAAGGGACACAAATATCAAAAAAGGAGTGGGGATACACGAGCAGTATAATCTTCTCAATGGGGTCTCAATGGGCCATCGGATTGACAAATGCGTTCACCGGAAAGAGGACATTTGTTGGTAATTTTTTATTCCAGAGGATTTATTCAATTTAGTTAATGGAGAGGCACAGATTTACGATGAAAAAAATTGGGGCAAGGTTTGGTTGTGTACTTGTCTATTTTTAAAAACTTCTTGGATCGCTATTTAACTTTTTTATGGGATATAGCGGCATTGATTAATTCTGAATTGTGATTAGTGCTATTAATCTTCATTGATTTTATTATTATGTTCACATCAACATTTAACAATTACATAGCAAAATGGCGGCAATACTCAAAGTTATCTGCTATTGATAGTAGAAACAATAAAATTCTAGTAATTAAAATATTTAATCTCGTTCTCATCGCACAACTCGAAAATTATTCATTCCATGGCGTATTATATTACATACACATATATGCTTTTAAATACCTCATTTCATATTTATGTGCGTAGGTTGAAATCTTGCCCTTGAATTGTTGGAGATTAAAGGCTTCTGGAAATATGTCTCCTGCAAGTGACTTGTTCTGTCGCAGAAATTTTGATAAAGGGATGTTCGCATGGTTCCAGGTGGACAATGAGGAGATGGGCCCTAGTGGATTACCTAATATAGTAGAACACTCAAATGTCGCATTTCTAGGGATGATTCCATTGAGCTCTTCGGAACATCTGCCAATGTAGTATGTACAGTATAGGCGTATGCTTCCAGTCTTAGATGAACTAATGGTTGGCGATTGGAAGTTAGTCTATGTATGCAGTCGAGCAGATGAAGAGTGTTTTGGAGCCAAACACCAAACGTGAGAACAATACTCAAGTGCGGGTATAACTTGTGATTTTCGCCACTGCAATATCTTCATTTATTGGGTTGGTCTGGTCGCATCTCTAACGATGAAATTGAAATGATTTGTTATGAAGAAAATGTTCCATCCAACCGCAGAACCGTTGTGGTAGTCTTATCATCGAAAAACAGTTCAGCATCAAAATTAAAATCTAAATCAAGTGTAAACTAATGCGTCATGTGCGCAAGTCCTAAAATTATAAGTTTCAGTTAATTGAAGCAACTTATGCTATAATACCAACCGCCAATTTTATCAGCCAATTCACCAACAAACTATTTACATTAATAACGTATTTTAAACCCTTACCCCGCATACCATATACTCACTTTATCAAACTTAAAAAGTAAATTTTATCAAAATCCGTTCCTTGGATTTTTCGTTTGGCATCATAAGGACGAATTTGTACTAACTTCACACAACCTATCATCTTCATGTTTTACGACTTGTAAAGATTCTGAATTTTGAATGAGACCGACCACCTACACACAAATATTTACTTACTTAACTTCCCGGAAGAATGGATTTTTGGCTTTCCACCCTTCGTATCTTAACTATATCCACTATACAATTTGAATAATTTTTAAATTTTTAGATTTACATATCACACTAAGCCTACAAATCCAATTTAGTAAAAAATCGCCGAGTAGATCTTGAGTTAGTAATGCAAGAAGGTCTGAGGAGACAGAAAGATAGATGGACTCATCGAAAAGTAGTGGTTGACAGATGTCCACAGCTCACTTAGACCCCATAGAGTTACTTGTGCCCAATTTGTTTGAAAACCCTGGGAATCTAAAGTTTTAAAATCTGAGAAGTTTTTTAAGCTCATCCAGATCTGAGAAGAAGTTTCTACCAACAGTTGTGCTTTTTCTAAGGGCCAGTGCAGGACAGTCACACAGTAGATGACGAATAAATTCTATTTCTTACTCCCTACAGCTTTTACAATAGTCATTGTATGGAACATCTAGTCGTGCTGCATGATTGCCCACCGAGTAGAGTCCAATCAGGATGCCAACGACCGTTCGAATTTCCCTACGAATATATATTAATAAACTAATAGATCTCTTCTTATGGAATACTGGCCATATCGATCTAGCTGCAGCACGTGTGTCTAATTGATGCTAGCGCTTATTAGCCTTATTATTGGATTCTATATCATATAGTGTGTTAAGCAGTCTGCTAGCTATTAGGGCCTGTGAAGAACTTAAAGCATCATGCGATCTACCTTGGTTTTCGAAATTTCCTCACCATGCAGAGATGCCAAATTTCTGACTCCTACAACAACAGCAGATTCACATTTCCACTAAATCTTATTTTCGGTTTGATACGAGTATGACATACCACCTGTATAATTAAGAAGGGCGTCCTTATTGCTCGCAGTTCCGTAAAATGTCTAAGATTCTTGGGAATCAACGGAATCTTTTCAGCAAATTATTCATACGAATTAGCACCTTCCGATTTCTAGTTTTTTTCAAATATGTATAAAATAAAGTGCAGGACTGGGTCGCACGTACTTGCACCTACATATATGTGATTTATCTGCAAAAACTCAGATCTGAAATCTAAACAATAAAATTTTAAAAATTTATTTTTTCTCCAAAAAATTTTTCAAAACTTGGTAAGCAATTATCAATAATTATCAATTAATGAAAAATTCGTTTTCAAAAAAAAAAATACAATTTTCAAATACCTGTCAAAAAATAAAGTACCGGTATACGTATTTTTTGGCAAAAATCGGGTACGCCGTCTATTGGGATATGTTCACCGTACGCAGAACGCACACCTCGAAACTTAATTGAATCTGTAATTTCGAAAAATTGCAATTTATAACAGTCTTATTATAAATTGGAAGCCAAATAAGCCAATTCCTAGACTACTTTATACTTGAAAATGTATCTCATCGCGAGTGAAAAATGATGGAACCTTTTACCCAAGTATCAGAAAACCCAACATTTTAAGGATGCAACTAAATATAGAAAACTCAGACGTACAAGTAATTGATATGATAGCTGCTACCAAAATAATATTTTTTTCAGTTTTTCCATCTTCAGACACTTTAAAAGTGACATCATTTAAGGAAATTGCTTAAAAAATAGTTTAACTCTGTATCTTCTTGTTTGGCCCAGCAGTTTATCTTAATTCCTGAAAAGTTTAATTTACCAGCAATGAGCACTTTTCAAAATTGACGATCCAATTTATTTTCATTAACTACAGACTTACAGAATCTTAAGATTTTTGGAAATTCTTTTCGAATTGTGGCTTTTTTTTATTTCCTTAATGCTTGACCATGTTGAAATCATTGGTTTTGTACCAAAGCAGGGATAAGGTACAGAGTTAGACGAAATTAGCTGGAAATTAATTCAATATAATATTTACCTACCCCCTTAAGGGTGTATTAGGTGCAATACGTATAAATAGCTTCAATCACCTACCATGCTAGATCTTCACCAATCATTAATACCCATATCGCATCGATTTACATAATAGCTCAATTCGCCCACGACCCAGCATAACTGCTTTTCACTTATTTTACTCGTATATTCAATTTCTTCTATACTCCTCACTTAAGCCTAATATCTACACTCTCCCACTCTCTTTTAAAATATGAACTCATAAATAACATTTCCTCCAAATTCCTCTCAAAAAAGTCCAATAGAAAAAAAAAAAAAAAAAAGAACCGATCAACTTGGAGCTTAAAAATGCACTCAAAGAATTTTCTCCAATTACTTATGGCTGTCTCCATGGGTTTAACTTCTTCCGTTTGTTTATCGGTCTTCCCCCTCATCTCATGCATATTGTTTATTATTTAAACGTTCTTTTATTCACTCCTTCCAAAAATAAAGAAAACAAAACATCAAAAAAAGGCTCGAACCAGGGCATTGTTTATCATTAGGGAATCCGGAATCGGAATTCAGAAAAAAACGAATGTTTTGTTTACATTGTTACGTTGTTCCGAAGATCAAGCTTTTGTATGCTCACAATCCGTAATGTAAACGATTCTGTGTGTCTTTGTTGTGAGTGGACGGAAAATGGATCATTTTCATAAATCGCTCTGGATATACCCATCGAGGGTGCATTACCATGTCAAAGGCAATAAAATAGACAAAAACGTTATTAATTGGACTTTTACTAGACGGTTTTATGGTCCGGCTAAGTTATTAATGTCTTGTTAGAAGATATCTACAACTGCTCTTTGTTGCCTCTGAATTAAGTGACTCCGGCGGAGATTTAATCAGTTGTCTAGAGCAGCATCATCGACCTTTCCATCAAGCAGGTGTTTTCGATAAAGCCCAGACTTGTAATCAATAATACTCTGGCGAATTCCGTCGACAGCTTTATACGGCTATAAATAAACCTACCTTCGAAGAAAAAAAATATCCAATTAGGCGACTGTGGATCACATTTCTGTGCCAAGAGACCAGTCGTCGGCGACGGCGCCTGACTCATAAACTCTCACAAGCCCAAAAATTACAAAAAAAAAAATCCAGACACCGACAAAAAGATAGAAAAAACAACGAAACGTATAGAGCAACCTCCAAACAGTCTATAAACCACTTGAAAAGCAATCAATAATCACTGACTGAAGGAAAGATCCGAGAGCGAGATTCTCCGTGGGTCCGAAAATTGACGTTCGTCAATAAATCATTCCGAGTGTGTGTGTGGAACGCATTCCCCCATGCCACTTCTACACGTTTCAAACGTTTTGTTTACATTCAATGATTGGATGTTTGATTCGTTGGGATCCTTGTTGCACTCATCTTCTAATTACATTGCTACTCTCCCCGTCTATTCTACGGAATCAATTAACTATTTCTTAAGTTCCCCCCCCAGGCTTAACACTGACTAAGTCTATCTTTAGGTAGTCTAACGATTTGTCGTCCTGTTTGTCAGCATAAATACCAATGTCAGATCCACTTAGTGCACTCTGCCAATTGCATCACAAGGAGAAAAATACACACGATATCCAGATATTTACGTACAGCAGTCAAAGCTCTAATAGAGGTGTTCCGTGTAGTCGGTGGCGATGGTGGCCTCTCCGGAATGATTGCATGTTAGATGCGGCTCTTGCGCGCGTGAGATGATTGGTGTCGGAGAATTACATGAATTTATTTCAATAAAAAATGATGCAGTGCCAGGGATAGCGCGAATCCGGAATCAAAATGTAGCTTCCTGCACACTATACTCCTTCTAACATCCCTCCGAAACGGTGATGATGGTAATTTGCATATGCACACACGCTAGGCGGGTGAGTTGTACTCTTATACGCACAGGGATCACGTCGTGATCGTCGATCTTCTTTCTCTCGACTCAGAGATCGTGAAATCATCCAATTGACTAGCGAGAGAGAGTTGTGTACGACTTGTGATTAGTGGATTTGGAATTAGATAGAAGGATATTCTTGTGAAATTGCGCCGGTTTTTCTCTCAGCGCGCAGAGTTGAATGTAAATCAATCGTATTGCAGGTTCGTCTGAATGTCTTTTGGTTCAGTC